>CANUEZ040000210.1:1207500-1807500 GCA_948099385.1 Fasciola hepatica | reverse complement strand
GTACTCGCTGGGAATAGTCCATGATCGGAACATAGTTGAATGAGTCGATCACCGTTATCACTTCAACCGGCTGGCCTCCCATATTCCTGCCCGTCTCGTCTAGGTTTCCGACTTGATCATTGAAATCACCAGCAACAACCATGATGTCCGTAGAGTACATACTCCAGAGCAGTTGAGACAAATCCCGGTAGACTTCGTCTTTAGCCTCAAGAGAGCTACAGTTGACATGCACAGAACCATTCAACCGAACTGCACACAGACGGCTGCTAACTGGGATCCAGTCAAGCAGTGCACGCTCAGAGCGATGCCAACGCCAGCCTGACTACGGGCACTAGACATCAAATCACCTGACACGCGAAGAGTGAAACGAGAGGCCGAGCTTGTATCTGGGAGAGGGGGCAAAGTGTTAATATTAAAGTTGGGTTTTGTATGCGTGTTTCGGAGATACAACAGACGTCTATGTTAAAGGTTTCAAGGGTCCTACCTGGAACAGCTTGCGGCCCCGTTTGGTAAAGTCTGCGGACCTTGAAAACAGCTAAGTGAAGAGGATGCTTAGGTCGGACAATGGGTTCTCTTTCTTCCCCTGTCTCTAATTTGTTACCCTTTCCGAGAGCTACTAGTTCTGGGTCACTACTCACTGTGGCTACTCGTGCGCATTTAGAATTGGAATGTAAAGGATGGAGAGCAGAGATAAGGAATGTTTCCCGATTGACCGCTGGAGACTTCTGGGCACATCAAACTTCGCGGCTGCCCACATGGCAGAATGAGTTTTCCTTGGGATTCCTAACCTGAGCCTTCAACTCAAAAGTCTGACTCACAAGGCAGTGGGGCGTCAACCCAGCACGGGAACGTGACCAAAGCACCCATGAAAGAAACTTCTTCGGGTCTGTCATGTGAGAATTGTTTACTGCATGCGTTTTGTCTTGTATTCGTGGTGTTTCATTATCAATCCGCCTTTCGGGTTAATTCCTTAGACCAATGCACCCCATGGAGCAAGCGGAACGCATACGGGGCAGCAATCTTTGGGCTGGGGGCTGCCAAGCTTAGGCGGGCGATAGCTGCCCAATGAAATGCGATCACTTCTCACACCGTTGGAAGAAACCCCAAGTATTCCACACTTACGTCCGTCTAGTGGAGGTTTTAAGACCGGTAAATTGCTTTCCCCGTGTTTATTCACTGGAGTGTGTGTCCCCTCCAGGGGCATAGCGGTTACAACCAGATGTTGCCCATCAACTGGTTCAAAGACTGGACTTCTGCTGGCCTGTACACATCGACACAGGCATGATCGCATCTCCGGCTTCAAGAAACTGCCCTGCATAGCTCTGCGTCATCATGACACGCAAGCCATCACACCATGCCAAGGTGCAGTCTCCTCGTGAAGAAGCGAATGGCGAAAAGTAATGTGACCTAGATTACGCAGATGACCTTGTCTTCTTGTTCGAATGCACGGAACATGCACCGGATAGACTCGCAAGGGCTGTAATTTCATTCGTCATGCTCTTTGTACCTTCAAAGTGTAAAGTGATGTTGCAAAACTGGACGTCAACGATTCCGAGTTTGGTGCTCGATGAGGTGCTGGCAATTGTTGACCACTTCAGTTACCTCGGCAGCAGCGTGACGACGGATGGGAGCACGGTAGTAGAGGTGAGCACGCACATATCCAAGGCTCGAGCGGCGTACGCTGAACTGAAGCACTTGTGGCGCCAACCTGATATTTCACTGAAGTTGCAAGGTCGTGTATACTGTGCTGCGGTGCGTTCAGTTTTGTTGTACGGTTGCGAGACTTGGGGTCTGCGTGTGGAAGACATTTATCGTCTTGAGGTTTCCGACCACCGATGTTTACGTAGTATCGCTAAGATTGGATGGAATAGCCGAGTGAACAATGCTGAGGTCAGAAAGCGAGTATTTGATACTAATTCGGAGAACGTTTCGCCACAGGGTATCCAGCTTAGTAGAATTCGTTGGTTGAGGCACGCGTTACGTATGGCAAACACACGTCTACCATACCGTGTCCTATTATCCGTTCCTCCTAGGGAGTGGAACAAACCATGTGGAGGTCAACAGATGACGTGTCAGTGAGAAATGAGAAAATGTACAGGAAAAGTAGTTGCTTCACGTCTTCGTGGTTGGGGTCCAGAAGATTCATCAACCATTTGGCCGGATAAACTGAAGGATATGGCAGCGAACCGTGAACAGTGGCGATCGTGTTGTCACTTTCTGTCGAATCAGAATGGTTGATCAAGGTGCGCTTGTACAGTTAGACTGTATATTTCGTGTGTTGGCTACTAGGGCGTTCCTTTCGTGTCCCGCTCCTGTCCACCTTTCATATTTATTCTTTCTGCTGCTAGGTGCAATATGAAGAAGGCAGCGGGCCCCGCCTTACTGTTTAGCACCACGATGGTGTTGACTTACGGTGTTCAGAAACATCCCCACTCAGTGACTAGAGACTCTTCAGCCCCCTGGTATATTTTACATTTGTTTTCTGCTATTTTTACACCTAATCGTTTATTTCCCCATTGACTTGTTCTAAAAGATAACCAGAGAAACGCATAGCTAGTCTCCGTTTCTATGGGAGCAGATTGGTACTGATCGCGGGCACAGGTTGACTCTGTTGCATAAGACAAGAAAACTTTGTATGCCGCACACAGGTAGCGTATGTTCGAAACACAGGTTTATTGTGACGGGTTTGATAAAACAATAGGTGCGGTCAGAAAAACAACTACGCGAACGTTTGCACAGATATAACCCACCACAGTTTGCCGGACAACATAATGCATATAGATGTCCCGAGGTCCAGATTTTACATTTATGTGACTGCCATTTTTATAAGCAAATTCGGATAAAAGACACCACTGCTGTGGCCGTAAATTTGCAATATCGTTCAACTACTACGGTGAATCTATAACTCCACCCAATTTGTCATACGAGGATCTCACTACAAGTAGAAAAAGGTAACCTGTAGAGTATGGACAATTTTTTTTGCAAAATAGACACACGACAGGATCTGAACAAAGATTTGCGGGCTGAACGGTATGCATCTTCACCCAAAGATTATGGTGTTAACGAAAATGGGAGCGAGAGTGCTCATTAGCTGAGCTGTTTGCACTGCAGAACGCGTACAGGTAAACATGAACTAGAACTCATGCCACAGAACGTTTCAGAGGTGAGAAATACCACAACGCTGATATTATCGGCTCAGATAGGGTGACGGGTCATGGGTACAGGAGAATTTTCAACGGTTTGTACAAGACCATGGAAATAAAACAATCGATCTAGACAGAAAAGTGACGCTGGAGATCAAATGGATTAACTAGCAATATATAAGGTGTTTTTTGCATAGAAGTGTGTACTGTTCGTGGTCCAGTTGGCATTCTGAAATGTAAGATGAGAAAAGAATCAGGTTATTCTCAAAAATGATAAACAGCATAATACCCGAATTTTTTATAGAAATAGTGAGTGAGAAATACTACAGTGAAAATAACAAGATGAATTCTATACCGGTTCTTTTGCTTTCTTAACAAAATGATCGCTTTACACCGTCTTCGGTCGGCGGTGTGTGTGACGCGTTTCAAGTAGTTGACGAAGAGTAAAATTCTGATCAAAGCATCCTCGATCTGGGTGGAATTCAGCCTCCTGTTCGCGGGCGTTCTTCTCGCCAGCCGGTGTCACACGACGCAGCAAAATTGAGGCTGATACCTTGATCACTATCGGAATTATGCCAATCCCACGATGGTTACTACAGTCATTGTGTATTCCCCTCTTGAAGATGGAAACAATCAGTGACTCGCTTCATATTAACGGGATAAGCTCCTCGTTCCAAATGTCACGGAGCAAAGCGGTAAGTGATTTTACCAAAACATTCCCACCCAGTTCGAAAAGAACTGGGGGGAGTTCTTCGGGATCTGCCGCTTTCCCACGCTTTAGTAATCGAATACATGACTCCACTTCCACTTCCGATGGGAGCTCAAGCGATATTCCCCAAAGAATCGCAGTTGTTGACACAGGAGTAACTACACTGTCGCGCGGCCAGTTAAACTGCTCCTTGAAGTATTCGATCCAACGGTCTAGCCTTTGCTCTTTGCCATGAATGGGCTTTCCACTCCTATTGTATATCGTTACACTGACCGGGGTTTGCCGTCCACCGGTGTCACGAATAAGTTTGAACAATTTTTGACTGTTACCCGAAGCAGCTGCTATTTCCATTTCTCCGGCTACATTGACCAACCAATTTTCGCGATCCTTCTTAAGGCTTTTCGTAACTTGCCTTCGAAGCTTTCTCCGCATCTTATTCATCTCCTTACGGTTCGAGAGCTGACGCTTTTGCTCCATTATACTCAGCGACTCTTGCGAGATCCAGTGTCTTTGATGGACATCGGATCTACGACCACAGGCAAAACCTGCTGCAAAGTGCATTGCCTGTTGGATATGGGCCCAATGCTCATTTACATTACTGTTCGTCGTAGATCCTAGCTCATGTGCTGACTTCTGTCCATAACGGGTGCAGACTTCTGGATCAGACAAACGTTCTACGGCAAACCGGGTTTGCGGTTTGCGACGATTACCATGGAGCTGCAGAGATAATCGCATTAGAACTAATGTATGGTCGAACTCTACCTACGTGGACCAGCAAGATCTACAGTTCTGAACAGAACTGCGTCATCGGTAGCTTACGGCGATATAACCAACCTGACTTAAAGTACCTGTAGAGTTAGAGTGCCATGTTGCTGTGCGACGCGAGCTGTGTCGGAAATTGGTGCTAGACAAGAACAACCGATTGCCTGCAAAAAATGGAGAAGCCTATCCCCGTTGTCTGTGCGCTGAGCAGGTAAGGCACAACGTCTGTCTAAAC
This sequence comes from Fasciola hepatica, assembly GCA_948099385.1. NCBI lineage: Eukaryota > Metazoa > Platyhelminthes > Trematoda > Plagiorchiida > Fasciolidae > Fasciola > Fasciola hepatica. Next base: position 1,802,651 of record CANUEZ040000210.1, on the reverse strand, counting down.
AAGCTTCTGACGCAGTAAGTTTGCAAACTTGCGCGTTAAAGTCACTAGCTAGCACTACAATGTCAGAACCTTTGCCCCTGAGGACGAGAGTGGTGAGTTCATCACAAAACTCGTGCTTCTGTTTGTCAGGGCTGCAGTCTGTTGCATCGTACGCCGAGATCAAAAACAAGCTGCGCTTAACACAGCTATCCTTTCGAACGCCAACTGGAGCCTGGAGTATTATAGCACATAAACGACTATTAACCAAGATCTAGTCTAAAAAGGCAGCTTCAGCTTTGTCAGTCGAGACTATTCCTACACCACGTTTACCCGCAGCTCGAGCTACTTCGTCTCATGAAGTGCGCGGAAAATACCTCGATGAGATACCTGGAGCAGTTAGTTGAATCACACTGCTCGAATCCTGGATACACGCTTTAGGTACGCAGCAGACATCAATCGCCAGAGAATCAAACGTGAGCGCTAGGCACACCTGCTGACCGGCCCGCACAAAAGAAAGCACGTCAAAGTAGCCATGATTCAGAGGCTGACGAGGCTTGAGAAAATGTGAGTCACAAGACAGAGGATTATTCCGGACACCATTTGACAATGAGCCGTTGCGAGTATCGACCGTGTTATCAGTGGAAGCATTATGAGTGAATAGAGGGGGCAAAGAGAGGTGGTTGACAACAGAAGACAAGGGTTGAATAAAAGAGAGGGAACTCTGAGCAGTAGCTCACTTATCACTACCCACCCCGCTCCATGCAATGGGCAGCGCGGTCCTGATTATTCTGTACGACGACCGATGCAGTATGGAATTCTTTGTATTCGTGCAGTTCATGGGAGATGTTGGACGGGTACTGCCAGGGTGTCCAGCCACAAAGCAGGAGAACGATTAGGGTCCTCATCCAAAGCCTTTACTTCTAACAAGAACCTATCCGCAAGGCAGCGGGATGGCTTAGTAAAAGCCCATTTGCTTGGATCAATTCTACTTCCACGGATTTTGCCGATTGAGTTGCCAGCTCAGATCGACCCCCAACCTGGAGAACCAGGAGCCTGGACTTCGCCTGGCCTTTACCTACTGACCTGTCAGGTATGATTGCATCTCCGGCTTAAATAAGCCATCCCGTATAGCTCTTTGGGTCATAGAGGCGCGCAAGCCATCACACCACGTCAAGGTGCAGTCTCGTCGTGATGTCATTCTCGGCGTAGGTGCTTCAAATGTGGAGATGAGAATCTGTCGGAACGGATGTATAACGTTTCTGTGTGACAACACGGATTGTGGCAATAATTTAAATAGTCTATAAAATGTTTGCAGGATAAGGACAGGTCGGATTGAATAAATATACTTAGGTCGGAGTTGGTTATTATGTCCCTTAGTTTGGAAAGGTTTTCTGAGTGACACTGTCGTCTTAGGGTCTTTCGGTCGCGCCTCCGGCGCAGTGTTTGTGTTTATTTTTACGAAAAATCATGGGAGAAACTTACAATATGGCACTATCAGAGCACCAAATCGGGGGCCAGCAAGAAGTATGAAACAAATTGGGGATGTTAACAAAACGTAGGTCTAGATGAGCGTCCAGTAAAGTGGAAAAAGTAACAATTATGTTCGGACCCAAGTTGACGAGGAAACTCACGTCAAACCTGTTGAAATCAGCGCATACTACACATAAAGAAGGGTCAAGATGATTTAACAAATTAGAGGAAAGTGTCAGAGAATTCATCCAGTTCAGAAGTTGGACATCTCAGGGAAATGTTTATATATATATATATATATATATATATATATATATATATATAATCGATCGACGGTGATTGGTGTTTAAGCTTACACTTAACAATGGAAGCACTGATGTGAGCCGTGGAAAACGTGAGCAGATTGTGGGGAAAATTACACAATCATTTGCGTGTGTTATGACATTGCTACCACGTTTTCAATAGAGGACTGACGATCAGCGCGAAACAGTTCGAAACCATCGGCTTTGACAACTTTGTCACCAATATCAGCCCTAAACCAGTATTCTTGCATGAAAATAGTCTTCACTAATTTGGTTTTCGTTTTGGAACAAAATCGGCCAATTCCCGCATATTTCCCAGCAAAGAACGTAATTTGAAACTGGTTAAGATGGATAAACACATTTATGACAAGGTTTGTTTACGTAAAGCACAGATTCATCCGGCGCGATGTTTCCGAGAGTGATTTTTCAACTCCCCGAGAATTCGTTTCTAAGTAGATCTTCCAAAAGATGTTTGCCGCAACTTATTCGTTAATTCCAAAGATTCTGTAAATCCACTCCAATAGGACACAATATGGCATGATCGTAAAAGCACATTTTCGTAGTAACAGTTGGTGATTAAAAACGAAAAAGGACAGGAGAGGATGGTTATGCAACAGAAATAACCGGAGATGTAACGGACAGTACGGCCGAATATAAAGGCTTCGCCCCGCTACGTCCTTGATTCAATATTGACAGGTTAGAAACAATGAACACTGCAAAACTGCTCCGGCTGACAACACAATTATCCCGTTTACTTAATCTAATCGTTATGCAGATATAGTAGATCACAACCAAACTATATAAACTGATTTTCTTTGCCTAAAAGACGCATCGCCTCCGCTTGAGATCACAGGACCCACGTAACCTCAAATAGTAAACCTATTTACACGCTCCTTTGATGCACTGTCCGTGTTGAGGACATCGTGAATTTTAGTTTTCCAATCTGACGAGCAGTTTTTCTAACACCTATTTTTGCTTGTGTTTTGTCTGCTGATTAAGGTCTGCTACGATTGGTGTGTCAGCACCGAACGAGGTTCCGAATGTGACGAAAAAACGATGCGTTGTGTTGTGCTGTACGAAGTTGTTTTTTTTATTACATGCTTGCGCATGCGTGCCTCAGAGACCAACTGCAACATTAGAGATAGCCGGCAATCAGAACCTGAGACTTGGAGTCGATAACCACATAAGGTCCCAATGGGTCAGGTGTGGTAACGAGCGGTCCGACAGTGGGTTACTGTCATTAACACGGCGTTGTCGGTGGGAAACAACTATTTAAATTTTCCACCGACAAAGCCCTGTTGGTAAAGTCAACTTCCCGCTAACATAGGAATTAGTTATTTTTGTAATCAGCATTTCTACACCATTTAATTTGGATATCAAGTACTGATGAGGAAACTATGAACAGGTACAAGCCGCATAGTGAAAACCAGAAGTTGGCAAATACTCTGATGACGTACCGGCAGCGATTGCACAATGATAGTGATAGCGCAAATTGCAACCTCGACTACAACAGTTCAAAATCGCTCCACGTTTATCACAGTGAGAACAAATCTGAAAAAATACCAAATGGGAAAGCGAATAAAAATATACAAACAGAAGGTGAACTGTGATTAGCACGTCATTAGCGGAAACAAGAGCTATTTCAATCGATCGCTTTCTTGCAGCACTTTTCAGTTATACATGCATTTGCACGATGATGACGGTTTGGTAAACATGCTCAGCATTCGCACCAATGAACTCTATTTTGAGCTTACCAAAACTGATGGTAGGGGTGGTTCGCTACGAACAGACTCGCTGAGTTGCGATTAGATGCAGGTGTGTACAGAGCCACTCAAGACTATCAGTTTTTCTATCCTTGGCCGACATCTCCTGATGGCTATCTCGTCAAGTCCCAATGAAAACCCAATTTAGTAAATGAACAGGCCGCGCACCAAATTCGTCTGTATGGTTTCAAACCAGGTGAACCCAATAATGATATACGTTTGTTCGATTACACAGTACAATCACACAGTTCTTCTCATGGTTTCTGACGCACAGTTCTCTGGCGCTGCCTCTTGCTGAAGGGTGTACCAGAGAAATTCGTTTCTATCCTTAAATCTCTTTACATTAATAGCCGAAGCCGAGTTCGGGCTTATGGTGATCTTTCCCCCGAGTTCACCACAAAAAGTGGTGTACGTCAGGGTTGTCCCCTTGCTCCTTTTCTCTTCAACTTTGTGATTGATATGGTCCTAGAGACCGCATTTTTGTCAGGTGAGGATAGTGGCATTGAGCTTTTTCCGGGTGGAAAGGTATCAGACCTTGAGTATGCTGGCGATACAGTTCTTTTAAGTAGAAATCCAGGTAAGCTGCAGGCTTTTCTAGACAGCTTGACGGGTTGCGTAACAATGTTCAGTATGCGTTTTGCACCGTCAAAGTGCAAGATGCTGTTGCAAGACTGGGTTGGTCCAGCGCCAAACCTTTCAGTGTCTGAGGAGACTGACTATAAATGTGGCAGACAAGTTCTGTTATCTGGGAAGTTGCATCTCACCCGGAGGTCAGGCATCGGATGAAGTGTCTCTGCGTATACAAAAGGCTCATTCGGCATTTGCCAACCTGAGTCATCTGTGGCGTCCACATGACATCCGTTTACCCAACAAAGGCCGAGTGAACGCTGTGGCAGTCAGGCTCGTGCTTCAGTATGGCTTGGAGACATGGCCACTGCAGGTGGAGGACATACGAAGATTGTCAGTATCTGAACACCGATGTCTTCGTAGTATTTCTCGAATAAGGTGGGAACACCGTGTGAGCAATGCTGAGGTTCGCCGGAGAGTCTTAGGTCTAAGGGTCAAATAATTAGATGGAACGCTGAAGCCCGCCAGGCTAAGGTGGTTGGGACATGTGTTACGCATGTCCCCTGACAGGATTCCTCGGCGTGCTATGTTTGCTGAGGCGGGTACCGGTTGGAAGATACGTAAGGGTGGTCAGTCCATAACATGGAAGAAAGGTATGAAAAGCCTAACTAGCGGACTCGGCCATGTAGGGCGTGTTAGGCTTCCTGGGTGGAGTCCAAGAGACCCTCCCATTCAATGGTTAGATACGTTGGGGGATATGGCTAGATGCCGCGATTTGTAGCGCTGTTGCATCCACAAACTTTCTTCATCGACTTAATCCCATTAATGTAGTTCCCTTTTTACTGCTTTCATACTCTTTTCTCGTTCATTATTTCCTTTTGAGGTTGCCCCTAGGAGGCAGCAACCAAAGCCACGGCACGCAGTGCATGGTTAATGGTTGTCTGAACTGACTGTATGACATGCCGCACAACAGAGTATAGCAGTCTTTCAGTGAATTAGGAACATAAATTGGACATATTGGAAACTCCTTTACTCGTAGTTGCACAACGATTTTGCCTACGGTCGGAATACTCTGATGGCCATCTGCGGGAAATACTCAAAACCAGACCATCCACTGGCTCGAACAAGAATTTATTGCTTCATAGTTTATCTGAAACAGTGGTTCGCAGAGCGTTGAGCTTGGCTGTCTATATAGTTTGATGAGATAGAGGCGGATTGGCCTCTGAAATAGACGGACAATAGGAAAAATGAGTAATGAGGGGAATTGACGCGAATGTTGCAATACATGTAGGCGTGTGGAATCATCAATCGAAATAAAAATATGATAATTTGGAAGTTCTGGGAATTTAGGGGAAAATAATATTTCTGTCATAATATGCGCCACCATATAGAAAGACTGAAGTGACTCCCCAACAATGCCCATGAACTGTTGCAGTTAGCGCATAACAATTAGCTGTTTTGTGATACTTTAAGCACCAAAATAGGTGTTCTGGGACCTAAGGAACGTGGGGAGAAGTACCACAAGATAGAACAGACTGTCATAAGCGGAAACTCCCCATCGAGAAGGCTTGTGATAGATGCGGGGATAGAAAGGGACGAAACGGTTTTTAACACATCTTATTTACTAATCATTTGAACCAAATAGCATAATCATCCTCAATTTCAGTTTCTTCGATTTATTGTGAACCATCATCCAGAACTTCCGGAAAACCGATAGAGTGACAGGATTTAAACACCAGTATTTCATTCACAATCAAACTTGACGGAAACGAATCATTACTTACCGTATCCAGCGACAGCTGCAGGGCCTCTCCAAGCCCCCCAATTGTCCCATCACCAACGATGTATGTACCCGGAGCCCAAAGGGCACATTCCAGGTGTACCCATACCTCACCATCTGCAGATATTCGAGGTCTGAGACTGGAAACTTTCTCCGTCACTGTTTGGTTATTCGGTGCTTTTATGACCAACCGCAAAGCACCCATGTTTGCAACAGTCGAACGCCCCTGCGCGGCGGCAGATCGCGTCAACGTGGACGTGATTACACCAGAACCAGCTGGTTTACCTTTCTTTCCACTTCTACTGTTTTTGCCCGGCGAATGTGAACCGGGTGTGCGGGGTGAAATTGAAAGCTGTGCAACACATTCCGGTATGATTTGTGCTTTCTCCGAGGCGGTAACGTAATATGGACCATAGAGACCCCCGAGGCTTAGAAAATTATTGTCCTCGCCACAAAAGGCACAGAGCCACACTGTTTGGTTTGAGCTAGATTCCAACGATTGTTGTATGTCCCTTAACCTCTGCTGTACGGACGGCTTGTATGAAATGCCTGAAACGGTAAAATGGGTATGATCAATCCAATAAAAATCTGGGAAATCAGACTGTGAAGCTGCCCAGGTGACTACAAAAATGAAAAGTGACCATACTTTAATGCTTATAACACACATCACGTATTATGTTACATTGGTGCAGCCTGTCTGTAAGGAATTAAATTCAGCAGCAAAAGTTTTCGATGTCTAAGTGGCATGATGAATGCGCGAAAAAAAACCCTCGCACGAAAAGAATATACGCCGTGAACACGGAATCCTAAAATGTGTAGCACAAAGGTATGCTGATGTAAGGCAATTAATGAACCGTCATTTTTTGACCATCGCACCATCTTTCGTGTCCTTAAAATTTCTGACTAACTACTGACGTCTACTACTTAGGCTCCCTGCTAGTTAATGCTTAATAAATTTGCGCGAGTTATCGCTTTTTTCACATTTTCGTGAGACATCACCCTCGTTCGTCGGGCCACCTCTCATAATTTAATGATAATAGTGAGGACAGAAGTACCCATGGGCGAATACAAGCCTATACGACTTACTGAACACTTAGTCTCAATTCGGTAGTTGCGAGGTAAAAGTTAGTTCAATAGGTCTGTAAGATTTTACTATCGCCTTCTGGGGAAGTGGAGCTGTTCCGATAGGAAGCGATGAAAATTTGGGTAACCAACATTACTGGAATTTGATTGGTGAAAGAGCGATTTGAGCACCAAATCATCCTGTGACCGCTATTCTTTTCTGGTGGAAGACGGCCTTACTGGCAACTGGATCAACACTGAAACTGGATTCTTGCATAAGACGCCTCCCTGGTGCCGGAAACAGTTATATTCGGAAAGTAGGTGTACAAAAGATACACAATTCTAGTCGCGGATGTACTGCCTCGAGCAAGGGCACAAAACCGAACGCTATGTGGTAGAAAATTTTCATCCAAGGGAATGGAGGCATGGACAGAAGAACAGAATAAACAATTTTTTATGCGGCTAACCACCAAGTCTCTCGAGAGGACACAATGACTTGCAGCTTCAGAGTCAGAAAACTCTCTTCAGAATAAAGCAAACGTGGAGATTCTGGAGTCACTTTCGACTTTCGAACAACTCAACTTCGCTGGACAGCCATCGCTTGCCAAAGCTCAGCAGCCCTTTGTCCAAAGAAAAGTATCTCATTCACATTCTATCTGCATAAAGCCAAAAAATCGAATATGATTCTCAGTGCCTAACTAAACGAGAAAAAGAACCGACATCTAGGTCTCAAGTGACAAGATAGACGAAGCTCCTGCGCCAGCCTTGGTCAGAGCGGCCGCGATAACCATGTAGATAGCTCTACCGGAAAAGCAAATCATCGGTTGTCGTCCAGAAGCAATTGCGCAGGACGGGCGACTTTTACGTTGATGCAACCACGAACGAAACACAAACAGAAGCGAGCAAGTACCAAGGCGTGGACTCAAACAAATGACGATCCTCAATTAACCCACGCCAGCGGTGATCAACGACAATATGGTCAATCTAAGTCCAACGTTGTGAAGACGTAGGAGGACGCCATGTGCGTCTATGCCGCTTCATATAGCATAAGTTCGTACTCGCCAGAAACAATCTGTAGTCAGAGCACAGCTGGATGGGACCATTGCCGTAGTCAGTGCTATTGGCCGGGATAGCAAATGAGCCTCCGATGTGCCTTCCGGAATCTCCCGAACCACCAACTTGGACATTGAAATGCCCAGCAATGACCACCACGTCTGTTGAACGCACGCTTCAAAGCAGCAGAGACAAATTCTGGTAGAATTCGTCCTTGGTCTCAGAGGAGCTGCAGTCAGTGGGCACGACGAACAAGCATTGACGCTTTAGTTTGTTGTTCTTGACACGAACAGAACCGTCCAACCGCATTGCACACAAACGACTGCTAACTGGAATCCAGTCTAGCAGTGCACGCTCAAAGCAATTCCAACGCCAGCCTGACCACGAGCACTAGATACTGAATCACTCGGCACGCGAAGAGTGAAGCGAGAGACTGAGGTTGTATCTGGGGTGCGAAGAGTGAACACACAAGTGGAGTTTTGTATATGTTTTTCGAAGACAGCATACATCTATTTTAAAAGTGTCAAGTGTTTTAGCGAGAGCAGCCTGTTGCCCTATGTGACATAGCGTGCGGTTGTCGAAGGCAGCCAAAAGAAGGGGACATTTAGGATTAGGAAGTACACCCGATTCACACTCAACGCCTGAACTACCGCTTTCATCGCAGCCGAAATTACTGGTGGCGATCGCATCGATCTTAAATTACAAAAGGACTACTGGTAGGGTCCTTTAAAGAAAAGATACTGAACGCTTCTGGGTAGATAATACTTCGCGGCTGCCCACACCACAGAAGTACTTTTCCGGTGAAGAGCACTGAAAAGCGTTGTTCCATCAACTGAATCGAAGGCGTATATCAAGTCTAAGAAAATCATTATTGTCGGTCGGCGGTGCGTGTGACGCGTTTCAAGTAGTTGACGAAGAGTAAAATTCTGATCAAAGCATCCTCGATCTGGGTGGAATTCAGCCTCCTGTTCGCGGGCGTTCTTCTCGCCAGCCGGTGTCACACGACGCAGCAAAATTGAGGCTGATACCTTGATCACTATCGGAATTATGCCAATCCCACGATGGTTACTACAGTCATTGTGTATTCCCCTCTTGAAGATGGAAACAATCAGTGACTCGCTTCATATTAACGGGATAAGCTCCTCGTTCCAAATGTCACGGAGCAAAGCGGTAAGTGATTTTACCAAAACATTCCCACCCAGTTCGAAAAGAACTGGGGGGAGTTCTTCGGGATCTGCCGCTTTCCCACGCTTTAGTAATCGAATACATGACTCCACTTCCACTTCCGATGGGAGCTCAAGCGATATTCCCCAAAGAATCGCAGTTGTTGACACAGGAGTAACTACACTGTCGCGCGGCCAGTTAAACTGCTCCTTGAAGTATTCGATCCAACGGTCTAGCCTTTGCTCTTTGCCATGAATGGGCTTTCCACTCCTATTGTATATCGTTACACTGACCGGGGTTTGCCGTCCACCGGTGTCACGAATAAGTTTGAACAATTTTTGACTGTTACCCGAAGCAGCTGCTATTTCCATTTCTCCGGCTACATTGACCAACCAATTTTCGCGATCCTTCTTAAGGCTTTTCGTAACTTGCCTTCGAAGCTTTCTCCGCATCTTATTCATCTCCTTACGGTTCGAGAGCTGACGCTTTTGCTCCATTATACTCAGCGACTCTTGCGAGATCCAGTGTCTTTGATGGACATCGGATCTACGACCACAGGCAAAACCTGCTGCAAAGTGCATTGCCTGTTGGATATGGGCCCAATGCTCATTTACATTACTGTTCGTCGTAGATCCTAGCTCATGTGCTGACTTCTGTCCATAACGGGTGCAGACTTCTGGATCAGACAAACGTTCTACGGCAAACCGGGTTTGCGGTTTGCGACGATTACCATGGAGCTGCAGAGATAATCGCATTAGAACTAATGTATGGTCGAACTCTACCTACGTGGACCAGCAAGATCTACAGTTCTGAACAGAACTGCGTCATCGGTAGCTTACGGCGATATAACCAACCTGACTTAAAGTACCTGTAGAGTTAGAGTGCCATGTTGCTGTGCGACGCGAGCTGTGTCGGAAATTGGTGCTAGACAAGAACAACCGATTGCCTGCAAAAAATGGAGAAGCCTATCCCCGTTGTCTGTGCGCTGAGCAGGTAAGGCACAACGTCTGTCTAAACAAGCTTCTGACGCAGTAAGTTTGCAAACTTGCGCGTTAAAGTCACTAGCTAGCACTACAATGTCAGAACCTTTGCCCCTGAGGACGAGAGTGGTGAGTTCATCACAAAACTCGTGCTTCTGTTTGTCAGGGCTGCAGTCTGCTGCATCGTACGCCGAGATCAAAAACAAGCTGCGCTTAACACAGCTATCCTTTCGAACGCCAACTGGAGCCTGGAGTATTATAGCACATAAACGACTATTAACCAAGATCTAGTCTAAAAAGGCAGCTTCAGCTTTGTCAGTCGAGACTATTCCTACACCACGTTTACCCGCAGCTCGAGCTACTTCGTCTCATGAAGTGCGCGGAAAATACCTCGATGAGATACCTGGAGCAGTTAGTTGAATCACACTGCTCGAATCCTGGATACACGCTTTAGGTACGCAGCAGACATCAATCGCCAGAGAATCAAACGTGAGCGCTAGGCACACCTGCTGACCGGCCCGCACAAAAGAAAGCACGTCAAAGTAGCCATGATTCAGAGGCTGACGAGGCTTGAGAAAATGTGAGTCACAAGACAGAGGATTATTCCGGACACCATTTGACAATGAGCCGTTGCGAGTATCGACCGTGTTATCAGTGGAAGCATTATGAGTGAATAGAGGGGGCAAAGAGAGGTGGTTGACAACAGAAGACAAGGGTTGAATAAAAGAGAGGGAACTCTGAGCAGTAGCTCACTTATCACTACCCACCCCGCTCCATGCAATGGGCAGCGCGGTCTTGTACGACGACCGATGCAGTATGGAATTCTTTGTATTCGTGCAGTTCATGGGAGATGTTGGACGGGTACTGCCAGGGTGTCCAGCCACAAAGCAGGAGAACGATTAGGGTCCTCATCCAAAGCCTTTACTTCTAACAAGAACCTATCCGCAAGGCAGCGGGGTGGCTGGCTTAGTAAATTAGGCATTAGACATCTAAAAGTCTGACATCCGATACAGTAAGAGGAACAACTTATTCCTAATCCACACACGGAATTCGAATAACAATTCAGTAGAATATTTCTCCCAAAGGAAGGGAAGAATGGGCAAGTCTCTGATGCATCACTTCTTATACAGTAAGATCCAGTTTGCAGTTGTTTCAGACGTTTTCACAAGAGTGTAGCACTTTGTGGGCTTTGAGGAGGGCGGGCAAAGAATGTAAAAACCGGAGTCTCCGTGGTGAGTAGTCTACTTGTTGTTTACCCCTTTCGCCGTCCGTTGGAACTAAACATCGAGCTAAAATAGTCCGTTCGCGTCCGTCTGCAAGATACAAACGGGCAATCGATAAGTCCGACTTCATCCATCACTGGATCGTGCGTTCCTTCGCAAAAGAATGCGCCCAGACCATAGCAACCAGAGAAAGACCGGTTAACGATACGTTGCAGTTAAAAATTCGCCCAAGCGGTGTCGCGCAAGTTGCCGTACGAAGCAGTGATCTCATCGAATGTCAAGCACGCGGTAGTACAGCCTCCAAACTATTAAGCTCCAGTTTTCTGGACCCTAGAATTTCTGACATAACCTACTTCAATGCCTGATTCAGACCATCCACATACTCATTGCATTTTCGACTGTACAGCGTTTCCTAGATCACGAAAATTTATTGCAGAGCTATCTCTGTTCATCTGAACTGCATTCTGCACCGGGCTACTTTCATGCTTTTCAGTGGGCAAATTATCGAAAAATCCACCTACGCTCTGGGTGTCCGGCCTGATTGCTTAGGCCGTACACTTTGCATTCTAACAAATTCACGCCTGTGAAAGCTGCCATGATACCAAGATCATCGACGGGCAAAAATCACCATACTTGCGATTCCTCGGTGCTCTGTAAGCAGTCTATATAGTTTACGTGTTATGAAGCCAGTGGTTCAGATTGATTTCCGACGGTCGCATTGCATGTGGTGACAAGTTAATGTTATTAATACCAATTCCCTCTGGATACATCGGGCAATTAAAGAGTTGGATCTGTCGCACTACTGAAAGAATGAATAATACAATCCTTATGGTACACATAAAATACCTTAAAGGCATGTGAAATCTTAGTTCGAAAGATCCCTGACGTGAACCATTAGTATAACCACTCAGATAGTGAATCAGATATTGTAGCCTCTCTAACTCCACAAATCTGTCATGACGTTGTAAATAACAAATCAATGGATTCCGTTATGTTAGCGAGAAAACTTGCTACATACTTTAGCGACAAATGGTATCTTACACAAAACCAGAGACCAGGTAACTAACTGTTTTACAGCAAGTCTTAGTAATCCGGAACTTTTGTTACTCCTTCCGCCAGAAAAATCATTCCAAATTAAACAATTCAGTCTTCCTGTTTACGTTTTATTTGTGGATTATCATACACCTTGAGTAGTTCATCAAATACACCGATGCATATACTAAGGTCTCCGTATCTTATTTGCCAAACGGTCATCTGAGTTGTCCAAGTGATACGCTATCGATCACTTTATTATGCGGGGAAAGTTTCCTCATTATCAAACTTTTCGGTACTTGCGACCACTAAAAATACTGACAAAACGTGCACTTATCTGCATCGTCAACCAATTCGACGCCTGACACGGATTTTCCGCTTAGATCTGTCTTTTACTAATTAGCCAAATTACCACCACTAATCCGACTACGGGCTAAGTGTGTGTTTCGTTTAATGATTGCAATGACTTCATTCATTCGCAACAACAACAACAGAAGAAAATTACCAGGTTGGGTAGTGGGGGGTGGATTAGGACTCAACATAAAGATTCCAACAAGTAAACACAATTTCTTTTCAATATTTTCCCCATGCACGTTTTGTAAATTTTTCTGTCCCTGTTTCAGTTGGTCATTTGGAACGAGAAGTCAACAGGCAGGCCATACAACATTCGCGTCACTGAATTCAGTCCCGAGCCATATCTCTCAGCGCCTATAACCAACGGCAGTCCTCATCTCTTGGGCTCCAACCAGGAAGGCGTGAAGCACCACACGAAGTCAAAGCCGAAAGTAACATCACTTTCTAGTGATTACGTAGAAAAGCGATAGAAAGTGATATCCAGTGGTAAGAATAGTCAGGTTTGTTGGTCTTCAAAATGATCGGTATATTGTTATCCGACTCTCGAAGAGGGAACCGATGGCAGTCTCAGACAGCTGCTATTGGAGATTTTCAACTATGATTCGTTCGGGCGATTTTAATATATCACCTCAGCATTCTGCAACAGCATCGCAATAACCCAACATGTTTTTGTCTTTATTCTTAGAGGCCGGGCACGAAACCCCAGGTCGTTTACATTCGGAGCACGTTGAATAATAAATTTTGTCTTTGTCAGACGTTGTATGGTTGGATCTTCTCAGTTTGTTTAATTCAACCAGTTCAATCGGGGTTTCACTGTTATTCAAGTTCTCCGTAATAAACAGTTTGTCAAATGGCGAACAATCGCGATGGCCTCCAGTGGTAACGCTGCCCATCTTATAAAACAGCAAACCACCAAGGAAAAACGGTGGCGATTCATTCAGCACTCGAAAAACTACAGATGCGGCGGTTTCCTCTTACAACTGCTTCAAAGTGACTACGTTGAGAACTAATAGAAAAAGGTAAACAGTAATGCTTCGATTCACGTTTTGCTGAAGCGGAAGACTGTCAAAGTATTGGCACTTCTATAAAGCACACAAATGTTTAGTTGTAATTCTCTCCTGTTTCTGTCGTCTCTCTTGTTTATGGCACACTCGTAGTGCTCAGACAGATTGTTTCTTCTTGGGCTTGTTCTGACGCAGTCATCTTGCCGGTCACGTTCTCGCAGGCTCACTGAAAATCGCTCGTTAACCCAGTTCACACAGACAGACTGTATCTCATGCGAAGATCAAATAAGGTGCTGTTTTCATCTGACAGTTCAGTTTGCGCTGCTTAATGCACGACCTAAGCATCACTGACAAAAACAAGCACTCGATACTGAACACTACTCAATGTGCTGGCATTCGCAGCGTCAGTCGACTTCGTGTGTTCATTGGGTTGATGGACACACACGCACACGCACACGCACATTGACTGTTGGGGTGCATCTTTCGACGAGAATTCAGCTCAAGTGGGATACACAGAAAAAGTCGTGGTTCGTGCCAGTCAGTTTTTTTTCATGTGCCTTCTTCATATGGTTTGGTCCGTCTCCGAGATGGTCGAGGAGAAAACTGCGACGTAAACATGCAGTGGTCTGGGTCGCACATGACTCATGTTGACATGTGTCACGGCTGAGCTGAGTGCGGCTGCTATGGAGGATGAACTAAACTGTTGTTCGTTTGCTTCCCTAAGGCACAACATGTGCACTGAAGTGACTGTGTAACTCAGGCACAAAAAATAGCGTCGGATCGAGACGATCATTAAAGTGAGAAGGTCAATTGGAAGTGACACGATAACCGCTGTTCGTTGTAACTAATATTCAATAGGTTCCTAGACTGAATCTTGGGAAAAATAAAAAAAATGATAGTTCTGTGGAAGAACGACATACTAGTATCCTTAAAGCGGCGGAATGAATTCATGGTATCACACCAGGATAAACTGAAGGTTGAGAAGCGCAAAAATATCAGCGTGCAGTCCATTCCTCGGTGCTCTGCAAGGAGTTAATCTAGTTTAAATGTTATGAAGCTAGTGGTTCAATTTGATTTCCGACAGTCGCATTGCATGTGGTGACAAGTTAATGTTATTAATACCAATTCCCTCTGGATACATCGGACACACAACCTAGTGAACCTAGGTTATTTCACGACCCAGTGGTATCCTTTACTTTAAATTAATCAGTTTCCTATCAGAGTAGATTTCAACAAAATTTTGAGGAAGGGCACGAAACCTCTCACCGAGAAAAATCACGAAATTTCAACAATCTGCTGTGAAAATATGAAAACCATCCCACTTATACTATTAGCCAGTGTCTCCTTGGGCTTCTTCAGCGTTCTAGTGCTAATTAAGAGGAAAAATGAAGTACGTAAAAAGTTACACCGTACGCGCAAATGATCATGCACACAATAATTGTAGTTCCCTTGCATTCTACCAGAACAAACTTTCTACTGGTTACCAGTGTAATCACTCTAAAGAAGTTGGAAGAGAGAACCACCGCGTGTGTAGTGATTATCATTCATCCCTATCTGACAGCTTGATAAAGCCTTTTTAATTAAACTATTGCAGTCAAACACAGTATACACATTCAACCCGCAGTCGGATTGGTGGTGCTGACTTGGCTAATTAATAAAAGACCGATCTAAGCGGAACACCCGTTGTATCCAATAGTCAGTAGCAGAACGGAAGCATGTACGTAAGAACGAACGTGTATTCAAGTACGCCGTGCGTAAGCGGTAGTTTGGACTGCAACGACGTGTTGTAATGCAGTTGGTTACCTGATATCTGGTTGGGAGTGCGACACTGTCTGCCGCTGAGGTATGTAGCAAGTTTTTTTAGCTAACATAAGTGAATTCATCGGTTTATTGTTCAACACGTTGTCAAGCATCTACGGGTCCCGACCAGTGATAGAAAAAATGTACGACATTAGAGAGGTTACTGTATCTGATTCGCTGCGTCAGTGGTATTACAAAACATGGTTCGCACCAAAGATTTTTTGCAATAAGGTTTTACACACATTCAAGGTATTCTATGTGTACCATAAGGATTGTATTTTTCATTCTTTCAGTAGTGCGACAGATCCAACTCTTTAATTGCCCGATGTATCCAGAGGGAATTGGTATTAATAACATTAACTTGTCACCACATGCAATGCGACCGTCGGAAATCAATCTGAACCACTGGCTTCATAACATTTAAACTATATAGACTGCTTACAGAGCACCGAGGAATCGCAAGTATGGTGATTTTTGCCCGTCGATGATCTTGGTATCATGGCAGCTTTCACAGGCGTGAATTTGTTAGAATGCAAAGTGTACGGCCTAAGCAATCAGGCCGGACACCCAGAGCGTAGGTGGATTTTTCGATAATTTGCCCACTGAAAAGCATGAAAGTAGCCCGGTGCAGAATGCAGTTCAGATGAACAGAGACAGCTCTCCAATAAACTTTCACGGCTTGAAAAACACACTGTATGTCGTCATCCTACTGATTGCAGTCATTTCTATGGCGAAAATGCTTCAGCTTGTTTGGCAATAAGGCTGAGACTCGATCTGGGTGGATGAAAGCTGACATATCTCGGATAAGGCAATGAATGACACAACAGCGTTGGTAACTCCAGACAGAATCCACCGGAACTGGGTTTCTCGCTACTTCAAATGCTGTACAGTTGCTTTCATCTTCTTATGTCGGGTAGTTAGATTACTGTAGCTGGTTCCTTGGAAGGGATAAGCCGGCTTCATTGGTGTCACTGGTCGCGAATGGTCATACTGGGCGGTTGGTAACAAGGTCCCTGCAGATGCCGACCCAGTTCAATTTTCATTGACCAATGCCGTACACCAAACGAAATTCAAGTCGGTGTCATCGAAAACGGTATCCAGCCAGGTTTTTAATTTTCCTCATCGGTGATGCCAGTCAGAGCATGAAGATGGTGCCGGGACAATACTGGTTATGGCAGGCTCAGGTTTACGGAGGACGTGCCCAAACCAATACAGTCGGTGGGATTGTATACTCGTTGGAAGACGGGCGATGCGGCAGTGATTTCTAGTAGTTTCATTTGAGATGCTGCATTGCCATCTCTTAAAATAGACCCAAGGCACCGATGATCAAAAACCTAGTTCCCTGATATTCTTCGCTCATAATCGCCAGCTTTTACAACCTTACAGCAAGACTGGTAGGGCTCCTACATTTAACACCCTCAGCCAGCTTTAGGGATTATTCTTGTTCCGCCGCCAGAGATTGTTTCGGGGCTGTAGAAATGCCGTTCGGGCTGCGTCAATACGCCACCTGACATCATCTACTGCTTGTCCGTTGGGCATCGTCGCAATGAAATTGCACCTGAAGGTGGTAAGATGGTAGACCTGATATACTTGACATTCGAGACAATTTCTATTGGTAGGCCATTCAGTTGCAGGGCTTGGTTTGCTTGACTATTGGGTATTACGGAGGCCTTCGTTTCGGCGGTACTGATCTCAAGACAAATCCTGGAAGTGTCTTAATCAACCCGATCAAAGGCCACTTGCGAGGCGGCCAGGTCCTCCCTGAGCGAAATCCAGTGTCTTCGGTGGACATCGGATCTACGACCACAGGCAAAACCTGCTGCAAAGTGCATTGCCTGTTGGATATGGGCCCAATGCTCATTTACATTACTGTTCGTCGTAGATCCTAGCTCATGTGCTGACTTCTGTCCATAACGGGTGCAGACTTCTGGATCAGACAAACGTTCTACGGCAAACCGGGTTTGCGGTTTGCGACGATTACCATGGAGCTGCAGAGATAATCGCATTAGAACTAATGTATGGTCGAACTCTACCTACGTGGACCAGCAAGATCTACAGTTCTGAACAGAACTGTGTCATCGGTAGCTTACGGCGATATAACCAACCTGACTTAAAGTACCTGTAGAGTTAGAGTGCCATGTTGCTGTGCGACGCGAGCTGTGTCGGAAATTGGTGCTAGACAAGAACAACCGATTGCCTGCAAAAAATGGAGAAGCCTATCCCCGTTGTCTGTGCGCTGAGCAGGTAAGGCACAACGTCTGTCTAAACAAGCTTCTGACGCAGTAAGTTTGCAAACTTGCGCGTTAAAGTCACTAGCTAGCACTACAATGTCAGAACCTTTGCCCCTGAGGACGAGGGTAGCGAGTTCATGGTACGACAGACATAACCTCGTCTCTTGCTTTGCTTTCTGCATGTCGGGTGATCCGATTTCTGGTGCTCGTGCGATTGCCTTGAGTGTGCACTGCTAGACTGGAATCCAGTTAGCAGTCGTTTGTGTGCAATGCGGTTGGACGGTTCTGTTCGTGTCAAGAACAACAAACTAAAGCGTCAATGCTTGTTCGTCGTGCCCACTGACTGCAGCTCCTCTGAGACCAAGGACGAATTCTACCAGAATTTGTCTCTGCTGCTTTGAAGCGTGCGTTCAACAGATGTGGTGGTCATTGCTGGGCATTTCAATGTCCAAGTTGGTGGTTCGGGAGATTCCGGAAGGCACATCGGAGGCTCATTTGCTATCCCGGCCAATAGCACTGACTACGGCAATGGTCCCATCCAGCTGTGTTCTGACTACAGATTGTTTCTGGCGAGTACGAACTTATGCTATATGAAGCGGCATAGACGCACATGGCGTCCTCCTACGTCTTCACAACGTTGGACTTAGATTGACCATATTGTCGTTGATCACCGCTGGCGTGGGTTAATTGAGGATCGTCATTTGTTTGAGTCCACGCCTTGGTACTTGCTCGCTTCTGTTTGTGTTTCGTTCGTGGTTGCATCAACGTAAAAGTCGCCCGTCCTGCGCAATTGCTTCTGGACGACAACCGATGATTTGCTTTTCCGGTAGAGCTATCTACACGGTTATCGAAGCAGCCGTATGCCCCGGACCTGAATGAATGCTGGCAACAGATCAAGAAAGCCGTGTGCCACACAGAACTCTGGTTCAAGTAGGTCCCACAAACGATGAATGTCTTCGCTATTAGTTCCCCTGTTTGATGCCCGCAGATCCGTCCCTCCGGGTTTCAAATCCAATGAGGTTTGCAAGTCCCTGAGGCGCCAGCTGATTAGGAGGTGGAGAAATGACTATGAGCAGTGGTGGATTACGAAATGTAGGAAAATGGGGAAGGCTACGTTTACTGGCAATACTCGCAACCTCTGCCGTTTTATTAGAAGTACCGGTCCACAGAAACCAGGTAATGGTGAGTTAATCAAGGAACCCGACGGTTCACTTATTCGCTCTCAGGGACGTGGTCTGGATCGTTGGCCACAGCACTTTGAGGAGCAATTCAGTTGGACCAATTCAATAGGGGACCTTCGGAACATACCTACCAGAGAAACGATGCAGGTTATGCGGGAGATAGTTCGCTTGAGAGGGTATAAAGCCGCTGGACCGGATGGGTTGTCTCCATCTTTTTTCAAGGATGGAGGCGAAGCTTTGGTTTCGGAGTTAACGAATATCCTCCGGGTTATTTGGGACAGTGAGCAGGTTCCCAGGGAATGGTGTGAATCGGTGATTGCGCCGATTTACAAGAAAGGTGACAGATCTCCTTGTGAAAACCGCAGAGGAATTAGCTTAGAAACTACCGCATTTTAACTGCTCACCGGGCTTATTGTCCAACGAATATTCAGCGCGAGAAATGTATGCGCGTAAGAATCGAGTCGGTTTCAGTTCATGTAGGGGTTGTGGCAGCCACATCTTTACTCTTCGAGATATCGTAGAGCACAGACACACCTTTTGTAGGCCCACAATCTGTGTTTCTCTTGATTTGAAGGCGGCGCTCGATTCAGCCGACCGCACAGTCCTCCAGCGTTTCCTCTTATTGAGGGGTGTCCCGGAGAAATGTAATTCTCTTTCCAACGCTCAAACACAAACAGCCGAAGCCGGCTTCCTGTTTACAGCGACCTTTTAATCGCATTCATCATGGAAAGTGGTGATCGTCAGGGTTGCCCTCTTTCAATCTTCCTTTTCAATTTCGTAACTGCACCGATTCTTGAGTTTGTCCTATCCTTGTGCCAAAATAGTGGCATCGATTTCTGTCCAGACAGTAAACTGTCTGAATTGGAATATGCAGACGGTATTATTTTTCTGAGTGAAGAACCAGGTAAGCTGCAAGCTTTTTTAGATAGCCTAAGCAACAACGTAGCATTGTTTGGGATAAGTTCCGCACTTCCAAAGTGTAAAATGAGACTGCGGGATTGGTTTGGCTTCATACCAATCCTTGTGTTACTGGGGGAAGCTCTAGCTAAGTAGATAAATTTTTTTACCTCGGCAGTTAAATTTCATCAGGGGGACAGATATCGGATGAAGTGTCATCACGTGTACGGAAGGCGCGTTTGCTTTTTGCCAACCTCAGTTATCTGTGGCGCCGGCGTGACATCCGGTTGTCTCTTAAGGGTAGAGTGTACACTGCTACGGTTAGATCCATTCTTTTATACGGATTAGAAACATGCTTGATAAGGGTAGGACACAGACGAAGACTGTGTTTGACCATCGGTGTCTCTGTAGCATTGCGCGAATATGGTGAGAACACCGTATCAGTGATTCTCGGGTTAGACGCAGGGTGTTGGAAATCAGTGGACATTCATTGGAACATCGCGAACCTGTCATCTGTGGCGTCATCATGAAATCCGGCTTTCTCTCAAGGGAATGATGTACAATGCCACAGTTCGTAGTGTTCTTTACGGCTGCAAGACCTGGCTCCTCCGCATTGAGGATGCTCGGCGGCTTTCTGTATTCGACCACCGGTGTCTCCCAAGCATTGTTAGTGTCTAGTGGGAACACTCAGTGAGCAATGACGAGGTTCGTCGTCGTGCGTTCGGTGCTAGCAGTCGCCCTCTGGCAGTGATCATCGCTCTATATCGCATCTGATGGCCGAGGCAGATTTTGCATATGCCTGCCCATAGTTTACGTTTTCGTGCTCTTTCTGTAAGTGCTGGACAAGGCTGGAAAACTTGGCACGGCGGTCAGGTTATAAATTGGCGCAGGGACATGAAAAATTCAGCTTCGGCTTTGACTTCGTTTGGTGCTTCACGCCTTCCTGGTTGGAGCCGTTGGTTAGAGACGCTGAGAGATATGGCTCGGGACTGAATTCAGTGGCGCGAATGTTGTATGGCCTGTTTTTTGACTTGCCGTTCCCCATGACCAACTGAAACACGGACAGAAAAAATTACAAAATGGTGAGAATATTGAGAAACATTTGCTTTCACTTGTTGTAATCCTTATGCTGACTCTTCATCCCCCGCCCCTTGGCCCTGTATTTTTTCTGTTATTGCGTTGGCACCATGCTTGTGCTCAAGCCGGTGTATTATATATATATATATATATATATATATATATATATATATATATATATATATATATATATATATTGAAACAAGCACTCAATCTAAACAGTTTAAGATGGCTGGGACATGTGTTAACATGTCCACCAACAGACTTCCTAGGCGTACGCTATTCTTTGAGGCAGGTAACGGTTGGAAGGTAGGTTGAGGTGGTCAGTCTATGACATGGTAAAAACGCACATTAGCCAGTGGACTTGGCCAAGTAGGGCATGTTAGACTCCCGGGTTGGGGTCCACGCGACCCGCCTAACGAATGGATGGAGACATTAGGTGATATGGCTAGGTGTAGCGGCTAGTGACGAAGTTGCACTGGCACTTTCTTTTTCTTTGTGATTTCTGCCTATTACTTTGCTTCTTGTCCCTCTTTCACTTTATGCTTTTATTCATTTTGCCTTTTACTCGACGATACTGGAAAGCAGCAACCGAAATCAGAGCATAGAAGTGCGAAGTTGATGGTTGAATAAACTGAAACTGAATTAACAACATAAAATATTTGACCACCACCCGATTTCGAAAAACATTAGCCAACGCGGTCAATTTTGGAGAACTTTGACTTAATTGTTTGTAAAATAACTTTCTTCTGCTATCCGTTTCTACCTATAGCCTGCTTCATTCCGTTTACTCAGTATTAATTCTTTGATTGAGCTACACTGACACAACGACCAAGACCAGAGCCCGAAATCGTGATGTAAGCAAAGTTGACGTTGAGACTGTTTCCCTGCTGGAATTCCGATCCTACTGGCAGCTCTTAGTAACCGTACAATGAGCCATGTAACTGTGATCTAAAATAAAGAAAGAGAACTAACCTGAGAAAACTGTGCGTGTGTCAACGTTTTCAGTAGTCTTCTGAGGTACGAAACCAAGGCCAACATTCAAGGGACAACAAGGTGGAATCGAGGCATGTGAATTTGTTAAACTTGATCCTGTGACGGTCATTCCCCGAAGTGCAGGACTGATTATATGCGCGGGCATAGAAGCGGCTTCAAACACGGATTCAATGGGATCCGAAGGGTTATGGGCTAGTAAACTGGATGATAATTGAGGTCGACTTTGAATAGTCAGGACAGAGCGACTCAAACTGGCAACTGTACCACCGGATTGACATAAACACAAAAATGGGGATTCCAAATACCGTCTGTTGGCTGCTGCTTCAGTAGACAAGACGTTTCTCGGGTCGCCAGTAGTGCCCTGTTCATTAGCTCTAAAGAGAAATAGCATAATTTTGTTATAAAAAGTGAAACCAAGTCCCACAGAAAATCGAAAAGCCATATGCACATGGAAACAGTTGAATCGGGTGTCTGACGATGCACTTTTTTGAAATTTACTCACAGTAATTTACCTAGTTGTTTAAGCAACTAATAACTTTCTACTTTAGTTCTTTAGTATTCGTCTCAATACAACCCAGTTAGAAATGATACAAATGCAAGCACATAGAAAGAGAAACCATGATGAAGAAAATCAACTTGTTAGCAACCAATTTATCAGTATTTCATCTTTCGTTCCCCTACAAGGTTCTGCGGATATAACAATAATCACCATACTCAGTGTACATTGAATGGTTGTTAACGCATTAAAACGAATGATCATTACTTTAGACTGCAAACAGCGAAACTTTATTCATGAGATCTAAAGGGTCAATAGAATTATTGCATTCAGAATGACCAATTCTCCCCATACCTTTGTCTGCAGCCCAAGAAAACGAGATTTTCGGGATTAAACCATTACAAATCAATGCATAAGGGTGGCCGTCAACCATATAACACAAAGAGAGGACTTTCCAGTGTGCTCGAGTGTTTTTAACAAGGTATGAACTGCCGATGAAACTAACTTGCATCAATGAGCTACGAAATTGTCTTAGTTGCAGGAACACCAACAGAAGCACCACGCGTGGGTTCTCTATTTTTTGAAGTTCACTGTAAATCTCTCAAAAACATTTCTATTGTAACTGAGGAGAAAGTCACAGTAATAACATAATCGCACAACTATTTGTGCAAGTAAAATTTTATCCAAATGCAATTCCCTGTACTGGCTTCGAATCAAATCAGTCAGAATAAAAAACAAAACTTACTTTTTCCGTGTTGATCTCTGTTTGATACGACGGAAGGCCGCAACCGCATGAGATCTACCACGAGAAAGCCCTCCGGTAGTTCTCCCGAAAGCAAAGTCCGAATCGGAATCTCCTGGTCGCTGTTTTGTTCGTCTGCGTCTTCGAGTGATATTCCGCAGACCGCGTTTACGCGTGCCTCTGTTGGCGCATTTACCACGCTGCGGGAGCGTGATTTCTTCTTTCATTGTGACTTTCATTGCATCAGTATGCACCTGTTCAAGACGGTGACACTGAACTTGGCATTCACTGGGAGCTAATGAAACTGGAATTGAAATATTTGGACTTCGAAATGCAATTGGCGAGTCCAAATTTCTCTCCGGGATTGTGTTTGCGTTACCTAGTGAAAAACGAGTTTGGTTTTCTGGAAGGCTTTTTTGGGGGGAGCCCATAACGATGGATATCTTCTCAAGGATGGGCAAACCGTTCCCAACATGCTTCACGGATGATACAGATGAGCTACTAGAGCAAGGTGACAAGGAAGCTAATCGAGGTGCACTGCAAGGACGTTGAGATGTTCTCTCTTCTACGGTAGATGGAGAAGGCATAACCGATGGCTTGCAAGCGGCTTCTCGTGCCAATACAGGGTGAGAGAGATTTTTCTCTGAGTTTGCCCTTGAGGAGGCAGATGATTGGCCGACAATTTCAGCGACAATAACGGGGGGAGACGGTGATGAAGTATGGTTAAATAGATTATGCATTAGATTCGTTGGCGATGAGCTTGCAGGAGATAACGCAGGAGGAGGTGGTGAACTACCGCCGGAACAACATTGACTACCCTCACCAGTGCCTAAAAAATCCGTGGCGACAGTGAGGTCCGTGATTAAAGCACTTCCTTTGCATGTTGATGTAGGCGGAGCCCTGCCGAATACACAGGCACCAGCACCGGACTTGTGAGAAACGAGCTCAGTGGGAATTAGGCAAGAGTTGGACTGCAGAAATCCTTTAGTCAAGGATTTTGCCTGTCTCACAGGTCTCTCGTTCATGTGTGAATAGAACATCCGATATCAAAGTGTCCACAAACCACTTGTCTGCATCCGTCAGATTAGTCCGGCTTTTTCTACAGGGTGAAGCACAAACCAACTGATGTGCAAATGTTTCGGTTGACAGAATACATCAATGTAGCACAGCTACCTACTACTTGAGAATACAGAAGAAGGCTTCATAATTACTGCCAATGGATATAACCATAAATATCTCAACGGCACTTCAGCCTTACGGATAAAACCAGCAGTGGATCGTTACTAATTGACGTACGAGTTTAAAACACCCACCTCAGTTCAGGTCAACTTTCACTTCATTTACGATGATTCATGAGGACTGACGGACCTGGTACCCATAGTTCTCGAGTGACATGGGTTCTGTCAGATACAGATTCCGACTCAGATCAGGTCACAGGACTCGTGGCTTTGGCCGGTGTACCCCCATGCCCTTGCACTCAAAGGCCGCTATGTTCCCACGGCGCTCCGACTGCCGAGAGGTCCGGATGCTGTGATTGTTGAGTGGTAGACTGCAAGGAGGAGAATGAAGAGCAGGCTCGCTCCCGAAGAACCGGCATTTACTTTGGATAGACAGGTCTACTGTGTCAACTTGATCAATTCAATTCGGTTCCGGATAGCAGACTTCCACCCGTTCTCTTCTATCCACTCGACAGGTTGCCCCATCCAAGGAACTTATTAGGTTGGACATACAGGAGCGCCTGTGCCAGAACCCCATGGTGGTTTGCGGTCACCAGCTTGTTCCTCCCTAAATGCTTCATTATTCTGTCTCGTAGTATTCTCTCGAGAGCTTGAGCAGAACTGACGTCAAGTTATTCGGCCTGTAACTGGTACGTGTGTCTCTGTCTCCACCTTTATAAACGGGCGTGATGATCGGTACAAGCCCGTCTTTAGGCAGTACATCCCTGTCAAGCGATGCACTGAACAGCTTAGCTAGTGGTTCAGCCAGGATGGACACTAGTGGCTTCAGCATCGTTGGGTGGATGTGTAGTGAGCTCGATCGTTCTGAGAAAATGACTGTTTTCTGGACACCATTTTGGATATATTTTCTCTACGGTCGTTTCCGACGTTTGACGTCGACCTCACAGTGTTGTCCCGTTGCGTAGGCTTTACTGGACTGACCTTTCCGAGGTTTCCGTCTACCTCGATTTGAATCACTTTCGCCTTCGGTCGTTCGCCGATCGTACGCGCTTGCGGTTCGCTTTCTACATAGCCGACGTTTGACGTCGACCTCACAGTGTTGTCCCGTTGCGTAGGCTTTACTGGACTGACCTTTCCGAGGTTTCCGTCTACCTCGATTTGAATCACTTTCGCCTTCGGTCGTTCGCCGATCGTACGCGCTTGCGGTTCGCTTTCTACATAGCCGTTGCGTTTCGTTTTCCGTTCGGTGTATCTCTCGTATCGGTATTGTTTCGGTGCCACGATATACAGAATACACCTTGCATCTATAAACCAACTTGCGTCTTACCTATTCGTCCGATAGAGGGGATAACGTTGGTATTTCGCTGCTAGACCAAATAGGAGACATGTTCACCAGCCGCTCTCGAAGTCTTCTATAGATGTCATCCTGCCCTGTTGCCTTGGATGCTTCTAGCTGCTTCAGGCTACCTAGCTTACCCCCGAGAATCCCCTCAGAGGAAAACTGAATAAGTAAAAGGGCCGCAGTCTGCTGTATTTCATCGCCCGAAGGGGAAACATGTCTTGTGTGCCGGAAAAGAAGGGAGTGGAAGATAGAGGTGTAACCTGAGTGTACGTTCGCTTGGCTAGTCATAGTCCTGGAAAACCTCATCCCATAGTGGGGACTCCGCTCCCTGGTGTCTAGTTCCATAACCCCAATAACATAACCTTCGACTCCTCCCGTCTCTAGCTTCATCCATGACTGAGGACGGCACCCAGGTGCACTTGAGATGATTATTCTCAGTTCCGTGTCCGAAAATAGATCCCTCGCCAGCACTAGCCCTACTGTTTACCCAGGATGTCATTCATTCTACGCAAGCAACTCAAACAACCTTTCGCGTGAACTCCTTCCATGGGCTCCGTTCAAAGAAGGAAAGTGATGAAGGATCCCACCGGAACCGCACCACACATCTTTACTTCTACTATGCTGTCGGTTTTGTTATGAACTGGGAACCAGTGTCATGTTAGAATGCTGAAAGTTGTTGTCGCCTTGCTCTGTGGTGTGAAGAATTGAATGCCTCTCGAGAGATGCTGGGATGCAGGATCACCAGGCCTGGTGACCAGCTGGGTTTTGTTTTTTGCCCGGTTTGCCAGATGTGGCTGACACCTATCTGCTTTTTTCGTTCAGCTTCACTGCCCCTTGCGCGGACCCAGATTATGTCCCTCAATTCTCTGTCGCTTCCTCTCCCACTGGACTAAATTTTCGGCCCGTCGTTCTTTACTCTTGACAAACTTTTGCTGATTTTCCCCTTACTCCTTTTGCCCTTTGGCTCCCTCACATCAATTCACGGGGTTCTGAACATTTTATTACATTCGCTTTTTCCACTGGTCCTGCCCTTCCATTTCATTTCACGTTACGCTGTTTTGATTTACTTTCTTTTCGTTTTTTATGACTCGCCTAGCCGACCAAATACCATCACCGTGAACCCTCTCCACTTCCTTCCAATTTGGGTCTGATACGGTGGATTGCACGGACGAATAAAGGACGGTGTTCAGCTGATTGCTCACGGTGGTTTGGGACTAGGCGGATGACATACATCAGTAGTGTATTCTGGTGTCCCCTCCGTACGGTCCTACTCTTAATGCGCAATACACGACTGCAAAGAACAAATACTGGAAATCCTTCCAAATGTTCTATGTACTTTGTGAATTTGACTATATTTGACGTTATCTTGAAAAGCTCGCCCACATGCCACACTTTTTCACGTTTGTTTATTCATGTGAGACATTTGAATTTGGCCTTGAACCGTTTGTGACTGTCGTGCTTGAGCCACGGGACTTTTAACCTTTAGGTTCTACTGTGAAGTCTATTTGGCCGCATACTTGAGGTTTGTATGTATTTGCACCATTTATGAATTTCAATTTAGTACCGTAGAAACTGCGAATCAACCTTGTTCTGCTTTTGAGATTCGTTTGAATTGGCTACGCTTTGCTGGATTTGCGAGAGTTGACTTACAGCGGCTGCGCTATCTGTCAGAGTGAGAATTGATAGGAATTATGTATGATTTGGCAACTCCCCCTCCAGCACCACAGGACACTTGTATAACAACCCCTTCTGAAACAAATTGCAAACAAGACTCATTCATATCAGCATCGTGTCAACCCAGGAACCTCCTTATCACCGGAACAGTGAACCGATGGCATTATTCCAGATGCTTTGTTCGGATCTTCGAATAAGGATCCAGGTACCGCTCTGCTACACACCTCACGGGTTACCCTTTGAGCGAACGCTTGCAAGCCGCCCCAAATACGGGCTCTAGTAGCAAGTTCCCTGGTGGTTAAGGCCTGCCAGGAAGCTGCTTTCCCCGGCACCCTGTCGGGGACCATGTAGCTTCAAACGTAGGCGGCGACCAAGCAGCGACGAAGTAGACGACAACGTGAATAGATGCTGACTGAGGTGTTCCTCGGAACACAGGATGCCTTTTAGGAGGATTTGGCCACCGGTCCTCCGGTATTCCGTACTGTAAAGATTTAGACAGCATGGTCCTGCGCCGGTTGAATTACTCAAGTCCTCTGCGTTGAGTTCCGTGTTGAAGTGTTCACGGGAATCACGTAAGTTAAGTCACTCCACCTCAGGTACAAGAGTGACGTCAGGGTACGCTTTTTGTTCGGAAAATCTTTTATTTCTCCCCACCCATTTTTCAGTTTTGTGTAGTTCTTTTGTTGTGCCACCTTTTCCCGTATGGCGTGGAGACCATATTTCGATTGTCACCAATCGTTAACTATTTTGGTTTGTAACTCGCCCTGTTATGTGCTTAACATGAGGTGTGAGATATATCCGAGTCTGGCCGAAGGATGTGGGAAGCGAGTTGCAGAAGCTATAGTGTGTGGCTTATGTAATAGGCGGGCCTATGCAGGCTGTTCTGGCGTTGGTAAGGATGTGCACCAGCCACAATGCAAGAACAGCCGGGTGGAATGTCTCTGTAGTCTATGCGAGGAGGCTGCAAGGCTGGCCCATAATGAACAGTTCAAGCACGATTAGTACGGCTTCCTCCTGCGGACTGTGGAGGAGCAGAGGATAAGACGCCGCAGCTTGCAGCAATATCAAGGCCATATGCGGAGGTCTTGGGACGGACCCAGAAAGCAATCCTCGAAGCGATCAGTATTCAAAAGCATGGTTTTCCTGTTACAGTCCCCCCACCCTAGTAAGGCAAACTGTTACGGGAGGGTGGGTGACCCGGGACCGAAAAAGAAAAAGCTTAACACTAATAAGACCCAAACACAAGAAGCGACGGATGAAACCTTAAGGAGGCAGGAGCTTAGTTACCGGACCCGGAAGTCTAGGTGCTGGACCTCCAAAGGCGAATCCAACAAATGTGAATAGCTATGAGTCAAAGACCCCTGATACTCGATCAGAAGGAGCCGTTTATATGGGAGTTTTGGGGCACTCAGGGACGTGGAAATGAGGCGGGCTTTGGGTATACTGCTTCTCTCATGTGTTTCTCGTCCGGTTACCTTGAACAGAGAGCACACACTAGGGACGTGGAGGTCTCCGTTCTCTAGAGTGGGAACCAATACCGCGAGGCCATTCCAAGTCGGGTTTACCGATGGGCATATCGGGGGTATGCTGCTGACTGGGGCTACATTGGTAGCCCGCAACCCAAGTGGCTGATGCCACATAGTACCGGACGAACACAGAGGGAAGCAGGGTAGAATAATGGATAAACCTACAACGAAAGGTCCACAAGGACAACAGAAAACCTCACCCGGCATTCGGGGCAACACACCGTTGGCTATAGGCAGGCCGTAGAAGTCGTCGGGAAAAGTGCTCGTTGAGGACTTTCCGGAAGACGAACGTTGGGAGTGGGGTATGGGTACGAAATTGGAGTTCATGAGTATTCCAGTGAAAATGGACTTGGAGGTATCAGAGGTCCCACGTGTCCAACGGTCTCCATGCCTCCCAGTGATAGTCACCGTTGCCCGGAGGCCGGGCCCAAGTCAGAGGCAGGTTTAAACAAAAAGGGGTGTCAGTCAGTTGGGGCGAATGCTGTGGTGTCATACACCTACGCAAGCAAATTTAGAAACAAATAGATAAAACCGTCGCAAGTAACTTGGGAGCACTCTGCGTCAATAGCCGTCGATACCAAAACTTGGCTTTGAAAAGAAGATCGTCCTTCAGGATTATTAACTGACGATTTCACGATGCACGGACAAGATATAGAACCTGATTGTACTGGAGGAGGGGTCGCCGCCCTTAGTTAGTCAGGTAAAAACCATGTTGAGTCTCAGACCAAGATATGCACCGGCAATGTTCAGCCGTGCTCTTTTACAATCATCCTTACAGGCCAAAGGATTAACTTCATATGTGTCCAAGGGGCGTCGAGCACGAAAAGCGATAAGGACGTACTAGTACTGCGGACCCTAGCCAAGCTCGCTAACGAAGTCCATAAGACCCTCATAGTGCGTGACCTCAACATTCCGCACGTTGACTAGACGGTTGGAGGCTGCAAGACGGGATAGCAGGAAGGGAAGCCACTTGGGGTGGCTGCGTGCAAATGCGCTGCATCAACACATTAGGGAAAATACGAGATATATGGCTGGTTGCGCACCATCCTTGTTTGATCTAGCAATGACGAATCTCGCAAACGATGTATCCGAACCATGAAGCCGTGTACAGTCGGATAAGCGTGAGCACGTGCTTATCAAAATCACCCAATGCATGGGGCAACCCAAGGTACCATCAGGGTTGGTTGGAAATTTCGCCGGTGTAGACAGAGATAGGCTTCGTAATAGGGCGACGGGGCTGACGTGGGACACGGTAGAAAGTGGTAACCTCGAGAAGTGCAAGCAGGTCATAAATGGATCCACGGTTACCCTACGGAAACGAAGGAGTTACGAGGGAAAACCTAAGTGGTAGAAGGCAGCAATTGCAACGGCTGTCAGACGTAGAAACCACAGCGAGAACATTTACGAAGCTTCCGGCGGTTGGCTAGCCTGAACCTGTTATACAAAGCTCAGAAACTAGGTTGTGAGCATTCTGTGAGTTTCCGATCAAGAATTTGAACTTAGATTAGCTCAATGCAGAAGGCAACGACTGAAGAAATTCTATAGCTGTGTGCAGCCAAAGGGCCCAAAAAAAGACGCCAAGGTTCACCGTTCACTAGGGACTGCGGCACTGCCACCGATGACATAGGGCAAAGCATACACCATGTGAAAATATTTTGGTAGTTTACATAGCATAGGTATTTGAGCATGAGTCTACTTGGCCCTGGTTCACCCTCCTCCGCAGTTAAGCGAGCCAAATCTCAGAGGGAATTGTGCGTAAGTACCTACAAGAAATGAACGGCCACAAGTCAGCGGGTCCAGATGGTATCCGCCCAGTTATCACCAAGCCAATGGCGGATATCATAACTCCATCGTTATGCAAGCTGCCCAGGTCCACGTTCAACTAGAGTGAGCTGTCTCAGGGCTGGAAAACCGCGGCCGTCGCGGTGATACATAAGAGCGAACCTGAGTCGGCTGTGGAAAAATACAGGCTTGTAAGCTTAACTAACTAAATTTCTTGAGGAGGTCATCCGCGCCCACACCTATCAGCATTTACTGAAACACTTCATGCTTAGCTCAGTCGAGCATGGATTCCTGAAAATAGATCTTGTTTGACAAGTCTCTTGTGCTTCCCAGGTGAAGTGATGCGACGGTTGGATGAATGTAGGAAAGTTGAGGTATGTTACCCTGACGTTAGCAAGGCGTTCGACTCCGTTATTTATCGTCTTTTGCTGTGCAAGATGGAGACGTTCGGCATGTGGGCCAGTATGTAGGTGGCTGAAGGACTCCCTCTCTTGCAGGGCGTTTTACACCAAAGTAGGGGACGGGTGCCCCAGTCTGATGGATGTCACCAGTGGTGTAGCTTGGGGATCCGTCCTAGGTCCGATGCTACTCTAGCCGCTTACTACGGACCTGGAATCCACCCTTCAATCTCCCAGTTTGATTTTTGCGGATGACGTGGAGTTTGTTGGACCTGAGGGTAGGGTCGAATTAGGCGGGGATATAGGAACCTTCCTGGACTGGGCAGACAAGTGGGACATCGCTGGACGCTGGAAAAAGTCACTTGTTGTCAAGGCCGACAAAAAGCCTAACTGTCACTCATGACCAGCGGCTGTTCGCCATAGAAGTAGTCGGTAGGGTTGAAGACCTAAGAGCTATCACGAGCAGTGATTTTGCGTGGCCAGACCAGTGCAGCGCTGCTGCACAAAAGGCTCGTGGTGAGCTCCTTAGACTGCCATCAGCATTGCCTTGCTGGCAGTCAGAAATATTCGTTACTGTTCACATGGCTATAGTACGGCCGCGCCTGGAAGGTAGCGTGCAGTGCGGTCACGCTTTTGTAAAAAGGACGCCGCCCGCTTAAAAGAAGTTCAGCGTCTCGCAACGCGGATGATTGGATAGCAGGGGGGTAGGACGTATACGCAGAGACTCTGCAATCTAAAGCTCTTCTCGTCGGAAGGGAGGAGAAGTCGAGGGGTTCTCATAGAAACGTTCAAATTAATGGAGGGTTTTTCTGGCCTTAGGTGGGACAGTCTGATCCAAGTGGTTTGAGATTCCAGAACGAGGGGACACGAAAAGAAGCTGGCGAAAGTTTGGGCTAATTTGATGCATAGATAGGACTTATTCAGCAACAGAATAGTGAGCAGTTGGAATGGTCTGCCCGGTGGAATGAAAGATCTGCAGACCGCCTAGTCCTACAAAGATGCCATAGATCGCAAGCGGTACAAGATATATCCTGGTAGTGGGCTTCGAGTGTGTTCGCTGACTACATGCCGTGCAGCACTGCGGTCCGTCTGAGGTGTCTTTTGGCTGACATTTCTGTCTGTTGCATACTGTCTCGATGAGTGCATGTGGTGCATAACGCCTCTCGCAGTTAGTGTGCGGTGAGGTTCCACGTTTCCCTCCCCTTTTTGGCGGGGATCCGACGAAATACACTGTGCAGTGGTGGATACGTAACTGGCGTGCATACTATGGAGAGAACTCTGAACGCTCGTTTGGCCGAGGCTATTACCTGTCCTGTGCAAACTAGCTTCAACTGAACTGAAAGTGTCACGCTGGATAGCCCTTACAGGCGATTCGTGTCCTACTGCTGAACCCTCTCGGTGTTGATGACTTCTTGTCGGAGTACCGACGGAAAAGCCTGGATTTTCACCTCCAAGTGTGGTGTAGCATGCGTAGCGAAAGCGTTCGAGAGTATTGCATGTGTGAACTCTCCTGCCTAGTTGGTAAGCCTCAACGTGGCTGTGCGGGCTAGGATGTTGCATTTTATTGTCTGGAATTGGGCACCTGCAATGCCCATGCAAATACCTCTTTCCCAAGAATCCCTCTGCAGCAAGCTATCTCACGTAGGGTTCTCACCAGCTCAATACCCCCAAAATGCATGACTTTGATTTTGATCGAATTAATTGGCAAGTCATTGCAAAGTGCTCATCACAACAAACTTTCGGGATCAGTTTGCAAAAGCTTCTCCTTTCATTTCCGTCCGAATCTGTCGTCGGATCTCTGGGTTGTCTGTTTGCACCGGGATGTTTAATTTTACCCCAGAAGGAAGATCTTTTACAGGCAGCTAACAACCGGATTTCGAGTTTGGACCAGCGAGTCACTGCACTCGCTGCTCGGTGGCTGCCGGAGAGCGTACCTTTCACTCTGATTATAACTGCTGGTGCGGACAAGGAGCCGGACATTGAAGCTATGAAAGACTCAGGGAAGCCCAATCTACCAAACTTCCCTGGAAGTAGCGAGTGGAAAAAGCTATCAAAAGACCCGGGAAATCCAAGAGCAAACTTCCATTTGGACTCGCTTCCCTGATGCTTCAATTTACCACTCCATTGTTTCTACCGGGCAAGAGTGGCAAGATCCACTGCCTCGGAAGCCGAGCTAAGAACCACTGAACACTGTCATCATCAGGGAACAGGTAAATGTCATCATCGATCCAGCCTTCCGCGACCTTGAAGAACATGAAGAAAGGTGGCAAGTAGCAGCAATTTTGCGGCAATATCCTGCTCCCCGTAAGGCAAGCTTGTGGAAATCGTCCTCCGTCACTGTCACATACTTGCACCGTTTGGACTATGTGATTAGTTCGTTGATACTCGTATGCCTACTGCACACGTCAATCACTTAACTTGGACACTTGCGTATACCTCGCTGATATGCTGTGGCATATTTCCGCTTTGATCTCTGACTGCCGCGATGGTCGTATCTGGCCGTGAATTCTGCTGAACTTCGATTTCCGTTATTATTCGTTGTGGTCGCAGAGTGGACCTCTGTGTATAATTTGCACGCTTATAATTTGTTTATTCTTCATTGCAGGATTTATGAGGGAATCTCGTTCTGACTTTAGGATTCGTTATTTTGGCTAACAGCTGTCCGCAATCGGAATAATGTTACTTTACCTGCCTTAAATTTTGTTTAAACCACGTAGTCCTTTCACTCGTCCAGTACCTTCTCAACACTCATTGATTGGTCAACAATGTTTGAGAGTGGGAGAGATGGTTACCCCGCACACTGCCTGATTAACAGCCGTAGAAATTCATCCAGCCCTCGACGATTTTCGGGACTTTAAGCTACCGAGCTTGCTTCCATCTGGTGTAGGTGAGAAAATCATTGATGCCTCATCTGAAGGTGGTCCTCTTGTCGCTGCTACTGAGTCGTTGTCAGCTGCTAGGATTGATCGTTTGGGATCAAAAATAATAGAGAAGTACCAAACCAGGCCATTTTTGTCCACTTCTTTGCTTTTCATCGGTGTTCCATCCGCTTGTTGCACATCCGTTTTTCCTGGTTCAGCCTCTTCACTGTAAATGTTCGGCTATAGAAGCTTCTGGGGTCTGCTACCACCTTGTGTAGGAACTGCCTCTGGCGCTGCGAAGCAGCCCGCTTGAGCGGAGCATTACAGAAGTTTCAGATGAAGGTGTATTCCATTTAGTCCTGCCAGCCCTTGGGTAATCTCTATCTACCCCGTATTACTCTCTTCCTCCTCAGAGTTTTCAGAGTGCGGCCGCTCTACCGGCCTGAGATTATTGACCCCAATGGGGTTTTCGAATCGCAAACCTTAGCACAGCTTTGGCCGGAAATTCCCTCAGGGCGGTTAAATTTGCACAGTAAAGGCCCCGTCTGATGAGTTCTTCAGCCACTAGCAAAGCGCAGGTTCGCCAAAACAGGAACCCGATAGCCCCATTACCTCCAGGCCCCAAAGGTGCTTAAACCACTGGCTGGTGAACCTTGAGTCGTTTGATGGCGAGTATCCGGCCCAGAGTGGACGGGGTAGAAGTCCTTATCCACCGCGTGGGTTGTTGTACTTTATCAAGCCGGTTAAGGCTGTTTATTGTAACGAAGAAAGCTGAAGGTATGAACCGTTGATCGGCGTGGTAGGACATGGGTTCGAAGCACACCTCGGGGAGGTTGACGACAATAATCAAAAGCGTCTGTTCATGTTTCAGTGATCTCACGTGTTGCGTTGCTTTTGGTATGAGTTAAGGGGTTTAGTGCCATTCGGAGGCCTATAAGTCAAGCCTTCAAGACACCCTCTTTGCCATCAGTCCTATGGGGGCCCACTTTATCCGCAGTGCCTAGTGTTGGGTCTGGAGGCTTTGGTGCTCCCAGCCTGCTGCCAATATACAGAGCGCACCCCCTGTCTATATTTCTTGTTTCACCACTCCTGATGATATCAGTATCCCGCACCTCTAGCTCCGAGTCCGAAACTGCTGCATATATCGGTTATCCCCATCACCAGCGCGTTCCACTCGTATTCAAGGGGTGGAGTTCAGGAAGTATGTTGCGCAGGATTTAGCTGCTTGTGTGCTTGCGATTCGGATTTTCGACCACCATGGAGTAGCTCAGTGGGGAAGAAATCTCTCCCACAGGTAAACAGGGACGGTAATGGTCACCAAGATGGATACAGGCCAGAGCCTCGCCTAAGGTGCGGTCCCCGTCCGTTCAATTGTGGTTAGGCTGCCAGGTCTACACGAGCTGGCGAGCTCGAGTTTTTGGACTTGGTAGATAATTGCTGCATTTCACCGTGGCTTCTGGAGTGTTTGGAACGGACAGTAGTGGCCGATTTACCTTCGAGGGTTTAGCCGGCTTTTTCAGTTCGCATTCGTTCCCCGGTCTGCATGGACGCCAGTGTAGATCTGAAGAGAAGCTGTATCGTCCCAACCAGGGCTTACGACAGATGAGTGACTCAGAGGAGCCTAGGCTGGGGGATATCCTGTGAGTTTGAAGGCCTCGGCAACCTGCTGGCACTGCGTGCATCTAACATGTCGATAGCCATTTTGATTTGGCAAACTTCCACGAACGACGGACGCCGCTTCATCTGTTCCCGCGGTTGTCGCTGGGTGACTCAGGGGCCCCAAGCAAGATTACATCACGAGCCTACAACGGGTTTTTTCCTAGTGATTCACAGGCTTCGGATCTTTTCTGATGGATCCGGGTTGTTCCAATCTTGTAACGACTGCAGAGTGGCTGCTTAAAGGCCTTACTCCTGTCAACAAATTTTTTACGTCGCCATCGGACTCCTGCAATACCAGCTACGTGGGTTGTCGCAAAAATCGCCTAAAAGGCGCTATCCGGGAGGGTACTTCCCTGTTAGCCATCACTAGAACGCCGTACTGTTGCGAGATTAACACTCGGCCAGCAATGCCGAGTCAGATTCAGGAAAGTTAAACACGGTCACTGACCTGGTGCCAGGGCCGGCCCCGCAAACTTTCCTCAGGGCAACAGAGGAAACTTATATTGCATTCATTCCACTGGTTGAGGGTTCGGACTTCCAGGAGCTTAAGCAGACTGCTTGCTCCGTCCCGGTAACTAACGAAACATTAAACTCTTTGCAGTGGTCTGACTGTTTATTTCTGTTTTATAGAGCGGCATTTACCCCTCCACTGCATTCCTAATCGAGGTGGTCTGTGATTCAGTTTCAACTATTTGCCCTCCGTCCGCTTTTATTGGAGCCCAAAAGGGTCCACAATTCTTTTTTCCCCACCGAAGCACTGTATAACACGGTCGTCACATGTCGCGAACTGGCATTCATTTTGAACCCGCTGGAGACAACTATACATAGTGTATAGGCCGTGAGCTCTCTTAGCAGTCATGGTGTAAGTACCAAGACACAAATTCTGGCTAGTATTGCAGTGAATACCCTAATTTTCCAACTTCTTCTGGTGGTTTTACTTCCGCGGTAAGTAGTTTCGCTTCCTGAGATACGTTTCCAGCTCACAGGCTGCACCTTGGGCTTCTTGCGAAATCATAATGGCTTTAACCCACCTAGTACAAAGCTAATTCCAAAGAAGGCAGTTAACGGATACCGAGGAGAAACCCAGTTGAAAAAAATGTGCACGGAAGACATTTTCAAAGTGGTACCAACCAATGTAGATTATCGTGCTGCCAACATGACCAAGAAAACACTCCCTGAAGTAAAATAAACTGGAAATAATACAGGATGGCAGGGAAGGTGATGCTGCGTCCACTACAGAACAGAGAGTAGGATGTCGTCGCTGTTTAAAACCGGCGATGGCAAGGTCCAGCCATAGGAATCGGGAACAGCTATGCTGCGACGCATTGCATCGACGGCATGAAACTGTTATCTGGTGCCAAGCCCCAGTTAGCGTCCCGGGAGACCACTTGCAACTGTCCCACGCCATTCGCACCAGCCTCTGTATTTGTTGCCGGGCTTTAATATTTAGCGAAGTTTAGCGGAGGATCCCTATGCGCGACCAGTTTCCTGCGGCTGGCCAGCCAAAATCCTTATGTACTCCAGCCACTTCGACTTCATCAGCAAGCTTAACTTTTGGGCCCGCAAGTTTGTATGATAGTCCACTGGTGCAGATGAGAGACAGCGGGCACTATGGCACCCCTCTAATTACTCCATTTGATTCCGGGGTTTGACTGCTCGACATAACGACAAATATCGGCCCCTTCAGAAAGTTACCAACCATAGTCTTGCTTGGTGTAACACACTTTTGAGCAGTGTGTAGCCAAATTCACAACGGATCCCGAAATCAAAAGGCGATTATCCGTGATATGCTACGATACTAAATTGTTGAATGAATAATGACACCAAAAACATACAAACATCAATTAGATCACAAGGACTCAACAAACGAGAATCGAGTCGCGGCGTGCGAGCGAGGAGCACGTGCGTCACGCAGGTCCAGAACAAGGACTTGACAAAGAAGCTCTCCGGGCGTGAACAAACAAAAATTAGTCCATAAAAACAAACAGTGCGTAAAGACGCGTCAATAGTGTAGGCACGTGAATGATGTTAAGGAAAACATGGTACTGCAACGAATTCAGGGGGATTTTCCACTACCGGTCGTTACACTGCCCACCAAAATCCTTCGGAATCCTTAGCAGAGCCAAAGGTTTGGTAAAGAGGTACTGATTCTTCCTGCCTACCTAGGCCCTGCTGTCAGTGCGCGTGTCTAATGCTTGTCGTCAACGTTCTACTCACGTAGCACCTAATCAGGTGGTCCCCCGACGCGAGGCTATTCTACCTCTTCCACGAGAACAACTGACCGATGGTGGGCGTGAAGGGGGAACATAGATGCCGTCCTTGGAAGGGCCGTCCTGCCCTGGCTGTATGTGCTTGCTTGAGTGTATGCGTATGTGTATGATGTAATCGCCGCTACTTCCACATATGCAAAAGACATTCAGCAACGTCAACAAAAAAGAACGGCGAACGCTGTCACATGTTCGATGGGGGTGCGGGGCATAGTGTGCATCGGGTATGTGCGTATGTATCTGGATGTACGATGGAATAGCAAGTACCCCCACATGTCAAAAAGAAACTTTCTGTGACGTCAACGAAAGTCTGTGAGCACTGTCACGTGTTTGACGGAGACCATGTGGTATAAACGAGTAAAATTTAGGAGTGTGTGTGCTTCGGGGTGTATGATGGTTCGATACGTCAGTGTATCGTGAATGCTTCCGTGTGTGGGGGTTTCTTTACCGACCTCAAAGACGAATGCAAAATGGTCTACTGGGTCTCAGCGTTATCGGCTTCTCCGCCTTTACTGTCGAGTAGGCTAACACTGCTTTTAATAAGGGTATATTTCTCGACCATGGTCGAAGCGCATGCGCAAGCGCATGATCATGATGTACAACGTTACTCAAAACAATGAACTATACGCGAATTTCAAGAAGGCAAATCAAAATCGTCAGAAGCAAAGCAATATGGCTAGAGTTAGTTTTAATCGACCGAAACGATAATGGTTTGTGCGGCATTTACGGCTTGGTTTCCAATCCGGGTTGGTGTGTGGTGGCTCGCGGGAATGCAAAATATGTCGTGAAAATATAGCACTGAGGATGCTTTATAAACCAAAATAATGCAGGCTGTGGATAACGGAGGCCTATTGGATTTCTATGAACGGAATAAGTTATGAACATGAAGAGATGAAGGAAACGAATGGAAGTACACTCATGAACTTTGGTGAATATGAGGAGAGCAGCTCTCTATGAAGACGATGATGGCCCGGAATGACAGATATTCCCGGTCTCGATAAACGAAGTGCGTCATGAAACTGGGAGATATGGACAAACTGTGTGGAAGTGGACTATGAAACGTTGATGAATGTGGAGGAAACAGCAGTCCATATAAAAGGTGAGTTTAGGTTCAGGATCAATAACCCGTATCGATCAGGAAAAAAGGGAGAGCGACTTGAAGGCCTTGAATTAGTGAAGAATCAATTTCAAGCCAGATAATGATCGAAAGAAAAACGAAATCTTTCAAGAGAAAACTGAGTGAAAAACCTCCAGGTAGGCTCGCGCCTTATCGTTCTGTGAAGCTGACAAAAATATATTGACTTATTGATTCTCAGTGATATTCGGCATCATTATCGGGAACCACGGATGGGGGGAGGGGGGGTAAGTAGACCTGCGTTCGGATGGCGTATCGGAATTTAATGAGTAAATAATTCCTGTGTTGCGTATTCTTGCTCTGTCATTGGATTGTTTCACATGAGACCAAGGCTACGTGCAGCATCCCGTGGGTATGGTTCATAAGGCGGGGTAAGGGACGTGTCAATCAATCAGTAGAAGGTGGCTTGTGAACTTTTATTTGTGAAGGCTCCAGCAGTGACATCAGTAGTAGAGGTTGTAACAGCCGGTCGTGGAAAATCCCCCTTTTTCCCTCGCGATTCAGTGTTTTTCCCAACATCACTCATTTCCATACACTATTGACTTGTCTTTACGAACTGGTTGTTTTTCTGGACCAATTGTTGTTTGTTCGCGCCCAGAGCGCTACTTTGGCACATCCTTGTTCAGGACCTGCGTGACGCACGTACTAATAATAATAATGGTATATTTCTGGACCGTGGTCAAGAAGCACGCATGTAAGCATGATCAGAGTTTACAATATCACTGAATGAAATGGAAAATTTCACAAAATTGAAGGAGAGATTAGCAAATCACGGTAACAGTGGAATAAGGCTGCCGAGAGTTTTAATGAATCAAAACGAGCAAAGAACACACGGCGAACACTAATTGATTTCAAGTCAACGGCGGCAATAGTAGTGAATCAGCCGGATATAGGAAGGTTCAGACGGACATTGGCTTAGGACGCAGGAAATACGATATTTACAAGAATAATGCGAGGAAAAGGTCGGCACTGCATATTCATGTTCACTTAAAAAGGTAATTGACGTTGAGACAAAGGAGGCAGGGAAGAATTTCACGAAGGTTCGCAGAGGAATACTAATTTTCATAGACTTGCGGATGTGAAAAGGAATAGTACCCCTTGAAAAGGTGAGACAATTTTCGTGAGAGGTGATGTGTGTCATCTGGTATCAGCAGTTCGCCGCTGGTGGAGGATGGATGGAGTTCCAGGAAGGAATAAGCAACAATCGGAATGTCGTGTCCATGCGGAACAAAATAAGGCAAGACAAGAGTAAAGACCTTTGCAATAGGCAGGTTATGCTGGTAAATTGGCAAATACATCATTTTGTTGAGTTTCTTGTGGGTTTTCTGTGTCCATGTTGGGCTTTTTGGACAAGGGTTGACTGCGGTTTTGTTCGCTTTCTCATGGAAAAGAGGCGGGCATCGCCGAATCTGGACCGATCACAGTATAATTAGAAGTCCTCGCACGGCAGCTTCGACATCGGGAGGGTCTTGTAGTGAGAATTCTTCAGTAAGCCTCAGAGTAACGTATGCAGTGATACCAGGACTTGTTTTGGGTGAACCCCGTTGCTAGATCGTATTCGCGGTAGCCAGCCTTTGGTGTGGTTGTAGACGGGCAGAGAAAAAGACAAGCTGTCTGCACGATATATTACAGCCAGGCAACGTGATGGCCGGGTGGTTCTGAAATTGAAAAAGGGAGGATCGCAGTCTGGGAGATGTTCCAGCTGAGGGTTAGCGTGAGCAAAATAACGAGAGTACGGATGTTGGAAATGAGGCACAATGGTCTTAGTTAAATGTGGGGTCGTTGGTATTGTGGTTCGGTGTTCGTGATGGCTAACTGGTATTATACTACTAGGCAAAGTTATTGGTTACCGAATCGGCCGTTCACCGGGAAGTCTTATCTTTATGAGTTAATAAAGTCGTGGAGGTGCATTTGGACTAGGGTCTGAGGGCTACGTGAGAAAGCTGCTGGGCAACACGAAGAACCTCGAATGGCAAGTTTGCATAATAGGTCTAGGGGATATATGACGAATCCCACAGTGGTGTTTTACAGGTCACAAAGAAGCAGCTAGGACACACCAGAACCCGAATGGCTAGCTTATATGATAGATCCGGAAGATGTATGACAAGTCCTATCGTGGGGTATCTACAGGTCTAATGCTGCAGGTTGCTGTTCGTTAAGGCTGTAAACTGGAGAGTAGGCCGGATTCTAGGACAAGAGGAATGCCGCTTTCTTACGAAAAGGGGGGAAAACATACTTGGGCGAAGAATACCGGCGCTTTTCTCTACGTTCTTACATATATGTTTATATATAAAATAATATCTACATGCGAATTACGGCCAGGCAAGGAAGCTGAGAGGAGCGGAAGCCAGAATAAATAAGAGAAGAGTCGAAGGATCAAGGAGCGAAGTATTGGGTGGTGGGGCTTAATATCTTAGGACCCAGCACCACTGAACAATTTGGTGCTAGGGGAAAACATCAATGACTAAAAACCTTCGGTTAGAGGAAAGTTGTTTTACATGGCAGCCCTAGTGCTATATAGCGAAAGAGGCAGTAATCGTTTAGACAAAGTTGTGAAGACCGGCTACTGAATTAGATGAGGCAGGGTTGTAAAGGGGTCAGGTGATAGTAGGTGAACGTGGGTGAGTAGCGAGAACCGGCAGGCATCTAGCTACCTATAGTTGTAAACGACAAAACTGTATCCTTCTGCAATGTAAGTTGTACGTAAAAAATGATAATGAATGTTACGTCTGGCGTCTGTCGTTAGACAGAAAATGGTAGGCTTGAGGTATGGTGCCATGATCCTAGTAGTGGAACCCGTTTTTGAAGGCCAGCTCGACGGATAGCAGAAAGCGGGAGGAGAGGCTGAAGCTAGGGTTCTGAAGTTCGATGCCTTCTTCATAGGCTCGATCCTCAGATATGCTGGCGTTAGTCAAAGATATCATATGACTAACGGTAAGTTGTGATTTAAGGGCATGGCTAAACTGGGTTATTAACGTACATTTGCGAATGGTCAGGGGTAGCTTATTCCAAAGCTTTGAATATTTAATGAGAAAGAAGTTGGATCTTATTGCCAGCCTGGACTGTGGGATGGTCAGACTGAAGTCTCTGTGGCGCAGAGGATAAGATGAGGGTAGTGAAAATTGTACAGAGTTGGTAGAAGTGAACGCAGAGCGATGAATAAGTCTATATAGAAAACACAAATTAAGCCTGACATGTCTAAGCCATACGGGGTCAAGTTTTAATAGAGTGCATCGCTCTTTATAGCTCAGTGGAGAAGAGTATCCTATGAGCTTCTTGGTGAAGGTGCGCTGAACTTTCTCCAGGCGTATTCTATCAGATTTAGATATTCCGGAGAAGATTATAGGGCAATATTCGAGGTGGGGTCTAGCATGGGATTGGTATGTAAGAAGAATACTATGTTTCATTTTGAATGATCTGAGGACTAGTCCTATTATCTGTCTGGCCCTGGCCGTCTGAAATGAGACATGTTCCGAGAATTGTAGATTGTTAGTGTATCGAAGCCCAAGATCCTTTACTGATGAGCTTGGGGCGATGGGTACTTGGTTCAGTGACAGAGTTCCGAGGGGGACTTGACATCTGTAGGTTGTGTAGAAACTTTTGGATGTCGAGAAGCACATCTGCCATGAAGTGCACCATCGATCAAGTTTCTCAAGATCATTACCTATTTCAGACAGCGCTGTGCTCAAATCTTGATGGCGGAACTCATAAACGATTTTGATGTCGTCGGCGAACAGGAAAGGTGTGCCGTGTTGCACAATCGAGAAAATGTCGTTAATATAGAGTAAGAAAAATAGCGGACCAAGTACACTTCCTTGTATGACTCCACTAGTGACAGGCGTCGGTTGCGATAGATGACCATTAGCATATACAACCTGGGTTCGATCCGACAGGTAGGAAGTGATCCATGATAAAAGCGGGTCATGGATACCGTAGGCCCGGAGTTTTGTTAACAACCGGGAGTGAGGAACTCGGTCAAATGCCTTGGTCATATCGAGGTAGATGATAATCATAGATTTTCCGTCGTCGGCTGCCGTGGTCAGTAGATTGAAGAAATCAAACTGGCATGTGGTACAAGAACGTGACTTTAGGAAGCCATGTTGACCGCTGTGAATAAGGTTATGCGAAATGAGATAATCGGACATCCGCTGCTTAATCAAACGCTCCATTATCCTGGCAGCTAAAGGGGTATGGTTAATAGGACGATAATTTGAAGGGTCATGCACTGGACCCTTTTTGTGGATAGGAATAATGGTTGAAGTTTTCCACTGGGATGGAAAAGTGCCATTTTTAAGGGATAAGTTATAGAGATTCATAAAGATAGCCGCGGCGTCAGTTCCACCAAGATGAAAGAGTGCTGGGGGGATGCCGTCATAGCCAGGGCGGGAGGAGGGTCTAACACGCATCAGTAGGAGGGCCACGTTGCTCAAACTGAATTCAATGTCAGAGAGAATTTGCTCGGTTATGAGGGGTACGGGTGGTGGATTTGAAGTGGCGTCAGTGGTCATGGATTCTGAAAAGAAGGTATTGAGGGCCTCAGCGATTTCAGCTGCAGATTTAATTTGCGTGTTATTCCCCAAAATTAAATAGGGTATCCCT
This sequence comes from Fasciola hepatica, assembly GCA_948099385.1. Lineage (NCBI taxonomy): Eukaryota > Metazoa > Platyhelminthes > Trematoda > Plagiorchiida > Fasciolidae > Fasciola > Fasciola hepatica. The sequence continues at coordinate 1,759,077 of CANUEZ040000210.1, read as the reverse complement.
GTAGGCTCTCTCTGATTTCTGCTCTTTAGCAGTCTGGACAATCGGTACGATCTGTCGAAGGACTTCAAGGCCGAAAGCTCCTGCTTTTTCTGCAGTTCATTAGTCCGAAGACTGATGGTTACAGAGAGAGAGTGGAGTTGCAATAGTATGGAGAAGTCCTTGGTTTTATTGTAGATCTTCTGCAGTTTTGCATGTTTATTTTGCAGCCTTGTTTGATAAGAACTGTGGGTTTGAGAGCGGTTGGTCCCGATGGTGGTGATTGCTGACAAGCAGCTATGCAGCTTATGGTAGAGTACGTCACTAGCAAGCTGAGTGTTGTGCTGTAGGAAGTAGTCATCCCAGTTGAGGGATCGAAGCATAGGCTTGAGGTTCATCCAGTTGATCTTATGCAGGGGCTGTTGGAATGAACTACATATAGGGTCTATGGGTCTGGCTGTGAATCTGCAAGATACCATTCTATGGTCACTGCCTGGGAAAAGGTTGAGGGTGGTAGTCACCACATGCGATAAGCCAATGGTAAATATCAGGTCAAGTATGCTGTTACCTCTGGTTGGAGTCATTACGTGCTGGACCCAGCGCCCTGCGAGTATGGTCGAAACGAAGCTCGTGAAGTATTGGGGTGATGACATGGTGTCCCAGCGGATATTAGGTGCATTGAAGTCGCCAGCAATGAGTTTTGACGAAGAGGGTAATAGTGCAAAGTGGTCAAAGGCTTTGACTACGTGGGCGAGGTCCGTGATGTTTGAATTGGGTGGTCGATAAACGCAACCAATATGGAGTGGACAGTTGGCCAGAAGAACCGTTACCCATATTGAGTCCTGAATTGAGTTCAGTACTGGATCAGAGAGAGGAATGGTAGGCAAGCTGTTTTTAACGTGGATTAGACAGCCTCCTCCACGACGACGACGATTTTTCATGAAGGTCTGATAACCAGCAATAGCAATTTGGTCCAATGGGACAGAATCATTTAGCCAGGTTTCGGTTATGACAATGATGTCAAAGTCGGAGGAAAGTACTATATTATGGAGAGTATGGGTTTTATTCAGTAATGAGCGAGCGTTAATGAGGAGCAAGGTAAGTGCAACTGTATCGTCATGGTGTGGAGTAGGAAAAGTCATCGGCGGTTGTTGGTGGCTAGCACAACCGAGGTGGCAAACATCAACAAATGGACTCATAACGTCAGGATTGTCATGTATAGAAGCGAAGGAGTTTAGACAGGGGTTAAAAGTGGGGAGCCGGCAGCGTAAGGAAGAGTTGAGGCTGGGTTGCGGAGGTGCTGTCAAGAAAAAATTGGTCGTTTGCGGAGGTGGGATTTCCGGGGTGGTTGAAGTAGCCAGGTGGGGGGTTGGATGCTGAGGTAATGGGTAACGGCAAGTGAGATGGTAGAGAGTAGTGGTGACTGGGTTCAACGGGATGCGTAGGGGGCGGGTAGTTGTCGCTCGAGCAGGACGGACGGAATAACTGTAGTTGGCTGGGCTGGCCTATCCTGTGTTCAGGAAAGGGCGCGAAGCCAGACAATCGAGGCCGTTGGTTATAATTCAACTGGGGGTTACATATTTTTATCATTGGAGAGGAGAGAAATTGGTTACAGAGGTTCGACGGTAGGTGCTGGCGCTCAGCTGAATGACTGGGAAACTGTTTCGGGATACTTAGAGAGTATGGTATGTTTGGTCCTGATGCATGACGATGCGTTACTCGGTGGCCGTTTTCGCCTGTATTGTAGAGTGGAGTTGGGAGGACATTGTCGATAAGCCGAGGTACCGCGGTAATACAGCGAGGTGGGGTTGGCTGCTTTAGGGTGATGAAGGGTTGCGTCATGCTCGCCAACATGTATGAATTATTTAGGGTGTACTTAGAGCGCTTGGTGGGGGTTCTAAATGGGGTTCTGAGAAGACTTCCGGGGGGGATTACGGGAGTAGCCGGAGTAGCTAAAAGCTGTGGGGGGACACAGAATTCTGTCTGCCGATTGGACAATTGGCTATATGGTAGATCATGGCTTTTATGGACGATTTGTGTCCGCCAGACAGTGGGACATGAGTTAGGGCGGGACGGACTGTTGGTAACTGACTTCCCCGGAGTCTTTTTCTGTGGTGAGACGGTGGGCAGTAGGTTGACGTTAGCAGCAGCAGGCCTGGATGCACGGGACTTTGGTGGCCCTTTGCTACTAGTGGGTTCGGCATGGATATCGTTGCCTTTTGTGGGAGCCGAGGTTGATGGTAGAATGCAGGGCCGTTTACTAGGGGGATGTGCTGGAGATGGGGTGGTGGTCAGGTCTAAGTCAACTAGAGTAGTGCAGGCAACTGAGGGCTTTTGTGTTACGGCGTCGCTCGACAGGCAGCGAGAGGACGCGGCGACTGGTATTTCAGTCATAGTTTGCGTGGGTGGAGCTAAGGTACTTTTTACTGATCGAAAAACCTCTCTTTGGAGGGGCGTTTTGTCTGGTAATATTCTGATTCTTTTGAATGGGGTAGCGTTAGCAATGATTTGCCAACTAGTTATGAATTCTCTAGCTGTTACTTCGTCAGCAAATTGGAACTTCAAGGGACAGTCGTTACGTTGTGATTTTTTGCGCAGCCGAGTGCAATAGCACCTGTGGTGTGCCATGTTGCAGGCATTCAGTATGGCGAGTTTGGTTGACGGCAGGGGTAGTCGATCAGGGATGTTGAAAACTATCGCATTCTTGGAGTTAGCTATACGCTTATGAACTTCGGTCGCAACTGAGTCCAAGAAACGGCCCGCCATGACTAGGCTTTGGCGATTAGCTATAAGCGTTGGCTCCATTATGTTAGATATAGGGGATATCTTTAATAGAATATCATCGATGGACTGGATCTGGCTATGCAGGTCCGCCACTCTTTGATCTACTTCGTTAAGCTTCTTGTTGACTAAGTCATAAACATCAACGAGAGGTACTGAGCATGGACTGAGTGCAGACTGAAGTTGAGTGTTCCTGGTTTTTCTGAGCCTGACAGTACGAATTGCTTGATTTGCCCCCGGGACCTTGGGACGTTTACGGAGGACCTTTGTAGCTTCCATAAGTAGTTCAGGAGGTAATGTGAAGAAGGCGGAAAGATTTTGGGTCAGTTAGTTGAACTTTTTGAGACCGCAAAGCTACGTAGAAAACTTTGGGTATTTTTTTTAAAAAGCCTTTCTAGCTAAATGACAGACGGTTATAAGCTTTATGTATATAAAAACCAAACATAACCTAGGGGAAATAGAGGCCCGGTGTAGCGCAACCTGGCTCCCTCACCACTGTCTGCTCACACGCTGCTATTCGGTTTCTCGTTGTTGAGTCCTTGTGATCGTATTATTGAGGTTTGTATATTGTTTATGTCATTGTTTATTGTAATAATCTAGTATCGTAGAATATCACGGATAATCGTCTTTTGATTTCGGGATCCGTTGCGAATTTGGCTACGCATTGCTCAAACGTTCGTAACAATACTCAGTAGATCAATTTGGAACGAGGAAAAATCACGCAGGAAGTAATACGGCAAGTCTCTGGGGAGGTTTTTGGTACATATGATTCTTTAGTTAATGCTAGATCGCCTAGTCCTGTCAGTGCTAGTTCATGTGTTATTGAGAACAATATTGATCGTAAGGATGTCGATTTATATAAGCTGAGAATACTAGAACTAGAGCAACAGTTACTATCGGCTAGACTACAAGCGCAGGAAGCAGAGAAATGTACACAGAAACAGAGAGAGCATGAGACCAGTGACTTCGACACTTCCGATAGGTTAGGGTGCAATAAGGTAGGGAACCCCACGCAGGTCGCCGACTACAAACCACCATCGATCGATCTGCCTAGAGTGGAGTTAACGGTTTTCGACGGGCGAGCTGAGCAATACTGCAAGTTTGTCAAGCAGTTCGAGACGTTCGTTGAAAACAAGGTAACCGACCCTGGGCAAAGGCTTCTTAACCTTACTCACTACTGCCGAGGCCGAGCAAGAAAAGCTATCGACGGGTGCACCATGCTCGACCCAGAACAAGGCTACACAAGGGCAAGGAAGATTCTAAGGGACTTGTTTGGCCAACCTTTCAAAGTAGCCCGTAACCTAATAGAGGGCGTGATGGCAGAGGCAAAGAGAACCAAGGGCGACGTCTACACAACGGCCGACCTGGTGATCAAGATGCAGAACTGCTCAATAGCCCTCGACCATTTAGGTTACAGGGCTGACCTAGACGCCATGCACACTTTGGAAGGCATAGTCCGTCACCTCTCTCCCGAACTACAGGGTCGGTGGGCGGAAGAAGCAGAACGGATAAGCCGAAGCGACAGAGAAGCCAACTTCGAAGACCTGACTGAATACTTAGACAGGCAAACCAAGATAGCTGACAGCAGATTCGGCCGACTCATCCGGGACAGCAACCGAGCAAACGAGCCCAGTACTAGCCAAGTCCAACCCCCTGTACGGGAACATCCAAAGTACCAGCCCTGGACCAATACACACGTCATTTCACGAGATGCTACGGCGCAACCAAATTGCAGATCCTGTGGTACTAGCCATGGCCTACCAGAATGCCCCAAGTTCGGCAACGCCACAATAGACGAACGGTGGGGAATGGCGAGGATGGCAGGAGCATGTTTTATCTGTCTCAACACCACGCACCGGGCAGCAGCCTGTAGAACAAGGAATCGATGTGGTTACGAGGGCTGCACGGGCAGACACCATCGGCTGCTGCATCAGGCGAGAGTAACCATATCCGAGGCGATTGCCAAGCCCAGCGTGATTTGTTCAACTTCACAATCTGCCAGTAAACCGGTACGTTTAGGCGTGGCGGCTGTGGGAGTAGTGACTCCGACTGGGGTAGTCAAGGCGTTGGCTTTCGTTGATAGTGGATCCGACACAACTTTATTGAAAGAGCGGTTTGCCGACAAACACCAACTGGCTAAAGGTGCGACGTCGTTAGCAGTGAGCACGGTGGGCGGAACACAGGTAATGACTGCCGGTAGATTAAGGCTGCAACTCATCTCTCTAGACACTAACGAGGAAATTGAACCAACGGAGGCATTCACGTTAGCGGATCTCCCCATGCGAGCACCAAGGTCGGTCAACGCAATCTTGACTCGGTGGCCCCACCTGCAGGATGTAACCGCTGTAGACTGGGAAGATGATGAAGTGGATCTCCTCATCGGCTGCGACTTGCCAGAGGCGCATTGGGTGCTTGACCAGAGAGTGGGCGACCGCCAGGCACCTTATGCCGTACGCACGGTTCTGGGATGGATGTCATACGGTCCAGTAGGGGTACGCGGTTCCGTGAATTACTTATCCGCCGAAACGGACCGCATAGAGTATCATCTGCAACGGCTGTATGAAAAGGAGTTTCATGACATTAGAGACGAAAGACCGACGTTGTCTCAAGAGGATCACTTCGCTCTACAAACGGTGCGGCAAGGCACTAGAGGCCTCAAAAAACAGTTCGAGGTTCCCCTCCCATGGCGCACACCGGACGACCCGTGGACGGACAACAGAAATTATGTTCTCCAACGATTACTACGACTAAAAGAACGCTTCATTCGAGACCCTCGGTTACGTTGAAAAGGTGCCTGTTATCACCGACAGCAAAAGGGGTATCTGGTATCTGCCTCACCATCCGGTTATCAACCCCAAGAAACCCAATAAACTGCGGGTGGTTTTCGACTGTGCGGCCAAGTTCCAGGGCAAGTCGTTAAATGATCGCCTACTACAGGGGCCTGACTGGACCACTCCACTGATCGAAGTTTTGTGCCGTTTCAGAGTGGGTAAAGTGGCTTTGTCTGCTGACATTGGGGAAATGTTCCATCAGGTGAAGATTCCGGTAGGAGAACGAGATGCTTTGCGTTCCCTGTGGTGGGAAGGGAGCGACCGGGACAACGCAGTGGTGAATTATAGGATGACCTTCCACCCCTTCGGAGCCATATCGTCACCATTCTGTGCGAACTACGCCTTCCGAGAATCAGCGAACAAACATGGCAATCTAGTACATCGGACGGTGGTAGAAAGCGTCAGCAGGAACTTCTACGTCGACGACTACCTTGGGTCATTCGATGATGTGGAATCAGCTCTAGAGCAGTTCAGGGGTCTGACGAGATTGCTGGAAGAGGGCGGCTTCCATCTAACTAAATGGATGTCGAACGCTTCAGAAGTGCTGAAGGTCATCCCGTATCACGAAAAGGCCGAAGGGGTTAGAGATTTGGACGGCTCTCCACTTCCTATCGAGCGCACCTGAGGGATACAATGGGACGCGGAAACGGACGATTTTGTTTCCGAACTAAACGTTCCCGAGCTGCCCATAACCCGTCGTGGCATACTATCTGCCGTCTCAAGTTTGTTCGACCCACTCGGTTTCGTCTCACCATGGCTGCTACCCGGAAAGATCTTGCTGCAGCGGCTGTGCCGTAAGAAAGTCGATTGGGACCAGTCACTGGACCAAGAAGACCGGCTGGACTGGGAAAAAGTTCCGAACACCTTGAAGAAATTAGGGGACATAAGAATCCCACGATGTTTGACTCCTGGCCATACGACACGGACTGGAGAACTACATGCCTTTTCCGATGCATCCGAAGTCGGTTATGGAGCTGTGGTGTACGGACGATGGTGCACAGGAAGTGGACAGTATGCTGCCCGGGGCCCTGTTCGCCAAAGCCCGCGTTGCTCCATGGAAGTCTGTCCCGATCCCACCCCTCGAACTCAGCGCAGCCATGTTGGCAGTCAGGGCGGTACAAGTGGTGAAGAGAAGTTTCAACTTCTACATTTGGTCGGCTAGATTTTGGACGGACTCAACTATAGCGCCCTAGTACATTAACGTCCGGAGCCGGTTTAGTACTTTCGTTGCTTACCGACTCACGGTTATCCACGATGAGTCAGCCATGAACCAATGGAGGCATGTCAGGTCTGGCGATAATCCAGCCGATCTGTGCTCCCGAGGTGTGACCATCTTCAGGCAACTAGACACGTGGACAAGAGGGCCAAACTTCCTGCAAAGGACTAGACAGGACTGGACCGTGTACGAATTAGAATCCCCCGCGGAAGAATAACTGGAGATCAAAGGCGTGGTGATAGCAGCCAACGACGTTAAAGCGACATACATTCTATCGCGACTGGTCAGATTTTCTTCCTCGATGATGACACTTCGTGCGTTAGTTTGGTTAGCCAGGTTCAAGAGAAATTTATTATTCATGAAAGGGCTACGCCCTTCAGGCCGGATACAGGTTGGCCCGATAAGTCCCGATGCGCTACAAGCTGCAGAATACGATATTTCCAGAATGATACAAGGAGAGGCCCTCGCCCGAGAACTGGAGAGGGCGGAAGAAGTGGGACCAGTCGGCAACGAAATATCATATCCAAGAGGCGAATTAAAGCATTCAAACCCCAAACTCAGTGATGGACTGCTGCAGGCGGATGATAGGCTGACCTACGCCCACCTGAGCTTCGACGCAAAGTATCCTATACTGCTGCCTGCGAGACAACCTGTAGTAGAGCTAAGGATTCAACACGTCCACGCCATGGAGGGACATGCCGGGGAAAGTCGCGTTACGAGCGGCATCCGAAAGCGTCTTTGGTTGCTGAGATGAAGAGTGACTGTAAAACGCGTAATCCGAGGCTGTCTGCAATATAGGAGACGCAATGCAACGGCGGGCAAACAACACATAGCCCCACTACCAGAATGCAGGGTGACCGCAAGCTAGTGGCCGTTCAGTGACACCGGGTTAGATTATTTCGGGCCCTTGCGGACCAAGAGCGGGAAGAGGTTGGGAAAACGATACAGGTGTATCATGGCTTGCATGAAGTCACGCGCGGTACACCTAGAAGTCGCACATTCGATGATGGCAGATTCTTCCCTACGGGCCTTGCAGAGATTTATCAACCAAAGAGGCGTACCGGCTGATATATACTACTGCAATGGGTTGAACTTCGTGGTCGCCCACCGGAAATTGCAGCACTGGCACAAAAACATAAAAGGGGACCAACTGCAGGATCGAACCGTGGCCTACGGCATACGATGGCATTTCAACCCCCAGCAGGCCAGCCACCGAGGCGGCATATGGGAACGCATGATCCGGTCCGCCAGGCGGATATTGCTGTCAATCATGGAGCAGCAGCCGCCCGACGACGAGACGCTGAACACCGTCATGACTGAGGTGGAGCCAATCCTGAACAACCGCCCCCTGGTTCTTTTATTGAACGGCGACCCCACCCACCTGGCGCTCACCCCAAACGACTTATTGACGCTAAGGTCGAACGAGGGTTTCCAAGGGCCGGTAAACCTTCGTGGGAGCTACCTCCACGGGTGGAAGCAAGCGAACTATCTGGCCAAGGTCTTCTGGAGGCGATGGCCACGGGAGTACCTACCGGCTTTGCAGACCCGACAGAAGTGGCTGGCCAAAACAAGACCATTCAAAGTTGGGGACGTGGTTATGATCGCCGACGAACGCGCACATTTCAGCGCTTGGTATTTGGGAGTAGTTACGGAAACCATCAAAAGCATTGACGGAATGATAAGAACGGTGAAGTTGAAGACAGCTAACGGAGTGCTCATTCGTGACATACGCAGTATTAACCTACTCGAGAGCGAAGACGGAGGAGCTGATAACCCTGAGGCCTAGTACACCCTTTCCACACCAGTAATCGAGGTGGATAAAGAAACACCATATATACCACACGGTCTCCGTCAAACACGTTAAGGTGCTCGCGGTCTTTTCGTTGACATTACAGAAGGTTCGTTCCGATACGTGGTGATGAATGCGATTCTATTGTACATCCCGATACATACACGCATGCACGACGCACTCTACATCCCGTAAACCCATCAAACATGTGACAGTGTTCGTTGTTTTGCTTTTTGTTGACGCTACCGAATGCCCCTTGCATATGTGGAAATAGCGGAGCTCAGGTCACACATACATGCTACATTTTACTCGTTTTCTTGCCACGCGGTCTTTTGTTGACATTGCAGAAAGTCCTCTTTTGATGTGTAGTCATACCTGTGATTTCATTGTAACCCCGGCACACACACACACGCACTCACACACACACTCAAGCACGTAGATCCAGGACCGGACGGCCCCTTACGAGGACAACGTCTATGTGACCATTCACGCCCGCCATCGGTCATTTGGTCTTGTGGAAGATGTAGACTAGCCTCACGTCTATGTATCCAGTGGATTAGGTGCGACCAGTAGTAGAACGTTGACGACGAGCATTAGACGCGCTCACTGACAGTAGGGCCTAGGCAGGTAGGAAGAATCAGTACCTTTATACCGAACCTTTGACTCTGCTAAGGATCCAGGAGGATTTTGGTGGGCGGTGTAACAGCCGGTCGTGGAAAATCCCCCTTTTTCCCTCGCGATTCAGTGTTTTTCCCAACATCACTCATTTCCATACACTATTGACTTGTCTTTACGAACTGGTTGTTTTTCTGGACCAATTGTTGTTTGTTCGCGCCCAGAGCGCTACTTTGGCACATCCTTGTTCAGGACCTGCGTGACGCACGTACTGTCTGCTCACACGCTGCTATTCGGTTTCTCGTTGTTGAGTCCTTGTGATCGTATTATTGAGGTTTGTATATTGTTTATGTCATTGTTTATTGTAATAATCTAGTATCGTAGAATATCACGGATAATCGTCTTTTGATTTCGGGATCCGTTGCAAATTTGGCTACGCATTGCTCAAACGTTCGTAACGGAGGTGTTGCGTCAGAAGACGCCTATCAATCTACTGGTAAGCTGTTGGGGTTGTTTCAGGTCGTGTGGCTCGATTGCAATCCCGCTTGGTATAAAATATTCCATTTAGGTTTCTGTCGGTACGGGTCAAATTGTGAACCTTGGTCACCAAAAGTGAAGCCCGAGGGAGTGGGCGACGACAAACTTGAAATAAATGATGGATGTCGCGAATTAGAGCCCCGCTGGCTGTCTTCAACTTCGTCGTTCTTATCATTCCGTCAATGCTTTTGATGGTTTCCGTAACTACTCCCAAATACCAAGCGCTGAAATGTGCGCGTTCGTCGGCGATCATCACCTAATCCCCAACCCTGAATAGTCTTGTTTTGACCAGCCACTTCTGTCGAGTCTGCAAAGCCGGTAGGTACTCCCGTAGCCATCGCCTCCAGAAGACCTTGGCCAGATAGTTCGCTTGCTTCCACCCGTGGAGGTAGCTCCCACGAAGGTTTACCGGCCCTTGGAAACCCTCGTTCGACCTTAGCGTCAATAAGTCGTTTGGGGTGAGCGCCAGGTGGGTGGGGTCGCCGTTCAATAAAAGAACCAGGGGGCGGTTGTTCAGGATTGGCTCCACCTCAGTCATGACGGTGTTCAGCGTCTCGTCGTCGGGCGGCTGCTGCTCCATGATTGACAGCAATATCCGCCTGGCGGACCGGATCATGCGTTCCCATATGCCGCCTCGGTGGCTGGCCTGCTGGGGGTTGAAATGCCATCGTATGCCGTAGGCCACGGTTCGATCCTGCAGTTGGTCCCCTTTTATGTTTTTGTGCCAGTGCTGCAATTTCCGGTGGGCGACCACGAAGTTCAACCCATTGCAGTAGTATATATCAGCCGGTACGCCTCTTTGGTTGATAAATCTCTGCAAGGCCCGTAGGGAAGAATCTGCCATCATCGAATGTGCGACTTCTAGGTGTACCGCGCGTGACTTCATGCAAGCCATGATACACCTGTATCGTTTTCCCAACCTCTTCCCGCTCTTGGTCCGCAAGGGCCCGAAATAATCTAACCCGGTGTCACTGAACGGCCACTAGCTTGCGGTCACCCTGCATTCTGGTAGTGGGGCTATGTGTTGTTTGCCCGCCGTTGCATTGCGTCTCCTATATTGCAGACAGCCTCGGATTACGCGTTTTACAGTCACTCTTCATCTCAGCAACCAAAGACGCTTTCGGATGCCGCTCGTAACGCGACTTTCCCCGGCATGTCCCTCCATGGCGTGGACGTGTTGAATCCTTAGCTCTACTACAGGTTGTCTCGCAGGCAGCAGTATAGGATACTTTGCGTCGAAGCTCAGGTGGGCGTAGGTCAGCCTATCATCCGCCTGCAGCAGTCCATCACTGAGTTTGGGGTTTGAATGCTTTAATTCGCCTCTTGGATATGATATTTCGTTGCCGACTGGTCCCACTTCTTCCGCCCTCTCCAGTTCTCGGGCGAGGGCCTCTCCTTGTATCATTCTGGAAATATCGTATTCTGCAGCTTGTAGCGCATCGGGACTTATCGGGCCAACCTGTATCCGGCCTGAAGGGCGTAGCCCTTTCATGAATAATAAATTTCTCTTGAACCTGGCTAACCAAACTAACGCACGAAGTGTCATCATCGAGGAAGAAAATCTGACCAGTCGCGATAGAATGTATGTCGCTTTAACGTCGTTGGCTGCTATCACCACGCCTTTGATCTCCAGTTATTCTTCCGCGGGGGATTCTAATTCGTACACGGTCCAGTCCTGTCTAGTCCTTTGCAGGAAGTTTGGCCCTCTTGTCCACGTGTCTAGTTGCCTGAAGATGGTCACACCTCGGGAGCACAGATCGGCTGGATTATCGCCAGACCTGACATGCCTCCATTGGTTCATGGCTGACTCATCGTGGATAACCGTGAGTCGGTAAGCAACGAAAGTACTAAACCGGCTCCGGACGTTAATGTACTAGGGCGCTATAGTTGAGTCCGTCCAAAATCTAGCCGACCAAATGTAGAAGTTGAAACTTCTCTTCACCACTTGTACCGCCCTGACTGCCAACATGGCTGCGCTGAGTTCGAGGGGTGGGATCGGGACAGACTTCCATGGAGCAACGCGGGCTTTGGCGAACAGGGCCCCGGGCAGCATACTGTCCACTTCCTGTGCACCATCGTCCGTACACCACAGCTCCATAACCGACTTCGGATGCATCGGAAAAGGCATGTAGTTCTCCAGTCCGTGTCGTATGGCCAGGAGTCAAACATCGTGGGATTCTTATGTCCCCTAATTTCTTCAAGTTGTTCGGAACTTTTTCCCAGTCCAGCCGGTCTTCTTGGTCCAGTGACTGGTCCCAATCGACTTTCTTACGGCACAGCCGCCGGGCGGGTCGAATAGACTAGAGACAGCGGATAGTATACCTCGACCGGTTACTGGAAGCTCGGGAACGTTTAGTTCGAAAACAAATTCGTCCGTTTCCGCGTCCGATCGTATACCTAAAGCGCTTTCGGCAGGGATTGGAGAGCCGTCCAAATCGCTAACCATTTGGGCCCTCTCGTGGTACGTAATGACCTTGAGCACTTCTAAAGCGTTTGACATCCATTTTGTTAGATGGAAGCCGCCCTCCTCTAGCAATCTTGCTAGGCCTTTGAACCGTGCCGGGGCTGAGTCTACATCACCGAATGACCCAAGATAGTCGTGGACGTAGAAATTTCTGACGACGCTATCTACCAAAGACCGATGGATCAAATCTCTATGTTTGTTCACAGATTCACGAAGGGTATAGTTCGCACAGAACGGTGATGATATGGCTCCGAAGGGGTGGACTGTCATCCTATAATTCACCGCTGCGTTGTCCCGGTCGTTCCTTTCCCACCACAGGAAACGCAGCGGATCTCGTTCTCCTACCGGTATTTTCACCTGATGAAACATTTCCCTGATTTCGGCGGACAAGGCCACTCTACTCACTCTGAAACGGCACAAAACTTCGATCAGTGGTGCGGTCCAGTCAGGTCCTTCTAGTAGGCGATCATTTAACGACTTGCTCTGGAACTTGGCTGCACAGGCGAAAACCACCCGCAGTTTTTCATGTTTCTGGAGTTGATAACCGGGTGGTGAAGTAGATACCAGATACCCTTTCTGCCGTCGGTGTTGGCAGGCACCTTTTCAACGTAGCCGAGAGCTTCGTCTCGCTCCATTAATTCTGCGTATCATCCCCACAGATCCTGGTCTCGAACGAAGCGTTCATTTAGCAGTAGTAGTCGTTAGAGTACATAGTTTCTGTTACCAGTCCACGGGATGACAGATGCGCGCCACGAAAAGAGAACTTTGAGCTAGTTTTCAAAGTCACTAGTGCCTTGCCGCACCTTATGAAAGGCGAAATGATCCTCTTGGGACAACGATAGCCCTTCGTCTCCGATGTCATGAAACTCCTTTTCATACCGCCGCTGCAAGTGACAATCTATGCGGTCGGTTTCGGCGGATAAATGATTCACGGATTCACGTACCCCTACTGGACCGTATAACATCCACCCCAGAGCGGTGCTCAAGGCATGTAAGTCAATTCTAGCAAAATCCGGCAAAGCGTAGCCAATTCAAACGAATCTCAAAAGCAGAACAAGGTTGATTCGCAGTTTCTACGGTACTAAATCGAAATTCATAAATGGTGCAAATACATACAAACCTCAAGTATGCGGCCAAATAGACTTCACAGTAGAACCTAAAGGTTAAAAGTCCCGTGGCTCAAGCACGACAGCCACAAACGGTTCAAGGCCAAATTCAAATGTCTCACATGAATAAACAAACGTGAAAAAGTGTGGCATGTGGGCGAGCTTTTCAAGATAACGTCAAATATAGTCAAATTCACAAAGTACATAGAACATTTGGAAGGATTTCCAGTATTTGTTCTTTGCACGGCTTAAGGTGCCTCGCGGTCGCCCACTCTCTGGTCAAGTACCAAATGTGCCTCTGGCGCGTCGCAGCCGATGATGAGATCCACTTCCTCATCTTCCCAGTCTACAACGGTTACGTCATGCAGGTAGGGCCACCTAGTCAATATTGCTTTCACCGACCCTGGTGCTCGCATGGGGAGATCAGCTAATGTGAATGCTCCCGTTGGTTCGATTTGCTCGTTAGTGTCTAAGGAGATGGGTTGCTACCTCGACCGGCCGGCAGTCATTACTTGTGTTCCCCCCACCATGCTCACTACTAACGACGTCGCACCTTTAGCGAGCCACTGCTTGTCGGCAAACCATTCTTTCACTAGGGTAGTGTCAAATCCACTGTCGACGAAAGCCAACGCTCTGACCACACCAGTTGGGGTCACTACTCCCAAGGCAACTACTCCCGAACGTACTGGTTCACTGGCAGACCGCGACGTTGGACAAATCACACTGGGCTTGGTGCCCGCCTCCGGTATAGTTCCTCTTGCCTGGTGAAACAATCGATGGTGTCTGCCCGTGCAGCCGTCGTAACCACATCTGCTCCTTGTTCTACAAGCTGCCGCCCGGTGCGTGGTGTTCAGACACACGAAGCACGCTCCTGTCATCCTCGCCACTCCCCACCGTTCGTCTATTGTGGCACTGTCGAACTTGGGGCATTCTAGTAGCCCATGGCGAGCATCACAGGACCTGCAGCTTGGTTGTGCTGCGGCATCGCGTGAAATTGCGTGTGCATTGGTCCAAGGCTGATATTTCGGATGTTCCCGAGCAGTGATTTGAACCTGGCTAGTACTAGACTTGTTTGCTCGGTTGCTGTCCCGGATAAGTCGGCCAAATCTACTGTCGGCTATTTTGGTTTGCCTGTCCAAGTATTCGGTAAAGTCTTCGAAGTTAGCCTCCCGGTCGCCTCTGCTTATCCGTTCCGCCTCTTTCGCCCACCGACTCTGCAGTTCGGGAGAGAGGTGACGAGCTATGCCTTCCGAGGTGTGCATTACATCTAGGTCAGCCCTGTAACCCAAATGGTCGAGGGCTATTGAACAGTTCTGCATTTTTATCACTAGGTCGGCCATTGTGTAGGCGTTGCCCTTGGTTTTTTTGCCTCTACCATCAGGCCCTTTATTAGGTTATGGGCTACTTTGAAAGGTTGGCCAAACAGGTCCCTCAAAATCCTCCTTGCTCGGGTGTAGCCTTTTTCCGAGTCGAGCATAGTACACCCGTCGACAGCTTCTCTTGCTCGGCCTCGACAGTAGTGGGTAAGATAGAGAAGCCTTTGCCCGGGGTCGGTTATCTTGTTTTCAACGAAAGTTTCGAGCTGCTTGACGAATTTGCAGTAGCGTTCAGATCGCCCGTCGGAAACCGTCAGCCCGACTCTTGGCAGATCAATTTTTTGTGGCTTTGATGTTTTATAGTCGGCTACCGGCTTGGAATTTCCTATTTCAGTTTGTCCTGATCTACCTGAAAGGTCACACTCGCTGGTCTTCTGCTCACGGCCTTTCTGTCTACACTTCTTTCCTGCTTCCTGGGCCTGTTGCCTAGCCGATAACAGTTGTTGCTCTAGGTCTAACATCCTCAGCCTTTATAGATCGATATCCTTACAATACATATTGCGTCTAGTAGCAGTGAGCTAGCACTGACGGGAAGAAGCGATCTAGCATTACCTAAAGAATCAAAGGTACCCAAAGCCTCCCCAGTGAGTTGCCGTATTGCCTTCTGTCCAGACTCAAATGTCTTCGATCCTTTTCTTGGCATTTTGCTTGTTTTCTCGTTCCAAATTGATTAATTGAGTAATGTAACGCGCTTGAGTAGTGTATAGCCAAATTCACAACGGATCCCAAAATCAAAAGGCGATTATCCGTGATATGCTACGATACTAAATTACTGAATGAATAATGACACCAAAAACATACAAACATCAACTAGATCACAAGGACTCAACAAACGAGAACCGAGTCGCGGCGTGCGAGTGAGGAGCACGTGCGTCACGCAGGTCCAGAACAAGGACTTGACAAAGTAGCTCTCCGGGCGTGAACAAACAAAAATTAGTCCATAAAAACAAACAGTGCGTAAAGACGCGTCAATAGTGTAGGCACGTGAATGATGTTAAGGAAAACATGGTACTGCAACGAATTCAGGGGGATTTTCCAATACCGGTCGTTACACTTGGCACCAATTTCCGCCGACTGTGGTTTGAAGTCCAAAAACCTGCGGTTCACTTGATCAAACACCAAGCTTATACCCATGTAACAGGAGGCAGTGATCTCAGTCTTTATGGGCACGTCTAAGGCCTTCAAACGGATGTCTCATATTCACTTAGTGTCAAAGGTCCAACATATGGCATTGTTGGCCCACTATAGGCTTGGCTATGATCGTAATTGTCCAAGTACGGTTAAGTGGTAAACTTTGTTGGCACAATTTTCACACCCGGTCCTGTAAATAGTGGTGTGATCCAGGTTAGTGTACTAGACCCGTTGTTGTTCCCCATGTACGCGACCCGCCTTGGGACTCCGTGTTTATTTGCTGACGACGTGAGGTTGTTTTATACCCTTGACCACAATCCTCTGGGTAATATTAGCGAAAATATTGGAGAACTTACGGATGCTCAATCGGTTGTGTACCGATTTGGTAATGAAGTTCTCGGCGGAAAAAAGCTGCCTTCTCACGTACAGGTTTCGTGCCTTTCCTGAAAAGTTTGGCATAGATGGTCATCTGATCCCCTATAAGACACCAGCGCGTGACATGGGCATATACTACTCCTGTTCGTTCAACATTTTGGGGCAAACAGGCACTCAAGTCGCTAGACCCCGCGGGTTATTGTGACTGGTTCACAAAACATTCCTTTTGCATGTAGGTAGACTCCGTGCCCATGCAAAACACTTTAGACCGTTGCCAGAGCATAGCTCAATAGGTGGACCTAACATGCGTCAGATTGACAGGATTGCCACTGAAAATGTTCAGCGCACCTTTGCTAAACAAATAGTTGGCTATTCCTCTAGTCCCGACTATACAACTTGGACCTCCTCGGCTCTGACTGGTAAAGAAAAACTCATCCTTTTTCACTCTAATAAAACACAGATTCTGCAAAGCCTCCCACGTGGTACGAAGCCCACTAAGCTTAGGTATTCGTTACGACTCAGCAGCCATTGGGTCTTTGTGCCTCGCCCGAGAACCACCTAACGGCCCAACTTCTTTCCTGGTAAATATTGGCAAATGTTGAACAAGCTTACACAAAATGGCCGTGCCATAGGACACTTACCCGGACAGAAAGTGGAATTAAACAAGTTGCATGATGGGCTGACACCCGTATCCATCAATGGTCCGTACATTATGGAGGAGAGAGCGACTGCGAGGTTGGTTTGGGCTGCTGACAAGCGGGTCTGAGTCACGGGCTAGGAGACCTACGTACCACTCAGGATGCCGTACATCACTCAGGTCTTATTAATCTTTCGTTTACAACCTTCTATTTTAGAAAGTCAGATCTTCTACCAAGGTAACATACACTCAAAACAGCAACTATAGCCCTGGGTCCACAGCTTCTTTCCTGCCCATCCCATTTACTAGGTCCTCCATTGGAGGAAGCTAAGTCACAGTTCTTACACTTGAAGTGGTTCATCGAGATAATTCAACCTCCAGTTGTGACGTCGCGGATGCTGACCCCACATACTATCCACATACTATCTTCCAACTAATTTGATTCCACGTCTTCTTGCAGACTTTTGTTTCTTATTCTACGGAGTGGTTACTCTAAATCCCGTCTCTACCTCATCGCTGAATCTCGTAACTTCCACCTCTCCAAAGTTCCACCTTTCAGTTTTCCCGTATTACGTGCCATAGCCTCAGCAAAGTCGTACTTAGCTTACTTATCCACTATCATTTAGGTTCATTTATTCCATCGTTTTTTGTAGTGATCTCCCACCTAGATAACATTCACTTGATATTACAACTATACCCCCAGGCCTAGGGCGCCCTTCTTGCCTGCCTTACGCACTAGGTTTTCCTTTGGAGGAAACTCAGCCCCAATCCTTATCCCTTATCTACATCATACCAACTTTACTTGACTCGGTTCAAACTGGTCTCATTCCCCTTCTCTTAGTTTGCCCTGGCATTTTAACCCAGAATCCAATTCCAGCGACCACCATTAGCTGACAAATCATCTTCATCCTTTTTCATTGTCTTCGCCGCTTTTTGCATTTCTGTCCTCTCTCGTCCGCTCGTGGCCCGCATTCTTTAAAATTAGTTCAAACTTCTAGGTACTAGAGGTTTCTTTTTACCATTGTTCGTCGATCCCCAGCAGAGTCCGGAACTGCATTTTTCCATTTTAATTTTCCCAGACAACCACTGACGTCTATCTCCCCTTTGATGGCTCGGACTGGCCCGCTGACAATAGCGGCAAAATATGTGGCCCAAATTCCGGGCTGAACATTCGATACCTGCCCGCCATTCCGTCACTACCCCATGGGCCTCTCCCTCCAGGATCCCTGGCAACCTAGTCGCAAGCTCCTGGACTATTCAATCTCTACAGCTGTGACAAAGCCAATATCACTCGTGCAAACCCGCCGGTGCGGGGCGCGGTCAGATCCACCGCTTTGGCTGGCGCACATCGGGCGTGCAGGACGTGTGTAGCCGTGTGCGGGCCCAGCTGGGATGGCGGATCGCACTTTCCGTCACCAAAAACGGTTTTCAGTTTGGTTGTCTAGCTCACGGTCAGCCCCACCCACCAGCACCGGTTGCGGAAAATCATTATTTATACACCCGAGATGCCGAAAATATGCCGCTGTCTCCTCCAGTTATCACCAATTTTCCATCGTGCTCACCTCCATCTTCGCCATTATGAGTCACCGCTCCTTACTCCCGGCAAAATTTGCTTCCTTTAACGCATAATTATCGGGTATTTAAAAGACCGTTACCATACTCGGCTCACCGTTCATGATCCTTTTTCCCGAGGATTTATGCCAAACCACTCACCTGTCCCGTTCGCAAACTTGACCAATTCCCAAGATAAAACCTGCCCTTTTTCGCGTTTACCGATATACTTGAAGAAAGCCACACTTAATGTTGCCATGCACCTAAATTCCACAGTTTTCAAACAGTATATTTCACTGAGGAATATTTACCTCCAGAGCATCCCAGCGGTCGACGATATTGAGACAGTTCGCTCTCTCTCTATCAGTCCCACGGTTCGTTCACACACGGCTGTAACATCACAATATCCTCACCTTGCAAAGAGTAATGCCCCACCATATATTCCCATTTGAGAGACACCTGTACCGCAGCATTTTGATTTGCCGCCATCACGTGATCCACCTTTTAAAAGAACATCAATAGATAGTATTTTACTTGTCAATTACTTCACCACCCAACTTCACAACTGTATCCATCGGTTGTTTGGTGTTTTTCCACACCCCGAATTCTATCTTGGTAAGTTCTCTCAGACAAGTTTGATCCTAGCAACTCTCCGGTCATCATGTTCAGCCCTAAGATAACGCTGATCATTAGGTAAATACTTACTTTTCGGCTAAATATTTTGCTCTTTTACAACCCGCGTCTCTGCTACTATCATGACTACGCATCACGCATTGATCTGTCGCCCAATTCCCACTTCCATGTTGGTGCATCATGTTTCACTTTTCTGGAAGCAAACAATCTGCTCAACGATTATCTGTTTACATCCGGCCACTTCTTTCACCACCACCTCGGCAATCTTCCTCTACAGGTGAGTCCCTCACTGGGTATTTAACTGACTCAACCGATATTCAGTCGCTAAACGTTATAAAGATAATCTTATGACGATTTTTATTGTTCTGTATCCGCAATTTCACTTCTGTTCACCGTCTGATTTCCAATCCCAAGCCGTTCCATACGCCGCGGAGCGCTGTGGCTGGTTTGCATCTCCTTAAAAACTTTTTTGCTCGAGGTAAACAAAACTTCCATCAATTCTATTTGATTCTCCCGTCGCGCAGTCCCCCTTTTTGTAATATTTGAGCACAAGTCTACTGATTTCAACCAGCTCCACCTAGACTCGGCCCACCTAGCCACCCGCCCTTGAGTTCAAATTTGCCGGGCGCCACCATAGAGAGTGACTTCAGTGCCTTCTTCTATACCATATTGAGTGCACATACTCGAATCACTCTCTTGGAACCCCGATTTCCGCTTCCAATAGTACCATTTGATTTTGCCTTTGTGCATGCTTCGGGGTTATCCGAAATAAATCGTTATTATTATTATTATTACCGAGCATCTTGGCTTTTTACTAGACGCCTGAGTCCCACGACCCCGCAAGTTCGGGACGGACTCCTTGGTGCACAAATTGTGGAGTACATGCACGCCTCTCGCCTGCCGCCGAACTACTGAGGAAAAGTCGAATTCATGTAGGAAGAACATAATGGCGGAATTGGTGCTGAAGAAGAAGTCGGGCACTGCACGCAGAGTTACGGTAGCCTCGTTGCCTGTTTTACGTGAATCAGACCACTCCTTTACGGCGTGTTCATTCAGTGCTCTTTCCGTCACTGAGATCGCCGTCAGTGACGAAGTAGCCTAGATGAAGTCTAAACCAGCGGTTTACCAAGGGCTACTTTTTCCGTCGGGGGTGCCTGTGTTCTGTTGCTCACCACTCCACTAGACGCCCTGGTTTATTAATGAAAATACTAATGGAAAATTTCTCGACCGTGGCCGAGAGGCACGCTTGGAAGCATGGTCGGAGTTCACAATAGCACTCAAATAGATGAAAAATTCACAAATTTCAAACAGGGAGTCGCTGATTACCGCAATAGAGGAGTGGGGCTGGGGAGAGTTTAAATAATCTAAAGCGAATATGTAATACATAGTAAGTACGGTTCATTTTCTAGCCATCTGTAGCTACAGCAAGGAATCGGCCGGATCTAAGAAGGACATTGTGCTAAGGAGCAGAAAATACTATGTTCAGATGGATGATGCAAGAAATCGGTCAGTGATGCGTACTCAGGTTTATTTAAGAAGTTAATTGCTGATGATGCAAGGAGACAGGTGAGAACTTCGTGAAGTTAATCAGATTATTACTTATTTTCATAAATTTGTGGATAGGAAATGGAATAGTATACCCTGAAAAGGTGAGACAATTTCCATAAGAAGTAGCAAGTATGGCTTGAAGTCAGGAAGAAGGAATAATCAACAAGCAGAATACCGTGCCCACGAGGAGCAAAATAAAGCTAAAGAGATGAGTGTAAGCCCTTGCAGTAGGTCGGGTTATGCTGTCAAAATGCAAGTATAATTTTTCGTTGAGTTTCCTGTGGTCTTTCAGTGTCTGCGTTGGGCGTTTTAGGCGAAAATTCGCCACCGTTTGTTTACACGTTTTCGTCATGGGAAGGAAGGGGGCACCACTGAATCTGGGCCGTTCACTATTTAGTTAGGAACTCTTGAATGGAGCATTGGGCGGCTTCGAAATTCGGGGAGTCTTGTGGTAGGAAGTGTTCGGTAAGCCTCAGCGGGGCATATGCACCTATATCAGGAACTTCTGGGAATGAGACTTCGTAGCCAGATCGCAGTCGCGGCAGCAAGTCCTGGACGCCGTTGCAGTCGGGCAGAGAAGATAAGCGTCCTGCACGACATATTGCAGTCAAGCAACACGATGGCCCGGTGGTTTTGAAATTCAGAAAAAGGAGGAATGCATCTTGAAGAGTGGGGGTCAGCTTAAGCGGAATAGAGTGGAGGTAAAAAGGTCGCAAATGAGGCACAACAGTCTTAGAGACATGGGAAGGCATAGATATAGTAAGTCGGTCTTCTTGAGCCCTACCTGCGCTTGCACTATTAGGCCTAGCTATTGGTCACCATCTCGAAGCTTGTCGGTAAATCTTATCGTTTGGGGTTAATAAAGCCGCAAAGGCGCATTAGGGCTATTTCGTCCGGGGTCGACGTGGAGGGACAGCTGGAAAACACTGGGAACCAAAATGGCAGGTTTCTATAGTAGATCCGGAGGATATATGACATTCTATCGCGTAGTATTACACGTCCCATACCTCGGGTTGGTGCTCGGTCTTGATGTACAAAAGGTTGCTGTTGGGCCGGGCCGCAAACTGGGGAGTGGGGTGAATGCGAGGACGTAGGAAACGCTACTTTCTTACGAGAAGGAAGAAAGATAGATAAGCACGAGAGAAGATGCGGGTGGCATTCCATGAGGTCTTATATTTAATTTTATCCGTACATTCATATCTACTGCATATATATTCAGTGTTTTCGTGGAACTTATCTGTCGTCTGATGTATCGGCTTTTTGTCCAGAACAGTGGGGTTAGATTCAGAGCCACGGTGGTTTCGTAAATGACATGAACAAATATACCAGGCTTGATTGGGAGGTTACGGCTTGGTTGAAAACTAGAGCGGGAGGTGAGTAAGCATACCTGGAGAGTCCAACTCGTTATCACTCCAGTCAGTCTCATGCGTAAGAACCAAAAGCGTGTCAAGTAAACAGGGGCTGTGTGGAGTTTTCCCTTTCACAAGGTCAGGTCTGAGCTGATGGGAGACGTACACATGACGGAAGGTTGCCTAGTTCCCTCTCGACGTTAAGGGTATTTGGTGATCAAGCCTATACCTCTAGGTCTTTTTCTACTTTTTTTGTTTGTTTGTTTCCTAAGGTAGGGGTGGTTGAGCCCACATAGGAACTTTCCACAGCTTTTCAGCCAGACCGTACTTTTCCGAGTATCTGATATTTTTGTCGCAACTGCCGGGGGTGGTCTGCTTAGCCCACTTTCGGACGTAGCTATGGTGAAGGAGCCGTTAACGTCGGGGGTTTCGCTCGTGTGGGCTAAAACGATACCGATTGGGGCTAAGCAAACACGCGGAGGACAACAAGTTTTGTAACGCACATGCCAGCATATATGCGTCAGCCTGGCGCAGTGCCTGGCCGCGTCCAATACTACCAGAGGCCTTTTCGGATTGATCGGGTTAGCTGGACTGCTGGGGAGTACTATGGGACACTTGGAGAGGGGATAGCAGTCGGAGTTAGGTGGTAGGTTTAGAAATCATAGAGACATAAACTAGCAGTAGTGACGGGAAATGTAGACAAGAAAATTGAGGCCAACAGGTGGATATTGGAGGGTGGGCTTATGGGACAAGGGATTTTAGAGCAGGCTAATTGAAGAAAGCAGGTCATGGCTTGGCAAGGAAAATCTGAGAGAGTGAAAGCCAGGAACAATTAGAAGAATATAAGAATCAAGAAGCAATGCAGTGGACGACGGAACTCAATGTCCTAGGCCCCGGTACCACTGGTTTATTTGATTCTACGGGGAAGAATGAGGGCTGAAGGCCATAGTTGTGAGGACCGAATGCTGAGTTGGATAAAGCGGGGCTAGGTGACAGTAGGTAAACGTTAGTGTTGTTATGAGTCACGGCAACCAGCAGGCCTCTAACTAGTTATATTTTCAAACGGCAATAGACTGCATCCTACTGCAATGTAGACTGCATGTAGTGCGTGAGAAAACGAAGAAAAAAGAAATATGTACATAAAACGTCAGTCTGGCTTCTGTCATTAGGCAAGAAATAGAAGCTTTCCGACATATTGTTATTATTCTAGTGATGAAATTCGTTTTTGAGGGATAGGAGAAAACGGGAGGGAAGATTGACGCTGGGGTTCAAAGGTCAACGTCCTCTTCTCGGGCCCGATCTTCAGATATACTGGTGTTGGTCGAAGATAACAGGTGATCAACGGTAAGTTGTGATTTTAGAGTATGACCAAACTGGGCTATTGAGCAACATTTGCGAATAGCTAGGGGTGACTTATTCCGAAGCTTTGAGTATTTGATGGGAGAGGAATTAGATATTATTGCAAGCCTCTACTGTGGGATGGTCAGAATGAAGTCCTTATTGCTAGAAGAGCAAGGTGAGGGTGGAAAAACCTTTATAGAATTGGTAGAAGCCAACGGAGCGCAACGAATACGTCTATATAGAAAACAAAAGTCAAGTCTAAAATGTCACATCCATAAGGGGTCAAGTTTTAGTAGAGAGCATTACTCTCTATGGCTCAGTGAGAGAGGGAGTCCCCTTGGCTTCTTGGTGAGAGTACGCTGGACTTTCTCAAGGCTTATCCTATCGGTTTTAGACATTCCGGAGAAAATAACAGGGCAGTATTCTAGATGGGGTGTTGCGTGGGATAGGTATGCAGGGACAGTGATACGTTTCATTTTAAATGATCTGAGAACAAGGCCCATCATCGGTCTGGCCCTGGCCATCTGGAATAAAATATGTTCCGAAAATTGTAGATTGTTGATTTATAGAAACTCAAGATCCCTAAGAGATGAGCTTAGGGCAATGGGCACTTGATTCAGTGAAAGGGTTCCGAGAGGGGCTTGACATCTACAAGTTATGCAGAAATTTTTGGAAGTCCGGAAGCGCATCTCCCATGAAGTGCGCCATTGATCAAGTTTCTAGAGATCATTACCTATGTCAAAATGCTCTATGCTGAGATCATGATGGTGGAACTCATAGAGGATTTTGATTTCACAGCCGAAGAGGGAGGGTGTGCCGTGCTGCACAACGGGCAAAAAGTCAATAATATAGAGTGAGAAGAATAGCGGACCAAGGGCACTCTCTTGCATAACTGCACTGGAGACAGGCCCTGGTTGCGATAGGTGACCACTAGCGCATACAACCTTGGTTTGGCCTGACAGGAAAGAAGTGATCCACGATAAAAGTGAACCATAGATTCCGTAGTCTCGGAGTTTCGTTAACTACCCGTAGTGAGGAACTCTGTCGAATGCCCTGGTCATATGGAAGTGGATGATGATCATAGTTTTGCCGTTGTCACTCTGCAACTCCTTATCGACCGTTTTCGTGCTTTATGCTGGGGTCACCCGTTTAAACCTCCTTGCTTTGTAAACAATTATACTCTGCTTGTAGGTCGCGTGCCTTTTTGGCTGCCTCGCTGTAAGTCCCATGATACTGGTCCTGACAAGCATTGCTTCGGACCCCTTCATATTACACGGCCTCCTTGCGCACTATACTACCACGAGGAATACAGCCTTTTCCCGAGGTCTTTGGCTTACAGTCTGTGAGCGCAGCTGCTTGCAAAGCAATAAGTTCCTAAACTGAGCTAGTAAAAAGCCAAATCGTGGTGATAAATCACCAAGAGCAGAATAATTTTAGGTGATGCGAACCGCAGAAAGAAGTTAAATGTGCAAAAGTACCTACAAGATAAATCGAGAATATTTTTTAAGGTGGCAGTAGGCAAAAAGCAATGTTGCGAAAAGCACAAAACAACGGGGGAAGAGATACAACAACCACTATGGAACTGAGAAGCTTGGGAAAATGCAAAATGGGAGACAAACTGAGCTCCACGTCACGGTGCAGCACGATTTTCGCAGTTTTCGCTGATGCATGGGCCGATGATCACCAACGGTCGATTAGGCAGAAGAGGTATATGAAATCGTCAACCTGCGAGTTAAAACCCGTAACTAGATCTTTCCCTCTTACAAGTATCTTCCTACCTAAAACAGTTGTGGGCTTCTTAGGCCATCACAAACATGTTTCTAACTTTTAATGCAATGGAATACAAATGCGAGCATCCAACAGGGTGAGGCTAGACTTCATCTCTCCAATGTCTTCAGCTTGAACAGCATGTAAACCTATTCTGCCTTCTGAGCCGGAAATATTAAACACCTCACCAATGATTTTGGCCTCAAACCACCAGAACAAAGCCAAACTATCATTCAGCACGCAATCACAAAAGAAGGAAGATGCTCATGTAGCAAAGATACCCAACAAAGTCCTCAAGAATCTCCATAAGATATCATATTTTCTTCTCGCAATCGTACAAACTAGCAAAGCTCAATCTGCTGCTTAACACTCATAGATGCACGAGGCATTACCAGCCCATCAGAAACCTAGGGCAATCTGTGATCCGCGTGGCTATGTTTCGGCCGCTTCATATAAACTCGCCAAGTCTGTAA
This sequence comes from Fasciola hepatica, assembly GCA_948099385.1. Classification (NCBI taxonomy): domain Eukaryota; kingdom Metazoa; phylum Platyhelminthes; class Trematoda; order Plagiorchiida; family Fasciolidae; genus Fasciola; species Fasciola hepatica. The sequence continues at coordinate 1,733,581 of CANUEZ040000210.1, read as the reverse complement.
TGCATTGCGGACCGGGCGGCTCGGCCTTATACTTCACAGGGGGCTCGGGATCAAGTGGCTTTATGCGGACGCTCATATTTACTCCGACCAGTTTATTTCTTTAGCGCAAACCTGATAAGCCGCAACTTGCCTAAACGTTACTTCTTACGCTACACCATGAGCCACCCCCACAGCCATCGCCGAACATCTTGATACCTCCGCCCATAAAGCTCTGGAAACCTCAGCATTCTTTAGCAAAAATCGATTCAACTCCCGCCGGTATCAGAAGCCCATGATTCAGTACCATCTTGGTGCCACTGACACAAAGGCCCCCCATACCGCACTCGAATTACCAATCGCTGCCCACCTCAATTTCTAATCAAGTATTTAGGTTCTCACCCACTACGTGTAAAATACACACGCTGGTAAAAAATATTACCAAACTGTTTGGACAAGCTACAGGTATGTCGCAGCTTATAGTAGTGCTTTCACTAAAGGATTCCAAGCTGGGCTTCTATGTTCGATGTGAAGCTATGCTGACTCCGTAATGAGAGGGAAGCACTCAGTGCTTTCCATGGCACTCACAGCATATGGTTCCATTTTGCAAACCGAATCGTGGTTGTCTTTTACTGCCCCTGCTAAAGACGCTGCAGTGGTTTGTTTTTCAGCGGGCAAACCTTTGAATTATACCTGTCCACTGATCAATCTAAACGGAAAAGTAACTGAGAACAAAGTGCGGGAACTGTATTCAATTGCCACCAAAAAAGAACACTATGTAGCATGAAACTAAGAACGCGTGGACACTCATGGCGTCTTATTGAATACCCAGCAATGTGCGCAGATGTGATTGGTTCGGTCGGATCAAACTGTCAGAAATCTAGTTGTTTGGCGGGTTGCTTTGAAAGGTAAACGATAGGTTGTTCACCAGTTGTCTATGTAAACACTAACGTGTGGCAGACCGGTTGGTTCATGGGTACAAGCTTCACGACGGTACTGCTATGTGGGATGCGCGGGCCTTGCCGTAAGTTAGTATGCAAGGCACCCTGTCCGTTTAGTGGGGGGAATGTGGACTGGAACCCTGTAGGCAACGTGTTCCCAGGAAGATTTCCGGCTCCCCGGGAGGGCGCAATGCCCTCAGCAAGGTTGGAACAGACCACCTTTGTGGATGACTTTCTACCTATGAAATGGGAGATCAAGCAGCATCTTTGCTCCGGGGCCTGAACAGCACGAAAAATTTCATGTGGCTCAACATCGTAGCTGAGCATCACAAGATTTTAGATGACCGAATTTACCGCCCATTTAGCCCAAAGGGTCATGACTTTTCGACCATTATTTGCACTGAATTTTGTCGCAGATCTCTCAGCGGGCGAGTTTAGTGCACCAGGAGTTTGCCGGTCGACATCCAATTCTGCACAAAAAAGCACGGGACTTGTGACCACTGTTCACTTTGGGGGTGACTTTGAACAGTTCCATCCTAAGCGGTGATAAGCATCATTCCGGGCTTCGTTTTTACCCTGGGTATTACCCACATATCCCTTTATTTCAAGATTAGTCCTCCGAAAGTGATCGTAAAGATTCCCCATAGATTTTCTATCTCTAAAAGTATCCACGAAAGACGGCACTTTTCTGGGTTGTTCCGTTAGGCTAAATAGACCACTAGAACATGGAACACATCCGTGGCCCCAGCTGGCCCCTTACCAGGTTTCTTTGTTCACAATGACTTACACCTCTCCCTCCTTTTCGAACTGATACCATTTGTACCCTGGCCTATACAACTCCTTTATGGATTCAAGCTATTGATTATTTTCTTGTCCTGTGCCTGAGGCTATCGTCCTACGTTAGCTGGAAAGAATCTTCATTTACCGTACTTGCAGTGACCGTGCTGCTCCATGGTTTTTTTCGACTTGCTGAGTTGACCTTTCATGACTTAACTGTTCCGATTCACCGGAAAACTTTCGGTGCTGTTGTTCGTGTTCACTAACCTGCCTGTGTGTCAGTTGCTTGTATACATTTATATATTTTGTATTATACGGAACCATAGAAAAATGACAAACATGATCATTCGATAAGAATTTGTTTTGCTGTCCACAGCTGTGTACAGCTCATAGGGTGCGTGAAGTTAACGAAACGAAGTTTCCGATAGAATGACAGCCCAAGTAAATAGATTGTTTGCCACAGTCTCTTTTCGCCCAAGTGTAACCTCACCTCCACCGCCAAGTACGGGATTTTCCTGCCACCTGGAGCCGGATGTATTACCTAGGTCCGTTTTCAGACTAAGCGACCCCGATATTCTGGCTTGTTGTCGAACAAACCTAAATCATCTATGCGGTATAGCTTGTATCCCAGCCAGTTATCTCTCCAACGGTAAGATGGATAAAGCCACAAACCTGTAAATTATACCCCAGTTTCTTCAGGAAGGTAAAAAGATTGGGGGAAGTTACGCCTACGAAGAACTTTCCCAGGCATGGTTACTTAATACGGCCCGGCATGGTAATCTCAAACATCACTCAAAGTCTAGCTGTACGAAGGATTTTCTAAATCTCACAACAGTGGCTGCCAACAATGTAAAAGGTGTGAAAGTAGTTTTTCTCAGTATAACTAAAACTCTTGGCCAAGTTTCTCACAGCCTACTTTCGGTCAAAGTAGAAAACTACGGCTCTGCTAACTCCTCAAGTTCTTGGTTTTCTTCTCGCTTGCATTTGTACACTCGGGAAGCAGACCTAAATGGAAGTGTCATTGCCCAAAGCTGTAACCAAAGGAATCATCCAAGGTAGTTTTCCGCGACCAATACTCTTCCTAGCACATGTGAGCCATAAACTTAGCATAATTCGTCACTGAATTCTTTTTCGCTCTGCTGATGGCATGAGAATATTTTATACATTTTCTTCTCTTCCGTTAAACGCAACCATCGGCAACACTATAGAATCCTACTTCGCCGGGCTCTTGGGAGACTTCCTTGTCAATGAAATTTTTTGCCGAACAAGGAGCTTTTTACCGTATAAAAGACTTGTCTCAGGGGAGCCAATTGGTACAGGTGTGGTGAGTGTATATACTACTTGGTAAGTAGTTGATTGCTGAAAACGGAACTGTCTTCAGTCGTGGATTACCAACGCCGCTATGCCCAAGAGACCGAACGCAATGAGGTGAACAACAACAGGCGAACCACACGACTGCTTCTACGTCGTATGGTGACTGTCTTCGAGTGAAGGGGACAGCAACTTTGCAAACAAGCATGTTTGTAACGTTGGTTTTGTTTTGTCGATGTTCGAACAAGCCATTTGTAATAAACAACTTATTATCCAGGCACGTCTCGTGGATTAAAACGCAAGTAGTCAGATAATGAGAAACCGTACCTCAGTACGGGATTTGGGTTTTCAATACTTTTGCTCGCTGAATTGCCACAAAATACAACAGTCTGAACTCCAAAGGCCCAAGACTAGTTAAACTACTTAGAAGAAAGTTTTGTCACAAGTAATTAAACCCAGTGTCTATAAGACCCATGTTACGCCGCTTTCAGAGTATAGGCCAATGGTTTATTCCAGCACGCCTCGGTTAGACCGAACATCCATTGAGAACATACTAATATCAATCACAAAACAGATGACAGGTAGATCTACTACCCTAGACTACAGGCTGCATAGTATCTAGATCCTCCGTGGCTAAAAAGACTAAAGGTTCATCTTTCTTCCTTCTGAAACCTCATCAGATATCAGATTAGAAGCAGGCCACCAGAAATTAGAATACCCACAGTTCTTCGGTACTCATGACGACGAAGCAGCCTCTTGGTTGCTGTCTCAGTATCTAAGACGAACTTATTCTCGAACTTCTTTGCACTTGAATGCTCTTGGCTCTCGAATAAAAAACCGCCAGAGATTCGCCCACTTGGCCACCCAGCTAAGTTCAAGAAGATAAATAGACTCTCTGCAGTGCTAAAAGCAATTTTTACCATCAAAATTTACTTTAAGGGAAATAGAGCTCAAGAAACCGATCTAGGTTTCCGATGGACCTAACACCTTCGACCACCCGACCGCAGCCAGACTTTCTCTGGACTACGGCTTTACTTCGGATTTCCGTTTGGAACATCTCTGTCCCTTAGGTTTTCATCAAAGCCGACTACCATAAAAATGTTTTGTAACTCCCGACCATTCAGGACTCTGTAGCGAGGTTTTCGTCTCCGGAGAATGGTATTTACCAAACGGCTGGCGCCCGAAATCTTATTTCAGTGGAAATTGTTTGAATTCGGGCAAACTTAACGGGTGTTTTCTCCTCCTTCCTGCTTGAAACTTCCCTGGGACGCAGCCCTGGAACTTTCCTCGTCATCTTCTCTATTCCACCCGAATTCTTGCTGTTGATATTCAGTTGTCCACGCGATTCGGTGGCAAAAATACAGTGAATGCTCCAGTCAAATGAACTTTTCTTTCTGACTGTCATTCTGCAGACAAACTACGACAAGCATATTTTGCAAAACATAAAAACCCTGCTAATAACCGGCACCTCCAGAGCGACCGTACTATTTATGTATAGCAGCTGTTGATCAACTGTTCAGCTCTACAACTTCCGACGAAATCGCTCTTAAATCACAGACTCCCGCCTGACATTTTGCAATCATCATTTCAATGCACTTCTGAGAGAGATGGTAACCGGTGGTTCTATCAGAGGAAACCTCCTAACTATTATTGTATGCATTTTCTTAGCAGTCCTGAGGTTGACACGCGTTTAGCCGCACTTACCCCAAGATCATTTTATGAGCTTGAGGTTTCTTCGCTCACTCTCATTACCCGGTCACTCCTCAAGTTTTCGTTACCCTTTCTTGCATTAATCTATATTCTAGTCGGTTGATCTCCGCTTCGTGCATTATGCTTCGATGGCATGATACTATTTTGCCGGGTAAATCCTGTTGAGCCAGCCTCAATCCACGAAAAATCCCATTTAAATTTCCGTAGTGCTTTGCTTTTCACATTCCCGATACAAATTATTATAATTCCCTATTTTCAAATGACCGTACACTCTGATCCCGCTTTATAGCATTCTTGTTGTCACTTGCGAGGAATAAGTCAGGCTTACTTTTAAACGGGAACGGACTGAAAAAGTGGGCTTCCGGACAAATTAGGAGATAGCGGGTAGAAGATACTGCGTGGAACATTATCAAAGTTGAGACGAGAGCGAATTACTAGAAACAGCAGAAGCCGTGGCTTTACTGGGAAGGGTCGAATGAGACGGGTTGCCACCGAGGCGGACAAACCTGTTAAGAAAGGACCCGAAGCAGAAACAGAGAGCATTCATTAAACAGAACTGCCTGAGCGGATGCCGGGTCTTTCTACATCTGAAGCAACTACAAGTATACCATCTCAGATACAGCGACTGTTCAGGAGCGTATATAAGGACGCGTTGCACGGAATCCCAAAACCATCTGAAAGCATGCCTCAACTGCGTTCAGCCTAGACCAGCACTGAGAGAAGCCGTAGGTGGTGTTACGAACGTTTGAGCAATGCGTAGCCAAATTCGCAACGGATCCCGAAATCAGAAGGCGATTATCCGTGATAATTCTACGATACTAGATTATTAAAATAAACAATGACATAAACAATATACAAACCTCAATAATACGATCACAAAGACTCAACAACGAGAAACCGAATAGCAGCGTGTGAGCAGACAGCACGTGCGTCACGCAGGTCCTGAGCAAGGATGTGCCAAAATAGCGCTCTGGGCGCGAACAAACAACAATTGGTCCAGAAAAACAACCAGTTCGTAAAGACAAGTCAATAGTGTATGGAAATGAGTGATGTTGGGAAAAAAACACTGAATCGCGAGGGAAAAAGGGGGATTTTCCACGACCGGCTGTTACACCGCCCACCAAAATCCTCCTGGATCCTTAGCAAAGTCAAAGGTTCGGTATAAAGGTACTGATTCTTCCTACCTGCCTAGGCCCTGCTGTCAGTGCGCGCGTCTAATGCTCGTCGTCAACGTTCTACTACTGGTCGCACCTAACCCATTGGCTACATAGACGTGAGGCTAGTCTACATCTTCCACAAGACCAAATGACCGATGGCGGGCGTGAATGGTCACATAGACGTTGTCCTCGTAAGGGGCCGTCCGGTCCTGGATGTACGCGCTTGAGTGTGTGTGTGTGTGTGTGTGTGCGTGCGTGTGTGTGCGTGCGTGTGCGTGTGTGCCGGGGTTACAATGAAATCACAGTTATGACTACACATCAAAGGAGGACTTTCTGCAATGTCAACAACAGACCGCGTGGCAAGAAAACGAGTAAATGTAGCATGCATGTGTGACCTGAGCTCCACTACTTCCACATGTGCAAGGGGCATTCGGTAGCGTCAACAAAAGGCGAACAAAGAACACTGTCACATGTATGATGGGTTTACGGGATGTAGAGTGCGTCGTGCATGCGCGTATGTATCGGGATGTATAATGGAATCGCACTCATCACCACATATCGGAAAGAACCTTCTGTAATGTCAACGAAGGGACCGCGAGCACCTTAACGTGTTTGACGGCGATTGTGTGGTATATATGGTGTTTCTTTATCCACCTCGATTACTGGTGTGGAAAGGGTGAACTAGGCCTCAGGGTTATCAGCTCCTCCGTCTTCGCTCTCGAGTAGGTTAATACTGCGTATGTCACGAATGAGCACTCCGTTAGCTGTCTTCACCTTCACCGTTCTTATCATTTCGTCGGTGCTTTTGATGGTTTCCGTAACTACTCCCAAAGACCAAGCGCTGAAATGTGCGCGTTCGTCGGTGATCATAACCACGTCCCCAACTTTGAATGGTCTTTTTTGGCCATCCACTTCTGTCGAGTCTGCAAAGCCGGTAGGTACTCCCGTAGCCATCGCCTCCAGAAGACCTTGGCCAGATAGTTCGCTTGCTTCCACCCATGGAGGTAGCTCCCACGAAGGTTTACCGGCCCTTGGAAACCCTCGTTCGACCTTAGCGTCAATAAGTCGTTTGGGGTGAGCGCCAGGTGGGTGGGGTCGCCGTTCAATACTGGAACCAGGGGGCGGTTGTTCAGGATTCGCTCCACCTCAGTCATGACGGTGTTCAGGGTCTCGTCGTCGGGCGGCTGCTGCTCCATGATTGACAGCAATATCCGTCTGGCGGACCGGATCATGCGTTCCCATATGCCGCCTCGGTGACTGGCCTGTGGGGGGTTGAAATGCCAGCGTATGCCGTAGGCCACGGTTCGATTCTGCAGTTCGTCCCTGTTTATGTTCTTGTGCCAACGCTGCAATTCCCGTTGAGCGCCCACAAAGTTCGATCCATTATCTGAGTATATGTCTGCCGGTACGCCTCTTCGGTTGATAAATCTTTGCAAGGCCCGTAGAAACGAATCGGTCGTCATCGAATGTGCGACTTCTAGGTGTACCGCACGTGATTTCATGCACGTCATGATACATCCGTATCGCTTTTCTAATCTTTTCCCGCACTTGATCCACAAGGGCCCGAAATAGTCCAACCCGGTGTCACTGAACGGCCACCAGCCCGTAGTTACCCTGCATTCTGGTAGCGGGGCCATGAGTTGTTTGCCTGCTGTGGCATTGCGTCTCCTGCATTGCACACACCGTCGGATCACGCGTTTTACAGTCTCTCGTCCTCTCAACAACCAAAGACGCTTTCGGATGACGCTCGTCACGTGACTTTCCCCGGCATGTCCCTCTACGGCGTGGACGTGTTGAATCATTAGCTCTACTACGGGTTGTCTCGCAGGCAGCAGTATAGGATACTTTGTGTCGAAGTTCAGGTGGGCGTTGGTCAGCCTACCATCCACCCGCAGCAGTCCGTTGATGATTTTGGGGTTTAAACGCTTCAGCTCGCCTCTTGGAGATGGCATGTCTTCATTGGTCAGCCCCACTTCTTCCGCCCTCTTGAGTTCTCGGGCGAAAGCCTCGCGTTGTATCATTCTGAAAATATCGTACTCTGCCGCTTGTAGCTCATCGGGACCTATCGGGCCGACCCGTATCCGACCTGAGGGCCGTAGCCCTTTCATGACTAGTAAACTTATCTTGAACCTGGTTAACCAAACTAGCGAACGAAGCGTCTTCATCCAGGAAGAAAACCTGACCAGTCGCGGTAAAATGGGCGACGCTTCGACGACGTTGGTTGCTATCACTACGCCTTTGATCTCCAGTTCCAATTCCGTAGGGGGTTTTAATTCGAACACGGGCCAGTCCTGTTTGGGCAATTGCAGGAAGTTCGGCCCTCTCGTCCACGTGTCCAGTTGCCTGAAGTTGTTCGCACCTCGAGAGCACAGGTCGGCCGGGTTATCGCCAGACCTTACATGACTCCACTGGTGCGTGGCCGATTCATCGTGGATAGTCGTGAGCCGGTTAGCAACGAAAGTACTAAACCGGCTCCGTACGTTGTTAATGTAGTAAAGTACTATCGTTGAATCCGTCCAGAAGCTCACCGACCAAATGTAGAGATCGAAACATCTCTTCACAGCTTGCACCACCCTGACTGCCAACACGGCTGCGCTGAGTTCGAGGCGTGGGATTGAGACCGACTTCAGTGGAGCAACGCGGGCTTTGGCGAACAGGATCCTCGTGGTATATTGTCCATCTCCTGCGCACCATCGTCCGTACACCACAGCTCCATAACCGACTTCGGATGCATCGGAAAAGGCATGTAGTTCTCCAGTCCGTGTCGTATGGCCAGGGGTCAAACATCGTGGTATTCTTATGTCCCCTAATTTCTTCAAGGTGTTCAAAAATTCCTCCCAGTCCAGCCGGTCCCCTCGGTCCAGTGACTGGTCCCAATCAACTTTCTTACGGCACAGCCGCTGCAGCAAGATCTTTCCGGGTAGCAGCCATGGTGAGACGAAACCGAGCGGGTCGAACAAACTTGAGACGGCAGATAGTATGCCACGACGGGTTATTGGCAGCTCGGGAACGTTCAGTTCGAAAACAAAATCGTCCGTTTCCGCGTCCCATTGTATCCCTAAAGTGCGCTCGATAGGAAGTGGGGAGCCGTCCAAATCTCTTACCCTTTCGACCTTTTCGTGATACGGGATGACCTTCAGCACTTCCGAAGCGTTCGACATCCATTTAGTTAGATGGAAGCCGCCCTCTTCCAGCAATCTCGTCAGACCCCTGAACTGCTCTAGAGCTGATTCCACATCATCGAATGACCCAAGGTAGTCGTCGACGTAGAAATTCCTGCTGACGCTTTCTACCACCGTCCGATGTACCAGATCGCCATGTTTGTTCGCTGATTCTCGGAGGGCGTAGTTGGCACAAAATGGTGACGATATGGCTCCGAAGGGGTGGACGGTCATTCTATAATTCACCACTGCGTTGTCCCGGTCGCTCCCTTCCCACCACAGGAAACGCAAAGCATCTCGTTCTCCTACCGGAATCTTCACCTGATGGAACATTTCCCTAATGTCGGCAGACAAAGCCACTTTACCCACTCTGAAACGGCACAGAACATCGATCAGTGGTGTGGTCCACTCAGGCCCCTGTAGTAGGCGATCGTTTAACGACTTGCCCTGGAACTTGGCCGCACAGTCGAAAACCACGCGCAGTTTATTGGGTTTTTTGGGGTTGATAACCGGATGGTGAGGCAGATACCAGATACCCCTTTTGCTGTCGGTGTTAACAGGCACCCTTTCAACGTAACCGAGGGCCTCGTTTCGCTTCATTAAATCCGCGTATCGTTCCCACAGATTCTGGTCTCGAATGAAGCGTTCTTTTAGTCGTAGTAATCGTTGGAGAACATAATTTCTGTTGTCAGTCCACGGGTCGACCGGTGTGCGCCATGGGAGGGGAACCTCGAACTGTTTTTTGAGGCCTCTAGAGCCTTGCCGCACCGTTTGTAGAGCGAAGTGATCCTCTTGAGACAACGTCGGTCTTTCGTCCCCAATGTCATGAAACTCCTTTTCATAAAGCCGTTGCAGATGATACTCTATGCGGTCCGTTTCGGCGGATAAGTAATTCACGGAACCGCGTACCCCTACTGAACCGTATAACATCCATCCCAGAGCCGTGCGTACGGCATAAGGTGCCTGGCCGTCGCCCACTCTTTGGTCAAGCACCCAATGCGCCTCTGGCACGTCGCATCCGATGAGGAGATCCACCTCATCATCTTCCCAGTCTACGACGGTTACATCCTGCAGGTGGGGCCATCGAGTCAAGATTGCGTTCACCGACCTTGGTGCTCGCATGGGAAGATCCGCTAACGTGAATGCCTCCGTTGGTTCAATTTCCTCGTTAGTGTCTAGAGAGATGAGTTGCAGCCTTAATCTACCGGCAGTCATTACCTGTGTTCCGCCCACCGTGCTCACTGCTAACGACGTCGCACCTTTAGCCAGTTGGTGTTTGTCGGCAAACCGCTCTTTCACTAAAGTGGTGTCGGATCCACTATCAACGAAAGCCAACGCCTTGACTATCCCAGTCGGAGTCACTACTCCCACGGCCACTACGCCTAAACGTACCGGTTTACTGGCAGATTGTGAAGTTGAACAGATCACGCTGGGCTTGGCACTCGCCTCGGATATGGTTATTCTCGCCTGATGCAGCAGCCGATGGTGTCTGCCCGTGCAGCCCTCGTAACCACATCGATTCCTTGTTCTACAGGCTGCTGCCCGGTGCGTGGTGTTGAGACAGATGAAACATGCTCCTGCCATCCTCGCCATTCCCCACCGTTCGTCTATTGTGGCATTGCCGAACTTGGGGCATTCTGGTAGGCCATGGCTAGTACCACAGGATCTGCAATTTGGTTTCGCCGTAGCATCTCGTGAAATGACGTGTGTGTTGGTCCAAGGCTGGTACTTTGGATGTTCCCGTACAGGGGTTTGGACTTGGCTGGTACCGGGCTTGTTTGCTCGGTTGCTGTCCCGGATGAGTCGGCCGAATCTGCTGTCAGCTATCTTCGTTTGCCTGTCTAAGTATTCAGTCAGGTCTTCGAAGTTGGCTTCTCTGTCGCCTCGGCTTATCCGTTCAGCTTCTTCCGCCCACCGACCCTGTAGTTCGGGAGAGAGGTGACGGACTATGCCTTCCAAAGTGTGCATGGCGTCTAGGTCAGCCCTGTAACCTAAATGGTCGAGGGCTATTGAGCAGTTCTGCATCTTGATCACCAGGTCGGCCATGGTGTAGACGTCGCCCTTGGTTTTCTTTGCCTCTGCCATCACGCCCTCTATTAGGTTACGGGCTACTTTGAAAGGTTGGCCAAACAAGTCCCTCAGAATCTTTCTTGCCCTTGTGTAGCCTTGTTCTGGATCGAGCATGGTGCATCCGTCGATAGCTTCTCTTGCTCGGCCTCGGCAGTAGTGAGTAAGGTAAAGAAGCCTTTGCCCAGGGTCGGTCACCTTGTTTTCGACGAACGTCTCGAACTGTTTGACAAACTTGCAATATTGCTCAGCTCGCCCGTCGAAAACCGTTAACTCCACTCTAGGCAGATCGATCGATGGTGGTTTGTAGTCGGCGACCTGCGTGGGGTTCCCTACCTTATTGCACTCTAACCTATCGGAAGTGTCGAAGTCACTGGTCCTATACTCTCGCTGTTTCTGTGTACACTTCTCTGCTTCATGCGCCTGTAGTCTAGCCGAAAGTAACTGTTGCTCTAGTTCTATTATTCTCAGCTTATATAAATCAACGTCCTTACGATCAATATTGCTTTCAATAACACATGAGCTAGCACTGACAGGACTAGGCGATCTAGCGTTAACTAAAGAATCATAAGTACCCAAAACCTCCCCAGAGACTTGCCGTATTACTTCCTGTCCGGGTTCGACTGCCTTTGATCCTTTCCTTGGCATTTTGCGTGAATTTTCCTCGTTCCAAATAGATCTATTGAGTATTGTTACGAACGTTTGAGCAATGCGTAGCCAAATTCGCAACGGATCCCGGAATCAGAAGGCGATTATCCGTGATAATTCTACGATACTAGATTATTAAAATAAACAATGACATAAACAATATACAAACCTCAATAATACGATCACAAAGACTCAACAACGAGAAACCGAATAGCAGCGTGTGAGCAGACAGCACGTGCGTCACGCAGGTCCTGAGCAAGGATGTGCCAAAATAGCGCTCTGGGCGCGAACAAACAACAATTGGTCCAGAAAAACAACCAGTTCGTAAAGACAAGTCAATAGTGTATGGAAATGAGTGATGTTGGGAAAAAAACACTGAATCGCGAGGGAAAAAGGGGGATTTTCCACGACCGGCTGTTACAGGTGGTGTCATTTACCTACGGAGATTGCGAGCAACAAGCAATCGAGAGAAGGCGGCGAACTTGTTGGATTATTTTAGTGAAGATGTGGGCAGCTCCAAGGGGCTCAAGAGCCACCTATGCTTGTGGTCAGAGACAGCGAAATCTGAAGAGTGCAGGAAGAATAAATTATTGCAATGAAGCTATTGGATGGCTCAAAACAACTAGAATTTTCCAAAGTAGCAGGGTTTCACACCATCCACCATGTAATATCGAAGCCCTCAGCGTCCACCTTGGAGGTACCATTAGCTAAGCGGTAAACCGTAGGACAAGGTATAGCTAATACCTAAGGACTGGCCTGAATCGATCCTCACCCCCGTTTATAAACGTGGAGACGGGCACGTGTGTCAGTCACAGGCCGAATAACCTGACATGATAGTGCTTACTATTCGTGAGAGAATACAACAGAACGAAATAATGAGTTATTTGGAGAGTTTCGAGCTAATAACCATCAACGGGTGCGGATTCTGTTACAAGTGTTCCCCCAACCTAATGATTTTCAGGGATAAGCAAACCTGTCAGGTGGGCCAGGTAGGCCGAACGAGAGACTGTTATCCTGATTCCCAGGAAACTTCTGATTAGGTTAACAGCTGACAGTCGGATTTAAACCTGCATTTGTTCCAGCTCATGGGAAGAATACAAAAGTGGGATATATGAAGTCTAAATTACAGGGCTTCCCGAATGAGAGTAGGGAGCTCCTTATCAGGCAATGGGAAGCTTCATACTGGCTTTCCGCAAAAGTCAGCCTTGGGATACCTGCCCTTCATCAAATATCTTAGTGACTTTGCAGGAGTTGAAGAACCCAAGTTACATGTTCTCAATATACGTCAAAGTGGTAGTGGCCCTATATGACGCCGCTGATTAGCCTGATTTAGAGAAGGCATAAAAATAGCCCGTGACGAGGTACTTCCTTTGAATCACTGGAACTGTTAACATCTATTCAAAGAGAACAAACCACGGTTTAGCCGATAAAGGGGTCTATCAGACAATTGGGGACACTAGCTCAAAACACAAGCTCGGAATCAGATGTGATGGCAAGTTCTGAAACTGAAACCAGCCTCCAGTGTCTAAAACTACTGCAGGGGTATGTAGATCCCTGCATCAGCTAAGGGGACGCTCAGGTCCAAAGTCCGTGGGCCTTGTTGTTAACGTAAATCACAAGAATCTCTATTCGAGAAGCTCGTAGCCAATACGCAAGTCTCAAAATAAGAACAAGGTTGATTCGTAGTTCTCACAGAACCAAATCGAAAATTGCAGGACGTGTAAATAAATACAAAACCCGGGTATGCGGCCAAGTAGACTTAACGGAAAAACCCGAAAGTTCAACACCCCGTGGTTTAAGAAGGACTATCAGAAACGACTCGAGGCCGAATTCAGATGTCTTACAGGGGCAAACGAATGTGCGACAGCGTTCTGTATGAACGAACTTGGCAGAGTACTGTCATAAGGTCATTTGCAAAAACATGTAGAACATTTGGAAGGACCTTCAATATGCATTTTACGGCCAGTATACAAAGCCTTTGTTAGACTCAATCTGGAGTACTGCGTCTAAGCGGGCAGGCTACACCCGGTGAGGAAAGCCAAATATCGGGAGCAGGCACAACGGTGATTCACCTGAGGGTTGATACAATACGTGGACTTGTGGTACGAACGGAGTCGGTAACAGTAGGAATTGTTTTATTTAGAGGGCAGAACAAGGAGAGATGAGCTCATAGTGGCCGCAAAAATAATAAAAGGGCTCGCAGAAGCATCATATCAGAGAGTGGCCTCATATGATCAGCCTAGAAAAGACCGCCTAGGAGGGTACTCACTGATGGCCAGGAAAAAGAGAACTGGAAATCAAATCAGAAACCAGCGTTTCACCTTTGGAGTAGCAAGCGGCTGGAATGAGATTTCAAGGTGTGTGACAGTCGCAAGTGCAGTGGCTGAGTTCGAAGCAAGCCTAGATATGTATGGAGGTCTGTCTTTGGGGGAATAGGACCAGCAGCCTGTGACGCCAACCCTGTTTGAACACCCGATTCGCACTTTCTAAATCCACTGTTTGTGACACCTTAATCGACTACCGACTACCAACCACTGACACCCATGTCATAATCAAATAACACTGAGAAATGTGTAACTAGTGGCCGTGGTCCGGAATTGGTCCAGGGGACCGGGGGTATGCTGGAAGCCGAGTAACGGAAACCTCTCGCTACAAGAATGCTGGGATACCATCGAGGAGGGTTACTAAGAATTACAGAACTTGCACTTCTAGGATCTGGCTTCAGTAGAGACCAGCCTCTTTGATGAAAGGGCCATAGTTGGTGAGGCCACGGTAATCCGTAGACAACGATGGACGGCATGCAGGCTGTAAAAACCGTACAAGTGCGGGACAGCTGTAAAAGTGGGAAGGATCAGAGCCCAAGCAGTCCAAAGAGTGGAAAACACAACCTTCGGAGCTCAGGTCAGCTGCAGCATCTGGAACTAATCCCAGCGGTTCAACGTTATAGTGCACTTCCAAAACCATGTTGAAATTGCACCAATATTAAAAAGGCTCAAAAGCACCTGGCCGCAAACAAAAAGACAAGGTAGATAACACTCGGACACTCTTGACAAGCATATGGGCCACGGGGCTCGTTGTTTTACACTCTGCTTCTATTTTTACCGGTACTGCGGCAAGTGAACTCAAAAACCCTGTCTTTATGTTTTCCCATGGCGCCAAGATATCCTGAACAAAAATGGTAGGCGGTAAGTCAGCCGAAAAAAGCCAGTGGCACAAATGGGACCTCTATACCTCGCCGAATACCGACTCCCGGCCATGAATGTAGTGGCCATGGGGAATGACAGTGCAGGCGGTCCAAAGAACAACTAAACGGAAATTTATGAAGATAGCTACCGTGCTTTAGCTATCAAGTCCAGAATATTCCGGATAAGTCAATTTCCTGAATAACTGATATGGGATTCGTTCTTATCTTCCCAGAGGCTCGACGGTCTGCATTGAATAGGTAGTTATAGTAGCAGCATACCAAAATAATTCTATTAGACATGGGACAGCTAATCCACTCATCTGGTTGCGGAATGGGACGTAACGAAAACGAGGTGTAACAAATTCACAAAGAAAAACAAACGATTCACAGGCGCACACTGTGCGGTCGAAAGTGGATCAAAAAATGGCATAAAATTAGTTCAAACGACGGACCGTTTTCCAGGCTAAGATCCGCTCTTCTACCTGTTGTTTGTTTGCTCCGACCGCGAACAGAGTATCCAAAATGGCGCGCATCCTTATCGGAGCACCACTTTGCGCTTCATCATGCACCTAAGCTCTGGCATCCATTTTTTTCTGTCCGCGGATGATACACTTGCCACCTCAGATGAGAAAAACTGCATCCAGAGTGACAAATTTATTCCGCATGTCGTGATCAGGGCGATGATTGATCAACGATGTAGTGCTCGATTCACCAAATAACAAGCTTCGCTGGTTCCGCACAGAGACGTGGAGCCTCACAGAACCGAGTGGACCGAGTCGCTTCGAGCTCATATTAAAACGAGATTGCCGCGCTAAATCCACTTAACCATGCGCTAGTCAAAATACAAGTTCATGACGACCATACCTTCGACAGTACACCCCAGTTACTATGCAGCCAAAAGGTAATAAAATTACTACCACAATCTGTACGGGGTTGACAGGTGACCGACAACGAATGATCCAGAAACACCTTTCCTGTTATCCAAGTGAATGCAGTGAGTTCTCCGCGCTTGTTAAGGCCCAAAAAATAATTTCTTGTGTAAGAGACAAAGGCCAACGCGAGCGAAGTGAACGTCCCGCGCTCCACCACCGAGAGTAGTAAAAAGGTCGAGCCGCAAAGAAACAGAACTGCCGTGGGTCAGTGCGACTTAATATCGTACAAGATGTCCGGAAGGTCACATCACTAAGGAAGCACGGTCATAAAAGGAGAAAAATAAATGCATCTAGCGTAGACTGAGTGGAGGCCACAAGACAGTGTTAGCACGAATGAGGTTGGAAAAAAGGGCCCCAAACCAGTCGGGAACTGTCTGAAGGTAAGCTAATGAGGAATATTTCCATCAACGTCGATGTTTTGCTGGACTCCGAAATTCCTTCCGGTTGCTCAAGACTGTCTTGGATAGTAATTTGTTCTGGCTCCCTCTCCTTACCTACTCCCACCAGACACCGGAGTTTATGGAACTTACACCAGTACTTATGCATGTCACAATACAATGAACCCGGCTTCCAGTGGACACCCTCTAACGAGCAAAGTTTTCTCAAGTCTGTCCGTTGCATTCCTTAACTAGTGCGGAAAATGGCCACCGGGACGGGTCCATCTGGACCAATCTCTATGACCTCAGTCATTCTTATGGGTCACTAGTCTCTCGAAAAGATCGCTGAAGGAACCAGCAGAATGTCACTTTTTCTAAGATTTCTATTTTGAGAGACGTTTATGTCTCGCCTGAAGTGTCGGGAAGCTTTTTCTCAACTTTTGGCGACAAAAAGTATCCGCGAAGTGGCTGACCTGTTTCCAGCCTCCACAACAGCAATCTATCACGTTGACACTACACAATGTACCGCCGTAGCCCCTCATTAGTAGAAGACTGCTCGGAGTTGGAGCTTGTCTGCTCCGGTCATCGGACAAAAGGAAGACTATCGGTTGATCGTTCAATATTCTCTCAGCTTGGGCACAGCAAGTGAGTAACGTCTTTTGGCTCCTTATTTGTTCCTTAGAAAGAGCTTATAGCAACTTGCTTACAGAGGGGATCATTCCCTCCCATAAGCTCACCCCAGCGGCTCGGTGCTTGGTGGCTGAAGTTCAAGCTTATGTCCCGACTAGCCAGATTACCATTAATGCGCCGCCTATCCCAAAGCTCCACTGGAACTCAGAGCCCGGAAACTGCATTCACGAATTTGGAGCTGTTGTCGCCATAGATTCCTATCGATGTTCCGCCTCTACGAAGAAACGGACCAGGGATATCGTAAACAAATCAGAGCCTAATCTAGCCATCACTTTCAAATCGGTGGCTTGGTCTCATGGGTATGAGAATAGATGGCCGTACACCTCCTCGACCCTTGGCTCCGTCGAACGGTAAGGGGAGCGAATTAGTCTGATTAGACTGAGTTTAAGCAATACCACCCTCTCCACACCAAGGGGGAGGAGGGGCCATCATTTGCAGGTCGGCGACAGCGGCCACTCTACACGCCTAGCAGCGTCGTGTCACCCATTTAGCTGCGCTCACTCCAGTGAAAACTTAACACCACTCTCGAATTGCAGCACTTTAGCCATTTCCAAAGATGGAAGTCGCCCCTTCTTATCACTTTCTCTAATATATTTGAAATGGTCACATTTACTGTTGCCACTCACTTCCGCCCCACAATCTCCAAACAACATACTTTGCTGCGAAATATTTGTCCTTAGAGCACCTTACCAGTCGATGATTTTGAGACAGTCTGCCCTCTCTACCAGTCACACTGTTCGTCCAGGTATGACTGTTGCATCGCGATGTCCCTATCCGACAAAGTGTTATGCAACACCCGTACGTGCTCTTTCGAGAGGTCCTTGTGCAGCAGCCTTTTGCTTTGTCGCCTTCGCTTTCATCCACCTTTTGTTGAGAACATCAATGGATAGTATTTCACCTGTCGATTACCCCATCTCATTTTTGCAGGCTATAAGTCTCTGCCACTGCAGTAGGTACGCTCCAAGCACGTATCAGTCACCCAGTTCCCATTTCTATGTTGACGCATTATGTTCCACTTTTATGGTGGCAAACAATCTGCTCAACGTTTATCTGTTTCTATCTGGCCACATTATCCACCATCACTTTGACAACCTCTCCCCAGATATGCTGTCTATTCGGCCTATCACTGGCCCCACCACCATCCGGCCTCCGAGTTTCGCCACCGTATTCATCGGTTGTTTTGGGATTTTCTTATCCGGAGTTCCATTCCGGTAAGGCGGCTCGGACAGTTCCAACATTCGTATCTCTCTTGTCATCACATCCAGTCCCCAGATGAAGACCTTCAGTATGTAAAACTTGCCTGTGACTTGAACTATCACATCCTTCGCAAGCTGTCTTTGCTACTGGCATGGCTGCTCTTCAAAAGTTTATCTGTCGCCCAGCTCCCACTTCCAAGTTGATGCACTGTATTTCACTTTTCTGGAGGCAAAGAATCTGCCCAACATTAACCTGTCCCCATCTGGCCACTTCTTTCGCCACCATCTGGATAACCTTTCTCTCTACAGGTGAGCCGTTCAGTTGAAGTATAGCTGACTCAACCGATATTCGGTTGCTTAACGTTACGAATTTTATCTTTTAATGATTTTTCTTGTCCTGCATCCGCAGCTTTACTCCTTTTTATCGTCTGATTTTCAGTTCTTACCCCTTTCTTACGTCACGAAGCTCTCTACTTGCTCACCTCTCCTTTTGAATTTCTTTCTCCCCAAGGTAAACGCTATTTCCGCCAATCTTGTTTTATTCTCTCGTCGTGCAGTCCTCGTTTTGCAGTATTTGTGTGCAACTCCACTATTTCTGCTACTTCCAACCGGCCCTACTTGGATTCGGCCGGTCTAGCCATCTGACTTTGGGTTCACATTTTCCGGGAGCTACTATAAAGAGCATTTCAAATAATCGCACCTTTGCAATATCGACTAAACACACTTGCGTGACCCTCTTGGAATTTGGATTCTGCCCTCAACTATATCGTCTGATCTTGCATTGCTGCATGCTCCGGGGTAACACGAAATCAACCCATTTCTTTAGGTTAAACTGATGACCATCATTGAGTCAATTATCCACGTCGCGAAAGAAGTAGCTTCAGCGCTAATCGGGGAGGATGCAAAGTAATCATGGACGAAAATTTCGTCCAACGGCTTGCAAGAATGACTAATAAAAGTCGATCCCAATATTCCCGCGCCCCTGATTAAGTGGAAGGTGGCGCAAAAAGGCTGCAGGTGACCCCAAGAGGGGCGGTGTTTCCGGCATGCAACTTTTTGGACCCTGCATTCGAACCTTGTCTCAGTAACGCTTCTCAGCCAGCTGTCGCCAGGAGGTCTGTCTTGAAGTACTGAGCACTCTCCTCTTGAACTGCGCAAGTACAAAACAGCAAAGACTATGTTTTTTGTTTCGGGATTGCGGTGTAAAGAGCTCAGACAAAGGAAACCACCCTCCTAGTAGCCAGTGTAAGTGTCCATGCTCCCCGAGCTTTCACTGAGCTCAGGCTTGTACAGTCTTTCTTGGGTCTTCGCAAGTTGTGCGCGTGCACCTCAGACGGAATAATACTGCTTACACGACACAAAATTCAACGAAAGTGAAGGCCTTCTTTAGAGCTGTAGACGGAATTAGGCGATTCAGCGCCCAGGGCTAACGAGACCAATGGCGTACAGGTACGGCCCACAACTGCAGCCACAACTCGAACGACTCCTTAGCAGTGGTCATAAAACCAAGCTCGCGAATCCAAGAGATATTTGTGCTTACCCGCAGGCCATAGACAGCAGAGCAGGGAACGTTTAAGGAGGGCCCAGGAAAGCGTCACGGGGGCGGTCAAACGAGAGAAAAGGTTGTTAGGAGTGATAGGAGGAAGTTCATATTACGGGTGGCGGTGAGCATGAAAATTGCTTGAGATGATGATAACTGTGGAGTATTCCCTGACCGTAGCCAACACTTGCTTACTAGGAATGATGTTAGAATACTGCAATACAAAGCAGCGTGAGGTATGCACGAATTTGATGTGTACACTTTGCACAATTGCGGTAATAAAACAATAAAGCTGTGCAGTGTTTTGAGCGATCTAAATTGGAGTTGGTTAACGCGGTACGTACAAAGCAGTTCCGGATACAGGGAAAAGTGTTTGTGGGTAGCTAGTCAATTATAAAAATGCTGACAGAAGACATGCTAGAGAATGCCAGAGAGGCAGTGTAAACAACGTGAAAAAATCAAATGGCGGCAGACAGTACAGCATGAACAGGAAAGTGGGGCAAGAGAAATACACAGTATGCCTTGTTGGGTACAGAAAATTGGCTGCTTTGTAGTCGGCTGCCGAGAACCGACCACTCTGAACTGAGTAATTGGGTGGACAGTCGACCGTTATGAAAAAGGGAGAGCGGGAAATGAAAAAATAATAGGAAAAAGAGTCGAGACGGTTAGAAGGAGACTTAAGGTAGGACCACATTGGTATCTGATGGACCAATATCACGAAAATAGACAGAGAGCGTAACCGAAAGATAAGTTCGAAAGCAAAGCCCTCAAGGTAATATCAGAGTGCAAACAGTGAAGGCGGCGGCATGCGGACAGAATGATTATCGAATTTCAAAAACTAATTGTGAAGGAAGCCTGTGGTAAGAGCGTAAGCAACTCATATATGATAACGCAATTGATCTTTTTTGTGCGGGTAATTTCTAGTGCAGTATGAAGATTTGCATGAAGATGGACATGAAGGGAAAATTCTGCCCGGAATACCTTGTGCCGAGGAGGAGCCTCGAAGGTAAATGGAGGCACAAAAGAGAACTTCAGAACAGTTCAAGGGGAAGTTTGTTGAAGGCAAGATGCTACAAATGCTCGGAAGGAAATATACTGGGATGGTGAGTAGGGTAGATTACAACTGCGAGTTTAATAAGGCCAGGGCCGAATTGATAACGGAAATCAGATGGGATTAAGAACTAGCTTTTCTGCGTACGTGATAGAACGAAGAACAACCAAGTTCTAATTGACTACAAGTGAATGGTGTTTCATTTCGTAACGATCTCCTTTGGCACTGCTGACAGGCATCGAATGATCGGGGTAGCGGGCAAGCAGAGGCTAGATAGGTGTTGGCTGATCAAATGGGGAGATCGGGTTGAGTATGCAAAGGGCGGGCTGGATTTTGGCCGTTGTTTTCAGCACATCAGAGCAAAAATAATCAAAAGTTTTGGATGGAGTACGGGATATAGAGGTTAAGGCGCCTTTGGATGTTGATTGGTGTCAGGAATACCCTTTTTACAATGGACTGTAACCCGGGTAATGGAATAACGATCACGGTGGCTTGTGAAGTTGAGTGCCCCATACAGCGTCGGCCAGAGCGTGTATGAGTCCGAATAATTGGCCGTCCAAGGTGCACAGCAGTCCGACCCTTTCGGTCAAATATTTAGAACAGTACCTTGCTTCGGGGGTAACACACAGCTGCCTGATGACTGCCTAGGTAACCAACAAGATCTGGAGTTCACGAGCTTGGCAATTATGGGGATGCTCCAAGCGAGGGTTACGATCAAAGTTCAAATAGAAATCAGAAAGTAGTAATCTGGTCAAAGAATTTCGCTAACTGCCAGTAGACAGATCTATGGAAGGTTAACGGAAGGAGACATTGTGGTAGCTTTTAAGAGTAGATGGCTGATGATGGAGTTTTAGGGGTGATAATAATGAGTGCATATCTAGACAGGGTGAAAAGCAATGAAGTTGGTAGGCGGCAAATTAGATGGGCCCACTCAAGTATCGAGGGTAGGTAGGGATAGGATCAGAAACTGAAGGTCTAATTGTGAATGGATAAGCAAATTGCAGTAAGGATGACGAGAGGAAATGGGTTACTGTATTGGGAGAGACATCCTATTCTCTGAGTGAGGGTGTTCTGCTGGAGTCTTAGACTTATTACTTGGCAATGAAACTTTCCATGTCCTGTGCAGATAATTACTGCGGGATTAATGGTCAACAAGGTGCTTAGTTAGTGACTGCTGTCCCCACAGATTTTTTAGCACAGCATAGTGGCCAGTATAGGAGAGGTTAAGGATTTGATTATTTGGAAAACGTAGAAGAGTGAAATCCGGGCGAATTTTCACACATTTCTGTATCCAGGCATCATCACTGGGCCAGGTTGAGTGCGAGAGATCAGGATAATAGGGCCTACAGGAAAATGTGAGTAGTTGCAGATAGGGCCTGGCTGCAGGTCGTAAGACGTGTATTGTGGACACGAGTGAGATAAAAAGGCTGGATCAGCAAGTAAAAATGAAAAGCTTATTATGCTGTCACTCCACATGGGTGCAGATGGGAGAACCAGCCGCATACCTGGCGAACAGTTGGTGGTTAGATTAGTGGGGTTTCCGCATACGCAGGGTCGGGCCTAAGCTGATGGTTGAAGGTGCCTATTCCTTCACATCTGGTTCGTGATAGATGGATTCACTAAGCAAGAGGTCCACCAGTCCGGGTTTTCACTTTTTCAGAGGATGGGTTGGGCCCGTGAAGGAACTTTCCATAGCTCTTCCGCTCGAGATATTGGCGCACTTACGAACAGGGTGCCCGAAACCCTCAAAGGTGGACATTCTTTTCCCAAATTTGGAATAAACCATGGCCAAAAAGCCCCGGATCTCAGCGGTGTTGCCAATTAGGCATTACAGACTGGAAATAGGTGCGGGCTTGCATACAGGGAGGACGCACTTCTAAAGGCTGTTAACCTTTAGCCGCAATCGCGGAACTTCCCCGACACTAACTCGAGCCACTGCCTAGCTATCACTTCAGACGGCTGGTGAGTGAACACTTAAGATGAAAGACGAAGAATCGCCGTGCAAGAGAAAAAATCGGGCGGCTCGCACACTTCCAGATTTAGTGATGTGGTAGTATGTTCATTCACTGCTGGCAAACTACTTTACCGGTAAATCACGGACTCGGCCCCCTGTGCGTTAGCCGGGTTTGGGAGCAGACGGGGCAAACCGCTTTTGTAGGGATGTTAAAAGTAACCCCAATTCATCTGGAATGAATTTGGAACTTTAATTGGCAGAGTAACAATACGAAGAACCTGGAGCGAACTCTACCGTAATACTGAAGGATCGTTAGGTATGACAATCAAGTAACTGGCACCCGTCTTGGAATTGACAACTATTATGAAACGGTTTTGTATTCTGGGCCAATGTACATAGACGTTTTACGTTTATATTTATGTGAGCAGGCGGGATTCACAGGTGGGTTTTGAGATAAGGTGCGGACGCAAAAAATAATCATTATTTGGGAACCATTAGTCTAGGCTGCTTCAATGTGCCCGGCATAAATTTAAGCCAGTGCACTTCGTGCTGATAATGAATGATGCTTCGAGGGGTTTGCTTAGTGCCTTCCAAGTTGTTTTGGCGTACAACGCCATCAGGTAGCTCACGTTAGTGGCTGTAATAGATGACCACAAAATATATGGATCTGACTGAGAGTGTACAGTGAGGGATAGTAATAGTGAATTGTCTGCATAGAGTGGATAGTAAGTATCGCCAGGGAAACTAGATGGAATTTCATGAGTTGGGTTATAATAAAACCCGCTGATAAGTGCTTGATGAGGGCATAAAGTGTTATTGTACTTCATTGTTGACTTAGACAAGAGCAACATTGTCCCGTTAAAAAATAGGCTTGCAAAAAGGGTGGACCATATGATCTAGTGTGAACAAAGTGGTTGATTTGGTAGAGGTGCCAAGACAGCGTCATAGTTGGATACCCCTTTTAGATGCTTTATTTATAGTAGTGCATTCTCTTGTTAGGTTGATGACATTGGAAACATTGAAATATACAGTAGACGCTTGTTCAGAAGAGGGGGGATTGTACGGTCTGCGTATACCAACTGGGAGTTCTTCCATAGTTTATTACAGCTGATGAGGAAGAAATCAGACTTGGCAGTTAGGCTTGGGCCGATTAATGCTAAGACAAAACACGGCCCCACAGGGAGTTTGCATTGTGGGTAATAAAACATGGGTTATTAGTGGAAAAACTTGCTTGTGCACAAGTATATGTAAGGGAGTGACACTGAGCTTCCGGCGTCGCAACCAAGGGAGCTCGAGTTCAAGTTGATCACACCTTCCATGATAGGATAGAAGAGAGTTTAGCCCAAACATGCTTTTTGGTGATAGAGCGTTTGACGTTCTCAGTTGCAGCGAAAGTTGTTTTCTTCAAGCTGGAGCTAATGGAAGCCCTGTACTGGAGAAGCAGCTTAACGTGGAAGCGGTAAACGGGGAAGCTGCTCTCCCTCAGCTTAAAGCATTCAAGGATCAGACCAGTGAACATTATCGCCTCGGCAGTTTGGCAAGATGCCCGTTTGGGGAAGTTGAAAGTGGGCGATTTTTATAGACCAGGGTCTCTTAATATGGGAGAAATGGGGGTTGATGGCCTCCAAGTAAGGCAGACCCAGGGCCTACGGTAATTCAGTGGGTAAGTTGTGAACTTTTGGACACCGAGAACCGCATGTGCCGCTTGTGGCTCCAGTGGTCAGGGGAGATGTTAACTAATGTGGCTGATAGGTTGCATGGATCAAATTTATACATTGTTTTGATATGGTCTTCAAAGAGTTATGAAGCTCCTAGATGAACCACGGCGAAGATGTCTTTTACCCACTGGAGACATTTATGTAGGGGGCCTAAGACACTTCCCTGAATCGCTCCACCTTTTGAGAACTTGGCTGATGACAAGTGATCGTAGACCAAAAAGGCTTGGGAGCAGGAGAGCAAATCAAAAGTTCAACAAAAGCGGAAAGGATCGGTAATACCAAAAAAGTAGATTTCGGATTGTAGGCGGGTATGTGAGACCCTGTCTCAACGGGAGTACGGGCCACCTGCAACAATGTGTGAGAGCAACTAGTCTGGTGGACCACACCTGTGTTCAATCAAGAAGTGTTTTCAGGTTACGTTTCCAGAGAACCGTCAGACCTTTCCACTAGCATCGACTGTGGATTTCACTCTCTCACTATCACAGCCTTACCGCTCTCAACGTAACCGTCTGCGGATTGTATGCTTTTATCACCTCTGATCAACAGCTGTGGGCTCACCTATCGATCTTCTTTCAGTACTGTAACCGCTTCCCGTTCTCACATCTCGTATGCACGCCTAGCCTTTTCTTCTTTATGACTACCGTGATCACCCCACCACCACTTGCACACTTATCCGATATGTTCGTTCTTCTATCGTTTTCCTCATCAATCCCGTTGGCATCCATGCCCAATCCGCAAGTTAGAACTTGCCGTCAATTCTTTGCATCCCTTAAGACCAAGTTTACTACAGATAAATACCCACCAAGTATTTCATGCTCCGCTCCACGAATTCATCTTAGTCTCTTCATTGGCAAACCCTTCGACTTGCGTCTTCGGTTCGTTCCATCTATGCAACGGCCCGCAGAAATTCAGCTCTCCTGATTCATTGTCCGGTCTCTGCTACGCATATATTTTTCGTGATTCTGTTCCATCTCAGGTTCTCCTGTCCTGAAGTCCTCCTTATCGTCGGCCCACAAAGCTCTTCACCCGTGGTAAAATGATCTAATTATTCACTACTTACCTGGTTCACTTCGGTCAGTTTTCCCATCTCCTGATTTAAATTTTGTCCGCCACAGTTAACTTTTCCGTGCCTTTCAGGTTGCCTTGTTTCTCCAAGTTCCATCTATTGCAAAGAAATCTCTACACAGTCCTTATGTAATCTGCCATTATTTGTCCCTTCTGATATTCCATATACACATTTGGCTCCCCCTTTGTTGGACTTTACAGAAGCTGTATCCATGCACCGCAGTCAGATTTACGACCCAGTTAGCCCTCGCCGCTGCCAGTCCTCACTGCTACGGCCACTAGGCAACCATATTTTCTTTGTCTTTTCTAGTCGTTCTCATCTTTACCATCTTACTGCTTCATAATTTGCAAGCACTTCCTACAGCTTTTCTCATGTTCAATGGTCATCTATTGGCGCACGTGCTCTGAACAACTTGTTCAGATCACTCCGACTTGCCCCCCTCCACCTCTTCTTTCATACTTCGTGAACTGTTGCACACGGCTGATATCTTTTCAGTGTCCCTGAGGCTGATTTTTCTCCCAGATGACCTACCAAGTCCCATTTTCAAAAGAAGCCAAAAAGTCACAGTTTTCTGTTGATATTCCGCATTTAATTCTTGATTCTGGGCACACCTTTGCTCTACACCTTCCAGTTTCTGAGGACCCTCTCCCATGCAACATCCAGCTGCCTCTTGATATGCGTCCATTCTAAGAATATCCGTACCCCACAGCAACCGTGTACCAATTTCTCCGAGACATTTTTTATATCTGACTTACCCTTTAAGGCCTGTATCTTTTGCCCCATTTTCCACGCTGAGTTCCTCAACCTGCAACTGCCCATTTATCGCAGCTCGGAAGAGCGTCGTTTCTATCCATTCACTTTCCACGCACATGAGTTTGTTACTCATAGCTTCTTGTTGTCACAGCTATTCCATCCGTATTTCGGTCTTTCTGGTTTATTGCTCCCACCTGGCAGCTATCTCCACTTTGACCAGTCATACTCCATCATTTGACTTTGACCTTCGGATTCACCAGGCATCAGTTCGAATTCGCCAAGAAACCCATTTAAAACTCTGTTCGCTTTTTCCGGAGTACATACATTTACCTTACGTTTATCTCACATATACCCATATTGAATCCATCTCTCTTACACTCACCATACACTCTTCCACACAATCACGGAATATTTTTCAACTTATTCGTTGGTAACATTTTGACCATGTATCTGGCGTGCTTCGTGCCTCATCGAGATAAACCAATATTATGTCAGAGAAAGAGTAACGACTGCCATCTACAGGTCTGTTGCGGTGGTAAAGGAGTTAATAGATTGAATCTTACCGGAGGTGCATGATCTGGTTTTAGAGAAATCGTGTTTGTAGGGGTTTATTAGGCTGATGTTTGGCAGATATTCTGGAGCCTGCCGTTTAACGATCCATTCCATCATCATGTGCGTAATAGAAGTGTGGCTGAGAGGGCGAATTCACCAGTGTCATGCGGTGATTCACTCCTAAAACGAGGGTTGACGATGGAGATCCCCATAGCTTTGCCACCAAGGTGTTGCACAGGGAAAAACCTTTTAGGCTTAGGAGAAGAAGAGAGCCATCGGGCCCACTAGACGGAACAGAACAGGGGGAGTTCCATTGGGGCCAGGTCGAGAAGATGGTTTTTTCAAGGCAGCCATCTTGCGGATATGTTAGGCGTCGAAAGAGGCGCTAGAAAGAGATGTCAGTTGCCAGTGGCAACGACTAGGTGAGGAAGCTACCGTGGGATAGCAGAAAGGATGCAAAGCGAAATGCCTCAAATACAGTTTCAGGTGAGTCAGCAGGCTTGGAGTTGTACATTGATACTTTAAGGCTGATGAGTGAATTATATCCAGACCGTTGGTATTATAATATTGACAGGCTTCCAGTCCTTAGCGGATGGTTGAGGGCGGCACTTTCTTGCCGGATGAGCTGATGTTCTTTAGAGCGGTTAAGCTTTTCAGAAGGTGATTTCAAGAGAAAAAATATGGACAAGTCACTGCACTGCGAATAAATGCTCCGCATATTTATGATCCTGAGGCTTACCTTCAATTTTCTGGGCAAACTTCGGGGATGGCAGGCATTGGTGGCGGCGGGCTGAGACAAACACTCAAGAAGAATGGTGTATAGGCATGCATCTACTGATTGGGGGTCAGCCGTCAGAAAAAAAGGTGTCTCAGTTTGAATAACAAATAAATGAAGGGACTGGAGCCCAATTTGTAACTCGGTGTGATATAAAGGGCACCGGGTTTTGCTGCATACTAGAAGGGCGCAGCAGTGCAAAAGGCACCATTTTACGATCACTCCCAGGGAATGATGTATTATCTGAGTCTCGGATGCAGTGAGGTCAAGGGTAAAAAACTAGATCAAGGGAGTTTTCGTCCCCCCGTTGAAGATTCTACAGCCTGAAGCCACAGACCCAGGAGTATGTAGGAGATGGAGTTCATTAAGCGAGGAGGACCGGAGCCTGACGACCAGCAGATTTGTCGGAAACTTAAATATCCTGCGATGATTTTGTAACTGGAGGGGCGGTCCGCAGCAAAGTCAAAGGCAACGGTGATAGTACTGATACCGTGCGGGTCAATGCCAAGACAAGGCATGCTAAGTAGTGGGCGGCTTCTTTATATCCAATCCAAAGAAAGCCATGCAAAGTATATAAACTGGTCAGGGGTTGGGTTGGATATAGCTGATGAAAGGAAAGAGTGCTGAATGTATGCAGGGCACCTAGGGACTAGTCTAAGGAACCTCGGACCGGAGTGGGTCTGACACCGGGGGAAGCTAATACACCTGGTAGGCGTCCGCCCTCAGGGCCAATTTCCGGCCAGTAAATAATATCTGAGCTAGCACAAGTTACTTTGAGCTCAGTGGACTAATTTTGTGCTCATGAGAACCGGCAATATTAAGCTGATTTTGGACGACAGTGGTCGCGCGGCAACCGTGGTTTTGAAAGCAAGTTCTTGAAAAGGTGACGACTGGCGAGGTTAACGGGTTGGGGGCGACAATGATACAATTTTATGAGTGGAATTTTATGATGCGACAAAAATCTCACTAGGCTCTTCGTGGTAAGTGTGAAGGGGTGGCGAAAGGGCTGATGATGGTGAAGGCTTTGGTATACAGGGTCAGTTGAAACAGGGTGCGAAGGAGTTAGAGTAGGATATGACAATGTTGAGTAATGAAATAGCAAAGGTGGATGAAGTTGGAGAGGGAGAATAGAGGGCAAACAACAGGGACGAAAAGGATTAACCGTGGGCCGCATGCTGGGGTATAGGTTGGTGTTCATGCTGATGGCTCGTTCTAAGTGATTCGGGCATAGTGCAGCCAAAAATGTTGGCGTTACACTTGATGGAACATTAGTGGTATGGTACTGCGACCGTAGAAGTGATGACAGCTCCAGGGTTCATGGAAGTGACCTTTTGCAGTAAGGTACGCTGATCTTCTTAGGTCCGAATAGGTGAGAGAACGGGCTAACTACAGAGACATTGGAGTTGTCCAGTAGGTAAGCCCGTGATGGTAAGAGTAGATGGGCAATGGGCCAGTTACCTGGAAGGCGAGGAATCAAAGGTCTTTTTACAACTAAAGCGGGGAGCTTGATGATGTCGTTGCTTAGGATATCTTGGCCACAGAGGACGCTGAATGGTGGGGGTGGGGCTGTAACCAAAGACCTGGGGGATGACTTTGTTGCTGTCCGAAAGAAGCGGAGTAACGGGTGGCGGTCTGACACTTCGGCGGTTAGTTTTGCAGACAGACCAGGAGGTGAGTGGCTGCTGACGGGGAGAAGGGACTTTATAACCCGGCCATGGATAGACAGTAGTGTGGGTTGGGCTGCAGAGCGAAGCTCTTCAAAGGAAAGTATCGGCTTTGGAGGCAAGCAGGTCAGATCTGGGTCCACTTTTCGCCTTGTTGCACTGGTCGAAGGGAATGGTGAGGAATATTTTGCGGTGGGGCTTGTTGAGGGGGATTGTGTGACACCGGATCAGAGATATGCCGTATTACTCGCTTCCCGGCTATCGACTTAAGGACCTCCCCTGAGGAGGGACCCTATCGGGAGTACTTAGCAAGCCTTCAAATGGAGTGATACTAGCGTTGAACACTGTCTTCCTGAGGAATTCCATGGCAGAGCTCTGCTCACGGAAAGGAAACAGTAGAGGGCACATGTCCAGCCGCAACATTTTTCCAACTTTTATGACGGAGTCATTGGGGTGTGACATGCCGAGGGCTAAAAGGAATAATATTTTAGTCGAGGAGAGGGCCAAGCTCTCTGGGACAACAAAACTTTAGCGTCTCTGGAATTTTTCATACTTCGGTGAACCTCGGAAGCAGTAGAGTTCATGAAGCATTAACCGATACTAGGCTTCCAGTTTCCGGATTTTTTGATCGATCAGCGATATATGCAAGAAGCAACAACACGGCCGGTGAATCATACATGGTACGCAACTGTCTCCTCAAAGACATTAGGTTGTGCTGAGGTGCATTACATTTGTTACTGGCATCACTGTATAACCAAGCTAGTGGCTCTGAACAATACAGGGGTCGGGGGTTTTCAAGCTTTTAGGTTGAAGGTGGTTAGTCACCCGGGGGAGAGCAAACGGTAGTTGGTTTTGGCATGATATAACAAAGACTTCTCACAGGAGTGGATTTGTAGACCAGTTGGATGCCCCGGAGTTTACTGTTCCGAAAAAACCCTGAAATATTCAGATTCAAAGGAATACCATGGGAAGCCTCTTTTAATTATTGCCCCAGACAGCTTAGTAAAGACTATAAAGACAACAGCACATAGAGAATTGTGTGGCATAGTACGGGGGTTTCAGAACGCAACTCCATTGAAAACTGCCCCCTGCCCCCAAAAAACGGGCCACGTCACATAGCTCACGACTTGACCCAGTAATTGTCCAATTTCTTGGGCCTCGAGCCGAGGGAGTTTCCGCCAGGCAGGTATCTATTATGTAATCCGGCATCCATAATAGTTGGCGGGAGAGAAGAAGATAGGGACTTGCCACTGGGAATGGCAGACTCACAACAATATAGGTTCGGCCCCACTACTATCCGCTGACACCATGTGCGTTATAAACGAGTCCTCGTATAATATGAAGGTTTTAGTATGGAACCATCATAAGTGGGATGATGTGGGGGCTGCGATAAACGTAGTTACGTTAAAGAAACGCCGAAGTGATGAGATGCAGTTGAAGATGGTCGAGAGGGAAGATGTGGACGGAAGATAAGAATAAACGGAAAACTATTCAATATGGATGTCAGTAGTGTGGAAATACCTCCGCCAAAAAAGGCTTCTAGTTTTTGATTCAAAACAAAGACCGAGGTTTCTGTTACCATAAGTAGAGGCTTTTTGTTCCACTTGTTCATGACGCGATGAGGAAAGAATTACGCCCTTACTCTCTCGCTTGCTCTTTGTTTCTTTGGCTTGTGCACAAGCCTCTTGACTGCAGCGTTGTGACAATCGGACAGCAATGCTCCGTCGGTGGTAGTGTACCGACCAAAAAGTACGATTACTGGTCACGGTGAATTCTGTTCAACAATTCACGGATCAATCCATTGAATAGTTAACTTAACGCCTCCTGGGTAGCGCCTCGGAACCTCAAAGCAACGCCTCGCCCAAGTCCATGCGGAACCCTAATCAAAACAAGACTGTTCCGCAAATTCTACGGCACTGTTTGTGAGTTAAGGTATAAGCACATAATGATCATACCTGTGAAAGCTAGCTTTAGTCACAATTGAGCTTAAAGCTAGTCAGAAGTCCGGACAAAAATTTGCACTAAGGGAACGGTTGACCGAAAAGAATAAGTAAAAAGTACCTGTCCTGCGGTCCAAACAAATGGAGTAAATTCTTCTTGCTTAATCAGGCCCAAGGAAAAATTTCCCGAACGTGGAGCCGAAAAGTTTAGCGTAAAAGAGCTCAACTTTCACGGTCCGTCGACGCGAGCGTTAAAGCCAAACCGAACCACAGTAAAACAATCTGTCTTCAGTCGCTGCAACACATCACCGTAAGGAATTTCCACACAGTTAACTCGCAAGGAAAGCGCGACCAAGAGGGTAAACATTAAATGCCTCAGTCTTACAAAAGATGGTGACCACGAAACAGTATCAACAAGAGTAAGGTGGGAGAAAGTGGCTCAGACTCCGTAGGGAAAATATATGAGGGTAACATAAGAGGGGTTTCCAATCATTCACAATGGTACTTGTTGTTATTCCCCTGTATAATTTGTAGCGCTCTATCATGACTCCCGTCGGCCTTCTGCGACCAAGGGAGAGCAGATGCAGGATTTCCGTCATTCTCGGTACGACTTTCTTTGCACACAGCTAGTCTTTCGAGAAAACCTCCTTCGAACGTCTTCCATTACTTTTGCCGTTCACTAGGCTCGAAGCCCATGCCTAAACAAAGGCCTTACATTCCTTGTATGTTATAAGGATCACTCCAGCTTCTCCTAATGCCAAAATACCTCTCATTTTGATAAGCTCTCTTTTAGCCCTGGCCACTGCTGACGTGCACTACTCGGCTGGTTTGAGGTTGCCGTGCACAAGCACACTCAGATCCCCTAACACAGCAGCGGACTCAACCCTTGCTGGGTTAAATAGCCCCACGCACCCGTGATAGTTGCTTCCTGTGTCTGCCGGGAAGTACTGAAGTTGGCTGTATCCAGTGGCAAATTTAAACTTAAGCCCAGGCGACAGTCCTATTTAAGTCGGTTAGTGGCTGACATGTGGTCAGATCACCTATTACTTCGATATCATCTACGAATAGGGACCCCGAAGAGACTAGTGTGGTTACCTGATCATTCACGTGCACTAGGAACGACTGTGGTCCCAGCGCGGAACATTACAACACACCTCTGCTAGCCTGGGCCTTTGTAGACCTGGAGTCCTCGACCTGTAAGAGGAAGGCTCTCCTACCTAGATAATCCTCGATCCACCTCAAAATCTGTGGGTCCAGTCCGGGTGCCTCCAGTTGGTCCAGCAAGAAGTGGTACCCTACCTAATCAAGGGCTATTTGTAAGTCCAAGTAGCATACCGGCACTCGTCCCCGTTGGTCTAGTCCCTGGGAGATTCCGTCGAAGAATGGTGACAGATTATCAAGACAGAATCTTCCTGTAACAAACCCAAGTTGCTGGTTGGCAATTTCTCCGTGATTCCGTAGATATATAAATAGTTGACCACTGACCAAACCCTCAACTACTTTGAAAGTGGTTACTAGTTAGCCTACGGGACGGTAGTTGAAAGCCACATTTGATCTACTTCTTCTGTGAATGGGGACAACTAGCGACGATCTCCAGTCGTCGGTTAGCTCCCCGTGTCTAGGTATACGTTGAACAGCTGTGTCAGCTTTTAGCCGGCATACTGGCTGCAGCTCTTATGACGGCCGGCCGAACACCATCCTGTCCCGCAGCCTTGCTTCTTTTCATCCTGCTTGGCGCCACTTTAGCTTTACATTTACCAATGACGACTCCGTCCGCGGTGATCGTCTGTTGGGTTACGGAGGTCTTGTGCTGTCTCCCAGTGTCTTGTCCGTGAACACCTACGAAAAAGTTCCCCAGTGTCCTCGGTTCCTCGTAAGTGCTGGTTGAATGCACTCGATTTTCGTTGACTACGCCTCCTACAGCTGCTCTTGCTGACGCCTTAGACTGGATGTAGTTATATTAAGCTTTAGGAAGTGCCTTTACTTTGCTGTGCTGCCTCATTTCTTGTCCGACTTTCTCACCGCACCTTAATGGCACGCTCACGGGCTCTCATGGCAGCCAACTCTGGTGTCCACCTATCGATCGATAAAGACGCCAAGCCTCGAGTTTCGCCAGCTGCACCTTGGCAGGTAGGCTCACCCATCACAGTGGTTTTCCCAGTCTTTTGATGCCTCTGAGCGGGGCAAATCAGTGGTTCAGCCTGAGGAGGTGGCTCCTGAGGATGGCCCGCCCCTCATGCGCTATCGGATGGCCAGTGCCCCAGCCAACTCTACCAGTTAATCCCCAAATCGCGATGACTTCCAAACTCCTGAGGCTCCTTTGCATCTTAATTGGCACCCGGTGGGGAGCTACTTGAATCAGAAATCTGACAAGCATATGGTCTCTGCCCCGAGCAGTGCTGTGAACCCTGGTCCACTCACTTCCTCCAGGTGTCCGCTGAACACCAAACTGAGTACAGTCGGAGTTTGTCCCTTTCCTCTGCCTGGTCAGATAGATGACTTGCCGAAAGAGTGGTAAGCAGTCCAACAGCTAGATTGTTTTCCTACTACAGTGGGTGTCAGTCGGAGAGGGCAGAATCCCAATTTGTTTCGGGGGAGTTGAAATCCCCCACTTTTAAAATCCGTGATGTCCGCGAGGTGAACACGGTTAGATACATGAACATCAAAAGGTCCTTTCCTGAGGTCGCATCTGGGCTGGAGTCTACACAATACATTTTGCTTGAAAAGTTTCATGGTCACATTAAAGAAACAAAACTGGAGAGCGAACAATTGTTTTCAATGATCTTTAATCTTGCTCTTAACCATCATTTGGGTGGAATTTTTGCATTTGATTGACCGTTGGCTGGGTTAAAGGACATTTTTACAGTAGGTGTGTGGTGTAGGGGGAGAGATGGTGTGGTGTTTGTCATTTAGTGTGTGACGATGCTGAATCGAACACTGTTAGTAGGCTTTCAGAGGTCATTTCTCGTTTTGGATGCTCCTTCTTTGGCCAAGGCAACTGAAATGCTTGAAACAGCCGCTTTCGCGCGCACAGATCTGGGCTTATTAGGCGTATGGCGATAGCTTCAGCCGCGGCTAAGGTCCGCAGTCGGGCAGCCTTTGATCGGTCTCCCCCCTCCCCACTTCACACACTTACTATAAAAATGTCCTTCAACCCAGCCAAAGGCCAATCAAATGCATGA
Organism: Fasciola hepatica; assembly: GCA_948099385.1. Taxonomy (NCBI): domain Eukaryota; kingdom Metazoa; phylum Platyhelminthes; class Trematoda; order Plagiorchiida; family Fasciolidae; genus Fasciola; species Fasciola hepatica. The sequence goes on along the minus strand of CANUEZ040000210.1, from coordinate 1,699,259 downwards.
CTGTCACCTATATGATATGATAGGTCAAGATTAAGAACCATTAAAACAATTGTTCGCTCTCTAATGTTGTTTCCATAATATATTTAGAAGGGGTACAGATGAAAGTAGGCGGAATAATGAAGCTTGTATATTTCGGCTGTTCGAGGCTTCCCCAGATAGCTGTTCAAAGTTTTCGTAGACTAACCCCTAAGTTTGTCCTACCACCCCGCCACCCCCTGGTCTGCAGCAGCTCCGTGGCTGCTCTTTGGTATAACCTTGTCTCCGCTATCACAACTCAGTCGGCTGCATTTATTTGAACCCCGAATTTCCTTCCCTTATTTACTATGCCGCAAGCTCTGGAGTACATTTTTGACTGCCCCCGTGGGCGATATTGTTTCGTCCACCTGTCGAACATCGCTAATCTCTCTCTCTAGATGGCAGTTGGCTTGTTGCTCGATAGCTACCTCTATTTTTGTCGCTGGATTGGGGAGGTCAGATGGGTAAGCAGCCCCTACTGCGGTGTTCCTGTCCCACGACGGCTGTGCCTGTCAACGGGGCTGCTGTTTGAGGCGGACGATGGGCCACTACCACTGGTCTGGAGCTCTACCAAGGGGTAGACGTGATTCCCGTGTGGGCGAGATTCCCTCCATTGGTGTTTCTTCAGCTTTTCCCCGGTGATTGGGTTCCACAAGCATTACCCCTTTCGAGTGTCAAAGATTTGGCTCGCTGCTGCTAAGAACCTGTCTCGGTAAAGTGGGTTCCCAGATGCCGCTGACGCAGTTCTGGGGATCTGACTTCTTCTTAGGTTTTCTGAGCAGAGGCTCATCCTAAAGACTCTCTTCAATAAAACTTGCTGGGTTGCACCAGTCTGCTCCATCAGGTTTGTGACCCGGTGTCTTAGCTCTTTGAATCTTTGTTTCAAGAGCAGAGCGGCTCAAGTACCCCTTTTATGACTATATTTCACCGCCTACGGATGGCAATTTCCACCGCGGGCTCAAACTTCGCCAGCTCTTCCTTCATGGCTTCTGTTTGGTTTTGAGTCCTCATTACACAGTCTCTATTATTTACAGTGGGTTGCTGCCAGTGCAATTTTGTCCACAATGGACCGTTCTACATTTTTAGGCGTCACTTCCATTTTCGTTATTTGCGCGCTAGTATCCGTGTGTTGTAACTGGCTGCTGACCACTGTAGTTTCACAACCTGGCGATAAGTCCAGCAAAGCAGCGATCTTCATGAGCTTACGCTGACAGTACAGATGCATTTTTGGCTTTGATTCTCCAAACACAGTTTAAGGTCACTAACAGAAATCTCACTGAGCTTCCATTGGTACCACTGATAGCATACGTCGCACACAGTTTGGTCTTCTTTCGCCTCCTTACTGCAACTGCCGCATACGGACATGGGCATTTTCGGTGAAGCGTGGCTTCCCTTTCTTCGGCTTTACGGGGGCAGTAGTTTTAACGTGAGTGATTACGAAGCTTCAAGGGGAGGGGGAAATAGTTAAAGTCCGGAAAAGCCTCAGAGACAAAGACAGACAAAATTTACACCGCGGCTCACCTCGTAGGTAAGGCCACTGGTTACAGTTTCGATAGCACACCCTACCCCAAATCTCAAAAAACCTCTTCTCATGAAGTTCCGTCTGCATTTCAATAAGGAACATTGTAGCAAGTTTTCCAGAAAACATTCAAGTGGGCCTTTCTTTTAACTTTTATTTTCGAAAAATTCTGGCTCCCAAGCTGCGTCAAGTCACCTTGTAGCGCAGTCTCAGTATGACTAGGGGATGTCTTTTGTATGCCAGTTTGCAATAACGTTCATTTCTCTAAGAGAACTGTCACACGATTAGAAAGCCGACGAGATGGCAATAGGTACAAATATTTTGGGGAAGACCAATAGTTTTTCGTGTGGTAAAGATAGGAGGAAAATCAGGGATGAATTGCTTTATGCCTGGATAATTGCTTCAATGTTTACTGCGGGCTAAGTGCTGTCTTAGATCTGGTGTGCACCGCCGTCACAAATGGTTGTCCCTTAGAAAAATGTGGTGTTGGGTTTGCCACGAAGAAATCAAGCTGTGGCAAAACATATGCATGCATATTGACGGTCATATAAGAACAGCAGCTTTTTTCTACACACCACTGCAGGCGCATTTTTGCAGCTTAAAAGGGATCGTTGACGGAAAAATCGTTATCAAAAGAAGAAACTCGCTTGCAGAAAAAAGCCAAAGCAAGTGCACCAAAGGTCACCCTAGGCTCTCCCAAATGTGTGCAAAGCTGACGTAACCGCTGAAAATGGCCTTTGGTTTAATTTTTGTTTTAAGGGTAAACTCATGTTAATAACAAGATCTCGCTCACCCCTAGGCGTAAAAGAACGGGTGTCTACAAAACCTACGGGCCCTGGCACGATCCGATGATGACGGTCGAGCCGTATCCGTGGTTCGTAGTCGGTTGAGCTAGTGTTCCTCCTTGATGCAGACCCGAGTGTGAGTGTAAGGGCAGGTTCTAATATAGTTGGAGTGAATAAAAAGGCTTATTTGCCCCCATGAAACTGGTTTTAGTCTATCTAGGGAACCTGCTTCTCATTTAACCTGGGGCTTTGCCACTCAACACGTTTTGCGTCCTAGAACTGGAACTCGATATGGGCCACGATAAGGAGACAAAAGCAAATTCTGTGTTCTCTCCGTTCACAAGAATATCTGTACGCATGGCAGCAGACCCTCCGTTATGCATGCTGACAGGCTTTGTTCCCTAGTACCTGAAGCTACGGGGTCGCACACATCCTGGGTGCAGCTGGAATAGTTAAAGGGCTGCAAAGTCTGTGCTATAACCACTTCCTCAGTGACCGGAGGGAAACCGAAATTATTACCCTGCCGACGTCGAATGTAAGTCGGCTGTCAAAGAAATCTCGATGCTCAATAGGGCCAAAGGAGGAGTCTCACTAGCTGTCGGGTTAGCATGAGATCATAAATTTGATTTGAGGAACCTACGAGAAAGTTCGGTGAAAGCGTTGGTGGATGGATGCTAAGCTGCGGCTCTCATTTTGCATTCCAGTGCATTCACCAGATAGGGAATAAACCATGGGAGAAGGTCCTTTTATAGGTGGTCACAACATTAAGACATCCAAATGGGATACCCGCCGTCCAAGCAGAGCCCATGCTGTTGTTTCTGGTGGGAAATCCTCCACAGGCACCGCCCCAGTGCACCCCGGGCAACGGTCGATGGGTATTAAAAACGAGCGAATTCTTTGCGGACCTAAGTAATCAACGTACACTTGCTGGGGACTCGCGTCTGGTGTGGCTCATTTTCTGAGGGAATCTCATGCCCGTATGCCGCAGCTCCTCAGAATTCTGGACGACCACTTTACCACTCACTCCAATCATTATTTTTGGCCTCATAGAAGGTTCAGTTACTAGTTTAACTGAGGCTTGTATGTCGTGGTAGGATGATCCGAGCATTTTCCTAAAGGTGTCCCTCTCGAAAGGAAAACGTATCAGTGGACGCGGAGCACGTCGTTACGCTTCCCTTAAGACCCCACCCTCCTACGGGGTAGGTAACACTGGTTGGAGGTGGGAAGAGCGGCTATGATGAAATTGCTCTGGGTCGTGTTCCTGTGCCGTGGCAAGGGCTGCTAATTCAGAGCCACTGGTTTTTGCAATGAGATCGACGCGAGAAAGAGCATCTGCCAAGAGGTTAAGTCCACCTTAGACGAGTTGTATATGGCCGGTTATTCGAAAGGTTTAATCCAGGTGTCAGAATTCCCTGAGTTTGTACCTTTCTATGGTTGACCTCTTGGCAATGGTGACGGGTTTATAGCCCGCGAGGGCGACGAAATGTTGGCCTCTTAGCAGGGGCCAAAGACAATGGACAGCCTAGTAGGCTGCCGAAATTAACTTACCAATTACACCACGCCTGGATTCAGCCGGCATAAGTTTGACAGTGATACAGACTGCCAGCTGTCTTGTACTTGTTTTTTTACAGCAGGATCAACGGCTAAGAATGAAGCTTCGGCTATTAACACCAGAGCAAGTTTTGGTAGGCGACGTGCAGAGGTGACCATGTTGGAGACAGCCCGTTTCAGTCCGACAAAAATGAGACGGACACTCTCGAGAGGCCTGATTGACTCAGTTTTATCACACAGTGAATCTGTGATAGGTTGCATCAACTGAGCGAGCCCAGGAGTAAAACGACGAGAATATTTTACTAAACCATCGAGCCGTCGGAGCTTTCTGAAAGGTACAGTTTCATAGTGCTCATTAGTTGCCTGAACTTTGGCCTTCATAAGTGAAAAGCCGGTGGCAGAATCTCGTGACCAAAGAAGATAGTACTTTCCTGATCTAGCTAAATGTTTGCAAAGCTCATAGTTGCTCCGCTTTGAGACGAACGTTCAAATGTTTTCCTAGGCGCTCATTTTGGTCGTTAGATGTTTATCTAGCAAACTAGATATCGCTTGATTGCGCCTGAAACCCCTCTAACTCTTGGGGGACCTGGTCCGTAGAAAGTTTCGATGTGGGAAATGCAATACGAAGATCAAAAGACGTTTGGAGATACTGAAATGGTCTAAACGATGTAATCACTGTCGGCTCTGGTATGTCGCCAGGATTATTGCGGACTTGGTCCTTTCTGCTAGCCAAATCTATGCGACTGAAGTTCGTTCAACCAATTAGTGTCGTTTTTAGGTCTGTGTACGCTGAATCTGGTAGCTATGGGGTGTGACTTCACCGTCTAGGGCCCGATAACTGCCGCATATCCGCCGATTGTAAAAAGCCGTATTTGGCGCTATGTATAGTGGGGAGGCCCACGGAACTAAAGATGGTTTATTGGTACCGGGATCTAACATGCTGAATTTTGGTCCTGGTCACCTTGAGTTTGTCAAGTTTTACGCACCTGCAGTGGCAATAAATCGTTGAATCGACGTGGATATCTGGTGTAATACGTCTGTTATAGCAGGTTGCTACGTGATAATAGTCCGAGAAACTCGTACAGGTGCACCTGGCAGCGGTCTGTAGCTACAGGAGGGATAATGGCTGCAGAGGGTGATGTCTCCTCTGGAGGTATGCCGCTAGTTAAGACGTCAGCAATCTTATCCACAAAATAATAGCTGAGTGGATCAAACATTGGGCCAGATGTCGAAGAAAGTCGATGCCGATGATCGAGTGGGGAATTTCAACTACAATAAATACTCGTACACCGGGGTTTAGTTCGGGTTAACATTTAACGTAAGTCTTTACAGGCGTATTCTCAGCTGCGACCAACTTGATGCTCGACTGACTGAGGAAGTCTGTGGAGTAAGGTTGAGAGGAGGTTATCTGAGCCCCGATATCTATTGTGAACGATGTTTCCGGCAGTCTGTCGTTAATAAAAACAGGTAACTGTAAACGAAAGGCCTGAAAAAGTTGCCGCGTGCATCGGTGAGCAAGCGCGCTTCTTTAGTACTCAGAATAATACATGCAGAGCTTCGGGTCATCTTTCGCTTTGTCTCCGTGGGCTAACTGCAGCAAACCTTTGGGGCTGCCTGCAGTACGAGACCTGCGATTTGCTCATGATGCTTCGTGCGCTCTAACCTCAGAGGACGGCAGCTCCGTCCTTATAGTCAAAGGCTCCATGGTGTTAAAGCGGTCTACTTCGGGATCTTTAGCTATGAGTTGGACGGAGAGTAAGCCATACACCTGTGCTTGATCAGCGGCTTCCGCCAATCATTCTGACTTTGACTCATTTTCAGTCAGGGTAAAGAGGGCTTGAATGTCACTGGGGAGCTCCTGCGTCAGAAACACGAGAAAGTTTGTACTTTCCACCTTAAGGGTTAAGACCCTTCGCCGAACAAAACGGAGAACTCGCGTCATCTTTTGCACACCATGATCACAGGGCTTACAGCCGGACACCAGGTCCTTGGGCCGACTGTATGTTGTCAGATCAACTCCTCCCAGTTTTGCATTCCACAGTCCATCGGGAGGGAGGGAGAGCTCCCTCCAGGTGGATTTTGTACAACAGACCGGACTACTGCAGCCAGAGCCGGCAATGTACACCACACCTGATGATAAATTTTGTTAGGTTGGCCGGTTATGCAGGCCGTTCGAAATGGTTATCTTACTCAAACCAGCCAAAACTCTGCGCCAGCAGATACAAACTCAGGGATCCCTATGTATACCAAGAATATGGCATTTTGTCCTGGGTCCCTCGGAACCTTGCGTATAATAAAGTTTGGCACATACTACCAACCTTGAGCAGCGAAGTAAGCTGACTGCCGTATGAAGTTTGAAAGGAATCTAGTCGATCAAAGGGATTCCGAAACACAGTCACCAAGGAAACTGTTCGAGGAGAAATGAAAAAAGGATAATATAATTGAATCACTCCGGTGGGAGAACGCTCGATCAGAAATTCGAAAACTCTATCTACGTGCCAAGACCGCCTCAGACCCGCCAATTTGGCCAGCAGGGACCACGGGACCAATGGTGTAGAGGTGCTACCCACAACTGCAGCCACTAATCGAACGACGCCTTGGTAGTGGTCATGAAACTAGGCTTGTGGATCACGGAGGTAATTGTGCTAACCTGCGGACCACAGAATGTTGAGCAGATAACTTTTGAGGAGGACTCAGAAAAGCTTCACATGGGCGGTCAAACGAGAGAAAAGTTGGTTCGCAGTGACAAGAGGAAGTTCATATTATGGGTGGTGGTTAACATGGCGGTTGCTAGAAGTACATGCAACGAAACCACAAACGGAGGAATACTCAAAGAACTGTCTCGCAGACTCACTTATCCTCCTCTTTCCTCAGCCAAAACTAATATTGCACAAAAGACCTGTCTTAAGTGAAAAAATTCACCCAATATTGTATGGTAGGGAATAGCTCTGAAAACACAATTTTCTGATCCACCCGAGGTTGCGAGCCCAGCTCAAATGGCTTAAGCCGGTGGTTCAAACCACCTGAGAAGTTTCCAAAATAAAATGCCTTAAGATGAAAGGTCTAAAGAAATCCTTTGATACAGCCCCTCAAAAGACCCTGCCAATGCCTATACCTGGACTGGTGAGGATGTGATCCCGCCTCGAAGAAGCGGTGCTGGGGGCTACGGAAGCGCCGGCAACAAAACTGTTTCGTCACACTACTGTTACTAGCCACGTAAATTCTCTTGCAAGCTAAACTGAATCCACTGGTTTGCTAGCGGACCGGGTAAGGGACGATAGTCGTCTTGTGTTCATCTGGGTACCGCCACTGCTCATAGGTGGAGCAAAAACTGGATGGGGTTTCGGCTTAGCGTAGTGATTGTAACACTCAGCACCGGCAGGCGAATCCATCGTTACTTTTCCTAGCCAAGTCCCCCCTCAAGATTCCTGCGGAGGGAGCGGAAAAAGCAGAAGTCTCGGAGCGACCTGGATACTAGACCATATAAAGGTCAGAACCAGAAGTGAAGTAAACGTAGCAACCTCCGTGGGCTCCTGTCCAACAGTCGGTAGTAAGCCGGATTAACAAAAGCCAGTTCACGTGAGTAATGCCCAGTCTGAAAGTACACTTGACGTGACTTTCGAGGCTAGATCGTTAGCGCACATCAGGATACCACCCATCCCGAGCACAAACAACAACAGCCCCCCAAGGAAAACTGGGTGAGCTGGCAACTGGGATAACACAGTCCGAGTTTGACCCACTGACGGGAACTTGGGTCATGCATACAATGGCAAGAGGTTGTTTCCAGGGTATGCTGCTTAACGACAGGGTAAAATCGACGGCAAAAGAAGGCGGAGTAGCACTCCTGTTGCAGACCGACGTGGGCAAATAAAAGGCTCAGTATAACTGTCTCTGACAAGGCTCGTGCCGAGTCATGCACCACCAGGACCGCGATTATGACAGTATAAGTCAGACCAGGGCGCCGAAGGGGCACTACTGCAGAATTAATAAAGAACTGAAAAGGGCGGCGCAGCAAATACGCTGGGCGCCGAGCCACAAACGTTGTCCTCTGGGGAGACTCAAGAACGCAGTCAAGGTAGGACCGCTCAGAAAGAAGTCTTTGCAAACCTGAGGGCAGCTGCTAGTAAGAACCGGCCTCCAAGCTGGAAGTCGAAAGTCCGCAAAGCCAAAGCCAAAGCCATTCGTAGGAAAAGATGGGCTGGTGCAAGCTATGCGAAACTCAGGTAAAAAACAACAGCCATAAGATGACCGGGGACAAAGCCCTTGTGCTCCCAAGGGTTGAGCGATGGTCTTCTGAGAGCAGAATAGCTGCTCTGATCCGCACAAACCCCTAGCAATTCTTTGATTGTGCGAAAACTCCAAAGGCATATAAGAGTTAGTGTGAAAACTTTGGGAAGAGAGCAGAGACGACTGACAGTGGGCTAGAAAGATAGGGCTGGCACGCCCTCGTCGTTTTTAAGGAGTGCATATCTACCACGAAATGTTGTGCGGAGAATAAAGGGAACTCAAGGACCTTCCGCACCCAAACTCGGCGTAGACCAAGAGGTGTACGTAGAGCCGCGACTTTCGAATGGCGACAGAGCTGCCAAACCAGGTGAGGTTTACGCGGCCACCATATACCTTACGGCTGTTTCCTCACGGACTCCCCGAGAAGCAGCTGTACTGAAGGTCACTTAGGGTGGAGTGTGCCTTGGGACTGAAGGGGGTCAACGGAGTCGGGAATATAAAAGATCGGACTCGACAGAAGGCCGAAAATTACGGTTCGATTAGATTAGCCTCAGTGCTGTACGAGTACTTGGGGCGAATACAGTGGAAACTGATCTCTGGGCACCTGGCCCAATAAAATCTCATATCAAACATGCAGCACAGGCTGGTGGCAGGATAACATTATCTGTAGAATCCCCGGCTGTTCACTGATTAGGTAACTAATTGGGTGAACAAAGACAGTCGACTGAGTTAATAATATTAATAATAATAATAATAATAATAATAATAATAATAATAATAATAATAATAATATTAATGGTTTATTTCGGATAACCCCGAAGCATGCACAAAGGCAAAATCAAATGGTACTATTGGAAGCGGAAATCGGGGTTCCAAGAGAGTGATTCGAGTATGTGCACTCAATATGGTATAGAAGAAGGCACTGAAGTCACTCTCTATGGTGGCGCCCGGCAAATTTGAACTCAAGGGCGGGTGGCTAGGTGGGCCGAGTCTAGGTGGAGCTGGTTGAAATCAGTAGACTTGTGCTCAAATATTACAAAAAGGGGGACTGCGCGACGGGAGAATCAAATAGAATTGATGGAAGTTTTGTTTACCTTGAGCAAAAAAGTTTTTAAGGAGATGCAAACCAGCCACAGCGCTCCGCGGCGTATGGAACGGCTTGGGATTGGAAATCAGACGGTGAACAGAAGTGAAATTGCGGATACAGAACAATAAAAATCGTCATAAGATTATCTTTATAACGTTTAGCGACTGAATATCGGTTGAGTCAGTTAAATACCCAGTGAGGGACTCACCTGTAGAGGAAGATTGCCGAGGTGGTGGTGAAAGAAGTGGCCGGATGTAAACAGATAATCGTTGAGCAGATTGTTTGCTTCCAGAAAAGTGAAACATGATGCACCAACATGGAAGTGGGAATTGGGCGACAGATCAATGCGTGATGCGTAGTCATGATAGTAGCAGAGACGCGGGTTGTAAAAGAGCAAAATATTTAGCCGAAAAGTAAGTATTTACCTAATGATCAGCGTTATCTTAGGGCTGAACATGATGACCGGAGAGTTGCTAGGATCAAACTTGTCTGAGAGAACTTACCAAGATAGAATTCGGGGTGTGGAAAAACACCAAACAACCGATGGATACAGTTGTGAAGTTGGGTGGTGAAGTAATTGACAAGTAAAATACTATCTATTGATGTTCTTTTAAAAGGTGGATCACGTGATGGCGGCAAATCAAAATGCTGCGGTACAGGTGTCTCTCAAATGGGAATATATGGTGGGGCATTACTCTTTGCAAGGTGAGGATATTGTGATGTTACAGCCGTGTGTGAACGAACCGTGGGACTGATAGAGAGAGAGCGAACTGTCTCAATATCGTCGACCGCTGGGATGCTCTGGAGGTAAATATTCCTCAGTGAAATATACTGTTTGAAAACTGTGGAATTTAGGTGCATGGCAACATTAAGTGTGGCTTTCTTCAAGTATATCGGTAAACGCGAAAAAGGGCAGGTTTTATCTTGGGAATTGGTCAAGTTTGCGAACGGGACAGGTGAGTGGTTTGGCATAAATCCTCGGGAAAAAGGATCATGAACGGTGAGCCGAGTATGGTAACGGTCTTTTAAATACCCGATAATTATGCGTTAAAGAAAGCAAATTTTGCCGGGAGTAAGGAGCGGTGACTCATAATGGCGAAGATGGAGGTGAGCACGATGGAAAATTGGTGATAACTGGAGGAGACAGCGGCATATTTTCGGCATCTCGGGTGTATAAATAATGATTTTCCGCAACCGGTGCTGGTGGGTGGGGCTGACCGTGAGCTAGACAACCAAACTGAAAACCGTTTTTGGTGACGGAAAGTGCGATCCGCCATCCCAGCTGGGCCCGCACACGGCTACACACGTCCTGCACGCCCGATGTGCGCCAGCCAAAGCGGTGGATCTGACCGCGCCCCGCACCGGCGGGTTTGCACGAGTGATATTGGCTTTGTCACAGCTGTAGAGATTGAATAGTCCAGGAGCTTGCGACTAGGTTGCCAGGGATCCTGGAGGGAGAGGCCCATGGGGTAGTGACGGAATGGCGGGCAGGTATCGAATGTTCAGCCCGGAATTTGGGCCACATATTTTGCCGCTATTGTCAGCGGGCCAGTCCGAGCCATCAAAGGGGAGATAGACGTCAGTGGTTGTCTGGGAAAATTAAAATGGAAAAATGCAGTTCCGGACTCTGCTGGGGATCGACGAACAATGGTAAAAAGAAACCTCTAGTACCTAGAAGTTTGAACTAATTTTAAAGAATGCGGGCCACGAGCGGACGAGAGAGGACAGAAATGCAAAAAGCGGCGAAGACAATGAAAAAGGATGAAGATGATTTGTCAGCTAATGGTGGTCGCTGGAATTGGATTCTGGGTTAAAATGCCAGGGCGAACTAAGAGAAGGGGAATGAGACCAGTTTGAACCGAGTCAAGTAAAGTTGGTATGATGTAGATAAGGGATAAGGATTGGGGCTGAGTTTCCTCCAAAGGAAAACCTAGTGCGTAAGGCAGGCAAGAAGGGCGCCCTAGGCCTGGGGGTATAGTTGTAATATCAAGTGAATGTTATCTAGGTGGGAGATCACTACAAAAAACGATGGAATAAATGAACCTAAATGATAGTGGATAAGTAAGCTAAGTACGACTTTGCTGAGGCTATGGCACGTAATACGGGAAAACTGAAAGGTGGAACTTTGGAGAGGTGGAAGTTACGAGATTCAGCGATGAGGTAGAGACGGGATTTAGAGTAACCACTCCGTAGATCGTTAGCGCACATCAGGATACCACCCATCCCGAGCACAAACAACAACAGCCCCCCAAGGAAAACTGGGTGAGCTGGCAACTGGGATAACACAGTCCGAGTTTGACCCACTGACGGGAACTTGGGTCATGCATACAATGGCAAGAGGTTGTTTCCAGGGTATGCTGCTTAACGACAGGGTAAAATCGACGGCAAAAGAAGGCGGAGTAGCACTCCTGTTGCAGACCGACGTGGGCAAATAAAAGGCTCAGTATAACTGTCTCTGACAAGGCTCGTGCCGAGTCATGCACCACCAGGACCGCGATTATGACAGTATAAGTCAGACCAGGGCGCCGAAGGGGCACTACTGCAGAATTAATAAAGAACTGAAAAGGGCGGCGCAGCAAATACGCTGGGCGCCGAGCCACAAACGTTGTCCTCTGGGGAGACTCAAGAACGCAGTCAAGGTAGGACCGCTCAGAAAGAAGTCTTTGCAAACCTGAGGGCAGCTGCTAGTAAGAACCGGCCTCCAAGCTGGAAGTCGAAAGTCCGCAAAGCCAAAGCCAAAGCCATTCGTAGGAAAAGATGGGCTGGTGCAAGCTATGCGAAACTCAGGTAAAAAACAACAGCCATAAGATGACCGGGGACAAAGCCCTTGTGCTCCCAAGGGTTGAGCGATGGTCTTCTGAGAGCAGAATAGCTGCTCTGATCCGCACAAACCCCTAGCAATTCTTTGATTGTGCGAAAACTCCAAAGGCATATAAGAGTTAGTGTGAAAACTTTGGGAAGAGAGCAGAGACGACTGACAGTGGGCTAGAAAGATAGGGCTGGCACGCCCTCGTCGTTTTTAAGGAGTGCATATCTACCACGAAATGTTGTGCGGAGAATAAAGGGAACTCAAGGACCTTCCGCACCCAAACTCGGCGTAGACCAAGAGGTGTACGTAGAGCCGCGACTTTCGAATGGCGACAGAGCTGCCAAACCAGGTGAGGTTTACGCGGCCACCATATACCTTACGGCTGTTTCCTCACGGACTCCCCGAGAAGCAGCTGTACTGAAGGTCACTTAGGGTGGAGTGTGCCTTGGGACTGAAGGGGGTCAACGGAGTCGGGAATATAAAAGATCGGACTCGACAGAAGGCCGAAAATTACGGTTCGATTAGATTAGCCTCAGTGCTGTACGAGTACTTGGGGCGAATACAGTGGAAACTGATCTCTGGGCACCTGGCCCAATAAAATCTCATATCAAACATGCAGCACAGGCTGGTGGCAGGATAACATTATCTGTAGAATCCCCGGCTGTTCACTGATTAGGTAACTAATTGGGTGAACAAAGACAGTCGACTGAGTTAATAATATTAATAATAATAATAATAATAATAATAATAATAATAATAATAATAATATTAATGGTTTATTTCGGATAACCCCGAAGCATGCACAAAGGCAAAATCAAATGGTACTATTGGAAGCGGAAATCGGGGTTCCAAGAGAGTGATTCGAGTATGTGCACTCAATATGGTATAGAAGAAGGCACTGAAGTCACTCTCTATGGTGGCGCCCGGCAAATTTGAACTCAAGGGCGGGTGGCTAGGTGGGCCGAGTCTAGGTGGAGCTGGTTGAAATCAGTAGACTTGTGCTCAAATATTACAAAAAGGGGGACTGCGCGACGGGAGAATCAAATAGAATTGATGGAAGTTTTGTTTACCTTGAGCAAAAAAGTTTTTAAGGAGATGCAAACCAGCCACAGCGCTCCGCGGCGTATGGAACGGCTTGGGATTGGAAATCAGACGGTGAACAGAAGTGAAATTGCGGATACAGAACAATAAAAATCGTCATAAGATTATCTTTATAACGTTTAGCGACTGAATATCGGTTGAGTCAGTTAAATACCCAGTGAGGGACTCACCTGTAGAGGAAGATTGCCGAGGTGGTGGTGAAAGAAGTGGCCGGATGTAAACAGATAATCGTTGAGCAGATTGTTTGCTTCCAGAAAAGTGAAACATGATGCACCAACATGGAAGTGGGAATTGGGCGACAGATCAATGCGTGATGCGTAGTCATGATAGTAGCAGAGACGCGGGTTGTAAAAGAGCAAAATATTTAGCCGAAAAGTAAGTATTTACCTAATGATCAGCGTTATCTTAGGGCTGAACATGATGACCGGAGAGTTGCTAGGATCAAACTTGTCTGAGAGAACTTACCAAGATAGAATTCGGGGTGTGGAAAAACACCAAACAACCGATGGATACAGTTGTGAAGTTGGGTGGTGAAGTAATTGACAAGTAAAATACTATCTATTGATGTTCTTTTAAAAGGTGGATCACGTGATGGCGGCAAATCAAAATGCTGCGGTACAGGTGTCTCTCAAATGGGAATATATGGTGGGGCATTACTCTTTGCAAGGTGAGGATATTGTGATGTTACAGCCGTGTGTGAACGAACCGTGGGACTGATAGAGAGAGAGCGAACTGTCTCAATATCGTCGACCGCTGGGATGCTCTGGAGGTAAATATTCCTCAGTGAAATATACTGTTTGAAAACTGTGGAATTTAGGTGCATGGCAACATTAAGTGTGGCTTTCTTCAAGTATATCGGTAAACGCGAAAAAGGGCAGGTTTTATCTTGGGAATTGGTCAAGTTTGCGAACGGGACAGGTGAGTGGTTTGGCATAAATCCTCGGGAAAAAGGATCATGAACGGTGAGCCGAGTATGGTAACGGTCTTTTAAATACCCGATAATTATGCGTTAAAGAAAGCAAATTTTGCCGGGAGTAAGGAGCGGTGACTCATAATGGCGAAGATGGAGGTGAGCACGATGGAAAATTGGTGATAACTGGAGGAGACAGCGGCATATTTTCGGCATCTCGGGTGTATAAATAATGATTTTCCGCAACCGGTGCTGGTGGGTGGGGCTGACCGTGAGCTAGACAACCAAACTGAAAACCGTTTTTGGTGACGGAAAGTGCGATCCGCCATCCCAGCTGGGCCCGCACACGGCTACACACGTCCTGCACGCCCGATGTGCGCCAGCCAAAGCGGTGGATCTGACCGCGCCCCGCACCGGCGGGTTTGCACGAGTGATATTGGCTTTGTCACAGCTGTAGAGATTGAATAGTCCAGGAGCTTGCGACTAGGTTGCCAGGGATCCTGGAGGGAGAGGCCCATGGGGTAGTGACGGAATGGCGGGCAGGTATCGAATGTTCAGCCCGGAATTTGGGCCACATATTTTGCCGCTATTGTCAGCGGGCCAGTCCGAGCCATCAAAGGGGAGATAGACGTCAGTGGTTGTCTGGGAAAATTAAAATGGAAAAATGCAGTTCCGGACTCTGCTGGGGATCGACGAACAATGGTAAAAAGAAACCTCTAGTACCTAGAAGTTTGAACTAATTTTAAAGAATGCGGGCCACGAGCGGACGAGAGAGGACAGAAATGCAAAAAGCGGCGAAGACAATGAAAAAGGATGAAGATGATTTGTCAGCTAATGGTGGTCGCTGGAATTGGATTCTGGGTTAAAATGCCAGGGCAAACTAAGAGAAGGGGAATGAGACCAGTTTGAACCGAGTCAAGTAAAGTTGGTATGATGTAGATAAGGGATAAGGATTGGGGCTGAGTTTCCTCCAAAGGAAAACCTAGTGCGTAAGGCAGGCAAGAAGGGCGCCCTAGGCCTGGGGGTATAGTTGTAATATCAAGTGAATGTTATCTAGGTGGGAGATCACTACAAAAAACGATGGAATAAATGAACCTAAATGATAGTGGATAAGTAAGCTAAGTACGACTTTGCTGAGGCTATGGCACGTAATACGGGAAAACTGAAAGGTGGAACTTTGGAGAGGTGGAAGTTACGAGATTCAGCGATGAGGTAGAGACGGGATTTAGAGTAACCACTCCGTAGATCGTTAGCGCATATCAGGATACCACCCATCCCGAGCACAAACAACAACAGCCCCCCAAGGAAAACTGGGTGAGCTGGCAACTGGGATAACACAGTCCGAGTTTGACCCACTGACGGGAACTTGGGTCATGCATACAATGGCAAGAGGTTGTTTCCAGGGTATGCTGCTTAACGACAGGGTAAAATCGACGGCAAAAGAAGGCGGAGTAGCACTCCTGTTGCAGACCGACGTGGGCAAATAAAAGGCTCAGTATAACTGTCTCTGACAAGGCTCGTGCCGAGTCATGCACCACCAGGACCGCGATTATGACAGTATAAGTCAGACCAGGGCGCCGAAGGGGCACTACTGCAGAATTAATAAAGAACTGAAAAGGGCGGCGCAGCAAATACGCTGGGCGCCGAGCCACAAACGTTGTCCTCTGGGGAGACTCAAGAACGCAGTCAAGGTAGGACCGCTCAGAAAGAAGTCTTTGCAAACCTGAGGGCAGCTGCTAGTAAGAACCGGCCTCCAAGCTGGAAGTCGAAAGTCCGCAAAGCCAAAGCCAAAGCCATTCGTAGGAAAAGATGGGCTGGTGCAAGCTATGCGAAACTCAGGTAAAAAACAACAGCCATAAGATGACCGGGGACAAAGCCCTTGTGCTCCCAAGGGTTGAGCGATGGTCTTCTGAGAGCAGAATAGCTGCTCTGATCCGCACAAACCCCTAGCAATTCTTTGATTGTGCGAAAACTCCAAAGGCATATAAGAGTTAGTGTGAAAACTTTGGGAAGAGAGCAGAGACGACTGACAGTGGGCCAGAAAGATAGGGCTGGCACGCCCTCGTCGTTTTTAAGGAGTGCATATCTACCACGAAATGTTGTGCGGAGAATAAAGGGAACTCAAGGACCTTCCGCACCCAAACTCGGCGTAGACCAAGAGGTGTACGTAGAGCCGCGACTTTCGAATGGCGACAGAGCTGCCAAACCAGGTGAGGTTTACGCGGCCACCATATACCTTACGGCTGTTTCCTCACGGACTCCCCGAGAAGCAGCTGTACTGAAGGTCACTTAGGGTGGAGTGTGCCTTGGGACTGAAGGGGGTCAACGGAGTCGGGAATATAAAAGATCGGACTCGACAGAAGGCCGAAAATTACGGTTCGATTAGATTAGCCTCAGTGCTGTACGAGTACTTGGGGCGAATACAGTGGAAACTGATCTCTGGGCACCTGGCCCAATAAAATCTCATATCAAACATGCAGCACAGGCTGGTGGCAGGATAACATTATCTGTAGAATCCCCGGCTGTTCACTGATTAGGTAACTAATTGGGTGAACAAAGACAGTCGACTGAGTTAATAATATTAATAATAATAATAATAATAATAATAATAATAATAATAATAATAATATTAATGGTTTATTTCGGATAACCCCGAAGCATGCACAAAGGCAAAATCAAATGGTACTATTGGAAGCGGAAATCGGGGTTCCAAGAGAGTGATTCGAGTATGTGCACTCAATATGGTATAGAAGAAGGCACTGAAGTCACTCTCTATGGTGGCGCCCGGCAAATTTGAACTCAAGGGCGGGTGGCTAGGTGGGCCGAGTCTAGGTGGAGCTGGTTGAAATCAGTAGACTTGTGCTCAAATATTACAAAAAGGGGGACTGCGCGACGGGAGAATCAAATAGAATTGATGGAAGTTTTGTTTACCTTGAGCAAAAAAGTTTTTAAGGAGATGCAAACCAGCCACAGCGCTCCGCGGCGTATGGAACGGCTTGGGATTGGAAATCAGACGGTGAACAGAAGTGAAATTGCGGATACAGAACAATAAAAATCGTCATAAGATTATCTTTATAACGTTTAGCGACTGAATATCGGTTGAGTCAGTTAAATACCCAGTGAGGGACTCACCTGTAGAGGAAGATTGCCGAGGTGGTGGTGAAAGAAGTGGCCGGATGTAAACAGATAATCGTTGAGCAGATTGTTTGCTTCCAGAAAAGTGAAACATGATGCACCAACATGGAAGTGGGAATTGGGCGACAGATCAATGCGTGATGCGTAGTCATGATAGTAGCAGAGACGCGGGTTGTAAAAGAGCAAAATATTTAGCCGAAAAGTAAGTATTTACCTAATGATCAGCGTTATCTTAGGGCTGAACATGATGACCGGAGAGTTGCTAGGATCAAACTTGTCTGAGAGAACTTACCAAGATAGAATTCGGGGTGTGGAAAAACACCAAACAACCGATGGATACAGTTGTGAAGTTGGGTGGTGAAGTAATTGACAAGTAAAATACTATCTATTGATGTTCTTTTAAAAGGTGGATCACGTGATGGCGGCAAATCAAAATGCTGCGGTACAGGTGTCTCTCAAATGGGAATATATGGTGGGGCATTACTCTTTGCAAGGTGAGGATATTGTGATGTTACAGCCGTGTGTGAACGAACCGTGGGACTGATAGAGAGAGAGCGAACTGTCTCAATATCGTCGACCGCTGGGATGCTCTGGAGGTAAATATTCCTCAGTGAAATATACTGTTTGAAAACTGTGGAATTTAGGTGCATGGCAACATTAAGTGTGGCTTTCTTCAAGTATATCGGTAAACGCGAAAAAGGGCAGGTTTTATCTTGGGAATTGGTCAAGTTTGCGAACGGGACAGGTGAGTGGTTTGGCATAAATCCTCGGGAAAAAGGATCATGAACGGTGAGCCGAGTATGGTAACGGTCTTTTAAATACCCGATAATTATGCGTTAAAGAAAGCAAATTTTGCCGGGAGTAAGGAGCGGTGACTCATAATGGCGAAGATGGAGGTGAGCACGATGGAAAATTGGTGATAACTGGAGGAGACAGCGGCATATTTTCGGCATCTCGGGTGTATAAATAATGATTTTCCGCAACCGGTGCTGGTGGGTGGGGCTGACCGTGAGCTAGACAACCAAACTGAAAACCGTTTTTGGTGACGGAAAGTGCGATCCGCCATCCCAGCTGGGCCCGCACACGGCTACACACGTCCTGCACGCCCGATGTGCGCCAGCCAAAGCGGTGGATCTGACCGCGCCCCGCACCGGCGGGTTTGCACGAGTGATATTGGCTTTGTCACAGCTGTAGAGATTGAATAGTCCAGGAGCTTGCGACTAGGTTGCCAGGGATCCTGGAGGGAGAGGCCCATGGGGTAGTGACGGAATGGCGGGCAGGTATCGAATGTTCAGCCCGGAATTTGGGCCACATATTTTGCCGCTATTGTCAGCGGGCCAGTCCGAGCCATCAAAGGGGAGGTAGACGTCAGTGGTTGTCTGGGAAAATTAAAATGGAAAAATGCAGTTCCGGACTCTGCTGGGGATCGACGAACAATGGTAAAAAGAAACCTCTAGTACCTAGAAGTTTGAACTAATTTTAAAGAATGCGGGCCACGAGCGGACGAGAGAGGACAGAAATGCAAAAAGCGGCGAAGACAATGAAAAAGGATGAAGATGATTTGTCAGCTAATGGTGGTCGCTGGAATTGGATTCTGGGTTAAAATGCCAGGGCGAACTAAGAGAAGGGGAATGAGACCAGTTTGAACCGAGTCAAGTAAAGTTGGTATGATGTAGATAAGGGATAAGGATTGGGGCTGAGTTTCCTCCAAAGGAAAACCTAGTGCGTAAGGCAGGCAAGAAGGGCGCCCTAGGCCTGGGGGTATAGTTGTAATATCAAGTGAATGTTATCTAGGTGGGAGATCACTACAAAAAACGATGGAATAAATGAACCTAAATGATAGTGGATAAGTAAGCTAAGTACGACTTTGCTGAGGCTATGGCACGTAATACGGGAAAACTGAAAGGTGGAACTTTGGAGAGGTGGAAGTTACGAGATTCAGCGATGAGGTAGAGACGGGATTTAGAGTAACCACTCCGTAGAATAAGAAACAAAAGTCTGCAAGAAGACGTGGAATCAAATTAGTTGGAAGATAGTATGTGGATAGTATGTGGGGTCAGCATCCGCGACGTCACAACTGGAGGTTGAATTATCTCGATGAACCACTTCAAGTGTAAGAACTGTGACTTAGCTTCCTCCAATGGAGGACCTAGTAAATGGGATGGGCAGGAAAGAAGCTGTGGACCCAGGGCTATAGTTGCTGTTTTGAGTGTATGTTACCTTGGTAGAAGATCTGACTTTCTAAAATAGAAGTTTGTAAACGAAAGATTAATAAGACCTGAGTGATGTACGGCATCCTGAGTGGTACGTAGGTCTCCTAGCCCGTGACTCAGACCCGCTTGTCAGCAACCCAAACCAACCTCGCAGTCGCTCTCTCCTCCATATTGTACGGACCATGGGTAGATATGAGTGCCAGCACATCAAGCAACTTTTTAATAAGACTTGATTGGTATACGGAGTTATACCCCAGAACTCTGAAGGTAAAGCTGA
The DNA here is from genome assembly GCA_948099385.1 of Fasciola hepatica. NCBI lineage: Eukaryota > Metazoa > Platyhelminthes > Trematoda > Plagiorchiida > Fasciolidae > Fasciola > Fasciola hepatica. The sequence continues at coordinate 1,679,630 of CANUEZ040000210.1, read as the reverse complement.
GGTTGGAGCTGGATACCGGGACACTGCTGGCGCCAGTAGTATTAATATTATTAGTGGTATTTTTCTTGACAGCAGTCGAGAAACATGCACTAGGCATGATCATTCAATACAGCAATGCACTAAAATGTGAGATAATCAGAACTTCCCGTTTTTAGTTTCAGACAACTGCGGCAATAACAAAACAAGCCTGGGCGGTGTTTGAGGTGACTAAAGCGGAGATGCTCGCCTCAGAAATTATAAGTCAGCTTCGAATTCAGGAAAGAGATGTAGTGGATATCTGCCCGAAAGTGGTAACGGAGATAAAGGTGACACTGAAGGAAGCTATAAGCGCAGTGCTTGGAAGAAACATTGAAACCACAGACATCGGTAATCACGACTTGGATAGGTAGGCGAGGAGAGAATAATACAGAATTTGTCTTATGGGGTCCTCCGAAGTGGTCACTGGACCAAGTCTCCCATGATCTACGCGACGGGTTGCTCCATGCACCACAGGGATAGTAAAACTCAGCTGTGGGAACTTAGAATGAGAGCTGACAGGGTCCCTGGGTCAAGGAGTACCGACCCACAAAGTGGCGCCCTCCACAGTATTGGACAACAGAACTAAAATAGCTTCAAAGATTTCTGTTGCACGACAGGTGGTCTGCGGGGTCAACAGAATGCCTCGGCCGCCACATATGATGAGAGCAACCCAGAGCAGATTACTACGTATCCCCCTTCTATGAGGCATTATAACGGGAGCTAAGCAACAGAAGAGGTTTGTTTTTAAAACCAGCCTCCCAACAGACCCGCAGTTACATGGGCGCAAGCTCAGAATTGAGAGCCGGGCATTGTTGAGACAGCCCCCACACTTTTGCAGCATTGCCAGCCCTGGTCCTGAAGAACAGCATGGCAGGAGCTGAACACGCAGCTTTCAGTCCGAAAACCTGAAGGTACCAGCTCCACTTAAGCTGGCAGCTCACTTCCAGATACAAAAAAGGACTCTCCAAACCTGAGTGCCCCATTGACTGGTGGTTTACGTGTACGCCATCCCTCACCGAGTCCACCGTCGATCAGCCACCCCACTGGTTACATTAAACCCGGGCCGCCCATGTGTTATGACACCATTGTGGTTGAAGCTTTGGGCTGTATCTGCATCAATGGTCTGGGTTTGCTCCAAGAACCCCAGCAGCTCCGCCTTCTGACTGCTCAGTGCATAGCCCCGGCGATTGGCGTTGCCGAGACCTGGCAGCATAGAGGTATCCCAGACATCAAGCATATGGGCACATTTAGAACAGACAGTGCAACCGGCAAAGGTGGAGGGTGTGTTTTGCGCGGCTGCTGGAATCTGGAGGCAAGAGGCCTGCCATATGCAACCCTGGACTGCGTACAGGGGGACGTTTTGGTGCCCTAAAGGCAGCCGGGCAAAAGAACCTGTCCCCTGGGAAAAAATTACGGGCCTCCGAACTGTCCTTAGGCTACAACTGCAACATCATCACAGCACTCAAGCATTCGGACACGCTTGGAAGCCATTTAATGCTCATGGTGGGTAGTTTAAACCCGCCGGACACATGCTTCAAACGTCCGTCGTGCTCCGCTGGATATGGACCCACTCCCTTGTCCTTCTTTATTACGGTGGCTGAGCTGGGCCAGTACTAGTGTGCTAGGCAGCTCACCCGAATTCTGGGGAACACCACTCCTCCAGCAATGGGCTGGGTTCTCTCTAATGGACGACGGGTAGTCTACCGACTAAAGGTATTTGCTTCGATGGGCTCAGGTACCAGGGGGTTTCACCTTCCGGTAGTAAGTTTGAGTTGTGAACCCACCAGCCTCGCACTTCTGTGCTCTGGTTTCTTTTGGTCCTTCGAGCTTCTTAGAGTAAGGAGCAAATAGCATATGCGTAAAATGAAGATCCAAAAATCCAGATAATAAGCGACGATCACGAAGACGAAGAAAGGGCGCCAGAGCAACTTCGTCGCTGGTCGCGACACCTAGCTTTATAGCTCAATGTTTCCAGCTATTTGGTAGGTGGATAACGCGGACACCAACTAGGAAGTCTCAACTTCTGGCTTGACCAAGTCCACCAGCCAAGGTTTCCTACGTTTTGCCACGTCAAGGACTGACCAATTCGATCTACCTTCCAACCACTACCTGCTTCATAGACTAGCGTATGCTGAGGACGTTTACCAGCGGATAAGAGCCACTGACGTCTTAGGCACCTCATCCCGTTTAGATTCAGTGCTTGAGCCAGAGACTGACCTCTGGTTCACACCACCCTAGTATTTCCTGAGCATTTTTGATACCGCTTTCACGCCATATTTAGGCAAAGCCACAGAGACATCGGTGCAACGTTATTCTGGTTGTGAGCAACGCGTAACCAAAAAAAGTAATCTCGAAATCAGAACAAGGTTGATTCGCAGATTCTACGGTACCGCATTGACAAATTGTACTCATGCGCATTGTGTACAAACCTCAACTTTACGACCAAGGGGAATAAACTACATAGTCTTGACATCACAGGCATGTTAAAGCGACCAGGGGATTTTTTACAAATGTACTTGCACAGCCCACCAAAACCCTCCATGAAGGGGCCAGTGTCCAAGGGCGAAATGGGGTGAATGATTCACTCCAATTTATTTAGGCCCCAAAGTCAATGCATACGTCGTCTACCTTGGGTGAGGCCTGCTTCTGGTCATTTACGGACACACTAGCATAGCTTCCTGAGGGTCCGCTCCAAACATCTGGTTATCGAAGTTTCACTTGGTAAAAATGCGTTTTCATCGCTATGATGAGGTACATGCTCGGATGTAGTCGGCATGTGTAGAATCTTTGGGAAATGTGAAAAGCAAGAGGCTCTCTGACCAGAGGTAAAGTGAATACCGAAACAAAGACTGAGAGCCCTGGAAGAAATTTCGAAATATTTATGAATTGCTTGAATTCAGGGAGTTCACTTCGTAAATAATCACTTGAAGAATACACTTGGCACAAGAAACGTATCAACTTCATCAGAGATTGGATAACAATACAAGAAGAAAGTTTCGGAAATGGAGATGTTTCTACACACCACTAACAAAAAGCCAATTCAAAATTCTTGCTATTTCATAAACAATTTCAAGACGTGGGCTGATTCGGAGTTTCCAAAATTGAAATTCTTTGTAAATGGTGAAAAACGTCCTAAGTTGGGTGCGAATGTACTTTTAAGATTTAGTGAGGTGCCAAGACCTGCAGCGCCTGCCCAGAATCTAGGTCAGTGCTTGAGCCAGCGAATTCACAAGCGACAAGGTAGCGGGTCGATAAGACGCGAACGAGTTCCCGTCAGATGATAGCTGGTCGTATCGCCAACCAAAGCGCCTCAGTACGGTCGGGGGTGACTGTCTCAGGCTCCGAGTTGGGCACTCGCCCTGAACGCCTCTCGGATTTGAGCTTTGTGCAGCAGAAGATGAGCTGGTGTGAATAAGCGTCTGGCGCAAAACAGAAAACCAACTTTGAGCGCAGCACGAGAGGCGAGCCGAGATATGAAAGCGAACCAACACAGAGAGGAAGTTATAGATAAGCCTGGAAGAGAAATAGAATCTGTGGCAGGCAGCACAGTTGAATCTATGGATAAATGAGGGGAGAATGAATGATGTTTCAATGAAATTGAGACAAGTTTTGGAAGCACTAAATGCAACATGATTGTGGGATCCCCAGGAAGAGATGTGTTCGAGGTTGGACTCTAAAAGTACACTGATTGATTGGTCACGGTCGATGTTGGTGTTGACATGACGGGGAGTGCGGTAAGAAAGAGAAGAATGAAGGGTGGCATCATCGGCAAAGGAATGGATTGGGTTGGAAGTAGTGGATAAAAGATCATTAATAAATAGAAGAAACAGGGTGGGCGCAAGTACTGAACCTTGGGGAACACCAGCATTCACATGAAGTGGCTGGGACAGAACCCCATCACCTCGGACAGAGATGGTTCGCTCACTGAGGAAACTTAATGTCTACGATACGAGTGTAGAGGAGAACCTGAAAGATGGCAATTTAACCAGAAGACCTTCGTGCCAAGCTCGGTCAAAGGCCTTAGAGATGTCGAGTGACACCATGTGTGTTTCTCCGTGATTGTCGAATGTAGCCGACCAGGAGTGTGAGACGAGAGACAGGATATCACCGGTAAAACGGCGAGGTCGGAATCCTTATTGGCGATCGATCAGTAGTCCTTCGCGTTCGAGAAACGTATGCAGTTGGTCGGAGATGACAGTTTCAAATACTTTCGAAATAACAGGTGTGATGGTAATAAGACGATAGTCATTCGGGTCAGCAACATCACCGCTTTTGGAATAGGAAAAATCACGGAGTGTTTCTAGGGAGTCGAAAAAGTAGGAAGCTGAAGACAGAGACAGAAAAGACGACGTAAGTGAGGGGCCAATTCAGGGGCACACATTTTAAGGACAATGGGTGGTATACTGTCCGGACCGGGTGGTTTGCATACGTCCAGAGAACGAAGTGCTTGGCGAATTTCCTAGTTCTAATGTGAGGGTGAAAGTGGGAGACAGGAAAGAGAAGGAACCAGAGGAGTAGGATAAGTGGGTAAGGTGGAGTTGGAGGCAAACCGGAATGCAAAAACTTCGGCTTTCTCGTGTGTTTCACAAACAAAAGCACCAAAGGAATTACAGATGGGAGGGAAATTGGAAAGGCAAAATTTGCGGGAGATTGCCCTGGCAAGGGACCAAAATGTTCGACTACCGGTGGCAGATGAGAGTAAGCGTTCGGCTTTCCAGTGAACGAAGCGTTCTTTGACTCTCTGTATGGTTGACGAGCATCTGTTCCTGGCTTGCACGAAGCAGCGGTGGGAGTCGGGAGTGGGCGAGCTTCGCCAGCAGCGAAAGGTTGCACTCTTCAAGTGTACAGCACGATCACATGCGTGGTTGAACCACTCGGGGGATTCGGGTTTACCGGGTTTGGAAAAGTGAGGAACAAAAAGTTGCATACCTTGAAGAACAACGTCAGTGAAGTTAGAAGCGGATAGGGAAACGTCTGAAGTAAAGCAGCAATCATTTCAAGGATAGAAGGTTAGGAAATCGCGAAAACCATCCCAGTTGGCTGAACTGTAACGCCAAATGTGTGTCTCGAGATGGGTAGAGGATCGGGGCGAGTAAAACTGATGGAACCGGAAATAATGCGGTGATCAGATGAGCCAAGTGGAGGAGAGCAGAGATGCCTGAGAGCAGGGAGGGAACAGAAGTGAGAATAAGATGAAGGGTGTGGGCACAATCAGGAGTACATGTGGGGAGGTCAACAAGTTGTTGACCACGGAGAAATGTTCGGCTTCGCTACCCAGAGCCGAAGTGTCTGATGAGTGAATCAGCCGATCTCGATTGGGAACATTAAAATCTCCTAGGATGGTGATATGACAGTTGGGATCCGTGCTCAGTGTTTGAAGATAAGAAATCAAAGATAGTTGGATCGCTACTGTTGGGTGGACGGTAAACAACACAAAAGTAGTGATTATAATAAGGAAGTCAGAGTTTCAACCGCATCAACTGAAATTCACGATTAGGAAAGTCAAGATTCTGGATTCTGGGTGTAGCGACTGACTGGTGGACAGAGGCACAGACGCCACCTTTGGGTGAGAAAGAGGAGTGAAAGGTATAGTTGGGAAATCGGAGGTGGGTGGTGTCTGATGGGGCGGGGGAAATTTGGGTTTAGGCCAAGAATAGGGCAAGAGAAGAGGAAGATTGGAGAAATTGGTGCACGAAATCGATATTATGGTTCATTCCGCGAATGTTAGTGAGGGTGATGAGCTCGTGCTTGTTTTTCGAGTGAGCAGAGTGAGCAAAACAGCGAGTGCGTGTGTCGTTGTGTATTTTCATAATCTGTAGTGTGAAGGAAACCGGCAACCATGATCTTGAGACTTGAAGTGGTAACCACATTAGGCCCCAGTAGGTCAGGCGTGGTAGTGAGCCGGGCGACAGCAGAGCCGTCATCCGAAGGGTGTATGAACTGAGCAACCAGTCACCGGCTCCCAGAGGTTCCCGGAAGAGGCGAACGGACCGTACAATTGGTCACCGGCTCATCTGGACCAACACTGCTGCCTTGCAGGACGTGCTTGGTTGCGCAAAGGCTAGACATGCGTCCTCGAATAAAAATGCCTACTCTGGGTCGGGTGATTAAGTGGTACAGTAGTCCACAACGTCAACAACAATGAAGCCGGTGGAACTCCTGTTACACACTCGTTACTGTCGTCAAAAACATAGCGTTCTCACACTGTACGCGTTGATTTCTCTACTTCCACATTTCACTCTCACATACACACATTTTCGTATTCTTCGGGAACTGCAGTTGGCCCTACTTGCGGTAGTGTCTCTGAGGAATATCCTGTTCCTATTCTCTCGCGTCCTCCGTCTAATATCCAAGTCTCACTGAATCTGTTTCCACCAGCTGATGCTCTTCTTTGTCCCAGGAATCGTTTTAAACTGGCCACATTTAATGGGCGAACGCTGATGCGTATAGGACAACAGGCTTGTTAAGCTCGTACGCTGGAGACCCTTGCCATCGACATGTGTTGTATCCAAGGGACTCGTATCCGATTGGTGCCCCCCATCCAGTTCTGTAAAGTTTCACTTGCGTTTGTCTGAGGACCCCGAGGCTGCGGCTGCTGGTCTTTCTGACGTAGGCTGGGCTGTCAGTGAGAGGACTGAGGCTGCACTACTTGACTGGATCCCAGTTGACAGTCGGTTGTGCGCAGTGAGACTTGGAGGTTCGTGCAAAGTAAGCAAACGTCGTTCCGATAGACGCAATCTGTTTGTCGTCTCGGCTTGTGCCCCTATAGATCGCAGCCCAGATGCAATCAAAGATGTCTGCTGACAAAAGTTACACGACCTCCCACGTAAAACAAAACGGGGTGATATCGTGATTTTAGCTGAAAACATGAAAGCTAGAGTCGGCTGGCTGTCTTCGAACGAGGCACATTTGGAAGGCCCTTTTTGGCCTTGATTCCTGTCGTTCAGAAAACGGGGAACGGTTGTTAGCTCTGTGTTCAAATCACCGCCTGTTCCTCGCCAGTACGAACTTAGGACGCTGGTATGCCACGTGGCGTCCGCCCTCTTTGAGTCAGCAATGGACCCAGATAGACCACGTCGCAATTTACAAATGGCGGGGTCGCATACAAAACTGCCGATCGTACTGGAGCACTCCCCTTCACTCTGACCGCACGTTAGTTTGCATTAAGCTGTCCATGTGCTTCGGTTAGTGTGCCAAACGTACGATGCAGCAGCGGTTAGACCGCTGACTGATGCTGTCCGATCCGTCTTGCCTCTTAACTTTCCAAAACGTTCTAGTTGAAAAGCTAGAATCAACTCCACCAGATAACACCAACCAACACTGGTCGCTTATTAAGTATGCTTTGTACTCTGCTGGCGAGGTGAGTTTTGGCCTGACTGGTCGTGTCGTTACACCGTGGATTTCTGCTGAGTTTCTACGCCTTCTTGATGTACGCCAGTCCATCCCGGCTGGTAGTGAGCATAATGCAGCACGGCTCACAGCGAGACGTGAACTCAAAGCAAGTCTTCGTAGGAATCACGAAATCTGATGGTCTCAAAAAGCATCAGAGATGGAACATGCTGCCGCTGTGGGAAATTCCCGCCAGCTGTTTGATCTTATCCGAGTCACCCGAAGGAAGCTACTGGGTGTGAACGAAACAATCTCGAAGCTGATGGTTCGCCTATCCACAGTTTACAGCGACGTCTTGTATGCTGGGCGGAGCACTTTAAAGCGCAGTTTAGCTGACCTCCGGCGTCAGCCTCTCCCATAGCTGTTCCGGCACACGTCCCTTGATCCCTTTCGACAGATCCACTTTCTGCGTTGGAGCTCCGCAAGGAAAACCAAACCCTATGACGTCACAAAGCGCCGAACTCCGATGGCCTTTCCTTCGGTGCTATTTAAAAATGGTGGAATGGAGCTTATTAGAGAACTTCAAGCTTTGTTCTCCAGGGTCTGGCACTCTGAGAAAGTTCCCTTCGTGTGTGTGTGGGGGTGGGTGGGTGGGTGGGAATCGATCATTGTCCCCATGTTCAAGAAGAGCTCGCGCAGTGATTGCGCCAACCATAGGGGTATAAGCCTAATTCCGATGACGTCTAAGCTGCTAGCGTCTGTCATTCTTCGCAGGTTATACAACATGCGTGATGAGCAAACTCGCGAGGAACAGGCTGGGTTTCGTACCGGTCGTGTTTGCACCGATCGAATCTTCACTCTCCGGCAGCTGTTGAAGCACTGTTACGCCTTCCAAAGGCGAACAATCGTTGTGTTTCTAGACATTCGCGCGGCCTTTTACTCTGTCAATAGGTCTGCGTTGTGGCACTGTTTGTAAAGGAGCGGTGTACCTGAAAAGTATTTGTCGGTCCTCAAAGAGTTGTATCGTCATACCTCAAGTCTGGTTGGGGCTTATGACCAGTCTTCGTCCCCTTTTGTCGTCTCCAGTGGAGTACGACAAGGCTGCTGAATATCCCCTTTTCTTTTCAACTTTGCCATAGAAGGTGTCATACAGAACGCTTTGGTTTTCCAAACGATGGTGTCGAGCTCCTCCCACGGAACAGAGTTTTTGACTTGGAATACGCCGACGATACCGCCTTACTGAGCGACAGTGCACAGGCAATTCAACACATTGAATCGCTTGGCGATTGAGGTGTCCCGATATGGTATGTACTTTGCGCCTTCAAAGTGCAAAGCACTTGTTCAAGACTTGCAGAGGCCTTTGGCTGCACTCACCATTTGTGGTGATCGAGAGCTTGATCAAAGCTGGTGGTGGTGTCCGGGAGGTGATCACATCACGAATTGTGAGAGCCAGAGCAGCCTTCGCAAACCTGCGACACTGGTGGCATCGCTGTGACATCCGGCTTTCTCTCAAGGGAAGGGTGTGCAGTGTCACAGTTCTTAGTGTTCTTTACGGTTGCTAGTCCTTACTAGTTTGCGTTGGGGATGGTCGGTGGCTTTCTGTATTCGACCACCGGTGTCTCCGAATCATTGTTCGTGTCTGATGGGAACATTGGGTGAGCAATGACGAGGAGTGCCGTCGTGTGTTGCGTGCTGACAGTCGCCCCCTGACAGATAAACGCTCTACACCGCCTCCAACGACTGGGGCATGTTTTACATATGCCTATCCATCGTTTACGTTTTCGTGCTCTTTTTGCATGTGCTGGGCAAGGCTGGAAGAAACGGCGTGGCAGTCAGATAATGACATGGTGCGGGGGCGTGAAAAAGACAGCTTCGGCTCTGACTTTGTTTGGTGCTTCCCTCCTTCCCGGTTGGGGTCCAAGAGATGAGGATTGCCGTTGGTTATAGACGCTGAGAGATGTGGATCGGGACCGAATTCAGTGGCGCGAATGTTGTATGGCTTGTCTGTTGACTTCCCGCTCCCCATAAACAATTGATGAAAAAACTGAAAAAAAATTTTTCTTTTACTTTTTGTAATCTTCATGCTGACTCTTTATCCCCCACCCCTCGACTTTGTAATTTTTCACTGTTGTTGTTTCGTTGGCACTGTGCTTGTGCTCAAGCCGGCGTAGTATATTATATATATATATATATATATATATATATATATCGCCAACCAACCTGTCGGAAGATAGCCTACTTGATGCAAGTATGGGCAGATTAGTTTGCACTGCAACGATTGGCGACAGTGACCGTTTCTTCCTATATAAACAACGTGTTCTGTACTAACAAACTGAAATGATTCTTGGACAGAGTAGACTTCTCACTAGAGTCAGTGAGACAGTTCAGAACGCAATTCTTTAGCATAACAGATTTTGACAGAAGTTTAGTTGCTTTTTCTTGCCAAAGTCTTCAGCCCATCGGGACAACAGCGGGCTTGGTATTTTCGCTTGCCATTACTCGATCTTCGTAGTCGACGTCTATCCGTAATAGTCAAGACACTGACTTGTCACCTAAGTTTAATTAGTCAATATAAAACCGCTGAAACTAATTTCACCTGAGCTAGATTATAAGCAAGTATCCATTTTCAAGACTGTTATTCCCTGCTACTCCTAGCTATAATCACACTAGACTACTTTTTGTTAGTCGTCATCACTTGCAAATACTTATGGTGTATGCAAATTTCTTACGCTCTTTATCTTCCAGGACCCGATTAGTTTAATAAACTGTTGGCTAGAATCTCTCATGAGCCAAGGAAATGGAGTACATTTGTGCTTTCTGACTAGCTGGTCGGTGAAAGCCTCTCTCCAACTCACTTTTAGGTCATAAAAGCTACTAGCGATTGGTACATATCGAATCATGCTGGAATCATGGTCAAGGTTGGTGGATGCACCATTTGCGCGTGTCAATCACCAAGCAATTTTTCTCAACGGTTGTCTCTACGTCTTTGGAGGTTTCAATTCTCAGTTGAGGAACATCAACTATAATTCACATCAACTAGATGTCTTCAGATGGAATGTCCGTAAGTTTTAGCTACCTCTCTACAAATTTTCAGACCACAACAAATGGGAAGAACTTAAATATCCACTGCGTTTGAAGGCTTGGAGTTGCAACACAAAAACTTGGACATCGGATCCTTTGTCTTCAGTGAGTCTTTTTTGGCGACTCAATTGTAAATGGTTTACGCGGGATACCTTTTCCGGCTTACTAGCTATGTGGGCTGACGCTGATATAAGACCATTTAGCTAGCCGATCATACCTCCAAAATGAATCTCTTTCATTTGATAATCCAGTCGTTATACGTGGGTTTGAGACAAGACTCATTAAACTTCTCTGAAAGTTATAAAAGATGTACCCACATGATAATTCTTTGTTAACTTATGAGTTTCGGACGTCTAGCATCAAACTCCCATTTGAGCCTGCTGTTTTACTCTGTTTCGTCCTTTACTATTAGGTTGACTATTAAGTAGCGAGCGAACAGATGCAGAGCAAAAGACCGGAAGAGACTCACCTATATCAGGGAAGCGAAAAAACCGAGATGTGCAAGACCGGAGCAATTTTCGCTGCAGAATTCGGTCAATGTTCCGTCCCCTTTTGTCACTCTTCTCTAGTCTTTCGATAATCCGATTCTTCTTGATCTTCACGTTTTGGTGATTCTCGTGTTACTCCCTGAAATCCGCATCAAATCGCCTAAACATTCAGTTTACGTCCTTCTGACTAGACTTGGTTACACTAAACTAGAAGAGAGGTCGTTTTCAAGGCATTCGAGAATAAGGCGTTACGCAGCGTTTTCGATTGTGTGCACCAAACCCAACCTGTCTACTCACTGATTACTAGTGGGGTATCAAATTTTGGTAGTTTTTAAGCAGGGTAATGTTAGTGGCAAAATTCATTTCGTGTTGAGGTCCCTTGATGCCAGAGGTTATTGGTGATACTTCAAGTTGTAAAATGCGCTGTGAAATCATGAAAGAATTTCGAAAACTAGGTCGCTTTAATTGCCGGTGGGTAGATGTAATTGCATCAAATTCGGTGGCTGTACATCAAACTGGGAAACTATAATTCATGTAATATTTGAATTGTTTTACATGCAAAAAATTCCTGATGTGAGCCGGCGTAAGTTGTAAGATCTATATATATATATATATATATATATATATATATATATATATATATATATATATATATATATATATATATATATATATCACACTTGTCTGGTTTCACACTGTATGCCAAACAAAACATGGTACAATGGGGGCGGGAGGGGTAGATAGTCCGAGTCCATGGTTTGTTTGTGAGCGCGATACTGCCAGGTTGCACAATCCAAAGCAGGTGTTTTTTTTAGGGATCCACAACTGGAGTCTTTAGCTATCCAAAGCTTAACCCTCAAGGCAACGGGACGAAACGTAGGGTCGGTTCATTTGCCCTTCGGATGAAGCCAAACATCCTGGGTGCCCAGTGCATCTCTCCACAACAGATGCCGGTGAGCATACCGTTGTACGTCTCATACGTCACCCGTGGTTGGTTTGGAATCAGGGTCTAACCATCTCCTCTAGATTGACTATTAGTCAGCCAACCCGGTGGAGAGCGCCAGGCATTCGCATCCGTCCTCTCACTTTAGTGGGAACACCTGCCTCACGGGACGACAGTGTGTAGGACTTCCTCAGCAGAGGCTGTGTTAGACGCACGGTCATTTGGGAGCATTTCGAGAAGCGTTCAGGACGAGTAGCCATCTCGGAGCCTGAGACACCCACCTCCGACCATATTGAGGCATTTAGAGGCACGATCAGGATATAAAACAAGGTAATGCGTGCGTGAGAACATTTTTGTATTACGTGTGCGTAAGTGCAGTGGGAGGGATATATACTCCATATCCACGAACGACCACTGCACTATTGGAGATAACCGGCAACTAGACCTTGAGACGGAGTGGAGAACCATATAAGGTCCCAATAGGTCAGGTGTGGTAACGATCCGGAAGACAGTGGATTAGCGTCAACCACCAGATGAGAGTAAGCTTTCGGCTTTACGGCGGATGAATCGTTTTTTGATTCTCTGTATGATTGACGAGCACCCGTTCCTAGCCTGCATAAAACGGCGATGGGAGTCGAGAGTAGGTGGACTGCACCAGCTGCGGAATTTTAAACACTTCAAGTGTACAGCACGATCACATGCGTAATTGAAACACTCGGTAGATCAGGGTTTGGAAAAGTGTGGAATAAAGAGACTAATACTTTGAAGAAGCGGAAACGCCAGAGGCAAACCAGCAATCGTTCAAAAAATAGGAAGCCAGGAAGTCGCAGAAGTCGTTCCAGTTGACTGAACTACAGCGCCAAAATGTGTGTTCTGAGGTGGGCAGAGGATCACGTGAGCGAAGTTGATAAAGCAGGAAACAATACAGTGGTCCGCTGAACCAAGTGCGGGAAGAGTGAAGGTGCCTGGAAAGAGAGAAGGAACAGAAGTGAGAACAAGGTCAAGGGTATGGACACGGTCGCAAACTCGACTGGGGATTCGTGTGGAAAGGTCAACTAGTTGGAACAGGTTGTTAACTACGGCGAAATGTTCGGCTTCGTGCCTCAGAGCCAAAGTGTCAGATGAGTGGATCGACCAATCCCGATTGTGAACATTGAAGTGGTATTGCAGTTAAGATCTGTCCCAAACAAGTGGTCAGTGTTCGAAGGTAAGAAACCTAAGACGGACAAGTCGTTACTGTTGGATGAACGGTACACAACACAAAAGTAATGATTAAAAGAAGTAAGTCAGAGCTTCAATCACACCAACTGAAATTCACGATTGGAAAAACTAGTATTTTCTGATTTTCTTATCTGGATATGGCGACTGATTGGCAGACGAAGGCACAGGCACCGGCTTTGGGCGAAAGGAGTAAAAGGTGTATTTTAGAAATTGAAGGTGTGTGGTGTTTGAATGTGTTCAGTTATTGATGAGCGTGGTTACGGTAACTGTTATACTAGACAGCGTTGTTCGCAGACTTATCTAGTTAATAATACTTCAGCAGTCGTGCGAAACTGTTGCAGCGGTTCCTTCTTCGGGATCCAAAAACTCAATTTAGGACCATTTTGGAAACAGTTATGCAATGGGACGTGTCTCCCATCATCTAGGTGTTGCAGAATGACTCATGTTATGCTTCCGCAAAGAGCTGGAAACATTTATGCTACCTGGTTTTTATGGATGTCTTATCGAGCGTCTAGCCTGATGGGTACATCAACGGCAGTAATATATATATATATATATATATATATATATATATATATATATATATATATATATATATATTTATGCCAAGGGTCAAGCGCTATGAGTCAAGTTAGTTTAACTGTTAGACTCAATATCCTGACCGTTGGAAGCCTTCAAAGACGGTCACTATATGATTTTCAAATTCGTCACAACAATGGTCGTATCTAGTGGCAAAATGCCCTAACATTGGTGGTTATAGACTTTATTTTGGCTACATTCAAAATGCACGGTTTTTTACGTTCTACCGGTACTTTCGCGAATTTGGTGGGTCATCTGTACTGTAACTTACGGAAACGGGTCTGGCACCTAAGATGATCTGGTAATTTTGTTGGGACCACAATCCATAGCTATGCAACTATTATGACGTTGGTGTGCTTATAGTTTATTGATAAAGACCATTGGTCATTAGCTGTCATCGTTATTGGTGTTGCTCACGAATTTCGTGTTTTCACATGTTGTGACAGCAACACTAACTTGAGAAGTAGAGTAACGAAAGCTGTAGGATATCGTTCTCGTTATGCAACGTAGTTGGAGTGTAGTGTAATAATCAGTCTCTAGCGTACACCAAACCAATGTTAAAATAACCTGGGATCTCTTGGCAAACGAAAATGTACGGAGGAGTGTGGTCAGGTGGGTAGATAGGAAAAGTATGCGCAATAGAAATATAAATGGAACAAGTGGTATGAAACAAATTCACAAGTTGACTTTTTGACATTTATGCCATCAGTTCTGTTTTTAGAAGCTTGGCTCTGCCAAGCTTCATCACTTAATTTCCATAGATATGTTCACGTGGTGATTTGGGGTTCTTGGCTATGTCAGTGGGATTCCAGTTCATTGATTTGTGTTTCATTTCCTGAGTTGATCTAATTTCTTGTGATTCAGGTTATATGCTATTCAATCCAATGTTTCCCCTGATTGGATTTGCTGATGAGAGCCAGGATTACAAAAACTTACGAATACAAACGGGATATGTGGTATACGAGAGTGACTTACTTTTCATTACGTTGTTGTATTCTTTGTGTGGTCCTTCATACATGAAATAATATGCTACATTCCGTACTGATGTGGAGTTTTTATTCCTCGGCATTTCTCCGCGGGGTTCAGCCTGTTCAATCCATTTAATATCACAGGCTACAGTTCAGTTCGGACAGCCATTAACCATGCACTGGGTGCGGCGGATTTTGGTTGCTATTTCCTGGCGACAGCTTCAATCAGGAAAAATGAGAAAGGACAGGAATATTGAAGTAGCAGTAAACGAACTACAAATATTGATATCAGGTCCGTAAAGAATGTTTGTGTATACAAGAGCGCCAATGATCACGACACCTTATCATTTCCACTAACGTATATAATCCCTGAATGGAGGGGTCTCTTGGATCTAACACGTCCTACATGGCCAGGTCCACAGGTTAGGTTTTTTATACCTTTCTTCTATGTTATGGACTGGCCACCCTTACTCATCTTCCAACCGGTATCCGCCTCAGCGAACATAGCGTGCCGAGGAATCCCATCACGGGACATGCGCAGCACGTCCCAACCATCTTAGCTTGGTGACTTTTAGTGTTTCATCTAATTGGTTCGTGGACCTAAGGCTCTCCACCGAACCTCAACATTGCCTATACGGTGTTTCCGCCGGATCCGAGTAATGCTACGAAGACATCGGCGTTCAGATGCCGACAATCTTCGTATATCCTCCACCCTCGGGGACCATGTTTCTGAGCCATACTGAAGCACGGGCCTGACTTCTGCAGCGTACACTCGACACCTGGTAGATAGAAGGATGTCATGTCGTCAACACAGATGACTCAGATTGGCAAATGCCAAACGAGCCTTCCGTATACGCAAGGACAATTCATCCGATATCCGATCTCCGGGCGAAATGCAGTTACCCAGACAACAGAACTTAACTACCAAGTCTATAGTTTCTCCATATAAAGGAAGGTTTAGTGTTGGACCAACCCAGTCTTGTAACGGCATCTTGTCTTTGAAGGTGCAAAACGCAAGCGGTGGAAAATAATACCGGCAAACAGTTTAGATGCGATGCTAACAAGACTTATTCTCTTGTGGCTTTCACAGGAGGACCTGTCACTCTTGTAAATCTGTACGATCACCGATTCACACCAACTCTTTGGAACCTGTTCCCATCTGTTTGCCCTTTCAGCTTTTTAAATTAATTATCCTGTGGGAGCTGCGTTAGCATTAGTTAAGGGCTAAATCGTCCAATAATATTGGCGGTATTCGTGACTCAATTTGATGGTCCTCTCTGACCTGGTCTGATATTTTTGTGCGCTTATGCATGAAATGTTCCTATTTTGTTACTTCAAGCAGTTTGTTTGGCTGCCGAAACCTATAGAGAGAAGGGACCACCGATTCAAGTATAATGCCTGTGGTTTATGCTAGCATGAGTACAATATCCCCATAAAAAGGTGACAGGAAAGAAAGCCATATGATATTAAGACATTTCACCTAATTGCAGCCTCTACTTTCGTCAATCGCGTTTTACAGCCCGATGGATCGATCAATCCTACTTTGCGCTTTGGTCACACTGTTGTTGCTTGGCGTGGACGTGGTTGGCTTTTCGGTGGTCGCACCCAGCAACACGTTTGTCCGAATCAATTGTATCTTTTTGAACCTGGCTACTACTCACATTTGCCTGACCGTTTGATTCCTGGCAGCCCTCCACCTAGAACAACACGTACAAAAACATTGATTGATATTATACAACCATGTTGGGCCGAGGTTGTTGGTACAACAGGTGTATCTCCAAGTCCTCGTGATGGTCATGCTGCCGCGGTTTTAGAAAACGCTATGTTCATTTTTGGAGGTTTTCAAGATGTGGTAAGTAAACTATTCCCTACGTGTCAATCTATTCTGGTATGTTCTTTGGTTAGAGGAATCCCATTCGTATACTCTCATTGGTCGCGTACGTATAAAATCCAGAGGGAAAAAGAATTACGATATAAAACGACCGACCAGTGTGAACTGGAATGGCCGAACACATTCCAAAGTACATACATGACGCGATGACTTAGTCCAGGCCACAATAATCGAGTGCGTCACATCGATCGACCTCGGTCATCGCTCGCCACTTGGTCGAAAGTGGTTACACAGTGGGTCCAGCGAACGCGTTTCAGGTCTTGTTGCATCATCGCGACAAACACTGACTAAGGATACTGGAGGCATTATCGATCACATACCAAACCCACCGTGTGTCCAAAAGCGTATGACCTTCACCCTTAACCTAGCGTGGCTTCAGTTAATCACAAGCAGTCACATGCACGCACACACAGACACACACGGCTTCAAGTCTTATAAAACTGCTTTAATTGGTCATTTCGTTTCATTGCATTTATTTTTCCTGCTGGATGGTATACGTACGCGACCGATGAGTATACGGAGGGAATTTTTCTCGCAGTGTTTGTCTTCTGAATTGTTTATATATCATGCAGAAATTAAAATTTACACCAAGAGGGGTTGTTGCTTCGGACAGAATTACGCCTCTATCAATTAGGTACGAACTAGGTAGAGGATAACAGACCGTTCGTACTGTTCATATCACAAGCTTTGTTCTTCACTGCTTGCGTTTAAATCCCGCCTGATTCGTAGCATCTTCCAACCGAAGGGGAAATCTAAATGTATGAAGATAAAAAAGTACTGTGATCATCGGGTGGAAAAATCTAGAAATTGGGTGCAATTGAAATAGCAGGAGTCCAAGTCGTCAACTATGTCTGCAGGAAGTTTCCCGATAGAAAATACGGAAAAAAATGACTGATGCGTAGTTTAACTCGGCATCTGAAATATGAC
Organism: Fasciola hepatica; assembly: GCA_948099385.1. Lineage (NCBI taxonomy): Eukaryota > Metazoa > Platyhelminthes > Trematoda > Plagiorchiida > Fasciolidae > Fasciola > Fasciola hepatica. The sequence goes on along the minus strand of CANUEZ040000210.1, from coordinate 1,662,185 downwards.
TGTCAGTTCCCAAACGGAGGCTGAACGCGACCTAGTCGTTCTTAAGCAGACCCTGATAGCAGAACAGGAACAACATGCGATCGGAGGGGTTTTGCACGAGAGAGGAAAGAACTGATCAAGGAGCACAGAACTGTCTTACTTCCGAGTCGTACTTTTCGCGTTTAGGGTCGAACGCGAACAACTCTACATCATATTACAAGTGTTTGACGTAATTGGTAAATTCAAATCTAGAAATTAGGGGATCAAAATGAAATATGCATTTGTCGCATTTTGTATGGTTGAAGTTAGTGACTGGGATGTCAGAGACGTTAGTCAAAAATCCGTAGTCACAGGCTAATGACTCAGCCTAATGCTTACTCAAGAAATACAAAAAGAATTGCGGACAACTAGATCATTGATGTATGTAAAGAAAAAATAATTTGCTGTCTACTTTAATGCGTCGAGTTCTGTCGGAGAAATAATCTTAATCACTCAACTGTCGCTTTCATTGTCTGACTTTCAGTTTGGGAGTTATGATAACTTCGTCTATCGATTTGATTTCATCACGTGGTCATGGACGCATATTCAAATTCACTCTGGACCATGCATTGGATTAAGTTTGTCTCCCCTGTCGACAAGCGTCTACGCACTCCCCCAGTCGACGGATTCAGTCTATCCAACTCCAATATCTCCACAACTCCAGTCTGTTGGAAATGACGAATCCGTGGCCGCATCGACGGTTCTTCAGTTTGACGTTCCATTGCCACGTGATTTTTCTTGTTTGATAAGTCATCAAGGTCGAATCTTCTTATTCGGTGGGCGCAGTGAATTAGCCGCTCGAAGTGGCTTCGATGTGTATGACTCAGCACTTTGGGAATTGGTCCCGTTAAAGGTGCATGAATCAACTCCGGATGGATCGGATCACAATTCCACCGATGCATATTGTTACACTCCAGTTTGGCCCGATGAATGTGAATACTGTTCCGCGGGCCATTTACATAATCTGGCAGCATTTGAAAATTTGCAACGCATGGCCTGGGAGGAAGAAACAGGCAATTGGGTCAGGTAATAATTGAGTTGTATCGCATTCATGTTATTGATGAGAAACCGTCCTGTAGATGCTGAGTATTCTGATGGTTATTTTCACCGATTTCCAACGTGTTCGGTGAAACTATGGTTTCGGGATTTTAAGTTATCTTGTAGCTTGCACCCACTTTCTGTTGATTTTTCAGGTCTTGTTTAGAGCCGTGAATGAATAACTAGTGTGACCCATAGATGGAATCTTGATCTGTGCGGATATGGCCTACTACTCTGTGAAGTCACCACATCAAAATTCACTTGCATGAATAAAAGTAGCAACTACTTCACGTTACACGTTACGCGCCCATTTCCACTTTGCTAATAATCCCGGATTAGAAACAATTAGGAGCAACTTTACTTGGTTCCCGAGTTGTGATCTGGCACGTCTCTTTGATTTACCTTGACAGTTTTTCTGTAATAATTGTTCCTCAAAGTATTATGGCGAGAAGCCAATAATGTTTGATGCAACCCTGCACTCGATTCAATCAGTCAAGAATTCTGGGCCACAGCTCCCCCGCGTCCTTGTTGTTTGTGGAAATTCTCCTCTAATCAACCGGGAGATTTGGTTCGAAGTAAATCCTCGGGCGACCAAAAGAATTGTGGTCACAATCTGTTTTTCGGGTGCCGTTCACGGTGGTCTTCTGGTAACGCAACCTGGATTCGACGACACCCGGGCCATGGGCTTCAATTGCCTGATCGTTTGCTCCTCCGTCTGTGTAATCTCGCGGAGAATTCCCATGTCAGTCAGACCGCAACTGCTACAGCCACCTCGCCTCATGGTCGTAGAAGTCTGTCTCACTGTGAGCATTTTAGTTTTGGTAAACTTGTTGTGCGTATGTTTCCATCTTCGCTGTGAATAGCATTGATTCCTTTGTCTGTGGTGATGTTGACTACCATGAGCTCACATCCATTGAAGTGGCTAGCATTTGCCGTGGAATATAATCATGTAGTTCTCAGATTTGCTTAGCTGTTATACTTGCCGGATTCCTTCCGACTGGTATATAAACTCTGGTCAGCGGCTGCAAATGGATGCGATCTGTTTTTTCCATGTTGCCTTACGAGTACACCTTGAGCAAAAGCTTTAGAGGGAGAGCCTCCCAAAAAATCCCTTCTTCAGTTTGGGTAACCGGACAGTTTCTAGTCCACAAACTACATAATTTCACACACGTTTCACATATGCTAACTCATTCTCATTCTCGCGTACCGAGTCTTTCTGTAATATGATCGAGTTGATGAAGGCTGGACAGACTCATTATCGCCGAAACGCACTAGGCAGTTCTGTAGACTCCGCGATTGATAATAATATTTTTGTGTTTCTCAGGCAACCGTTGGTGGGGACAGTGATCACAAAAGTGTAGTTCCGACAATGCATCTGGTTCAGCTAAATTGTTAAGCACGCGCAGGGCACCAATGTTTGCAACCTTCAACTTAGGTTTACTACTGCAAAAAGGTTAGGACGCAGCTCTAATGTGCACCCTCCAGACTTGAGCCATGGATATGCTGCTTTTTCAAGACTCGCCAATGATTCAGTCAGTGTACCTCGACTAAAATCACTATCTGGATATGCCCATGGATTGAGCTTATCGGAGATCCTGCGACCTCTATGTCGAGTCACGTGGGTGTGAGAATTGATCTGAGCGCCAGAACTGAGTCTGCTTTATGGTATTTGTTGTGTCCCCAGATCACACAACATCATCACACTGGAGTCTCGATCCAACGGGACTGGGTAACACAATTTGGGTTTGACAGGGCTGTGCCACGCAGAATACACAGGACACAAGACCCAGTGGCACACAACGCCGAAGACACAAAACACTTGCGTCCTCGCAGGGGTAAGGCACTTGATCACTGATGCGATGCATTAGTATTCGGTTAGGTCATTCTAAACCCGTAATCTCACAGTGGCATGATTCGCGAACTAACGTAAACTCGAGAAAACGTACAACTCGGCAAGGCTAGCCCGTCCATTAGCTAGAGAGAGAAGACGAACACCAACACGATCAAACGTTTGTTGCCGACCGGACGATACAAGACAAAAAATGGGCCCAACTCTGTCGCTTATATAGTGTTTGCTGGTGATATTGTAAAATGTGTATTTGGGACCAATCAAAAATAAGAAAAGTACAGTGGGAAGACGGTAACAGTACTGGGAGCGAAATGAGAAAATTTACAACGGTGGGGGGAAAATTTAAGTTTTGGCAAAGAGTAGTAATATCTGTTTACTCCATAGTTCAACGTTTTTGAATAGAAGTAATTTTCTTACTGAAATCTGTGACATCAAATTGTGGGGGAAATGGTGGTTTCCTCCAGTAGATTTCACTTAACAGCAGACTATCTATGATCCATTTGAAAAGTTCGCTTGGGATAAATAAAGCATGTGACAACAAGCGCGATCTGTTCGTTGTGGCTACCTGTGCTCACAATGACTGCGGTTCAGACGCAGTTGAAGATGCATTTTACCAACAACTTTTAAAATTTCTGCGAAAGGAACTGTCGTAATACTCACGTTGGTTTTCAAAATCCTGATAAGCCAATGCTCGAAAATCAAAGCGGTGCTAGTTCTCAGCGCACCGACAACGGTGACCGTCCGGTACAGAAAATCATTTTTTCCTTGAAGGGCGCCGGATAGTGGCATCGTCAGCTCTTTTGTAAAGAAATAGCTTATTTGAATTATACGCAACATTGGTTGTCAGTTGACCACAATTATTGGAAAATAGCGTGATGAGCAAGACCGACTTATTCACAAGGAAGAACAACTACGTATTCTAAAAAACATTCAGAGCGCGGAATCTCCAGTTCATCCAATTCATAAGTACAGAAGAAAGATATATGTCGAAAGGTGTGGACGTTTCGTTTATTCTTGTCGGTCGCGACCGTGAAACGTAAGTATTTCTGTGGTAGAGTAAGAAAAACTTCATCGAACCACACCAAAAGTCGAGAAGACAATTTCTGTCGGAAAGAAGAAAGTTTTCATCACTTTTCCATTTAAAGGGGACTATTTATCTAACCAAATGGAGCGTAATCTTACTTCGGCCCCTTAGAGACATACCTTTACAACAGCGCAGTTGCATCTGTTACAAACGGCCATTGTGTTAAGTTCCCAAAACTGCTCAAACGGTCTTACCGACCCCTATATCTCTCCGTGTATCCGTCAGTTCATTTGCAATTGCGATGGTGTATGATTTGAACCGATAGGTACTTAGCTCAACGAGTGTCAAAACGCACCCAAGTGATTGTTAAAATAATGACGCAATCCGCTGTGGCCACGTAGTGACATTTTATCTCCCCCTCGATTGCACCAGGTAACAAAGTTCATCTGACCCAATATTTTAGAACGATGTTGCACAATCCCGTATCGGAGGTATTTGCATTTAGCGAAGCAGTTTTGATCATACTGCAGCAGCCATCACTTCATGCACAGAAGCGTTTGATACAAAAAGTGTTTGTTTTTCTTGACGCTGACCCAACTGACCTTCCCCAATCAACACACTAAAATAGTCTTTAGTGCAGTCTGCCCCAGTGATATTTTTCTGTACAGTACTATGCTGTGCCATTTTGTATAAAATGTTTTACGTTTGCGATGGACAGTAGTAAAGTAAATGCTTGCATCTTGTGACTTACGTATTCTTTCTTTCCTAATGGATTAGATAAAGAAGACTCAGGACTTCAAAAATATACGGGATATAAGTCGTCAGAAGTGTCTCACTTTTGCCTTATCTGTCGAGTCAGATGGCTAAAGGTGTATATAGAATATACATATACATGTGTAGTATGTGTATTATACTCTACCGTATTAACGATAGGCTTATATAGATAGACACAGTCGTTCTGTGTATTTCATGCAATGGCTTGAGCGGTATTCTTTATGATCTTAATTTTTCTTCTCCGTAAACGTCTTCATCTCTAAATCGGCGATGAAGAAAACAGCGTCCAACTATTAATGTGTCAGAACCGAGATTGGTTCGGAGTGTATCGAAAAATCGATGCGCCATGTGAAATGTGGTAGAATTTTATTGTTTAATAACACAGCGTAGTCAAGATCGTTGGTAGGTTGTCGACGTTTCGGTCACCACAGGCATTCTTTTTCAAGACTGGTTCTACGACTGGTTGTAAAATTTTACCGCAGCATCCAACTTCTTAAATAAAGTGGCTTTGTCAGTATTCACTTCATTACTCATTTATCGATCCATGCGTCCCACACCCAGGGGCCTATGGGGGTTATCTGTACATATCGTTCGGTACTGTACGTTGCCAGACTGCCGAACAATGGCAGTTGCATTATCAAGACGTCTGGCGCTACAGTTTATCGGACAACTCATGGACAAAGGTCATCACGGAACAGTTGGCCACCAATTCCCTGATCCCCACACATTGGCCTTCGTCACGTCGACGTGCGGTCGCTAGTTTATACTTACCGTGCCCGTCGATTTCCGACACTTCCCAGGATTATGTGCCTTCAATTCGACCGTTGGTTTATGTGTTCGGCGGGACTCAACCACGAGTTTTGGACAAACGATGCACAATCTCCTACCACTCGACTCGTCGGACCGCCTTTATGACTGCTCCCGCCCGACCTTACACTTTGTTCACTTCCGGCATTCCCTCCGTTTCCAGTCCAGGTTTGTTGAATGATTCTCCGTCTCTTATTTTTAGGCTTTCGCGTTCGTACATGCCTTTTGCTTACTATCCTGTTGTTTTATACATTGTGGATTGACTTTATGCAATCATTCCCTTGGGAAAGTGTCACAATTTTGTCGCATAAAAGCTCTAGAAACGTACGACCCATTCCGTAGCACTGTGATCAGATGCGTACTTCGACTTGAATATTTTATTTGTTTTTAAACTGTTGTTGCTAGTCTGCCAGTTCTGGGTTACAGCAACCTCAAAGTTGACAGGCCAATATAGTTGAGCTGGTAGCACACTGGTTGACAATGAAATCGATGAATTGTTGAACCCACTTGATCGATAATGACTATTCGTGTAAAGTCAGTTACGACTGCTTTCACCACACATCATTGATGACATTTTTATTGAGCCGAATACCACATTATGGGTGTGCCGGCGAAATCCATTGTATACGAACAGCCGAAGGTGAGTTCATGCTTGCAACGATCTTTCGCCTAAGATAGTAGAGGGCAAATCCGGTGTTTGTAATCTAAAATAGCGTCACTCGAATAGATCCATCCGAGGTTGATATAAAACCAGAAGTGAGCCAAATTCTCGGTAAAATAGTGATTCTCTGAGGGCAAAATAATTATGTCAGTGATACGTGTCGTAAGAAACGAGATGAGTAACAAAAGCAAAATCTACATTCGAGGTGAATTACCAGCGGTCCTAATCGGGAAACATCCTCATTTGGATGTCGGAACAAAAGTGACCGAATTCAAGGTGGCCGACCGGTGAGAACCAAGATCATTTGAGTCGACGAATAAGATTAAGGGACGCAAATAGTTTTGCTACTGAAATAATGGTCGGTCTCAAAACAGAAAACGGAATAACACGAACGAAGTGTTACGATTATGAAGAATGGTGTGCGGAGTGGTGCGGGTTGCCCCTTATCACCCCTCATTTTCAGTTTCGTAACTGAATTGATTCTGAAGATAGCCCTGTTCTCGTGTGACAGTAGTGGCATCGACCTGCACTCAACTGTCTGATTTAAAATGTATGGGCAAAGTAGAGATCTAGGCAAGTTGCAAGTTTTTCATGAAAGGTCCATACAGAAAGAAGACGAATACAGCGTGATGTTAATAATTCATTTACTGTTCTTAGTTACCTGCAAAAAAATCTAAAATTTGCACAAATTGTGTTGGCAACCACAATGAACGGATATGATACATTGACTTTATACAAGAAATTACAATTATCTCCATGGTAGGCGGATAGACTGTCAATAGTTTCCCGACTCGAGGAACAAGGTTACTTAGTTTGATTAACATGGCTTCACTGAATGCTAATAGCCTAGATAGCAACAGTTTGGAAGACGAAATGGAGCTAATTTCGCATTTGATTGTCATCTAATGCTTCACTATGGATGACCCTGGATTTCGGTCAGGATTACCCCTGGATGTGTTTTGAGTCATCGATTTTATCAGTCTCTTCAGGATATGCTCTGAAACCCGTTGTAATAGTTATCGGTTTGTTCTCCCGATGTAAGTGTCACGGCAACTGCAAGCGAATTGATGCACAGTATGTGACAATGTTACTTTTTTGTTCACAACAACCACCCTCGGAAAACGTTTCTTTGTAGTGTTTCTGCTCGTTATTGCAATCTTTGTATTTATGAAACTTATACATAGAAAAATCATCCCTCATACATGGTATATCAAATCCTTACGTTCTGTTCCATTTTTGTTTAATTTTCCCCACTTCGGTCCACAATAGGAGAACCGGTTACTCAGAATCGTTTGCTAGGTCTCGGTGATGGCGATTCGATCTCTTTGCTGAACTTACCAATCATCAATTCAACATTGATGGCTCTCGGTACGACAATCATCACCTCACCAATGACTATTTTGCTTGTCAATTCACCACGTATGTTTCACATGGAACGGTCCACGCCGTTCTACCTGATTATGATCGTCCCGACTGGTTTATCCTCATCGTTTTTCTCTTGCGGAACCACGACACAGAGGTGTCAGCACCTGTCGACTTTGTCACATATGTGCGTTGTCAGTTTTGCCGAACTGGCTGCTTTGTTTCGCACACCTCTGACTGGTGTTCAGCCTCTGGACACCATGTGTTATGGGTCGTTGGACAAATTGTTGTACACAAATGAATCGGATCCGGTACAACTTTACACCGCGCTTCGTTTGGCCTGGTCCGCAGTGCTCACTTGTGGATATTCACACGACGAGGACGAGGCCGACAACGGCCATACAGCATCTGGGGAAAATGTGCACGGGGGTTCACGTCTACACATGCTGATCGTACAGCAGCAACAACAACTACTACAACAAAATCAAATAACAATAACAACGAACTGCACCGCTGACGAAGAAACTGCCGGTGATCATCCAGGTCTGAAGATCGGGTACGACTTGTTCTGTTATCTCTGTGTTACCTACGCATCGGTACGGCGACAGTGGTAAAATACATCCCCACTAAAGTTCATTGTGTAGTGTGTTGAATGATTCAACTTTGTTTTCCGTGGAAGTCTCTTACATTGCGAAAACCATTACAGTTCCACTCTGTATCGTTCCGTAAAACCTAACAGAACTACTGCAAGAATACTGGGTTAGTGTTTCACCAAACTATCCTATCAGTACCAGTTCCACACTGTGGCAATTAGATCAGTTCTGTTGTATGGCTCAGAATCGTGGCCGTCGCGGGTGAAGGGTTCATGTAATCTCGGTTTTTGAGCATTGATGTACTCGCTGCATTGCTGTAGTGGGCTCGGAATACCTTCTCTGAAATACGGAGGTAAGGTAAGAGTGTTGAGGACCGTAGCTCAGTTTCGCAGAGTCCTAATCTGACACATTTACGGTGGTTCAGTTCGGTTCACTCAACCATTAACGTCGCACTTTTTCCCCTTGGTTTTGATTGCTACCTCGCAGCATCGTCGAGTCAAGGGCGAAAAGAAGGGAATCAAGGTTTTCATACCTTTTTGCCATGTCATGAACTGACCACCACGATCTACCTTACAACCACTACCTGCCGTGGAGACCTATCGGTGGGCATGCGTACTACATTTCCGAACCACCTTAACCTGTTTAGATTCAGTACATGTTCCAATGTCTGACCACTGGTTCTATCCATTCTACGTCGAACCTCAGCATTGCTGAAACGGAGCTTCCACCATTCTCGATCAATGCCACAGAGACCGATGGACAAACACCGTCAGTCTTCGCCTGCCTTCTACTCTAAACAGATATGTTTCTTAACCCGTATAAGAGAACGAATCTAACCGCCACACTGTGCGCTCAACTCTCGACAGACGATCGGATGTCACGCCGGCGCCACAGATAACGGGGGTTGGCAAAAGCCAAACGCGCCTTCTGTATACGCGATGACACTCCATCTGACATCTGACCATCTGGCGAGATGTAATTAACTAGGTAATAAAACTTAAGCCGGAGCTGCCCCTGCCAAGAAGAGGTTTGGTATTGAGCCAACCCAGTCTTGCAGCAACATGTTACACTTTGAAGGTGCAAAACGCGTCCCAAACATTGCTACGCTGTTGTTTAGGCTATCTAAGGAAGCTCGCAACTTACCTGGATCTTCACTGAGAAGAGAAATATCGTCTGCATATTCCAATTCAAATTGTTTACTGCCTGAGCAAAGATCGATGCCACTATTCTCACACAAGGACAGGACTGTCTCAAGAGCCATTTCATTTACAAAATTGAAAAAGAGGGGTAAAATGGGGCAACCCTGACGAACACCGCTTTCCGGCGTGAACTCGGGTGAAAGATCGTCGTAAGCACGAACTCGGCTTCGGCTATTCGCGTAAAAGCATTGGAAAAGAGAAGTAAATTTCTCCGGCTCATCCTTCAAGAAGAGGCAGCGCTAGAGAACCGTATATGGAACTGGGTTGAATGCAGCTTTCAGATCAAGAAGTTTACGGGGGTAGAGATGTGTGTGTTACTTACGCCCATAAATAGATTCCCTCGGTGTTCATTGTTCTCTGAGATATGTAACGATTGGAGTCAGTGAGTACTTGATTTTGGGTAAGGTTTCAAAACCTTGACCTTTGGGCTAGGTCGTGTTATGCTTTTGAGTTAGGTTCCATGAGATCCGAATACTGGGCATAATTTTCACTGAAACCTTTTTTTCTTCCATTTACTAACTTATTTAACTTCCGATTGGATGGAAGCCAAAACCACAGCAGTTAATTGTAGTGGTTAGATGAACTAAATTAACCTGATATGAACCAGAGAGCAATGTAAAGAGTTTTTTCGGGAACTTACATTTGAGGTGGTATACCGAACCAAGATGAATACTCGAGTGATATCTACAGACTAATATACCTGTGTGCATGAATTTAAACCCCGTCTCACCCGCCTAATTATCGCACTTTACTTCAAGCTTGTGCAGGAGTGCGGCGAGAATGGCATACATAATAACCAGTAGGACTCAGTGCATTGCCTCGGAGGACTGGCCCCATGACTCCGAAACTTGTATTACAGAACGGCGGAAGACCCCGATGCAATATGAACTCTTTAACCTTTGATCTGTTAGCGCACACAAGACTGCAGACTGCTCCAAACACATGAATGTTAGTTTTCGTGGCGATCTAACACGCGTGACACAGCGTGGTAATGGAGGTATGCATGTTTGGTATACATTTTAAAAGGAAACACTGATAAGTTCGTGTGTGCAGTCATTCTTTTCTGTGACCAGCTGGTAGCAGTCAGTAGCTCCAAGTACTCAGGGAACTGCATCCCCACAGGTTAGGCTGGCAACGAGCCGGGAGAAAGTGAATTGCTCTCAACCACCAAGGTGATCGGTCATGGTATGGTTCGGAGATTGTACCTCAGTAATGACAGAACCGTAGCGATGACTCGATCACACTATATAATCGAGGCTTACACGGTCTACCACTTCGAACCTCAGGGTCGAGGTTTTCTGTTCCATTATCGTACCGTGGACCCTTATGATTTTAGGGTTTATCTTTTTGTTTTACTTAACCGTAACCATAACAATGAACGATCAGCACTATGTTAGACAAATGTTGTTGCTGAGGCCGTCAGCATCCGCCTCCACAACCCCTCTCTATGTGCTGAAAAACAATTTGTATGTGCCCTTAAGCTGCCCTGGCCCTCCCTTCACCCTACAACAGGCCCTAGACCAGATGAAAACTGAAAAATACACGAGAAAAACAATACACATCCGGTTTTGATTTAAGCCCGGATTGCAATTGTTTTCTTCCCCACTCTATCCCCTTTTCTCATTATTAATTTTTATCACTTCTCACTTATCTAATTGGTTCAACCTTTTGACTTGTCGTGATATATTGTGATGTAATGGCATGATGATGAATCACTGAAAACGAGCTTGTTCGCCAAACCGTGTTCTCCAAATGTTGTTTTCTTGCACGAGTAATTAGTCCCAGCATTTACTTCCAGACTTTTTATGTCTCCATTGATTGATAGACTTTGTTCGACCAGTGGTGATGGAGTGGTTCCGAACGTTTGCTTATCACTTCGGAGATCAGAGTTTCGAACCCCGCCACCGCCGGTCACTTTGGTGGTAGACAGTAATCCATTGTCGTTCAGCTCGTTATCACATGTGACCTACTGGGGCCTTATGTGATTCTCCACTCCATGTCTCAGTTTGGGGACTGGCTATCCCTAATTGTGCGGTGAACTTTTGAGGCTATGGCTATACTGCTTCCATTGCACTCATACACAACCAAAGATACCATTGATTCTCATCTTACCGTTGAGAAAAGTTTATGGTTCTATACCTCAGTACAGTGTTGTCTCTCTACTTCAGCTTCGTCCCAGGGATCAGGGTTCCTCAGGTATTCGTTCTTTCGTCTCTTTGTCGTGCAGTTTTGTAGGCATATATACTTTTCGTCGCGAAGTTCTGACTAATAGAAAATCCGCCTATGGTGGCATGGAAGCCCATATCACGGTAATTCATGCAGAATCAATGTAATAGATATAACGTCGATTGAACACAACGAATTCCCGAATTTTCTCAGTAATAGGGACATCAGTAAAGGTGTATTATGTGCCTTCTTTCTCTAAACAGATGAGGGTCCCGACGAGTGATCCATTTCAGTTCTGCCAATAAATAACCGCGCACATAAGTGATTTGGATTTCATTGTTATCCCTCAGCCCAGACCAATCAAAACATTCAGAACGATTGCGAAGCAGAGGCGAACAGTAGAGAAAGATTGTTGAAATAGAATGTGTATATGAAGTCCAGTGCGCGACTTACCGCGGTGCTTGATTATGTCTCGTAGTAGCATTTAAGAGCCGATTAATTGTAAACGGTTGTCAACCACTCACTTGTACGGAGAAGCTATCTGTTAATTTCACCTCTTGATGTACAAAGCATTTACTTGACTTGAGTTGAATATTGTCTATTTTCTAGGGTCATTGCTGTTCTCCTTTAGCAAATTATATATTCTACCGTTTCAAACCTGACCCGATTTTTTCAGTGATCCAATGAGCAACCTTTCCTACACACCGACGATATTGGAACAACACTGCTATGTATTGGCACCGGATGGGCACGTATTTCGGGAAACGTCGGACTGTATGAAAGATTTAACCTGGTTCACCCTACTGCCTTTGGTCTGTTCGGCCCTGATTACCACAGTGGATTTGTTGCTCGAGTCCACCCGGCGCTTGCTTGCCTGTTTACGTCAGGGTAACCTACACTCATTTGTTCGTGGCCCGTTAGTGTTTCGTGGCACAGCTACTTGTCCCGATTGCAGTGCGGACGAATTGCGCCCAGTACATGTATGGATTGATTCGAGTCAGCTGACCGGTTTGATCCCGGTGCGTGAGGAGCCCTCGCACAGCGCCACATGCGGTCGACCAAGGTCGCAAATCCCAAGTGATTGTCGGCATCAGACAATCGCCTCATTGTTGATTCAATTTCTACCGCACTTGAGAAGCACTCTGGAGCTGGAATTTGCCACAAAGCATTTTTCGGAGGACTCGGGGTCTGGTGGCGTGTCTGAGTTATTTGGACATGCACTTCCTTCGACTGGTGCTAGTGGGTACAGTGATGAGAACATCCTAAATGAATCACTTGTAGGTCCATCAGAGGTGAATATCAGCGGTGAGTTACGCTTTTTCCTCAGATCGGTGACATGGATGGTATAGCAACCTATTAAAAACAGAAACTATTTCTTGTTAGTTACATGTAGAACATTTATTCATCAATATCCTATCGCACTGTACAGAGGCGAGATGCCATGAAGAACATGAAAACATGGTGAATATGCAGTGTGGAAAAGAAGTTTCTTAGAGATTGAACACAGGCTTTCGCAACATAATCACCACTGACTACAATATCGAGCCATTTCTGACAAGGTTTCCAACCAAGCGTGCTGTAGACCTCGAGATCCTCAGCCAAGTGGAAGCGAGAGACCGACGGAGGCAAGTCGCGACGTCTAGATTTGGACCAACTGGTGCCACATTGTAGCTTGACCTCCTTGCTGCTTTTTCCAGCCAACTTCAGGCTCTGCAAGCAAAACACGACGAGGGAGTCGATAAGAAAGCAAATGCAGTACATGTCCTAGCCAACAAAGCCAGTGAAGCGATGCCAGCCTACTATCCTTTATCTTTTGTATTTACAACCTTTTATTATGTAATAATGGTATAATTTTTCAGGAAGGTTGTCGCGGCCAATTTGGGGGTGCTAACTGTGGAGTAACCGGCAGCGACGCGGAGACTCGAACCCGGGACAGAAGGGTTGCGAGCCCACTATGATGACCGTTTGACTACCGCTGGTCAGGAGTAGGAGGCACGTCCAATCCAAAAAACGCGTATACGAACTGTGAAGCTGCGGATTCAGCGTTGCCACGGAAGTCGCGAAATGTTTCTCAGACAACGGGGATCGAAGACAGACAACCGGTCGACATCGGCTGCTCAAACAGACCAGGTCTCGCAGCCGTACAAGCGCACAATGCATACAACAGCTTTGTACATTCCACCTTTAGTCTCATCTTCTCCATAGTTGATTAAGAGTACGGAACGCCACCGAGCCTTCGCAGTTCGGTTGATGACCTCATATCCAGCCTTCCCATCTGTTATAACGGTCAGCCCTGGTCTGATTACACCAGTCAGAAAGAGAACACGTGTCTCTGGACTAGAACAATGTAATGATATTTCTTTGCAGAGCAGTTTTACAAGGCAAGGAGATGCGCGTACAGATCGATAAAAAACATGATTGGATGACGCATGCGAAGGCGACATATAGACTGGCCAGTCACGTTCAGCCCGATGAGCGTGGACGGACATCAGGTGCGGCGTGAATCGGACTGGTTTGTGGTCTCACTACATCATAATTCTGTATACAGCTTCTCAGATAGACAAACTTCTCGATATTTTCTCACCTGTCACGACTGTGGATGAATGCGGGAATGGAACTGTGCCAATCTTGTGTTAGTACCTTACATTTTGAATGTGAAAAGGACATTCTGTAACGTCGTCGCAAACCATTGCAGTGTCGTTGACATGTTCTAAGTCTGGGAGTCGTTCACTAGGTGGGAGCTAAACGTCTCCGTTCCTTTAATTCTCTCTTGCCTCTCTTCATATGTCTTCGACTGCTAAATTAAACAGAAAAGATGAGAATGGGCACCCCCGACGTACGCCGCTTCCCACTGAGAAGGAATGCGACGATAATCCATATGCTATAACTCGGTCTGATGTTTGATGGTGTAGCTCTTTAATGATCTTGACATACTTTCTAGGCACTTCGATGAGACAATCGCAAAGGACCATCTTGTCAACGGAGCCGAGCACGGCCTGGATATCCAAGAACATAACCGCCGTTGATCTGGCGTGTGTGTGTTTGACGGAGCTTAAGTATCTGATGATTAGTGAGAATTTAGTCGACGCACCCGCGACTGAGGCGAAAACCTGATTGTTCTTCGCAGATCTGTTGGTCAGGAGGGGGGGGGGATAGAGTGTCTGAGAGGAGTAGCACCTCTGAGTTGATTGACTGTCGTGCCCCTTGGGACATCCTCCATCTCCTTGGTCTCCATCATTCACCCAGCTTTAACCTGTGGCTCCGCGAAGCTAAAGAATGCATCAGCTGTCACATCCCCATTAAACCGCTCGACAGACGGGCTAAACCAGGTTGAGGGTAACCGAGGCCTAAAAACCTCGGTGATATGGTGTTCGGCATGCAATGACAGATAAAGCTGAATGGGCGGACGAGATCTATTGATCCAACGGCTACAAAGGCGAACTGCCCAACCTACCTGACCTGGTATTCCACAAGAGGCGAATGAGTCGCACAACAGGTCACCGGCTTGTCTGTAACAACCCTGCTACCTTTCAGTCTACACTTGGGCATGCAAAGGCTAGAGATGCATCCTCGAACAAAAAGGCCGGATGAGGTACCGTCAACTTACTTCCTACTCCGGACTGGGCGATTGAGTAGTACAACAGTCCCGAGCGGTGCTAGGGACACCGCCTCGTACCATATTCCACTGAATCTCTATAAATAGTATTGTAAACATGCATTCTAATCATGCTACGGCCTCCGGCAAGCGACGCGCCTCGTGCTCCAACGATCAAGGTGTCAAGACAACAAGTTGAAATACTCAACTTGGAATGTACGGGCACTGTTAGACGTGGGCAGCCAAAGCCTCATAATGAGGACACTTCACAACTACAACATCGACATAGCCTGTCTCTCAGAAGTCCGCATACCTAACTCCGGCACTTGGTGCATAAAAGTTCCAGGAGAAGAGGCAAGTTATTGAATTTATCATAGCGGCCCGACAGTGGAAGGAAAACTGGATTGCGATCTCTACCAAACTTGCTTCCAACCACTACGTATGGTCAGCCATGTTCCGAGATATTCATGGAGCCTGCTGATCCTCTAGTAGGAGATAATCGCATACAATTAAGTAAGGTAAAGTAATCTGTTGGCGGAGGATTCTGGAGGCTAACAGCTTCGACGCAACTGATATCAGACTTATTCGGTGATGGTTGGGGCAAACATCACGAGCTCCCTTCTCGTAGATTAGGACATTAGCTGCGGAACGATTTCATGAACCCAGATCTCGAAGAAGACATTGATGAGCTCTTGGGTGAGTGACACACCATCACCCTTGAAACAGTCCTGAGAGAAATCGTCTAGACCAGGGGCTTTATGACGCTTGAGGAGCTGGAGTGCGTGGGCGATCTCCTCCTCAGTGGGCGATACAGTACGGACTGCCCATGGAACACCAACGGGTTCAAGAAAACCATTACGTGACAAAACTGGTGCTGAGGGCCAGTCAAACTGTTGCTTAGGGCGCTTCGCGCTCAGTTAGACGTGGAAGCTGTAAGATTGACCGGTTGTTTTTTTCGCAGGTTGCTTCACTAACACTGCTTCTTGTTAGCTGCAGATTGGATGAGCTGGAAACGCTTCCGAACTTTTGCTGCGGCAGTAGCTTGTTCCATGATTCGCGCGTTCGGACCACCAGAGCTCCAGGTCTCTACGTAGGCGTCTTGCTAGTTTTGTCCATAATTGAGTACGAATCCCGTGATTTTCGCTACCGGAATGGATATCCTGACGGCTATCTAGCAATGCAAGAGATCGCGGTGGGATCCAGTATGTAGCCGTTTGGCGTACAGCTAACCCCAAAATGTGACACTCGACACTTTCATGGCATTTTGGCTATGTTTCTAGCGGTCTAACACACTGACATGTGTGGCTGCCCAGATGCGATATTAACTCATTTTGATATTTCTCTCGGACCGGAGTCCGCCTGAATTGGTTCCCATCTATCCGTTGACAACAAACTTTCGCTTTGGCGTAACAATGCGCCATAAGCTCAGCGCACACTATTGCATGGCCAGAATCTAAGTATGTGCTCCAATACGACCTACACGACTCAACTGAGCCACACCAATGGGATCTTATGGCTATGTCATCTGTCTGTGTCCCAGACTGGATGACAGAAAGCGGTCGTCAAATCACTGTGCGTTTATGACTACGCCGGATACTCATGCTTGGAAGAATGGACGGTGGTCTGCACAAAATGTAGCAGAAGACTGCCGTTATTCGTACGTCGAGAGCCATCACCGCTTTGGCCTCCGGGCATCCGCTCTTCAGAATCTAGGTGACCAACTTGAGCTTCGGGGTCCCCAACCAGTACAACTATATCTCTGACTGATGCCTTTCGTAGAGAGTCATGTCGTTGACGGGATCCGGACTGCAGTCAGTGGGAACGTACTCTACGACAACGGTTCCTGTCACGCTCTCTTTTTACCTTGAATAAACCTTCCAAATGGATCGCACACAGTGTGCTATAAATAGGAATTCAGTACCACAAATCGAACTCTACTCTACCGCTCCGAGCGATTCCCGCACTCGCATGACCGAATGCAGAAACTGCGGCATCTCCGGATAAGAATAGGATGAATGCGCGTCCCAAAGGCTACTTGAGTCGAATTGTGCTGGTCAGGTCCCAGATACGAGTCTCAGACAAGCAATACGCATCTAAGGATAGAGTCTCGAGGGTGCCGCCAGAGCCAGTATTTGGTTTACTGGGCCGAGGTACTCAGCTTCCATGATCAATATCCTCGTCAATAACGGCCTGAAAAATAAAAATGTATTGTCAACTTCTGTGTGTAAAAAAACGTCTTATGGAAAGAGGTGGTGCGGTGAGAGCAGGGAAAATAGATCCAACCGCCTACACCTCAGTCATAGCTTGTGTAGAGTGGGTACGCAAGATAGTGAGAACGAATTTGCATACGTAACTTGTGATATTCATGTAGGGCGTGTGGACTGGAAACTATTCCACTGCCCAAACCGAAGCGCGGGGTTGTTATTGGAAGCTCCACCTCCAAAGCCTTTATCAGGGTATTCTATCAAGGTAGCGGGACGAAACCAGGAAATTGCGTTCACTGAAAGCCAGTGACCAAAGAGATGGTTCATACGCCGTTCGGAGTGGGTCCAGGGTCTCCAACGCTCTCTTATATTAAAAAACGGTGACCGGTAGCACGGCTCATACGCATCTTCCGAGAAACCTTGTCGGATACATTGAACACGACAAAGGGCAGTGGTCTCATTTTTAGTGGCGAGTCACACCCATCATGTCGTCCGCCGATTTATGTAGAGTTTTGTGTAGTACAGTCACCAGGAAAAAAATCATCCATATTCTCGAGCACCGCCGATGATCGTCCATGACCGCTTATTTGGCCGGTGCCCACCTTATTCGCGACCAATCACCCTGAGTAACCGTCCTTTTATGTGCTACTTGGAGGCATGTCTGTTGGCATTCAGCGATGCTATCCGCAACCGATCCCTCGGCTAGGGGCTACGGAAGTTTGAAATTGTGTTAAAGTTTCTATCGTTGGACTATGTAGAGAGACTGACAATGGTCAGGGAGTCGTGTAGATGTTTTGATTGTTTCAAGGTTAGTCACAGGACAAGCGCGTGTCCCACAACCGGTCGCTGCACTAAACACGACTGTTATGAACGTCATCACACATCCCAGTGGAGTTCAGTGTAAATTCTGTGAGTGTGGAAGTAATGCACACTTTTATGGGATTTCTGCCTGTTAGGTTGATCGAACCAAGGGCCTCGAAAGAACCACCCTTTTCTCGACAAGTTTTCAGACTCTACCCTCCTATCCACCACAGCCGCCAAATTGCTAGGAATCGAGAATCTGGCAGCGCGACTCAGTGTTATTGCTCTCGAAGGAACGACTACCAAGATGCCTATAGTCAGAAAATGCTGATTATCAGAGGCAAACATCTACTCCGCCTTGACCTCGAGCGGATGCAGCATAAGAAAGTCTATTTGCTAATCGGCACGAACACCGTCAAGGCACACTGCGTACAAAGTCCACGTATTGGGGCCTCTAGAAAACCGTACGGGGTAAAGAACGCGCTGGGATTAGTGTTTCTTGGGTCCTGTTTTTATTCATCCCACTAGCTCTAGTAAGACGACTTTTCTGTCTTCGAGCCATCTCAGTTTATTGGTACAAAATAGACCGTTTATATATTATATGAGGTGACCGTAACCGAATGTTTGTACACAAACATACTGGCTCAATTATTGTTGCTGAGCGTCTCTCTGAATGACTGATCTAGCTACAATCCGATTAGCTAATTTGGTTCAGACAGCTGTTGGTCACTGATTGGTCCGTCACCCGGCTTCTCTGGCCCCAATCTTGTCCTCATTTCTGGGCAAGTGATAACATACTGTCTGCTTCCCAAATCCTCGATCTACTCCTCTGATACTGCCCAGGTGAAAGCATGTTGTCTGACCACCGAACCAGGGCGCTTATAGACGTGTCTCCTGCAACCCTTATGGACCCATAGGCAGAAACATGATTAGAAGTACGTAAATTGCCCAGCTACAAAAAGCTGTGGTGCGTTCACAAATTGTGAGGCTTTTCAAATGGGATTCTCTGAAGAAACCAATAAGAATGGTTCATCAATGTCCCTGGAAGACAAAGCCGCAATAAAAACAGTTCGAAGTTCGGTAACTGTCATAGGGGGCAGTACCAAATTTAGCTACTCTGGAAACGAAACTGACGCGAGATCCCGCAAAACAAATCATTGACCGAGAAACATCTATGCCGTCTTCGGATACGACTGTGGAAGAATCCCGAACTCCTCATTCCGTTACTAGTATAATGGTGCGCCTGGGAATGAATGCAAGCAAGAAGCGGCATTAAACGCGGCAGGCTCTAGGCATCACCGCACCGACAGAGATACAGCCACTAATAATTCCGACTTCCAGTTGAACCATACCACCTGACTGAACTCACCAACGGGTTCATCCCATCCTTTAATGGCTCAGCCAGTTTTTGTAGTAAACGTTTTGATGGAAGGAGTGACAAGCAGACGAATCCAAGGGTATCGTGTAATGAAGCCGTACAAGAAAGGACGCTTCTTGTGACCGGGCAGTTTGCAAGATTCACTTTGAAAGTAAAGCAATCGTTTTCCACACCAGTATAATTCAAGGTTTTTTATATCAGTGAGTCGGTGGGATTCATGCTGACCAACGCGAAGGCCCCTTCACTCGGTTGTATATTTTTCAGTGCTGATTCGTTGTTGCACACTCATTTATGAAGTCGAAACCCTCCGCGCATCTGTAGGCTTCGGAGCTGTTCAGCTGGCGTTATGGCTTCATCAGCACGTCCAACGAACACCACGTAGAAATTATCTTTTATAGCGTTCAGTATTTTCTGACCAAGCTGATTATGATAGTCATTCGCAACCTGCCTCAGTACAAACGCTGCACAAAACAGTTAGGATGTTGCCCCAAACGGATGTACCTTCAACTGATGTGGTTTGGGTGGAGAATCAAGATGTTCAGATGGATACGGGAGAAAACTCGACTGCCCCATCTTCTGCAGTTAGGCGAACTCGTAGAAACATTTCTTCAACCCGCATCGACAAGGCTATTTTGTGCAACCGGAATCGCATAAGCGCTCCCGTCAAGTCATTGATCAATACCGGCCGGTAGTAAAAGCAATAGTTTAAACAGAAGCCGCCGACCTTGGCGGCAAAGTCAAAAATGACACTGACTTTTCCGGATTTACGTGAATTTATAACGGATTAATGAGGAGTAAATCGCAGTCCACCGATATTATGTTCAGAGACTTGTTCGATATATTCCTTCTGTTCACAGTTCACCATTGTACTAGTCAACACACTGAGGAGTTCGGGATTCTTCCACAGTCGTATCCGAAGACGGCATAGATGTTTCTCGGTCAATGATTTGTTTTGCGGGATCTCGCGTCAGTTTCGTTTCCAGAGTAGCTAAATTTGGTACTGCCCCCTATGACAGTTACCGAACTTCGAACTGTTTTTATTGCGGCTTCGTCTTCCAGGGACATTGATGAACCATTCTTATTGGTTTCTTCAGAGAATCCCATTTGAAAAGCTTCACGACTTATGAACGGACCTCTAAATGTTGATTTGATAAGTGTGATGGTGGTACAGATTCCAACGGATCAGAATTTCGTCCGGTGAGTTTTTCTCCCCAAAACGCCTCGTCGATCGGAGTCTCCCGTACTGGTATTCGGTATCATGTTTTAATCTACGACTAGCAGGCATTGAGTTTGATAATTTTCCGTGCTGTCTTCAGGGAAGGATGGCTCATAAAAGAAATAACTCACAACGCGGTTTTATCACCAGGTCACACAGCTTATTCTGAGTGTCTCAGGCGACTGAAACAGTGTAGCACAAATTGCAGGGGCGTTGGTGCGCCTCACACAAAACACAGAAGGCACAGGGTCTCATAGGCACACAACACAAAAACCACGATACCTGTGGCTTCTCGGTGTGATGATGCAGCTGATGACTTTGCTGGAAACTTGTAGACTCATAATTATCCAACGGTATGGTCCTTGGCTAGGTACTAACTCACACAGAGCACAAACTTCGATCAAACTACCCCATTCTCCAGCTGGAGAAAAAGCCGGAAACAACTCAATGTCACGCGGGCACTGGTAATGAAGAGCACAAGTCAGTACGTCGTTAGCTCTACCGCTTATGCAGTCCGTTTGGACGACCTTGGGAAAGCTGTAAATTGACCAGCCAAAAACGCGCAAATTCAATGGGAAAACTGCGGTGGAAGAAATATAAGACATACAACGACAGTCAAAGAAAATCTAGATTCAATTCAAAAATTGAAGAATTGAATTACTCGGTAAACAACATTTCAGTTGGAATCTGTGCGTACGGGAAAGTATCTTTTCCTAATTATGAGGTCACTCGAACAGACACAGAAACAGTAAGGTAAACCACTGGTATGAGTTTGAGGTAGGTGAGACACTGGAAGAATGTAATTGCCTTTCACATATCCTGTCGTGAGCTGGCAGTTTATATGCATATTCCGGGTAATGCATATCTCAACTGTGAAAGTCTATCAACCAAGAATTTTCAGACCTAATGTTCGATCAAACGACACGTGTTGTATTGTACGCTTAACCCCATTCCGGAGTGTTTCACGTGCCCAATACAAACGAGTTAGTTTAACTGGGTCAAAAGTGACTACATGGCCAAAATCTCCGTTTCTCTCACTCTCTCTGCATGTGAGCGAGTTAATATACCAATTTTATGCCTGTTAGAAAAGGATGGACCCGATTTCAGCGTTCAACTGTATAACACCATTCATATAATAGTAACTTTTTAGTAGCCATTTTTGGAGAGTTGCTCCAGTATTTCACCCTTCTTGGCTTTGAGCCTTCATTTGCAATTGCCATGTTAAGATAAATTCACATAACGATATTAATCGGGCAGTGTTCATTGATGTTTTCACTTATGTTGGGTTTATATTTTTTTCCCAGCCTGTAATGTATAAGTGACTCACGTTTTTCACCAACAGCTGCTATGCTGTGTTTGTTCGATTATTGATGGAACTATCAATTCAGTTCTATCAGCAAATAACATTGCGCTTGTGCTGTGATTTTGGTTGCCGCGTCGCAGAATCATCAAACCGGAAACCTGAATTAGAGAGCTACTCGAAAAAGGAAGTTTTGAAGAAAATTCATCTGGGCGAGTAGAGCCCGATCTTCTCAGGATCAGTCACTGCGCAGGCTGCTCAGATCAGTCTCTACACCTCATAACCGTTTCTGTCAACACGCGTGCAGCATAATGGAGAATCTGCTTACATTTTTCACGTCCAACAGTTCACGCTGTGAGTCTGGATTGCACTGTCAACCTTCAGCATATCGGGAAGCCACTCTGCTAGCTGAATTGTCCCGGTACGAGTCGTCGGAAGCGAATAACACAAGTGAATATCCCATGATGTGTAACCAGCATGAAAACTGGTCTCATCACAGATTCTTCTATTCTGTGCTTGCCACGAATTCAGCTAGATATGCATACGTCGTGACCTTCAGGACCCGCTGCTCTACCAAACAGCCGGAAATCATGACTCCTAAACTTGAATTGGTCAAGAACCGCATAGGTGATCCCAACAGATCAGGTGTGGTAATGAGTTGGGTGACAGCGATTTACTGTCTACCACCAATGTGACTGGTGATAGGGGGTTTCGGTTTGTATATCTCAGCAATGACTATCACTGGCAAGTGTGAAGCTATTTCCATATGCACCCAAAGTGACACACAGTACGGCAGGTTTTCATTAAACTGCATCGCATGACCGGTGGTGGTCGAGTGGTTTGGAGCGTTTGTTTACCACCTCAGAGGTCCGAGGTTCGAGTCCCCGTCATCACCGGTTACTTTGTTGGTAGACAGTGACCCACTGTCTTCCGTGTCGTTACCAAACCTGACCTGTTGGGACCTTATGTGGTTCTTCGCCACTCCAAGTCTCAAGATCCGGTTACCGGTTATCTCCAGTAGAGTAGTGGGCCCTCGTGGCTATGGAGTAAAGACCACTTCCACTGCACTCATGCGCAAGCGTGTAAATAAAAAGCTATACCTTCCCACGAAGCGCGGAATTATATGCTACCGGGTATGTACTCAGGTCGCGGATAGAGGGACGGCTGCAGTTTTCATTGCTAACCGTGAGTAGGGTGAAATCACCAAATAAGTAATTGTGGACGATCAGCGACAATGCTCGAGGAGGTGCTGGGATTTTAGCTTGATTGGCGTTCTCCGCTCTAAAATGCCATAAATCTGCTTACAGTACTATAACGTGGCAAGTGTGGCCCGCCACTAAATAAAGCCATAATTCCTTGTCGTGTTCCGACAGGGTTTCCAGGAGATATAGATAAACCATGCAGTTTGTCACCGGTTCATCTGGACCAACGCTGCTACCTTGTAGGAAGCGCACGACTGCGCAAAGGCTGGAGGTGCATCCTTGAATGAAAAGGCCTACTCTGGACTGGGTGATCGAGTAGTACAACAGCGCACAACGCAAATGACCATGGAAGATACCAGTGATACGCAGATTGACCTTAATGTGCACCATCGCCGATTTTTGTAATTATTGGTATTGCGTTGGCACCAGGCTTGATTTTGAGCTGGTATAAGAATAATGATGTACTCGTTCATATTTAAAATGAATATGGTAGTCAAATTCTCAGTGACATTTTTTCCACCTGCTTTCGTCTGGTACCCTTCCTTTAAAAACGGGGGTCTTCTCGTATTCTTTGTCCAGCTACTGGTCCATTGACTGTAGCGGTGGCAGCATTTGATGCTGCGCTCCCCGACCAACCTCTCCCTGTACCTGTTGAGAATGCAGACAGTTCGGAATCTGAAGATCCGGGGGAGTTCTTCGATCATTACCTCACTGGAGACGAGGTGGGTTCATCGGATTCGGATGACAGTGTCAGAAACACAAGCGAGTCGGTAATCACCATTCACCAAGTGGGCACCCTGGTTCGCGACAAAGAACGTGAGTCACTGACTAGCTATGCATTGTACCAATTATTCAATCGCACTGAGCAGATTTTCTTGTATCGGAATTCAGTTGATGGAGCCCATTTTGAAGAAATAGTTTTTTAAGAACTGAGCAACCAGAAGTGTTTCCCTCATCACTCCTTTTTTCATCACGTTGGACTATAACTAGATTCCTGTTTGCTCATTTAATTTGTGGTTGTTATCATTTTCCATTCTGGAAGTTGCTCGTCTGGACTGACCTTTGTTTCTGCACTTTGTTAACTTTGCTTCAAAAGTAATCCTAGAATATACCAACCTCGTTTGAGAATAACGAAATCGACCTATGTTCAGTGAGAATATTGACTTGGGATACGCAAGTGACGAGGTTTCTCTGAGTGGAGACCCACTTAAGAACCCTAGCCTACGTACCACATCCATTACATTATATATATATATATATATATATATATATATATATATATATATATATATATATATATATAGTGTGAAGAATTTAAGTGAAGTGTTATTAACTTGCTAGTGTTATCTACTCTGATTTTTCACTGTATTCCTCTTAATCAGGGCTCATGGAACTTTCCGATTGCTACGTTATGCATTTGGAAACAACACTGTACGACTTATGCCTACGAAGACTGCGTGCTTTGGGCCCATCTAAAACGACCTTACTATCATTACCAACGAAAATTGTGTGAGTTTTCCAATTTTATCATATTTCGGACGTAGAACTCCGTTTTTTTGTTTTTGTATGTTTCAGATCGCTGTTGGCAACAAATAGTTTGTTCTAGCTCAATGAATTTGGTCGTCAAGGTTTTCCCTCAAGTTGCCGATAGTTCTCAACACAGTGCGGAAAGGATGACCAGAATTACAATATTGCAGAATTTATGTATGATGTTTCACCGCATATAGAAATGGTTTCTTCTGCAGTACAGCATATTCCCTAACTGGCGTTGTGAAAAGCAACGATGCCCTAAAATGCAAACATAAGGTAAAAGCGTATTGACCTCAGGATGAGATGTATCAGTTGAAATCAGTTCTTTCTGTCGATACGATGATCATTGATATACGAAAATGCCTACTGAAACAATTCCAAGTAGTCAAGTCTTAGATTTGATTTTTGATCGAAACCAATATTTGTGCAATCATACTTCTTCCGCTTTATCACGTAGTGCGTAAGTTCAATAAACCGCTCGGATAGCCTTGTGGCTGAACTGTTTGACCCACAGTCGTTCACTCCGGGTTCGAGTCCCCGTGAGGGCTCGGTGTGTGTGCACTGCTGATGATTCCTAACGGGAATGAAACAGCTATAGACTGATGGTTTCCAACAGCGAGTTAAGCGGCTACACTGTATAGTATAGTATAGTATAGTATAGTATAGTATAGTATAGTATAGTATAGTATAGTATAGTATAGTATAGTATAGTATAGTATAGTATAGTATAGTATAGTATAGTATAGTATAGTATAGTATAGTATAGTATAGTATAGTATAGTATAGTATAGTATAGTATAGTATAGTATAGTATAGTATAGTATAGTATAGTATAGTATAGTATAGTATAGTATAGTATAGTATAGTATAGTATAGTATAGTATAGTATAGCATAGTATAGTATAGTATAGTATAGTATAGTATAGTATAGTATAGTATAGTATAGTATAGTATAGTATAGTATAGTATAGTATAGTATAGTATAGTATAGTATAGTATAGTATAGTATAGTATAGTATAGTATAGTATAGTATAGTATAGTATAGTATAGTATAGTATAGTATAGTATAGTATAGTATAGTATAGTATAGTATAGTATAGTATAGTATAGTATAGTATAGTATGGTATAGTATAGTATAGTATAGTATAGTATAGTATAGTATAGTATAGTATAGTATAGTATAGTATAGTATAGTATAGTATAGTATAGTATAGTATAGTATAGTATAGTATAGTATAGTATAGTATAGTATAGTATAGTATAGTATAGTATAGTATAGTATAGTATAGTATAGTATAGTTAGTATAGTATAGTGTAGTATAGTATAGTGTAGTATAGTATAGTATAGTATAGTATAGTGTAGTATAGTGTAGTGTAGTGTAGTATAGTATAGTATAGTATAGTATAGTATAGTGTAGTATAGTATAGTATAGTGTAGTATAGTATAGTGTAGTATAGTATAGTATAGTATATAGTATAGTATAGTATAGTATAGTATAGTATAGTATATTATAGTATAGTATAGTATAGTATAGTATATTATAGTATAGTATAGTATAGTATAGTATAGTATAGTGTAGTATAGTATAGTATAGTATAGTATAGTATAGTGTAGTGTAGTATAGTGTAGTATAGTATAGTATAGTATAGTATAGTATAGTATAGTATAGTATAGTATAGTGTAGTGTAGTATAGTATAGTATAGTGTAGTATAGCATAGTGTAGTGTAGTATAGTATAGTATAGTATAGTATAGTATAGTATAGTATAGTATAGTATAGTATAGTGTAGTGTAGTGTAGTGTAGTGTAGTATAGTATAGTGTAGTGTAGTGTAGTGTAGTGTAGTGTAGTATAGTATAGTATAGTATAGTATAGTATAGTATAGTATAGTATAGTATAGTATAGTATAGTATAGTATAGTATAGTATAGTATAGTATAGTATATAGTATAGTATAGTATAGTATAGTACAGTACAGTACAGTATAGTATAGTATAGTATAGTATTGTATAGTATAGTATATATACTTGTTACCGATTGGTATCCGGGTAGTCCGTCGACGGTTTGCATCAAGATTCCACACTGTTACTCCTTCTACGTTCGAATTTATGTGTACTAAACATTCATTATTAGATTTTTTCAGTTCGTTACTGCAGTGGCAATCTTCTTGGTGTTATTAGGCTGCTTACTTGACCGAATTCTGGTTCCGCGCATTTTTCCGTTCCCCAGATCCACTTTAAGCTACCAATCAAACGCCTGTTTTTCCAACTTTTTTTCCAGACATGACCTGAAACGTCTATATTACGATCCGTTTGGAGCAGAGAATTGTGGGCGAAAGTCAACTTCAGGCTAATGGACACGCTCAGTAGATCCAGTCTTGACCCCTGCCATGGTTTGTCCAGTTCCTATTCCCAAAAGACTTTAAGATCTCCCCATATATCCTGTAGTTCGGTCCTTCAAAGCTCTTCTGCTTTCACATTATAAAAATACCATCTTGACTTCAGATTTTACGAGCGAGCGTGTCTTGTTTAAGCCAAGAACGATTTAATGGGACTGTTCACAAATTGCTGTTACAATAAGGCAGGTACTCAAACAGCATAAAACGCATGTTCATGCCATACCTTGACTTCTCAGTTTTCTTCATTTCACACTCACGCAACGGTGCATCACACATCCACGAAACCAGAGGAGAGAAAACCAGAATTCAGTAAGCCCTGCGTGGTATCGATCCAGATAACAGGGGAATACATTCTGTGTTGGGGAGATAGACTGGTGGACATTCATACAAAAACCAGCCTATTCAGTGGTTCGCCATCAAGGCTAGAACCGTTACGCATAGGATTCGGTAAAGGATATTAGGAAACAAATGATCGAGAAGAACTGAGGAGGTTGTGAAATTCAGTGCAGTGGACTCTGAGGTGAAGGCTGAGCAGTTGAAGTTTGGATTTAACAGGAACGGCAGTGTGGTAATTTTTACGGCACTGAAAGACACGCAATTGTTTAAGCTCATGTCAAGAGTCCGAATAAGGTTGGAATTTAGTGACCCAGGCATCGGGGTGATCGCAGATGTTAGTTGTTGCGATGTGACACATCTAGTAGGACAGAGAGTAAGGGATTTCATTGCTGTGTGCAACAGCGTGGATAAGATTGGAAGTGGTGGCGTGCAGGTTAATTATGAGAATTTGGAACAGTGTGTAGGAGGGTGTTAAATATCTGAGACTCCAGTAATCACCCGGTGTACGTTTGACTGGGTCCCTACCGGCTTGGCTTGCAATGGAACGTCCGCTGAAGAAGCTTGGGGTCCAATAAATGAGTTCTGGTGAGAATGCAAACCCACGGACGTCCGTGCCATACTCGAGTGAAGGCTTCGTAGCTGTCCAACGACACCGAATGTGGTGTGCCATGGTTGTCCATGTTACACTACAAAATGACACTCACTAAGGGTCGACAACAATTTGTTAACGATAGTATGCCACACTGCGAGAGCGCAAAACCAAGTAAACACACGGTACAGAACACATGGAGCAGAGCCAGGTAGGCACACAGCACGGAATACGGACGATGAATGGTACCTGCAATTTCGTAAGGTAATGACACAACTGATTACTTGGGTTGGCTTCCTAGACCCTTAATCGCGCAACTAAATGGCCTTCGGCTGGCTAACAACTCGGACACAAGGCGCGATTTTCAATAGTGCTAGCTAGAGAGAGAAATCAGAAAAAAACGGTGTAACGCGTTTATTGATGGACCAACACAAGTCAAACGGAAGCATCAGCATTGCCGTTTATAAAGTCGGTCTGGGTAGCCTTGCAAAAAACGCGTTGACCAATCAGCGAAACTAAAAAGGCATTGGCGAAATAACAGTTGGAGGGTAACATGAGAATATACAACGGCGGGGAAAAAAATCAAATTTAGTGGACAAATAGGAAAATGAATTATTCAAAAATTAGAGTTTTACGGAAAGGTGATGTTTTGGTCGAAATTTCTGGACCCAAACGTGGAAAGTACCTTTATGTTTGTTAATCTTATACCTGTGATCATACACGTGCTCCAGATGCGTTTCCCATCTAGCGACCGACTCCCGGCGAACCTTTGACGTTATCTTGAATTACGGCCACGATAAACTCGACCGGGTAGATCAAGAGATAACCACAATGGGGTTTCTGAACGTGCTCATTTGGCGGCATTCTTGTAAGCAGATTGCATTTTGCAAAGGACCGTGCATTTGTACGGGAGCCGGTTGAATTGACCGACAGTCTCCAACCCTGTTGTAACATAAACCTCTTAGGTGAGGATGATGTGTCATAGTGAGATATGACGTTCACTTAGTCATTGCGGTAATTAACAGTCGAAAAGACGAAGAAACAGGAAAGCAATTTCGTCGACATCTTTGGTAGTGATTGTCGATTTATGAATTCAAGCTAGAAATGCAATTGTGCCATAAGGTTGTTATGTATATTTGGGTTACGGGTCTAGATATGGGATCCGTCATCTGCACGATAACGGCCAAATTTTTTCCCGCGGTTTGCTTTTCCCAACAAATATTTGAAAGGCCCGCGGACTCGGCCAGTATGGAACTTGCAAATATATCCGATATCGGTTAATGTGATCCTGCCGTAATCGGTGTTCCGATTGCAACGATTTGGTGGGTCTCACGGTCTGCCATCCATGCAAACAATCGAGAATATCAGACAATAGAAGGGAGTTTTTTTGTGAGTTCGGTCGTTCTTCGAGAAGCTCGAATCTGATATTTGACGGAGAATTGATATGCTATGACCTTTGTGAATCAATAGTTTGTGCTGCAAAATGTTGACTTGTTGGAACATTCATAAATGTCCCGTGTGGATCCGAAAAAAATCACACGGTGACTTATGAATTGGATCGTGAAGAATAATGTGGCATGCATAGAAAACAGTGGAGTTTGTGACCTGTTTCTACTGATCGACTAGACAACAAGCTTGGTTTCGCGTACCAAAGGCGCATCGTGTACGCAACTCAGGCGACCGCCTTGGTGCTGGTTTCTGCCGAATGTAGTGCACGAAATGCTATTAGTTCTAACGGTTTTCTGCGATTACCTTTGAAATAAACAACTTAGCTGGACCGAATTCGGCATTCTGATGTACCAACCCACTAACACATCGAATATGCACACGGATTTTAGGCATGAAAAAATAAATCGGTTTATTCCGCAAAAAGTACCTCAGAGAGGCGAAGTGCTGCTAAATCCACCAATGGATGAATGGCAAAAACACCGAACTGGTTTGCAAACTCATTAACCTTATCCATGAATGATTCATTTCCGATACTCAGGAATGTGTTAAGGAGCATTGTTCACGTTACTTTTTCACGAACAATGTTTACTCAAGCTATACATTGTGATTTCTAGTGGCGACATCACACTTATCAGAACAGGGAGTTGGCACGAGATCCAAGACTTTCTGAGATGGGATAAGGAAAAACCATTGGCGGTTTTGGAAGGCGGAAAATCTCAGCCAGTAGTTCTAGGGGGCAAACAGATGGCTGACTCTCATCAGAACACCAAATGAAGTTTTGCTCCCGATGAACCCGGAAAGTGGGTTGAGCACTTTTGTGTTTGGTTGAAGTCATGCATACTACGTGGACAACCATTCAGTATCCCTTTCCTGCATGAACAAACGTTTGTTTGGTATTGACCTTTGGTAATGCTTCAGCGCGCGCAGTATTGGCTTGTGTATTTGTCAGCCTTTTTTGCGCATGACAACACGTAATCTAGCTCTTTTGCTTACTTGCCGTCTACTGTCGAGCTTTATGTTTAAGCTCGTACAAGTTAATGTAGTGTCAACACTGTGTTCTACTGCTAACTACGAACACAACAACTACCGTGATATTTCAACGTGAGATCGGAGACATACACACGGCCAACCTCACCGGAATGTGATTAGTTTAGCGGAACGTTAAGACTTGGACTGGGCCGATCACAGTTCAGACTTGAACCCGGTCAAGATGTTTGGGGTCTGTTGGCGAGGCGAGCACACACGGCTATAAGTGTCTTCGGCGCTTTGCTCGAGCTGATGTCTGCTGTTCTCGATTAATGGCACAGCACAGAACTTTTGACCATCCAGAATATGATTGGAAGTATATTCGAACGTAGTGTTTCAGTCATTAACAATCAAGACCATTGTTTTTTAACTAGCTGGTTGTTTCCTCATCATTGCAGAGGTGGTTTGAGTTGCATTGTATTCCCTCTGAGGTATTTTTTCCGGGGTGAACTGATTCACCTGTTATATGTCTAAAAAGCACGTGCGTATTTGATATAGTATTGGGTTGACACACCAGAATGTCAAGCAGCGTTCACGTAAGCGGTTTGGTTCAAAATTGATCACAGAATCACTGGGTTCACTAGCACTTCGAGAAATATGGTGTCTTTTCGATTCTGCTGTGGAGTTCTGCTCTAATTCAGAATGCGAATGGTAATGTCTACAGCTGCTAGTACGTATGCACGATGGAATCCACTTCCCCGGTTGGCAGCATCTAATTGGTCCCCACCCTTTTCCTGAAATATTGTACTTTTTCTATTCAACAAATAACGAATGTAAGTAAAACAATATTGACACCAGCAGTCTTCGAGCTCTTCCAGGGCATAGATGTAAGACGGAATTGGGCCGTCAGGATCGCCTATCAGAGCAAGACCGGAATCTCCATCGTCAACCTGGTGATATTCTAGGATATGGTGCGGATACTGAGCTTGAGAGGATGAAAGAAAATTCCGCTCAAACCCTCCGTACAAATTCATGGGTCCTGTCCCTTAGAATGATTGAAAACCAAGCAACCGACGAACGTAGCGACATTTTCAGTGACTGAGGATCCCGTCTACATCCCTCTGCCTGGAACGCTTGTCACAGTTGAAACAAACGAGCTACCTGGAAGAAAAAATATAGGCTCAAAAACGAAAGCTGATACAAATCGGCACGTGAGAGTTGCTTTTCGTGGCTTATTATTATTTATATCAGAATCGTTGTGAGCGAAGGGGAACATGCCCTGAAGAAGCCATGGAATTTTAAATGACTTTCAAAACGTGTAACAACACCGCGGATTCCGGTATGATGAAACTGAGTTGCATTTTTGTACCTCTTACGAACATCAGAAGTCCTGTCACGGAATACGTGATGACGGGGCGGTTTGCATCAAACAAAATGACGAAATGAGTGGTACGATTAAGTTCACTGTCCTCCAAAGAGAAGAAAATGAAACAGAACAAAACCTACCACTTCTTACCCAATAAAATAGCGACTGTATACGCGTGCATTCTGAATTTCGAGGACCGAATACACTCATCCTTTGGTGACCTTTACAACATCGCTTTCAATTACCTTATGATTCCGGTCAAATTGGTCCATCTTATTGAAACTACGGAGTATGCAGTTCGTTTGTTCCACGTGCCACGCCGTTTACCTTCCGGAGGAGCTATATCCTTGAGGAAATGTGTTTTTGTTATGATTAGCTTATAAAAGTGCAAAGTGCCCGTGATTTGTATTCTGCAAAATGCTGAGGGTAGTCTCCTTTAGTGGTGCGTTACTTTGTTTTCCAAGCGATAGGGCTCGGTTTGGGCTTGGTGAAAAGGGTCGGTGGTGATCAAATGGTTGTCATGATAGGATTTTTTCTGTCCCATGTTGAAACCCTCCTACAGCTGCCGGTTTCCTCCCAAATGGGCAGCCTTTAATTGGCTGCGACCTCCCCCCCCCCGGAAATAGTACACTAATATATAGTAATTAAATAAAAAATTACAACAAGTTGGGGCACGAGTTTTTGGAGAAGACTTCTATGACCGTGATCGATCACGAGCTAGGATCAGCGAATCACCGATCTTCATATAATCGCGGATGTAGGTTTTCCTTATTAACCCAGGGAAGACAAAGGACTTAATTTTGTAACGGTGACCAAAAGCAACACGCAAAAAACTTTATCTCTATCCAACAAACTTCACCTGAATATGAATAACATTTTCATTCGTAAGCAGACTCATGAAGAAATTCCAAAAGGGTGGGACCCGTTGAACATTCGAGATGCATCGTAAAGTATTGCACCCAAAATTACCAAGCATCAAAGTCCGACCAACTTTCTCATAAAAACCTGTTAGCTTATCTTCCCCGCGGTCGTCGACATTCTTGGTATTATATCGTGTATGATTCTCGTCACACAAAATGGTGCCGTCAGTAGAGTCCCCCATTCGCGTCCTCACCTTTTTGTATTCGAAATTCCCTTTCATACATATCACAGTTCAGTTCAGAAAATCATTAATCAAGCACTGTGTGCGGTAGCTTTGTTTGCTATCGCTTGGCAACAGCCTCATTTGGAAACAATGAGAAAGGATAGGAATATTGAAGAAATATATCGTTCGTCAGTGCACAGTTTGTGGCATGAACTGAAAGTTAGGCGACTTGAAGCAACAACGAGAACTACGTCCACTTTTAATACAGGATAATTCAATTTGAAGCCGTCGGGAATTTCTGGCTGTCATAGAGGACGACATCCGAACAAGGTTAACATGGTGATTCGGATCAGCTCGGATGCGAGCGGGGTGGCGCGGTGGTAACACACACGCCTTCGAGAAGGGAGGGCCCTGGTTTAAACCCTGGGTGTGGCGGAGGATATGCACCACTGATG
Source organism: Fasciola hepatica (assembly GCA_948099385.1). Taxonomy (NCBI): domain Eukaryota; kingdom Metazoa; phylum Platyhelminthes; class Trematoda; order Plagiorchiida; family Fasciolidae; genus Fasciola; species Fasciola hepatica. Next base: position 1,628,824 of record CANUEZ040000210.1, on the reverse strand, counting down.
AGCTCTAACAAGAGCGAAACTCGAGTCTGGTGCTTCCGAGTGCAGGTTGGTCGTATAACTTGAGGTTTGTGCGTGAAACGTGGAGTCCAAAGGACAGTCAACCAAACAAATAATTCAATTAGGTTGATTTCCTGGGGCTATTAGACTTTCAGAGTTTAGAGTTCATTTTGACGGCCTGACGCCCGCCTCCCAAACAGTCTTCTTGCTTGATATCCCACTCTAAACGGCACACCTGAAATGTTCTGGATGCAATTCTCTATTATGAAAGGAAACGCGAACTAAGTGATTATTTCATCTATATTGGAAAAGGTATTTGCATTTTTCGAGGTGGACTGGGGGGGGGAGGGGTGTGGTGGTAGACATACGATGGAGTTGTAGCTGCCAGATTATTTTCGAAATTCTGTCCTAAAAAGTGCCCATAAAAGCTCTCATAGAAAGCTACCAATGCCGTCTCCAAAAGACTTCAGAGCAGAGCGATGTACATGACCTCAAAAAAAACTCGCATCACTACCGTTTTACTTGCAATATCATTACTTGCCTGACTCGTCCTGTTATGTTCTCAGGAAACAGGACATTTTTTATTTTAGCAAAACAGACATTCTCAGTGCGGCTTAAACTCCGTATACCTGCCAGCCGTGGTGGTTAAGTGACCATCATGGTGGGGTCGAAGCTCTTCTTTCCCCGGGTTTGAATCCCGCTTCTGCCACCGGTCCACGCAGTCGGTAGCGTCTGGTTGGTCACGACTCCTTTCTTCAAATTCTGTACTACTGTTAGATAGTGAAAAGGAAATAAATAAGATAAAAGGGTGGAAGCCATTATTACAATGTCATATTTTCACTAGGAGGCTATTCGGGTAAAAGCGGGAATGAGTGAATGAGTGAGCATGCGTTAGACTGAGGTTTACCTCAAGATTTTGTTGATGGCATAAGGTATAGGAATGATTTCGGCGAAGATGAATTCAGCCCAAGCAGCTAGGCGGAACCGAACCGGTAAACATTCGCTCACTGAACAATTGCTCTGCCAACTGAGCTGTAGTGATACAATTAATCCTGCACTGTACTGGTTTCTCGCGTCATGAAGAAAAAAATTAAATAGTTATCAGAAATGTCCTTTGGATCCCTTTCCGCTGTGTACTGGTGATCTCTTTGGGGGGTAACTGACAAGGCCACCTCGGTAACTAAAGGCAGAACAGTTGCTGTGCTTCATAGAAATAGTGGTTCACCCATCAGTAGACGCTCACTTGCGTTATTCTCACGCGAATGGCCCTGCCGCCACAACTCAGCTGGTAGATCAAATGCCCGGCGAACAAAAGACTGGGATTTGTTGCGACAAGTGATTGGTTAATTGTGGTGGTTCTGTCAAGTCTTCGGATTTCCTCAATAATCTAGTTGCAGAAGTAGTTGGTTGGCAAATTAAATAAGGGATTGATCATGTAAGTTTGTACACGTGTTTCTCCGCGATCAAAAGACCGGGTGTAAGTGTTTGTGAAATTTCGATATAAAGCCAATGATCGTACGTCTGGTCGGATGAGTATTTGCATGAATTTACTGTACTTCGTGGGTTGTGCAACTTAAAACTACCAAAAAAAGATTATCATTGACTAAATTTACCCTGGTTTGCTAGCCAGGCTTTGGAAAATCATTTGCGGTTTTAAATTTTTTCAGTCGAGCACTCCGTACATGGACGAATTCTATAGATTGACTGTCTCTGTGGTGGTATTTAACCTCAAATCATTTCCATTGCAGTGTACTGTGAACTGTATATGATTTTCTGACACAGAGCTATAGTCCTCTTTAGTTTCCTATTTTCTCTAATTAAGGAATTGTTCTTTTAGTGGAAGGTCATCATTCTGGCTCATCTGACGGTAGTTTGATTAGAAAATGAGCGATTTAGCCGAAACTTAAAATGAATCTAGTGAAAAAGTTGACGAGTGCGCATTCATATGTGTGTTACGGTTGCTGAGTGAAATGGCAAACAAAAGTAAAACTGAGCATTACTCGTTAAATGAAGTCACTCGAACCGTGTGTGTGTTTGTTTGGTCCGTTTGTGTGTTAAAATGCACGTGGTAGACGGCGGCTGGTCGATACCTTGCTAACCAATGAGAAGGATGGTAGGAAACGGTACTGCAATCTTTTATAAGTGACACACGTTGGCCTAGTGCGTTCACCAACCGAACAACGCGCAATGTCATGCCTATTTGGGGTACTGGAACAAAAAAAAATCCATACAACGGACTACGTAAACGGTCGTTCGCTAGACCACCTTTTTAAGGCTGAAAATGACGCAAAATGACAGTAGTAACGAAAACACAACGACAGCAACAACAACAGCAAAAACAACAACAACAACACTGGGTATAATTCATTTCAACGATGTTTACAATGTGGAAGAACAAAAATCGGAACCCTTTGCCGGAGCTGCACGTTTTCTTACCGCGATAAATCATTACAATGCTGGGAGTCGCAGTTTGGTTCTTTTCTCCGGCGATGCCCTCAGTCCGTCAATGATTAGCACAGTTACTCAAGGTCAACATATGCCCCATATTTTGAATGCCATGAACATCGGATGTGCAGTATTAGGGAATCATGATTTAGATTTCGGTTTGGATATACTCTGCGAATGTTTAGAACAGTGCAGCTTTCCATGGCTCAATAGTAATGTTTACGATCGAAATACGCAAGGTTTGTTGGCAAATACCGAAGCCTTCAAGGTGATCAACCACGATAATCTGACAATCGGAATAATTGGTCTGTTAGAAAAAGAATGGGTTGCCACGCTATCTTGTATCGACTCCAGTGATGTCTATGTGGCTGACATTTGTGAAGTTGGAAGGAGTTTAGCGAAAAAATTAAAAACCCCGTCTGCCGAGAATGAACAAAGACCGTGCGATTTGGTCATCGCTTTGACACACATGCGATGGCCCAATGATCGACTGATCGCACAAAATGTTCCTGAAATCGATTTAGTCCTCGGAGGCCACGACCACAACTATGGGGTTGAGTGGATTGACGGAAGCACCTCAGATGACCCACCACATCGAAGGGCTATCATCAAAAGTGGAAGCGATTTTCGCGAGTTCTCGTACATCCAAATACTTTGGGATCATCAGATACACGACGTGCAAGAAATCAGGGTCGAGCGAGTTCTCGTGAATGGACAATGGCAACCAGATCCGAATGTGAGTTCTTTCATGACCCTTGTTTGATAAAATAGGGACAGACTTTGTTTCTAACGGTTTAATCAACGTTGCAGATGTAGCTCTTTTGATTTTTTGTCTATTGGTTTTACATTAGGAGTTTTAAAAGTTAAGTGTAGATATAAATGCTGTAATAATAAAGGGAAGAAGAAATGCATTATATTGTTCAGAATAGAAAGTAGAATACATGCAAAATGTTTTGCTCGGTTGCATCAAGAGCGATATATAAATCTGTGAGGCACATTTTACTAACGAGTCAAAGACATTTCTACTAAGTTGTGAGTCGATCACCTTGAAAATATCCTCTTTTCAATTTGGTAGTATTATTCAAGATGAAATGTTCTTGCTCAAAATCTCAGTTATCAATCTTTCTGATGAAATCAGCATAGATGAATAGGTTACTCTTTGGTTTATGGCTAATTTCTAATTAAAGGCGTGGGAAAACGCCTGCTTTCTGAAAGAATAAAGCTTTGAGTGGAGAGACTTTTGCCCTTTGTCACAGCAATCAGTCAAAATTTGCGATCCATGATTTGTCTCGGACCTTTAATTACTGCCTTTCGGGCTGAAATGGTTTTACGCCTGTTGTACCACATGGTCACTGCATCACATCTTTTCAGTCACACTTGTGATTCGCACTGTAAACTAATTAGCTGAGCTATCGCATCACCGTGGTAATAGTGACAACGTGTACTATTGATGGATAATAGTAGCTAGTGCTAAATCAGTACCAACATTGTTTGACTATGATGAAGATTTGATGTAGCCAAATGGAAGTGAACATCAACAATGAGAAAAATGTGGTGTTTGTAAGTCTTTTAGCTCAATCAGGCTATGCTGACCGTATCGTCAAGATCCTGACTGATTGCTTTTGGGAACATTATTGTGCCTGATCTAACGAGAGTAAGAATGACCAAAATTGCTGCTGGTCTAGAAGACACAAAACACTCGCTTTTAAGCTCTCTGGGTGGGGTTCGGGATGCCTTTAAATTTAGCTCACTATCATCTACCGGGGGGGGGGGGGGGATTGCAATACAATTGATGAAAAACCATTCGAATCTTCGGAAACAGTCAAAACTGTGAACCTGCCCGGTAGTGCGTGATTTTTTTGATGACAAAAAATAAGGAATTTTCCCGGCTTACACTTCAGTCTCTCTGCAAGAACCTTGTAGATGTGCAAATGTGGAATTTTAGGTCTGAAAAGCACACGTTGTCTCTGGTTCTCAAATCAACACGGACGATCAATTCGTGATCAACACACAGTCATTTTATTCCTTTTCCATTCAACCCCAGTTGTTGTACTAATCGATGAGCGGGATAGACTGCTGACTGCGTAGCTCCGTGTGCAATGCTTCTCGTCACGTGGTACTCCAAGTATTAGCCCACTACCAAAAAAGGGACCTTCCGATAATACCTATAACAGAAACGATGTAGATGAATTTGACTCCTCCATCACAAATGGCGGCTATTCTGGGGTTGGGATAGTCCAAAATGGTAAAAAGCTGCTGAACTTGATGGATTGTTTCTATCAATTTTTGAAGATGAAGGCGAGGATTTGGTATCGGGATTGAAAAAAGCTCCCCGCGTAATCTGAGATTATGAGCAGATTCCTAAGAGACGGTGTGATTTAGTGGTTGTACTGATTTAAAAGAAAAATGGTAGGTTGTCTTGTGAAAATTACAGAGGAATTTTATTAGGAAGTACTGCATCCAAACTGCTAGCCTACATTATTTGCCACCGATTATTCAAGGGAGGGTGTGACTATCATGCCGGTTTCAGTTACTTTAGAGGTGGTGTCGATCACGCATTTACCCCTTGAAAAAGCTTAGAGCATAAGCAGATCTTCTGTATGCTCACCGTTCCCGCTTTCTTATGTAAGAAAACGGCCTTGGATTCAGTCGGTCTCACTGTTCTGCTGCTCTGCCTCTCACTGAAGTACTTGCCCGAGAAATTCATTTTTCTTTTTCAGTAATGGTATAAGAACAGCCCAAACCGAGCTCGCGATTGTGGAAATCTTGCTCCGGATTTCGCCACAAGAGGCAGTTTGCGTCTGAGTGCTTTCTAACATACTTCGGTTTTAACTTTGTAATTGCAGTGACCCTAGAGATAATCTTATCCTCGCGTAATAGTTGCAACTTTGATCTGTGATCAGGTAGTGGAATGGCGGACGCAGAATATGCGGATAATCTTTTGTGAGGATCCAGATAAATGGTAATTTTTCTAGATAACCAAAACGGCGGAGTAGCATTGCTTAGAATGCGTTCTGCACCTTCCAATTGCAAAATGCTACCACACTACTGAGTTTGCACCACACCAGACCCTGGTCTGATGGGATACGCCTCTCCTAATGAAAAGGAGTTCTGTTAGTTTTGTAGTTTTGTCACACCTCATGGTCGAGTATCGGATACAGTCTCGTCGATTATATAAGATATTTGCTTTTCTTTTGCCAGCTTGAATCACCTGTGGCGCTGGTGTGACACCTGATAGAAAGTCAGGTGCCGAGTTAGCATTGCCGTACAACTCAGAAACGTGGCCGTTACGGGTAGAACGTACGCGAAAATCGTTTGTGCTTGAGCATCAGCGGGTTCGCAGAGTTACTCGAATATGGTGAGAAAAAGGTATCAGCAGTGCTGAGGCTAGGCGTAAAGCATTTGGAGCTAGTGGTCATTCACTGGAACAAGTGCTCGAACTCAATAACTTAAGGTTATGCATGCCTACAAATATACCCCCTCCTTATGGGTTTTTCTTCTTGGCAGGTAGTGGTTAGAGAATGTGTCGAAGTGGCCGTTCCATGATATGGCAAAAGTTTGTAAATTTTGACCAGTGCTCTCGGCTAAGTAGGAAGTGTTGGGCTTCCGGGTTAGGACCTACGAGATAAGCCCATTCAGACGGTTAAAGACATCGTTACTTTGCTAGGAGCGGCGTTCTCTGGGGTAATTACATTAGAACTATTCCTTTGTTTTCATGACTTCCATTTATACTGTGCTTTACCGTTTATTTACTCTTCAAGCTTCTCGTTTTGTCCTGGACCGCAGGAAGCAGCGTGGCAAAAACCAAAACTAGGACAAGAAGTGTGATATTAATATCTGAATGAAATTAGGCTGAGCCATAAATAAGTTGTACTCCTGGAGCGTCTAAATTGAATGAGGATAAGTTATTACACTCATTGAACTATATGATTTCATAGTGAGGTATTCGATCGCCACAGCTCGTCAACGACCGTAAAATACACGTAGCAAAATGTGCACGAAAAAGACTTGAAAAATAGAGTAGTACGATTCTGCTTGACGTGTGTTAACTACAAAAAAGTTGTTTATTGAAAGTAGACTAATGCGATAATAGCAATATTTGCCGCAGTCAGCCTAATTCTTCCTTCTATTCCGATGATTCCAGCATGCTTGAGATGAAATTTCAGCATTGTCGAATACTGTGATCATTTGAATCAACTCAGTACTTTTCTAGATTATGAAAAACACTTCGAATTGCCTATTGCTTATCTTTTTGTGATGATATATATCCTAGTATAGTCTTTACCAATTACCCATAACGGTCGTTGTTTTTGACCTATGGATTCTGTGAACAATCTAATTGTACAGCACGATATCATGCAGATTGTAATGTTCTCGCCTACCCAGAAAACGTAACGTGAATTTAATAGCTGCAATAATTTTCAAATCACGATCTTGGTGTATGTATCAGTCAAGAGCAGTAACGACATTTTGTCTTGGTGTTCTCAACAGTGCTATGGTAAGTCTCCAATGAACCGATATACTTGTTGAGTCCATTGTAAAAACTGCGGAAAGAAATGATCGGTAGTATTATCTGGGATGTGTTTCCGGCATTTATGAAAGACAGAAACACAGATTGCACGATGTATCCTGGATCATTTCGCCGCATCTTTACAAAGTGCATACTGCAGTCGAAGTGATTATTTTCCTAGCAAAACAGTTGCATCACCAACCGAGCAAAGGTCAATCAGATCATCAATTGCTCGACATCTTTGCGACAGCCAGCACCAAACTATTAAGATATATGGAGGCTTAGTCGATCCGTGTGCACAAACCTGAACTGTGCAAACAACGCGAACTTGTAGTCAATTTATCATTGCCGTGGTAACGAAGTGTGATAAATGTAGTGTGGTTTTCCAATAGACATGTATGAATGTGTGCGTCGTGATTTTGCCTTTGTTTATAAACATTTCGTTCATTTATTTTGCTATGAAAATAATCACTTCGACTGCAGTATGCACTTTGTAAAGATACAGCGAAATGATCCAGGATACTTCGTGCAATCTGTGTTTTTGACTTCTGTTTTCACATTTGTAACGGGGAAAGGTTGTTTCTTATTTATGGAAGAATTAATTGATGTGCTTTTTTGGTTAATCACACACTGAATAGAAGGTTGACGAACAGTAAACTATGACTATCTAATTAACTATGAGTGACTTGTTCAGTCGTGCTGCTGGGGTACGTCAGGTTTATTCGCTCTTTTAGAGGCAGTACACTTTAAAGCCAGGTTGTCACGGCCGGTGAAACTGTGTGCTTACTAAAAGATTTCTTTTAGGTATATCAGGTAAACATTAGATGAGATGCCGTGTAGAAACAAGTGCGAATCTCATTTGAACGTCAGTCTCAGTTGAGATTCATTGGCGGACTCCTGAAAAACGAGTGTCCATTCTCACTGCTGAAGCACCCAAGTATACATTACCGACATCCGAGTGCAAAGTACCGAGGCATGGGGCCATGCAGAAAGAGAACCAAATGAATAAGTTACGGAATGTGGAAAGACATTTTTAGAATTTAGGACAAAACTTTTGCAATTTAACTGCCAACGTTTGCAGATTTAAACCACATCCGACGAGGTTTCCAACCAGGCTTTCTGTGGATGTCCAAGTTTCTGGCCGGGCAGGCGTGATGCACTGATGGAGACCATCTTAGGCGCCCATGTTCTTGCCGACAGGTGCCACCTCATGGAGTTCGAGCTGTTTTTTACTCAACCCAAGCCAAAGAAAAGCGAAAGGAGTCGATGATGAGAAAATCTAGTACATGTCCCAACGAACGAAGCCGGTGGAGTGACGATATTATTCTTATTGAGTACGTGACAAGCCGGTTCCGAGAATGTGTACACTAACTGTAGAATTGCTGCTGCCTCGATGTGACCTTCGAACTCACTATATATATATATATATATATATATATATATATATATATATATATATATATATATATAATGATTTGAGGTTTGTACGTGAAAGGTGGGGATCAATGGACAGTCAGCCAAGCAGAGTACAATTAAACCCACATACTAATCCTAAGTAGTTTGAAATCTATACACACATGCATATGTTGAGAATTCAAGGCGTACCTTGCGTTGCAAAACGTTTGGTGTGAGGTTTCTATTCAAACCAGGACTCGTTGTCAAACGTAAAGGAGTGAGTGTGTAAACGGACAGTTGATCCCACGTGTGCATATGATTTTTTTTCCTTTTGCTTAACTTTTACTTCTACCAAGCACTACAAGAACAGACAAACTGGTATACAAAAAATAACTGCTATTGCTGAAACAATCTGTCCTTAGATCGCACGAGTAATCATTCCGTCTGTCGTGTAGATAGCGAACATGTCGCATTCGTAATAGCCCACAGTTTGTGACAGCTAGTTATCTGTGCATTGCCCAACCGGAGTTAACTACCTATGTGAATACGTGTACAGGAATACCAGGAAGTAACTTCTTGGAGTTATCAACTTCTCTTTAATCTCGGTTTTATATGTTCTTCATCAGCAGTCAGACAAATTCACGCCCATATCCAAAAGCGTGACTGTGGTTCTGTAGAAGTTCGCTGAATGTGACCGATCATGGTACTCATTATCAGTCAGCCTAAAAGTTTCGTGATTGGTGAGTGACACACAGAAACGAAAGGGAAAGTCTTTGTACTACACCAAAAAAGTACTAAGCTGGAGCAGTTTTTCTGTTCATCGATGATTGCAGGTTTTGTGTATGTACGGCCTTTATCAATACCATGTGCTTCGATTCCAATCGGAAATATTCGCTCAGAACCATCATATTTTGGTTGCAGAGGATATATAAAATAGGTTATTAGAACTAGAGTCTACACTTCAAGACTAGTGAACAAAATAATCACAGCTGTGCCGTTTTTCGTCAGTATGCGAGCCAAGCATGGGATAGGAGAACTTTGTAAATGGTAATGCGACAGGGGATACGTGGAAAACGGAAAAGTACCTCTGGTGGGAGTAACAGCAAGGGAAAATGATGAAGAAAGAGTGCAAATTGTCTGAAAATATCGCGTATGGATAAGTTATGCACGACCCTATGTTCACATCAATAAGTTTGGAGATCAATTTCCTAACAGGAATAAGGGAAACATGACTGATTATCATTAGACCGAGCCATAGGATTCCAAGGAATGTCATAGGCGAAAAACAGAGAAAGATAGACATAGATAGATAGGGTTAGTGGTGTTGTCTGGTCTGCGCCTAGAAATCGAAAAAGAAGAGAGTCTCACTTTTCGAACACAACTGAATGTGCGAAGACCGTTGGAGATTTCTGTTTACTGTGATTCCTAGATAACTGATAGCCTATTCTAGACGGGGAACAGTTACTATTGGTCAGTCAGTGGGGATAATTGAATGCGAAGCAGTAGAGACGAACTCACAACATTTCAGTGGGTTCAGACTGAGATTATATTGATTACAAGGATGTTCAGTGATTTAAACATATTTCCTAAATGTATCAAAATGAGGAAAATTGCCAATGGTGTGACACAAAAAGATCTTATCTGCGTATCTTAAAATGGGATGAGAAAAACGGCTGAAAGATCATCAGTGTACCCGGAAAACAAGTATGAAGAAAGAATTACGCTTTGGGACACTTTGGACCAATGGTATGAAATAATTCTTGCCTAACTTTGTGTGCTGTACCATCTCAGTGAAGTGATTAGAAAGTCAAGCAAGTAATTTTTTAGGAGTCTGAAGGATTCTTATTCGGAGCAAAACCGTTACAGAAAAGTTTATTAAAAAGCGGACGAATCATCGTAACCCTGCCTAGATAGTGTTGCTCTGTGACTTAAACATGTACTGATCATATGATTGAGGCAAGCTGCAGCCCGAATATAGTGGGAACACTGTATCAGCAATGCTGAGGTTAGGCGTAAGGTGTTGGGAATCAGAGATCAGTCTGTGGATCAAGTACTGAATCTAAACAGGTCAAGATGGTTGGGACATGTGTTACGCATGCCCACCAATAGAATTCCTTGGAGTACGCAGTTCTCTGAGGCAGGTAGTGATTGGAAAGTAAGTCGAGGTGGTTAGTCCATGATATGGAAAAAAGTATGAAAACCTTGACCAGTGGACTTGGCCACGTAGGACGTGTTAGAATTCCAGGTTGGGGTTAACGCGGCCTATCTATCATATGGTTGGAGATCTTAAGTGATATGGCTAAGTGTTGCTGCTAGTGACGTAGTTGCTTTCGGACTCTTTCTTTGTCCCCTTGAATTCCGCTTTTCACTTTGATTTTTGCTCGTTGTTCTACGACGCTGGAGGGTATCAACCCAATTCAGAGAGCTGAAATGCGTGGTTGAAGGCTGAGTAAAATGAAATGAACTGAACTGAACTGAAGCTTCTAATGAACACCAATATATGGTTTTTATTTTAATGGGAAAGGGTCACTGAAGACGTTCACATATGATGGATAAAACGCGGGAGCAGCTTTTGCGGCATTTTTCACTGCAGTAGATTTTAAGACCCTTGGGCGAAAGCTTTTTGTCACGACCATTAACTCGGTGTTCTTTGGAAATGGAGAAAATACTAACAAGTCTCCATGAATCGGGGATCGCTCAGTAACTTAGAGATTGATTCAGAATCGATGTCATTTCTTCGGTTAAAAGATTGGCTCCATATTTAAAAGTACTGAAGGAAGACGGTCCGAACGGGAAACATAGGATAATCTGGTGCTGTGTGGGGGTGTAAATATATCTTCAAAAATGGTTGTATTTTTACGGGGACAGATAATAGGTAAGGTACTGGCTGGTGAGTGAGTGAATGCGATGTTTAGTTTATCAGTACAAACATGAAGGCTCGGGTGTTCAAGTTTTGTCAAATGGGAATTTCGATATCCTAGCACAAAAAGTTACTGCTACTGGTTCCCAAGAGTTGACTGGATTATATCGCATCTAGGTGCCTAAAGTCATCTTCTTTCAATCCTAATGGTGTTAGAAGCTGGTGCTTTCATGGGACTTGCAATTTCCTACGTAGAGACATCAGGTAAGGAGAGGACTCACTAACCTTTGCACACGTGGCAATAGAACTTAAAGATTGTCTTCGAGGTATTAGTAAAGAACCACAGAACGACAAACAAATAGAAAAGAATCAAGAAACAACATTTCTGAGGTATAAATGGATATACAAAGCAGCAAAATATCACTGGGTGAAGAATAACTTAGACAAAATATTGTGTTTTGAATGATCGTATGTTTTATAGGTATCAGATGAATAGATCTCCAGTGTACTTAGAGGAGACAATGATCACAGTTGGAAACAGTGGCTTCATGTGACAGCGGAAAAGAGTGGTATGGTTAGTGCGCACTTTGTCCAGAACACAGTGACCTTCAGAATGGTACGTATTAGTCAAATTGCCATAAGTTACTAGATTCTTACTAGCGTGATTAAGGTCATCAACAACCAAGGGAAGGTTTTCATCTAATAAGGGAACAAGAAATTTTACGTACGAGTCAAGAAAGAAAGTCAGATCTGATTGCAAACAGGATTTAACCAAATAGAGGTCGGTAACTATTGCGCTCCTAAGGTGAAAGAAAAGGAGAAACGTGAATAGTCAACTCTTTTTGAGGGATAGTTGAAAATAACATCAGACATGCCACTCAAGGACGATATCACTTATGCAATAACTTCTCTGGTCCTCTTTCTGTCTAGTTTACTGTCCTTCCGGTAGAGTTCGAAACTGTGTTGCAATACAGGCGCATCCTCTGAATCTTGGATTAACAAGGATTCTTATACACAAATCACACAAATACTTCGGTGAACGCATCGGGTTAAATCAGGTCAAAGAATTTGTGGTTTTAGCTGATAAACACGCAGTTTCTAGTATTGGGAGCTCTGTTGTGTCGCAAGTTCCAAGTGTTGTGTCCAATATGGCTCCTCTGCATCAGTTATGGGGAAGTGAAGAAGACACGTTCACTATCGGGAACAGCAACCTTACGATAGAATAGGTCCAATACCTCAGTTTGCTGCTCTATTCAAGTGAGACAAAACCCCAAGACTTCAAGTTGAGAAATTAAGTGACAACGAGTTAAGGTGGTGAAGACAACGGTGTAACGATACAGATATATTGCAAAGCCCTAAAATAGTTAGTAATAGGGTTTCAGAGGGAAAAAATTACCTAATAGTGATCATTCGTGGCCCGGGAAACTTCTACCAAGCAGGAATCGAGCTCGTGCTTTAAAACAGCAATCGAAGTTCCGATCACCTCATGTAAAGGTAAATTATCCAGGTGTTAGTGATGTGGTACGAGAAGAACTGAACCCTAACTGTTTTGTTTGCTCTGTGTTTGGCCAGGTTGTGCTTGTGCCCCTGAATGTAGGTTTAAGGCTACGAGTCTGTGAATGTCTGTTATTGTGTCATTCCTTGGTACAGCGGGAAAATTTTAATAAGGTCCGACCTAACCCGTCGAAGATTAAGTGAGAATAGACAGACAACGATTAATATTTCACAACAAGACATTTCCCTTTAATTACCGAAAGCCCGGGAATATCTTCTATAAACTGATTTCAGTGCGTTCTTGTCGCTCAAGGGATTAGGAGCCCAAGCCTACACATAAAACTGGAAATGAGGTCTCGTATAGACTCAGGATTATGTGAGCCGCTCGAGATGATACTGCCTTTCTTAGGTTGAAAAGGGCACTGCAGAGATGATCTGCTGAGTGGGCTTGAAACTTTCTTGAACAAAAGCTCCCAAGGCCCTCTCTGCACTAGTATGCTCAGTCGATGCCTAGGTGGTTAGGCTTAAGAATCTTCTCTCAGAGCTCACCCTTCCTGAGAGAAAGAGCCTATATTTGTCAACATTCAGTAGAAGCTCCCTCTTATCTGCCCAAGCCCTAATTTTGTTCTGGTCTTCTTGCAACCAATCTGAGTTTGGTTCATCCGCCAGTTTAATGTCGTCGGCCAACAGAAAGCAGAGCAAACAAAGGTTTCCTCTAAGTCATTTACGCAGACCTATAAACACTACGGGAAGGAGCACCGACTCTTGATGCACTCAGATACATGCTACTGCGAGTGTGGACCTAAATTCCTGTATTCCAACGAAAAAGGACCTTCCATCCAGATACGTTTCTACCCATTTCAGTACTCATGAGGCTGCCCCAAAGATTTCCGGTTTAGTCACCAATATCCGGTAGTTTATCGAGTGAAAGACTTTTGAGAAATCCAAATGGTAAATCTCCATTCGTTTCCCCTAATCAATCTAAGAGGAATCATAAACTGGTCAGGCAGGACGTGCCCTTAAAGAAAACACGTTGTTGGGCCGCACTCAATCCGTTGCGAACTACAGGCTCATTTAGGTGATCTCTGGCTCGATCCTTTATAACTTTGAGCACAGTAGATAACAAGCTTACGGGTCGGTAGTTTTAGGCCACCTCCTGTAGGGGTATCCTTTCTGGTATTTTTTGAAGAGCAGCCTAATGCTAGGGCCAATCAGTGATGACAGTCTTGTCCGATGACAGGCTGTTACTATCAGCTCGCTTGGGTTTGTTGATCCAACACTTAGTACGATTCAGGTTACACGTCGATAGCCTTTGGTGCAGGCCATATCTTTGGGTTCATTAGGTTGATAGTAAACTATTGTGAATGCCTCCGAAGTATAGACACAGTGTTTCGTTGAAACTCTGACAGAAATGGGATGTGACGGTGAAAGGGGAAATGCAGTTCAGTAAAACAATAGATGCAGATGACGAAAGGTAGAACACATCTATCCATGTACCGTTAAGGACTGTTTACGTTAGGCGTTAAGGCACGAATTATTGAATGAATGTCGTGTATTCGAAATAGAACCTAATATATTTGTGGAGACGTTCGCTGAAAGTGTGATTAAAGGTCGATCCCTTTGTGTCACTGTTTTTCCTAATTTCCCAGCTCTGTTTATTTTTCTCACTTTAAACCCTGGCCTGTTCCTTACTTCTTCACTAACAAACAAACCTTAGAGACTGCTTGCTTTATAACGTCTGTGCGATCTCAATCTATTGAATTGCCCGATTCATTTTCGGTGCCACTTTATTTCGTGTAACCCCCTCAACTGTCAAGGTTGAGGTTTGCTTTTCTGTTACCATATTTTATTACTTGACTTTTTGAGGATGTGAACTTGGTTCCGCAAAGGTTCCCTGAGGTGCATGATGCATCTACTTGATTTACATTGCATTGATACGTCCATAATAATAGCGCTGTACATCTTTTATTGAAAGGCCTTCGGTTGGGTTATCTTTGACCTTCTCAGTAATTCATCTAGCTCGACGCAGAAACTACGTTTATTCTGTATCCATTACTACCGTATATACTTCACCAACAAAACGAGTCGAGGTAAATGAAGACAATGGTGTTCCATCACAAAGTTGAACAGAGAAGTCTAAATCACAGGTTTTCATTATGTGTCCTGAATCATTTTGCTTCATCCTTACGTGCATGCTGCATTTAATGTGATTTTCATATTGTCAGTAAAATAACCAGTGAAACCGAGACAACAGTGAAATGAATAATAGGTGTTAGAAATAAACAAGAATATAATGAGGGGGATAACTTGGGGCCTGGACGTCATTATTTCAGATTTCTCAAACGTCATCTTCCCATAAATATGATTTATCAATTAAATGAACCAATGAGACTGAAATGCAAGAATGGTATGCAGCCAACAACGTAAAATTTTCTAACAAACTGTACTGTGCATAAATTTTCATTCCATTTGCTATTGTAAAGGTTTAGGGAATTTGAAATCGTCAGCAAAATCCTACGTCAAAGAATACAGATCTGGACTATCGCAAATACTCTCAATGGTAAGCTAATCATTGACTGCTGTTGACAGCCTGAGTTAGCTATCTTGTGAAGTTTACCAATTCCTGTTGCGAGAAGGTTCGCCCAAACAGCACATATGAACTGAAGCAGTTGATTGAGTCATTGAAGCATGAATTAATGAATTCTCTATTTTCCGAAAATCACGAAAATTGTGCTCACACTCTATTATCTTACTAACTCAACTGATTACAACTTGAGGCGCTATCATGTGAGCTAAATTACTGTATGCAACCAAAAAGATCCATTCTTTTCGAATCACGTGCACCGTTTGAAGCCTTCTTTGATCAGCTATCGAATCTAGAACTAGAAAAGCAAGAGGCAGTGGGCTAGTTTAGGGTAGAATTAGGGTATATAAAGCACCAATACAGGATCACTCATACAAAGCAGAACACTCCTCTGACGAAGGAACACGTTAGTGCACTTAAGCAACTGAAGCAGAATCATGACACTTCAATCTTATGTCCAGATAAAGAATCCTCAGTAATAATATTGAAGTCACCTGGCAAGGAAAGATGTTGAATATTCTGATGGATGAAACGAAGTTTATAATAAATCCCTCTCTATGTGATCCTCAAGAGCTAGAAAGAAAGAACAAGTTCGTGCAAGCAAATATGGCATTGGAATCGACTGCTAAACACCCACCACCAAGGGGAAAGCAAATACCACAAATGTACAGTTTGCCAAAACTAAGCAGGTATTCTAATGCAACCAATCCTAAGCATGACCAATTTAGCTTAGGTTGCTTTAGCCAAATGGTTTTCCCAGTCATTGGAACTGGCCAGAGATACAGTTGGAAATTCTAGCGTAAAATACCTCTTCAAAGTATGCCAAAAGCTTGCAGTTTGGAACTTAAAAAACCGACGTGTTTACAACGGACTTAAGTCCCATATTCAATAAATTACCGCTTCATGGAACTACTCAAATAATTTATCATACTGTTGATGAAAACAAACTGAATGTGAGATTATCCGCTGATTAGCTAGCATGACTTCTACTCCTTCATACATTAAACGAGCTTGGCTTCCTACTCAGCCGAGGATTTCCGCCGACAAACCGGGTGGCTACGGGAAGTTCCCTCGGACCTATTCTACAGATGGTTGTGTTGGTCACTTGCAGCGTCAGTTACAGCTAGATATCTTAAGATTTGATTTCTGCTACCGCTACACTAAGGACATAATCATCATCCGAGACAACAGCAATGATCCAGATGGATTATTTGATCATTCTATTACCTTCCACTCAAATACAAGCCTGACTCCTCACGGGTTCAGAACAATCACATTTCCTCTTTGGATATAGCTAGCTCCCACCAACTGATGGTTTAGAAGATCAGTCTACCAGGAAATCCATCGAGCTGAACGACATTTATATTTCACAGGATCTACACCCACCAAGTATGAGAATGGTCTCATTCGAAAGCTGTTTCACAGGACATAGAAAACACTAGATGAAAAGTATGAAAAATTAACCACATGGTGCCACAGTTCAATGGTTGTTCAACGCAATTCATTCTGAAGCGCTCTGCAGAAAAGCCACACATTACGAAACCGCAAAGTGCTCAGCCGTTGAAAGTTTTTCCACAAGTATCATTCAAAGGTGACGGCTTCAGCCATCTTAGTGTTAAGCCCTTGGATTCACTCATCAAATTAACTTACGAAGCAGCCGATCATTTCATAGGGATGCTAACACCATCGATGAAAGATCCACTGCCTCTCTGTGCAAAATCAAACTGCGCTTATCGCTTCACATGTGGATGCTCAGCCCTCTACGTAGGCAGAACAGAGAGACAGTTACGTCGGCGAATAAATAAACATATTCCAATGAGGATTTTCGATATGAGTAGTATGGCATTGTGTGTGGATGACTTAACTTAGGAAGAATCACCATGTGATTCTAAGTATGGACTCACAGTTCATGCACGCTCCTTTCGATCCAAATGAGATTCTAGCTATACTCCAATGTGGCTTCAAAAACTAGTCAGATCACATTGAAGACGTCATCAACGAAAGCAAAATCCATCAGACTGTCAACTACGCAACAACTGACCGAGTAAAAACACTAAATCCAAGCAGTTCTTCTAAGGTCATATGCAACACCACAAACACGCATTTGGTCAGACATGCTGGGGCTCTAGCCATTCTCAGTTACAAATCCGAAACGCTCAAACGGTGTGGATGGCTTATCAGTTTGGTCCAACCCCGGTACCCCAGCAATTAGACCTCCTCCTATCGGTGTTCGCTAACATCACTTATCCTTCACTTCAAAGTAGTCTCAGTTTTATTGGCTATTTGACTGATAGAATAAAAATCGCATTTACTGTCGTATACACAATTACGGATGCAGCAAAGTGGTTCAGAATATATTGGGTAAAGTTGGGTTTCCGACTTTTCTCTTCGAGTCAGAAGAACTTTATGCCCCATCACTTTTACGGAAATGAGAACGAAGAAAGACTCTAAATGGACGCGGCATATTTTATTCACCAAATATACATGATATATGAGTAGAAGGAGAACTGACCTGCGTACAGTATAATGCACCGTCAAATGTGAAGGCTAAACTACATTACCGTGTGACCATTTTACAGTTGTGTAATCTGGATTGTTACGAAGGATCAGCAGTGAATATCCACCGCATCACAGTTGAGGATCGGATCCTTACCATCAAGCTGTTCGGAGTGGCTCTCACGGTTTGTTTAACACTAACACTACACAACATGGCGCCCCTCGGTCACTGAAATTTGTACGGAAATTACCGGTTGATTGCATGGTGATCGAATTCTGTGGAAGACAACTTTTATCTCTGTGGCCTAGGGGAAATGATGGCGTTTTGCCACAAACAACTATCACAGTTTGGCTGTTTTATCAATATAAGTAGTAGAAGATCTGGTTTATATATATATATATATATATATATATATATATATATATATATATATATATATATATATATATATATATATGGTTCATCATACAGTACAACCGCTCAACACAACACCCAAAACTACACAAGCGCCGTATTAGTATTTTATCTGACATGTTAATAATTATTAGCAATTCACATCCACTGAGGCCCATCCCCATGCCAGTTTAGTGGTGTTCGAGGAAGAAACTTCTGAGTGAAATGTTGGATGCGGTTTCAGTGAACTGCTGTCCACTCAGTTGGTTACGTTTTTTATATTTCAGTTCAATAGTATTGGTGTAGCCCAAAAGAGGTACGGAATAAAAACGGCGTTTACTAGAAATCCGTCATTCGGACATCCCCAAAATCAATGTAACAACAATGTTTATTTCCATAACAGCAGTCCACTCCTCTTGAGGACAGTCCTTATCTGGTCGGAGGATGCAGTCATGTAGTTCACATGGCCATCTTTAACACTGTTGCTCTTTATGGACACTTCAAAAAGAGGTTTACTCTACTCAATTTGGGGGGGGGGGGGAGAATACGGGAGGATATTCTGCAACATTCATTGTTCATATACTACACAACACATAGCATGGTACAAAACGGTCTCTCTTCGGTGGAATTTCTGAGAGTCCACAACTGATTCCAATAGAAACACCACGGTAAGTACATCCAGTACCTCAACCGAGTTTCACGTGTGAATCTATGCCAAATAATTCTGTCCAGAAAATCCACTTGGGTAGAGGCTGTGAATTGTGCTCGGAAGGGATCAAAACTGTTTAAACCAGCAGTCCCCCGTGAAAGATGGACGCGATATCAGGACCACCTTCGTACCCACAGCAGCACTGGGAGCTGTTTGTCAGTCCATACAACTGGATATGCTGATAGACATATTCAGAATATTTAACCCGCTCGAGCCAACAGAAGAAATTGGAGGGGAACTGCTGTTTCCCCGGCTGTGATTTAGCCGTCCCAGAAGGGAAACTAAAGGAATAAATTAGAACTACAGTTCCAGTGTTACCAGCGATAACTTCAAAAGGGAAGAGCTTGAGCGACCACTTGTTTCGAAGAACGTACTCTTCATCTGCTTTCGGCTCCGAAGAATCCGATCATAGTACTTTTTTTCTGCAAGACTAACTGGTTTGCGGGCAAAAATGTTTGGTACTATTCTGTAAAACTTGACTATTTTAAGCTGTTGCAAACTTTTGTATTTCCTTTTAGTGCAGTTTTTCCATCTAATTTGTCCTTTTCTGATTGGTCGGCCCCCTTTTTCACCCTGGTTGTTCGAGCTGACTATATAATTGGTGCAGCTGATGACTCAGTCTGATTTTTTCTGGTCCACATTAAAAAGGCGCAGCTCTGTGTTGTGTCCCACCTTTTTATCTATCTAGTCGGTGGACTCGCTTTATCAAATTCCGTGCCGTCTCCTAGCTGTTGACTATCCCGGGGGGTCATTTTGTCGTGGGATTACCGACCTAGAAGGTTCGACCAAAATGTTACAGTATTGTATGCAGTGATCGAGTGTACCACTGCCCTGCGAGGTCGCAGGTATTTTACATCTGCTTGTCCGCTCTGCTGTGTGCTTGATGTTCAGTATATGGCCTTTTAAAGCCAATGCATCTAATCAGTCTCAGTGAAATGATGCACTGTGTCAGTTGTGTGTGACCTAGTGATACCGTTACTCTGCTTTATACTTTCCGCTCCTTTAAATTCACCGAGCATAGAAGCTGGATTAGGGAGATTCCTAAACACAGCGTAACATTCCCGACTATTAGGTGAGTCACATTCTTCAAAGCATCTAACCTGTGACAGTTACCACCTCATTGACTTCAACTGAGAATTAAAGAGGCACACTTTTAGGTCTTTATCGATACCACTACGTCCACCACATCCTTCTACTCCAGGTCTTGATCTGACTGCCATGCATACACATGTTTAATTTTTTCCCCTTTACTTTCGATGAGCAGCAGCGCACAAACGAGGACTTCATACGCACAGACACAGTGAACAAACTCACGTTAGATGTTGACAAGACAATCATATTTTATGTGAATACACAAATGATAAGCCAAGCTGTAAGCTCTCTGTTAGTTGATGCTTCCATGAAACATACATAAGCCGCGGGTATGTGCCCTTCAAGGGGTCACGTGTAAACCTGACAATTCACTAGGGAACGGAGGACATCCAGGATGCGGATAAACTATTTTCCACACTGATAAAAACGTGACAAATTAAACTGGAGACGAGTGTGTACTTCGTTTGGAGAGTCACCAGCTGTTTCATAACTCCTTCGTATGGTATTTTCGTAACTGAAGCCTATACGGGAGCGAGTAATCCAAGTTTTATGCCCCGGTATCGATAAGATAAATGAATCTATTCGGTGGGAAAAGTTTCTAATTCAAAGATCATCCGAGAATCTATGGTATCCGTTTTCGTCATAGCAGACTTATCGCTCCAAGAAACCACAATATTTTCGTTTACCAAACAAGGCATATTTTCACACGGAAACAGAAACAACAAGGAAGATTCCCAAATTGATTTAAGTCGTCGGCATACTTGCCTGCTGGAAAGGATATGTTATTAGTCGTTACAGCAATATCAAGGACATGCAGATTTATCACGGAACATGTACGCACAGCAGTGATACATATCTACCAATGAAGAAGTTCTTGATCACGTTATAGTTGACTGAATTAAATAAGAAAATCGGCTTGAGTCATCTTTTATTCCATTTCTATGCGTGCGAGACGAAAAAACCATAGATACCAGGATTATTACACTATCAGGAGGAAACCGACCACTATGATAATCAAACCCGGTGTGCGGAACCAAGTAATGCACGAATAAGTCAGCTTGGAAAGGAACTGCATATAGCCGTGTATATTAATGTGGCCACTGTCGAAAAGATTCAAACCTCGAACCTCGAACGTAACAGAGGCCGAATACACTCTACAAACGCTGGATTGGAAAAAATCCTGGCTAAGGGCAGTAAAAAGAAAAATGTGTGAGAACAAAACTCCGCAGGGTTTCCCTTTACTAATTGCCAAACGAGCTTTCATCATCCTTCGGGGACCCATTGAAGTTCTCATGGTAGGCTGCAGAAGCTTTGACAAAATTGCCACAGTTCTTTGTGATTCGTCTATTGCCTTCGATCGACCCAAGGACCTAATCGGATCAGAACCGCTGATATCTTCGAGGTAGTATTGGATACTGGAGGGGCCAATCAAAACGCCAAAAGTGATGTTGGGTGATCCCTCGAAAGGCATTACGTTGACTGTGACACATGTCAGAAGTATTTTTTGGACACTGGTCCGGAATGGTCAGCATGTCACGTAGTCAGTGAAGTTGGGTGTGGAGGACGTCTTATACAGCCTCAGTTGTGTTTACAAGACACGGGTACTTGAATACACTACTGATAATGGGCGTTACTGTGAACAACGATGTAACTGGAGTGAGAGTTTCTTACAGTCCGCTTCATTTTCTTTCCTGTCTAGAATTGCTTTTGTTTCATTGATTGTGTCTTCAATTAGATCGACCAGGACGAGAGCATCGAAGTGTCTAGTTGATGGTTGACAAAACAGAATGAAAAGGAATTCGGTTCTACGAGATATACAATTGAAGTTTTCCGTTCCTCACTTTTGATACTCCGGTTGGCAGTGAAGCATGCACACAGTCCGTTACACTCATTCATGTGGATAACAGTTGGAATAAAAAGCAAGTATTTAGCACCTACCAAGCATCCAAACAAACTGAAATATTAACTGGACTTAATAAATTTATTCTCCGAGACGCAAAACGAATTTAACGGGTCACTTCATAGCTAGATCTTTCTGATCATTAAACGCGAATCGCTTTTGGATTATTTATTAGTTAAGTTAGATTTCTGCACGGACCATTCGGAGAACTGATTTTCTGGATGATAACCCTAGTTCATTTTTCTCAGTTTAATCAAATCGCTTATCAGTTAGTAGTTAGATGTAGGTCAGTTTGAGCACTAAGAAAGTGGAATTGATTATGAGATAATTCGTCATGTACAGTCATTTATTTCTTGTTAGAAGTAGCAGCAACAATAGATCACATTCATCAGGCCTCAATTACGACTGGAAGATGCACTGAACAATCCAGAGTTGGACAGATTAATTCCAGACTATCTGAACTGACTTTCACATAGTTTCAGTGAAGACAACATGTCTCCTGCACTGCGACTGACTCATCTGATAGATACACGCAGCTGATGATTCCTATCACTCTGTGATTCCTTCTTCTAACCTCAAACATGTGCTCTGTCTTGCCTTGCTACCTCGTAGCATACTGTAATCGACAGCGAAACTGACGGAGGTGCAAGAAAAATGCAAACGATAAAGTAAGTCTCCATAGGGATTTGAGCAGCTGAAGGAACAACTGAACGCATCTACGCCACCGACTACGGAACCTAGAGATGTAACCTAATATATCTGACCATCCTGTGAGAGAATCTTTTGGAACCTATTGTGTTCGCATTTAAAAGTGGAACACATAACTATCGCACTCCATTAATTCATATGAACATAAGCACAAAACCCGACCTTAGCAGCTAAGCAAACAGGGGAGTGCGCAAGTAGTGTCACTGATCTGAGATGTGTACGCGCTAGCGCACGTTCGCCTCTAGTAAAACCAATCGATAATTAGTGGGATCGATCAGTTGTTAGGCAGTGCAGGGACTGAATTAAATGCCAGCAAAGGTATGCTCATGCTTGTGAAGAGTAGCAATCAACTGTCCGCGTAGTAGGCTTGCCTATTCAGAACGGATACAACAGACCACAACCCAGAATCCTGACATTTCCTACTCGGCCAATTCCACTGGACGTGGTTTACTCTTAGCCACGTACTCGCCAGGAGAAGTCAATGGTCAGAACGCAGATGGATAGAACGATTGCCGCTGTAAATGCCATCGGCTAAGATGGAGAATTCCCGAAACAATCAGTTTTGGCGGGATAATCAAGTCAGTGACCACAATCTCTCTTAAACGCAGGTTTTGAATCAGTAAGGGAAAATACTAATGGAATTCATCTCAGGCATCAGTGGGGGCATACTCAAATATGATGAACAAGAATAGTCGCTTCAGTCGCTTATTGTTGGCATACGCATATCCGGTCATTCAAAGTGCTCGCAAATGACTGCTGATCGGGATCCAGGTTAGCAGTACTTGCTCAGCTGTCGTGTTAAAAGCAATCCCAACACCAACATGACCATGGACAGCGGGTCATCTGGCTCGCGAATACTGAAGAGCGAGTCCGAGGTTTTATCTGAGTTTTGAAGTAGAGTCACAGAAGTGGATCTGGTGAGCGAGCTTCGGAGAAGCACCACACTTTTAGTCTTATATCTCGAGTTCTAGCTTGATTAACCTGTTTCTCTGTCTGACGTAGTTTGCGAACGTCGGAAGCAGCCAAGTGAATCGGAAAATTAGACTAAAGAAGTTTGTCTGGTTCGCACCCTACTTCTGATATACTGTCATCATTGAATATGTCTAGCGAGCTGCTATAACCCATCATTTACAGGGAAGGGATTTAGTAACGCCTTTTGCCGGCATAATGCCGCATATTTCTCTGTGAATCATTCCAAGGCTACCCAGACCATAGTAGGGTTTTTTCTTTAGAAACCTAAACCAACGCATCTAAATCAGTTGTTTGACCCACAGGTTGTTGGGTCTTGAACCCGGCATGGAAGCCTGATCAAAGAACCCGTATGGAGGCTTCCCATAGTCTGTTATGTGAACCCTGTTTGCTATTTCTCTCCTGCTCGGTTGAGCTCCAGTTAGCGATTCGCTCTTCAAATTCAGTCCTTGGTCCCATACATATAGTGGAGTAAGCCAAATGTGAACGATGATGCACCCTTTGGGCTGGGGACTGCTCAGCTTATACGGGCAATAGCTGCCCAATGAAGTGTGAGGACTTCTTCCACTTTCGAGAAAACACCGCGTGATCCATTTCTTCGTTCATCTAGTAAGGTATTCCGACTAAAAAAATGCTTCTCCCCGTGTTTATTCTCTCGAGTATCCTCTTTAGGATCACAGAAGTTGATCGCATAGAAACAGAAGTTGTCTACTAACTATGTCAGCGAGACTGGACTTCTTCTGGCCCCTACCCGTCGACTTATTGAGAGTGATTGAAACTGCTGCTTAGAAGAGACAACCCCGGCGTCATCCTTTGGGTCATCAAAGCACGCAAGACTTTACACTAAGCGATCTTCGTGATGAGTTCTAACAAGCCAGGTGAAACAAATGTACCGTGCTTCCTTAGTTTTCGACTTTTAGTTGGGAGTTTATACAATGTGATGAATTTTCGATATAAACTTAACCTCTTCTCTCACCGTGAGATAAAAATAGAAGTATAGAACTTAATAAAATTTGAACATATTACTTCGTGTTTCACTCACATGTGGCCAATGGTCACTTTGTGGTTAACGTAAATGCGAGAGAGGAAACATCCAAATAAAGTCCATTTACTCCTCTTCCAAATATGTTAGAAGCACAGCCTATATAGTTTGCACGCACTTGATTATTTTTATGCAGTTAGCCAGTTATGTGAGCGCATTAACAGCGAAACTGGACCGTAAATTGGATTTGGTGATTGGAACCGTAGATACCTCGCTGGACGCCCTATTCAGTTCAGTCCGTATGCGGGAGACCAACGTGGGCAACCTGATTTGCGACATTATTTTGACCGGTGTGAATGCAGACGCAGTCATGCTGAATTCAGGTACTTTGCGGGCCGATCGAATCATTCCGTCTGGAGAATTCACACTTCGTGATTTGACCAACTTATTGCCATTACTTGATCCATTGGTTGTACTCCAATCTAGTGGAGCACAAATTCTGGCCGCTTTGGAAAATGGAGTATCGCAGTACCCAAAACTGGAAGGTTAGTTTTTGAAATAAGTCTTCCCATGTGATCATTCAATCATTTAGCGCAGCGCCGTTGAGTCTTCAACTCGTCAAAAAAATTCTAAAATTTAAAAAAAAAAAAACTTGGGAATTTGTTCGGGAGAAAAGCGAGCAAAGTAGCAGAAAAATTCTTCGTACAGGTTCATTCTTAGGCATAAAAATCCCGATTTACAGCAAGAATGTATCAAGAAGGAGGACAAATTATTGAAAATGAGTACACAATATTATTATGTCGAGGTGAATAATGGAGCCGGTTTTTTAATCAACTATAAGATGCCGACCGGAATTGTTATGAGCACCTATAATTATGGTAATTCACAGCATAATTACTGATGCTGAACGCGAACAAAATAAAAAATGATTGCCGGTCGGCACAAAATTCATGTTATTTTAAATAAATTTGCTACAGTTTTGAGTCATTCATGAAGCCAACCTCATTCCTTACAACAAGTTAACTGAATCCACGGCAAAACGTTTGTTAATGATCAATAAATTCTTGAAGAAAATACAAAGCCTCTGGAAAATCGCTGTCCGAATTTGAGACTACTCACTCATTATTTTATTAAGCGGTTGCAATTAAATACCAAAAAATGAGGACTGTCAAAATCTATTACATTCACACCATATTTATTGACTTTATTTAACAAAATCTTGTTTCGTTATTTCAGGACGTTTCCCCCTGGTTGCGGGAGTCCGCTTCTCATTCGACCCCAGTAAACCGTTCGGGCAACGAATTGACGGGACCACAGTTTCTATTCAGGGCCAGCCGCTTGAATTAGACAAATCGTACCGATTGTGTGTGAAACATTACATGGCTGAAGGAAAAGATGGGTACGATGTACTTCGGGATTGCCCTGTCCTACTGGATGATGAAAACGGACCCATTTTAAGTACGCTGATACAAAACTACTTTCGCACGGTTCAGGTGAGTCCCGCAACGCGTTTATATTCTTCTACCGGTGGATTACGTCAACTTGAGTGTTTTCCTAAGTGAAATATGCAAGATGGATAGATTTCTTTCGACGGAATTTTCATTCGTGTTAACTGTCTTAATTACCATTTTCCTATTGTGCGAAATCAGTAGTTATAGATTGCAAATGAACTCACTATACCGTCATTTTATTGAAATTTGTGAGCTGCTGCAAGTGTGAAAGTATCTTCTAAGTGTTCAATAGTTGTGGAGACCGATCTGGATTTTCAAGGGGTATTCTTCGGATGGTCTCAGGTGCCATATATGGTGCGATTACCATACTAAATAACCTAGTTAACTTATAGAATATATATATATATATATATATATATATATATATATATATATATATATATATATATATAATCACGGTTTATAATTGTTCTGTGAGCAATTTTCCAATACCAGCAGTTATTTTTCAGATTTTACCTACGTGTGAGTACCCAGGGAGGTTATTGAAACACATAGCTGCAAGAACTTACTGAAATCGGATGTTTAGTTGACAATGTAAAATCGTGAAACATAGAGGTGTTGTAGAAAGTTATGAGTTGCAAGTTATCTTTTTCTCAATAAATTTCTCTGTCCATATAGTATGTCAAAGCTAGAGCGGAAATACACAATTTCACGTAGCTTGTGCTTGTTTTTATTATTTCTGTGGTCATCTGTGGGCAGTTACTGCTGAGTAACCTCACCTACCGCTATAGATTTCCCTGAAGCTCGAGAGCCAAAAAATACTAAAATTTCTAATGCGACTGGTTTTTAAAAGTATCACGGCAACATTAATGATTGATGGTCTTATCCACCGATGAATAGACAATGATCCTTCCAAAATTAATTCCTTTTACCGAATCACTGAAAGTGTGTGCTTTATAGAGAAGACCAATAAAGACCCAGAAAACAAATTTGGAGTATAACTTATTATCTCACGGTTCATCGGTAAGCTCACGGTTGATGGTAGGCTCAAGGAACAAGACAAGTTTTATTATTTTCAATGGAGAACCATCAAACCAAGACCGTATAAACGTGGTCCGGTATATATTCTTATCGGTTTCTTGATGATAGAGAAACTTTTACGCAAAACAACGAAATTCCACGGCTTCTTCGATAGCCTTCTGCAAGCCCATCAGGCTAAAGAGTCCGTGACAGAATTTTCGTAGAACAACTTCACAAACGAAGGTGCCTTCCACGAATTAGCAATGTATAACATGATATCCAGTCATAAGGTGATGTGATAAATACCTACACCTCCGACTTGTGTTATGGCATCATCCGCATAGTCCTAAAGAAGAATATTCACAGAGTGTAACCTGTAATCTGCAAAATGATTTTCCAGTAAATTCCCGCGGGTCATTGCAAAGAAGGATGAAGTGAAGTAAGTCGCGTTTGTCTTTGAACAATCTAGGGTCAGAATTGAAGACACAACCGTACTGCTCACTATGAGGTTGGGTGTTGACTCCTCTTTGATAGACAGCCAAGTCATGATGGCAGTCAGCACTGGTGCTGTACCAAGTCCCGGACTTGAGACAATGGAATCTAGGGTGACAGGACAGTCATTTGGTGGCATGGATCGATTGAGTGACCGATGTATCCTATCAGTGGTGTTAAAGCCTCAGGGACTAGTAACACAGACCATTCGGACTAATACCCTGTGTGTAACGACTGAGTACATGGACTAGCATCCCATTATATTTTGTAAACACACAAAAAGATGATTTGAAGACGGAAAGGATTTCTCACTGGAATTAGTGGGACAACTTAGAAAAACAGTCACGCACTAGAATTTTGATTGTATTGAAATCCAATAGTTTTCGCTATTGAGTGAGCCCTATAGGGTTAAAAAGAACGGGACTGGTTCACTGTGAATACAGCAAAGTTTATGTTATTCGAAGGTGGTCAGTAATTTCTCAGTTACAAGACTATAACGGTAAGGGAGATCATCTTCTCTGTTACTTGATCAGTCAGTCGCGTGGGCAGCATACTAAAAACTCTCATAAGTTTTCGATCCCTGAGTTTCGAGTTTAAGTCGCGTGTTTCACCACCAGTCAAAGAATCATCATCAGCACTCACTGATCATGATACGTTCTATCAAGGGAATAATTTCTAGGCAGATGGACACATTTCCAGACGTCGACCCTGTCTCAAACATTATTTCTAGCCAGAAAGAATTTGTTTCTAGTACATGACAACTTTGATTGTGATATAGTTTAGAAACACACTACTATCATAGATTTCTGGGTAGACATAGGTTTATATCTTACCCTAGATCCGGTTCATTAATCATAAGCTTCAAGGGTGTTAATCAGCTCAGCATTTCTTAGTGCGTCAGACAGATGTGAGACACTGGATCCACAATTTGAGAGAAACCATGCCGTAAAAACTGTAAAATATAGCACCCCTTCGTCAGATAGAGTGATTCTCATAAATATATTCATCTGGATTTTTCACGTGCCACTTACATTCTATAATACAAATGGAGATCACAGATTCAGGCATTCTGTTCTTCAAACTGTTCCTTTCTTACAAGGGTCTTAGAGACTGAGTACTTCTAATGCCGTCAGTTGAACGGCAGCTGAGTGCTTTCTGTACGACATTGTTGCGATCTACTATCTCTGTTTTGTTCGCAATTTGCATGGTCTGAGGAACCAACTCTATGAAAAAATCAGTTTGATGTAACTATAAATTACGCTTTCATCAAGACCGATGCATTCTTTCTGTCCTTGCAATGTTACACGAACGAAGGTGATGTCTAATTCGAACGAACCATTGATACGCGGGTCTTCACATTTTTCTTCTTCTGATTTTGTTTTTGTGTGGTCATCAATATGCAAATGACACCAGATGTTGTTCTGTCCACTTGGCGCATGTTGCTGCGCATGTTGCAAGTGAAATAAACCTGTACAAAAGTGACAAACAAATTGCACTCAGTTCGTTCCTCTAACCAGTTTTGGGCACAGCTGGTCAAAATATTGTCCCAAGTGTTACGAAATGGATTGAAGTGTACAACACTGGCATTTTGGTAAATAAATTCAGGTTGCTAATACTTTGGCCACTACGAACACTGTAAGTTATCTTTTCTTTCTGAACTTCATCCTCAGTGAGATCAAGGTCAAGATACAGGAAATCTATTAGCTGGAATGAGGGAAGCAGGTAAGTTTTGGTCTCGAGAACATAAACAGCGAGGTACTGGAGTCAATTTTGATCTTAGCTGAGTGCTTCTGGCCAACCTCTTTGCTTCATTAAACAGAGAGGGACAGGAAAGGTTTGCACTCATTGGTTTCGGGTACCGGACTGTAAGAAGATCTATGAGCAAAACTAATCGTTTCATCCGGCACCATTTACCAGTGATTAATCCCCATTGCCGCAACCGAGGACCTTGTTAACCAGTCCGACGACACTGTCAGTTATTTCGTGGTTTCCACCAACAAGAATGCCGAGAATCGCATCGAAAAAACTTTTCGTCGTTCCGGTGACAGGTTATACTTTTGCTCATTTGGATACACAACATCGTGTTAACAGATGTTAGCTCATTCATTGTAGATAGGTAATTTGTTCAGATCCGGAGAAAAGTGTGGTTGTGCAGAGAGAAGTATGCTTTGGAAGCCCGCAGAATCTCGTAGGTTTGGAGCGAAACATCGCAAAATAATCGAATTGTCAGTTTATTGCATGCATTGGAAAAACCATCCAGGAATCTACGTCACGTCAAGGTGACTCAAATAACTTCAGTTTCGATGAGATTCATCGATATTCCAGAAGTAGTTGAAAGTTTCACCAGTTTTGCTAGCTGAGCTTGGTGTTAAGGTGGCAATCTTTTCGCCACAATTCGACGAAGATTCACTAGTGTGCAGCTGACTGTCCCTGTATGTGTCTGTGTTTTTAGGATTCTCGTTCTACATCTCACAGTTTTCCTTGCGGGTATTCGTAGAATGACCCACTTTGGATTTCAGAAGAGAAACAGGTCAAATAGCACACTAGAACAGAAGGATAGTACTGTAGCTTATAAAAATATCGATAATGATAGCATGACACCCCTGACCCCAAAGCAGCACAGGTACACACAAGCCTACTGTTACAGTATCAGGATTTAGCTAAAACCCGTCATTCACTAACCACGACCCACCATTCTTCAGTCAGGACCCGTTGTCCTTTAGCCTTGACACACAATCTTCAACCAAGCCACTGCAAGCCAGTCAGATCGAAAGTGTCGGAATACGAGGACATCAAGACATGGTGGAATAACTTGTTTTTTTTTTACAAAGACTTGTTGCACTTTCAATGATAGCTATAGTGCTGAACGTTGCAACACAAATAAACTGGTGTCAAAGATGGGGTTATTTACTTCAACTGTGTGTATCTTCCTTGGACTGTCAAAGCCCACATACACGATCCTACAAGGAACCCAAGTATTTATTTTTTCATTACATCAAGTTTTAATTTTTATCAGCGGTTTCAAATGCATAACTGAGTACCGTTTGTTGCACGACTGATTTTTACCTACTGCATTGCTTGTTTGTGAAAGTTTACCCTTGGCGGGGAGAATCTTTGTCGATTGAGAGATAAGTCTTTCGAAGACAATCGGGCTATATATAACAACACCACGGCGTGCTACTGATCGAGAAGTAGCATTCACTCCTGGATCTT
The DNA here is from genome assembly GCA_948099385.1 of Fasciola hepatica. NCBI lineage: Eukaryota > Metazoa > Platyhelminthes > Trematoda > Plagiorchiida > Fasciolidae > Fasciola > Fasciola hepatica. Next base: position 1,598,113 of record CANUEZ040000210.1, on the reverse strand, counting down.
ACGAGATTAAGTTCATTGAAAAGTTTGTCGGCCATTTGTGTAACATGGTGGACGAACACCCAACAAGCGAATTGGCACAGTTGAAGGACTGGAGGGAGAAAGGATTTGATTACATTTTTCGTCTGGATTATTTTAGTGCTCCAGGAAATGGTTCATTGAAACTACAGTGGTCATACGGGCTCGACCACATAGTTCGAAAATACGGGTGCAGCATTTGGTACCGTTAACACGGTGAACTGCACAGACTATGGCCGTCACACTTTCTCACTTGTTCAGCCAGCATTGCAACAACGATCTTTGTAAAAACAAATTGTCTCAACATTTTTGGACGCCATACTCTTCCGACACTTTCGATCTGGCTGGCTTGCAGTGGCTTGGTTGAAGATTGTGTGTCAAGGCTAAAGGACAGCGGGTCCTTACTAAAAATGTTGGGTTGCGGCTAAAGAATTGCGGGTATTGGATAAAGCTTGAAGAGGAAAGTTGTAGTACAATAAATGAAAATAAGGCGTAATTTACAAAGTCAAGTACGACGACCGCGGTATACACCACGATGACCAAACAAATAGCGAGTCTGTCCTTATGGATCAATAAAAGCATTTTCTCGTTTTGGATTAAACCAATTAGAGTTCCTCAAGAAATGTCTGATAAGTGCGTCACCTTCCACCGAATTGCAGCTACAGGAAAAGAAACTGGGTCATAAGCACTGTATTTTAAAGAGTAACGCCAAGTTTCTTCACAAACTAAAAGTAATGGTGGAAAGGTAAGATGTCTGTTTTGAGGTTTAGAACTTGTTCGACAGATACGGAATACAGTGGAGTAAGCTTAAATATCAAAGAACAGATTCTAGAAGATTTGCCTACGAAACGTCGGTGATTGGAGATGTTAAGGCCGGATAGTGAGACGATTTCTGAAAATGTAGAAGAGCACAAACCAGCGAAACGTGGTTCGAATATCGACTAAGTCGGTCATTCTTGGTGATGGATATCGCCTGTTGTTTCCAGTCACGTCATCGTGCGTGACTTTCTGGTATAATGAAAATATCAGGGTTTTTATTTATTGTTTCTTATAATGGTTCAGCGAAACTCTGTCCGTCGAGTTTGCCCCTAGCACTGAATTCCTATATTAGGATGAAAGAAAAGGGCTTTTTATTGATTCAACAAGGAGCCCTTATGAGTTAAATAACGATAAATCCACTTCCATTTTTCGCCAGCAAAAGTTCATGCCGCAAGCTGCAACCGAACCGCTGACCTTACCGGGCTTTTGAACTTTTAGTTGAGCTATCATGGTATGGCGAATTAGAAATCAAACAAGGAAATGTGATTCCCATTATCCACATCATCCGACTGCTCGTACCATCAATACAAATAGCACATCATTATTAAAACCTTATTTGGATCTCTTTCAACTGTTTGTTCTTCGTCCCACTGAAAAGTGACCGACGAGGTTGGTTCAGTAAGTAAAAGCGTAAAATTTTCTGTGTACCATTGGATAGTGGTTAAGCATTTCGTATGGTCATTTATGGTTGTCGTACCACTAGTAGGGCAACTGTCCTGCTGTAGCTGGGAATGCTGGCGTAACAGAATGATGCTAATAACAAACAGAGCAGGCCAACTGATCGAGAGCCACAGACCAAAGAACAGAGGGCGAATAAGTCGGAAGCATACGAAAGCAGACAATAAAAGAAGTAGAAGGATCAGCTGATGGGAAATAGCGGGATCTCAAGCAACCAGCAAGATAACCCACATGAGGAGCTACCGATCACACCATGAACCGGAACGATCGGACTAGCCGAACAAAAACAGTGCACGACAGAATTAAGCTAATAGCCACAGGAAACTGTCCAGAAAGCAGCCGAAGTGCTCAGGCAGCGAAAAGATCAACGTGGCCTCAGCGCGGTCTGGAAAAGAGCCATATAAAAGATTTAATATGCTTCACTGACCGTCCAAATAGAGGAGTCCATCCCCGTCTTGTCTTCTTCGTTACACTGTGGGCAAAATTCATCAGTACGGTTAATCTCAGTGGGCACACTTTTGAATGGGTAGAACGGAGATGGATTTTATAATATCTACTAAAAAAGCACATTTGTGTAGTTCAAACCGCTTCTTTGTGAAGGGAATTTTAAAACAGGGATAAAAACGGCAGTCAATTTCAGCTGCTCAGAGAGAAAATTATTATTTCTCACATGTACAAAAAATCCCACAGAACACTTTGACAACAAAACAGCGTGGTGAATCACCTCGTTTTCAGTTATTCGTACTGATATCAATACATAACATTACATATGACTCAAACCAACAAAGGGGATGATCACCCAAATCTGTCTGTGCACGTGTGTGTGTGTGTGTGTGTGTGTGTTAAACTCTTTTTGCACTATTTGCAAAGTCCGGGCAAGCAATCAAGACTTGTCAAGTGTAGCATCTTAGCCACAGCCGATGCCGTGAGTATTCGATTCTAAAATCCTCCCCTGTGTGCTCAGAAACAATTTCCCACTTGCTTTGAAATCATGACGATAAAGTTGACGAGTGAAAATCTCACAACGTAACAAAATAAGAATTTCATTAGGTGGTGTTTTTTGGTTTTTTTTATTTGATCCGATTTTTACATAAACATAAGTCCCCTTTTTAGTGGAAAAGTTTTGCTATTAGAATACCATAGAAATAAGGAAATGAAAAATGTGAGTAGAGGTCAACAGTTGCCCAAACTTTCCGCTGAGACTCGCACCCAGTTTGTTCAAATTCCGGTCGGATAAGGATCATTATATTTTGCGTAAGTTTTATTGTGAGATGGTATGAATAAAAAAAGAAGAACGTATAAGTTCAAGAAAATTACAATGGTACAAATCATTACATAAATGGTTCAGTTCAGTTCAGACAACCTTTGACCATGCACTGGGTGCGGCGGTTTTGGTTGCCATTTCCTAGCCGCAACCTCAATACTAAATAATGAAAAAAGAACAAGAATATGAAAGGAGTAATAAGAAAATTACAAAATATTGGTATCAAGTTGATAGCGGAAATTGGAGGGTACAATGGCGCCACTGTTCGTGACACCAAGCCATTTCCCATAAGGTGTATAACCACTGAGTTAGAGAGGTTCCCATGAACTCCACCCAGGAGGTCTGATTCGACCTACATAGCCAAGTGCACGGGTTAAGGTTTTCTTAACTTTCTCATCTTAGGTCCGATACCAGCCCCTGCGAACACAGCGTGCCGAGGGATCCCAACACGGGACATGCGCAGCACGTCCCAACCATCTTAGCTTGGTGACTTTTAGTGTTTCATCTAATGATTTGGTTCGTGGACCTAAGGCTCTCCACCGAACCTCAACATTGCCTATACGGTGTTTCCGCCAGATCCGAGCAGTGCTACGAAGACATCGGCGTTCAGATGCCGACAATCTTCGTATATCCTCCACCCTCAGGGACCATGTTTCTGAGCCATACAGAAGCGCGGGCCTGACTTCCGCAGCGTAAACTGGACCCTAGATAGATGAAAGGATGTCACTTTGACGCGACAGATGACTCAGGTCGGCCAAACGAGGCTTCTGCATATGCAAAGACACCTCACCTGGTATCCTTCCGCCACATGAAATGCAGTTGCGTAGAAAACAGAACTTATCTATTAGGTCAGTAGTTTCTCCAGACAAAAAAAGATTTGGTGTTGGACTAACTCAGTGTTTCGGTTACCGTGAGTAATCGTTCGTAAAGGCAAATTTTTTCGGTTGTAAGATTGCCCCGAGAAAGGTAACTCACGGTAACCAAAACGTCGACGTATTACATCTACCAACAACGCTGCGTTATTAGCAATATAACTTTCACAATAAAAAGCACATAGGACATCGAATTTTCGGTGCAAGCCTCGCATCGTTTGGTCCGGATATTGACAAACTCGCCACCAATTGGACCAACCCCATCCTACAAAAGCATTTTGCACTTTTAAGGTGCAAAACGCCTACCGGACATTGGTACGCAATCTTTCAAGCTGCCTAGAAAAGCTTGCAACTTACCTGGATTATCACTTAAAAGAACTGTGTTATCGGCATATTCAGGGTCTAAAGCTTGACCACTCGGGAAAGGTTCAAAGCCACTATTACCACCTGACTAAAGTGCTGTCCTTAGGATCATATCAGCCACAAAGTTAGAGAGCAAATGAGCAAGGGGATAGCCCTAACGTACACCACTTTTTGTGGTGATCTCAGGTGAATGATAACCGTCAGCCCGAACTCGGTTTCGGCTGTTCGTGTAGAAGGACTTTATGATGGCGATGAATTTCTCTGGTACACCCTTCAGCAAGAGGTAGCGCCAGAGAACTGTGCGGCCAACCCAGTCGAAGACCGGATCCAGATCAAGAAAAACGGAGATAGTGGGCCTGCGGGAGGGTTTTCTATGTTCTAAAATTTGTCTAAGAGCGAGGATGCGATCAATACCTCTTCGGCCAGGTCTAAACCCAGCTTGATTCTCACACGCGCATTGTTCGCGAGCTTTAGGTAAACGGTGGAGAATAACACCGGCAAGCAGTTTAGATGTGATGCTAACCAGACTTATTCCCCTGTGGTTTCACAGGAGGTCCTGTCGTGCTACTTATAACTCAGTAAGATCACCGACTCATACCACCTCTTCTGAACTTGTTCCTTCTCCTTTATAAAACTGGAATTTTGTCATCTACAGTAACAGCGATGAGTCACCGTCTTTGAAAATAGACGGAGGCAACTCATCCGGTCCAGAAGCTTTATGTCTTTTAGAGTATCTTACCTCACAAAGAACCTCTGCTTATGACGGAGGACTGGTATCTAAAACTGTAATCATCAAGCTGGTTAGCTAAACTGTCGAAGATAAAGGCCAACTAAACTGCTTCTCGAAATGCTGTGCTCAGCGAACTGGACGAGCCTCCTCATTCTGAATCTGTGAGCTGTTTGTTAGTTTGATCAGTTTGCTAAGCTTGGTTTTCATTGGCCGGTTTTTCTTATTAGGCGGAAAAGTTTGCTGCAGTTGCCAATAGCCTCAGCTTTTCCCATCTCCCTACACTTCAAAAACCATCACTACTCAGGATCATTTCTCAGGCTACCAATCAGTTAGCGTTTAAGACATCTTCGTGCCTCATTTTATCTGGAATTCGGAGGACTTGATCTGCCACATCTAACAGTGAAACTGAGGATGCAGATATCCATCGTTTCTGTGTGTCTGGTTGTTAGATCTTAGGTAGCATCAACAGCCGCAGGTAGAGTCTTTTTGGTCTCTGTCCATCGCTCTTCTGAATCCTGGGCATTTGGCTGCATCGACAACCTGGTGGATGATTCTGTTCGGAAGGCAGATCGTTGGTTATCGTCCAGTAGCAGCTGCGGGGGACGATTTTCTATGACGTTGTTTCGGCTACCGACGAGGCGCAAGTTGAAGAGCGCGCGAACAAAAGCGTGATCAGTGTCTATAGACGTGGACAGATGCGAATTGGTTCTTACCAGCGATAATTGATAGTAATGCGGTCGATCTTGGTCCAGAACTATGGGGAAGCAGGAGAACTCCAGGTTAGTCTGTGTCTTTTTTCTGTGCCAGATAACTGTGCTCGCTAGGAATAGTCCATGGTCGGGACATAGTTGGATGATTCGATCACCTTTATCTGGTTGACTGGCTAGGATTTTAAATCGATCTACTATATTCCGCTCTATATCGTCTAAGCTTCCGACTTGATCTACAGCCATGATGCCCGTGGGGGCACACTGCAGAGCAGTTGAGACAAGGTTTAGTGGAATTCTTCTTTAGCCTTAAGAGAGCTACTGTCAGTTGGAGCGTACACAGACACTACAACACAGGTATCGAAGATTCTGTCTAATGCTTTGGATATGCACTAAACCATTTAGCCGAACAGCGCACATAAGACTTCATACTGGAATCCAGTCGAGCAGAGCATGCTCAGCTTCCATGCTCAAAGTGAAGCCAAAGCCAGTCTGAACATGAGCACCAGACTCCGAATCGCCTAACACGAGAGGAGCGATAAACAGAGTTTGCACCTGAGCAGCAAAGTGTTAACACTGAATTTGGGTGTTGTATGTGTGTTTCGGAGACAACGCACATTTATGTTTGGGATTTCAAAAGTTCTAATCAGAGCAGCCTGTTGCTCCTTTTGGTTAGGTATGCGGATGTTGAAAGCAACAAGGAGAAGGGAATGCTTGTCTCAGAATCGCTTCCCTAACGTCCCCTGTCCCCAAGTTATTGCCCCTATGGAGAGCTACAAGTTTTCGGCCACGACTCATTGTGGCTTCTCGTACCCATTTAGGATTGGAACATAAAGGATGTAGAGCAGACAGATGAGAAATGTCTTCCCAGGGACCGCTGGAGATTCGTGGGCAAGTCATACTTTGCGGCTTCCCACAGAGCAGAAGAGATTTTTTTGGGGAACCCTTTTCGGAGCCTTTAACTCAGAGTAGGACCCACAAGGCGGAGGGGAATTAAGCCGGCACGGGAAAGTGGCCGAAGCACCCGAGAATAAACTTTTGACCTGTCAAGAGACACCTGATTGTTACTGCTTTCAGTATTGTCTTCGCTGGAGCTTTGTTATAGACTTGCCCTTATTATCCAGCGGAGCAAGCAGGAGATGGACAAGGCAGCGTCCTTTGAGCCGGGGGCTGCCCAGCTTAGGCTGACTACGGCTATCCGATGAAGAGTGATAACTTGCCTCACATTCCACAGAAACCTCAGGCACTGGACTCCTACGTCCTTCTAGGGGAGGTTTTTAGACCGGAAAAATGTTTCTCCCTGTGATTACTTGCTGGAGTGTTCTCTCCTGGCTGCGTAACGACCTGGACCAGATGTGGTTCTGTAACTGGTTCAGAGTGGTGAGTGGAGTCTGAAAGGGTTTTATGGACGAACGTTTCACATGCTGCTAGGTGTAGTTCATTGAATGGTATAAATGTTACCTGAATGATATTAGCCAGTCCTTGGCGGATGAACTTGGAATCTTTTGTTCAGAAGACTAACAAAATATACAGGGGCAAGAGGCAATGCCAGAGAGCGAAAAACACCTCTATAACGGCCAGATCAGAGGCTGTTATCTCGTTGCTCATTTAATGTTAGTGTTGGCGCCTACTGATACACTTATTGAGCTTCAGCTCACGTGGTTTCTCCTCCTTTAGTGATTTTGCAGATCACTCAAGTCCATTCCTTGCCGGAAGAGCATTGCCCTTGGGTTTTACACATCAATGAATCAAAATAAAAGTAGTACTCTTTTGAACTTCGAAGCTTCTAAGCTTTCGTATCCTGTACGATCACCTGCAGGGTTTGCTTACGCAGTTGGTAAAGTGAGGTGATCTGTTCAAATTTGCATCGACGATAATTCGTAAATATTTCGCATAACCTAAGCTAGCTGGTGGCTGCATGGAAATGGAAGAGCGGTTGCAAGAATAAACCGACTGAGATAAGGTAAATATATATTCAAAGCATTTGGTCAAATTTAAAATAAAACCAGATTGAAGAGAGAAATCCTAATAATGAGACGCATTACTGGAAAAATTTAAAAAACCCTGAGTTTCAGAAATCTCTAGAGGAAAATCCACGTCATCGGCACATTTGAAGAAAAACTGCCGGAGAACTGATTGGGAGATCACTAATGTAGGTGGCAAACAAATGGAGGAAATCACGACTCTTTTTAAAGCTCCTTAATTAGTTATCAAAGGTTTCGACATTTTGTGGCCCCGTGGTGTGCCCCGAGTTGAGTTGGCGAAATAATCCGACAACCACACCAACTGGGGCACAATACAGTCACCCTGTTTATGGCAGAGGGAAGATCATCGAATGGAATCAAAAGTGGACGAGTGGTATAGGAATTCGCTGATCCTTCCAAGGATTTGGCTACGTGATGCATCCAGAGTGGACTCGATTGGTTTGTGCGCAGACTAAAGGAGGTTTTCGGGAGCCTTTCAGGAAGAACTGAAGCGCTCAAAAACGGTATGTAGTGTAAGTTTAAGACCAAATGCAGTTGGAGCAGTGGAAAGAAAGCGTGTATCTAGAGCACCAGAACTACGTGGTTTAGGTATTAAAATAATGGTGATGGTTATGCAGCAGACTGGAATGGAGTACAGGCATAAATATTGTTTACTAGAAAAGTAAATACTTCGGTCAGAGCAACCGCACAGTGTTTCAGAATTGATGAAGACGGAGCCTTCAAGACCAATACATGAAGTTATTTCAAACTTACAAATGGGCCCAAAAATTAATCTGTGCATTCGGAGTGTGAGTAGATGACAGTCACAGAAGATTCCACTGAGGAATCACACCTTTGATTCACTGGTCGTTCTAGTCCTAGTTCTTCTGAGAGGAGTATCCACTCACACGCCTAATGCAAATATGAGACCATTTTCAGCTATCTTTTACATAGTGTGAAAGTATAGGGATGAATGGAGAGAGGTTTACCGTATACGCATACTCGATGATAGCCATGAACTGCAGAACCGGTCGTGTGCTTCCGAGGATCTTTTTCTTCAACGATTGTCGAAATTTAAGTGAAAACATACGTTCTTCGTCGCGGGTTTTTTTGGTTCCTTGTGTCTTATATTGTATAGAACAGGGGTTAGGAATACGAAATTCTTCGTGACTTGATTTTGTTTACTTTTGCTTTGTGATGTTTTCGGAGAAGATGAGACCACGATAAATCGATTTCCATGAATAGATTACCTGGAACTCGAAAGACTTAATTTAATGGGCGGTCAGGTATGAATAATTTTGAAACTAGAAACAATAAATTTACCATGGGTTTTTCGGTGACAAATGCTTATATTTCGATTCTGCCAGGAACAGTTCTTTTTGAAGAGTCAGTGGTAATCGTGTTTAGCAGAAAAAAAGCGAGACAATAAGGACGTATTTTGAGAATACTACGTCTTCTCGCGATTCCTCAGCAATTTCACGGTTGATGGTAGGATTACGGAAGAAAGATAGACAGCTGGCTTATTTGTCACGTATGGCTTTGAAAACAAGGTTATATGGGCGTCCGTCAATGTTCACTTCGTTTTCTCGACGACGGAGAAATGACCACGTGGCAGTGATGGAGTTCACTACTTCAGTAAATAAGTAAGACACAAAGCCATGCAAAGTACTTTGCAGGTGTTTCTTTGACAAGTAATACCCAGAACGTTTCAGCAAGTAAATCGCCTTTTTCACATTGTTCATGCATAACGCGTTACCGAAATAAGACGAGGTGAACAAATGTTCAACACATTCGATTTCGATAAAAACGATTTCTGCCCTATGATTAGAACAGGTCATCAGGTAATAAATGTTTTCAGAGAGGTTTCTTAGCAAATTCCTCTATGCCATTGCAAAGTAGGGTGAGGAAAAATGATTTGCTTCTTCTCTCTGCCTATATAAAATCCGCGAGTTAAACAACGAAATTAGGATTTCGTTATTGTTCGGTTTGGCTATAGATCGACCTTCCATGTTTGGGAAGATTTAAGAACTTACAAAATGGTGACCAATGATAAGAGGTCAACCGGGAACTCATTTCTATGATGTCGAAGTTGAAAAACTCTGTACTTCGGGAATACAGGCCATATTGAACTACGTTTAATCTCGTTTATGGTTGTGCTATTCACCACGCCCGGGATTGCACAGAATTCACAGGGCTCAAAAAACGAATGATTTCATTCGGTCAAATTAGATGTTCTTCTCGAAAGATCACTTTGATGCCGAATAACTTTCCAGGTTATGCCTCACATGAAAATGTCCATCTTATAACCATGAGCATATCCAATCGCTTTTAATACACACTTAAATGCATGGTAACCTTGACCGCTCTGAAAATTATATTGCTGCATGACTCATAAGAGCACTGATTTGAAAATCATGGAGGATTTAATTTAAACGTTGGAGTTATAAATTAATGCACTTTCCACACACTGGGCTGCCTGGGAAAATACTACACATAGAAGAGTACAGGATAACTAGTGGTATCGTGACTGAGCCGTTAAACTCTTCAATTAAACAGATGAAACAATTGACTGAGAATAGAGACAAGTCACCATATTATCAACTAAATAGTAATATACACATCAAACTATCAGATAAATGTTTGTGTATAAATTAGAACCCCGTAATTTTCAATTTGTGGTTAACGTTCTTTTGTTTGTGGATTGAAGCAATATACGATTTTGTTGATTACATCATAATATTTTCGAGGAGATGGAGGATAACCTGGAAAACCCATGAATTTATTTGTATTGTATTGTATTGAAGATTTTAGGAAGAAAATAAAAACTCATGTTTCAGCCTGATAGAGGGAAAACTGATCACTGAAACTTTGGAATACTCATAAAAATAGATACTTTAGGAATAAAACTGGTTCAGCCTTCGAGGTCAGTCCGAAGTTCCTTTGTGACTTTTATTTTGTCAACCAGAACACGTGCTAAGCAAAGTACTGTAGAGTTACGATAGACGTTTATGCGGGATGAGATAAGTCTAAATTCGGAACATGTGGAGGAATAAGAAAGGCTTGCAGATAAGTCACGGTACAGGGGGATGGGTGGGGTCAGCGAGAATCTTCTTGGCGAATATTTTACTGGCTGTAGTATGCAAATCATAAACTTTGAAGAGAAGACAGCCCATGGAAATCAAAGAGACGACTGGTAGTGGCTAGGCCGCCGCCTAGATTGATGAAATCTTTCTTAAGTAGACCAGGAAAAATTTCGAGAGAGCAGAAGAGTAAGACTGGTAAAACACACTGACGGGCGAAAGAACGAACGACAGCTTGTGTGGCACCAAACTGCCTTAGCCTACTAATTTGAAGAGACAGTCCACGCAGTTCTCTCACACAACCAAAAATGTGAGAAGACCATTGTAAATAGGCGCTGATTGTGACGCTCAAGTATATGAATGGGCCAGCTCTGGAAATTGGGACATTGTTGATGATTGATTGCTCATAGCGATAAGAGGAACGAGAAAGGGAGAAAGTACACTCAAAACATTTGAAAGTGTTGCGATGTAGTCCAGAATGGGACGAAAAATTCTGAATACTATGTTAGTTCTTGGAAAAAGAGTTAAAGTCTTTTTGGTTGGAAACAGTTTGGCAGAGCACGACGTCATCGGGGCACTTAAAATGTTGTGCAGGTGGTGCAGTGGCCAGGTGACTAAAATATGTGGTGAGGAGAAAGGAGGAAAGAACGGCGCTCTGAAGAACACTGAAGTTGTTAATCAAAAGACCCGATAAACTTGTACCAACTCTAGTACGTTGAGTTCTACTGGAAAAGTAGTATCCCAGCCACGAGAGTAAGGAAGTGGGACAATCAAAGGACTCTAACCTTCGAAAGAGTAGGGAAAAAGGGAACCTAATAGAATGCAGAAGAATAGTAGAGGAAAATACGTTGGGCGGAATTTACGGGATGATTTAAGTTGTTTGAAATGAAATGACAAACTGAAGCAACTGCATCCGGAGTGTATCTGGTGGGTTTGTACGCAAACTGATGGGGGTCATTTGGAACAGCAAAAGAGGAACTCAATTGGCTTAGGATAGCGCTCTCGGTCAACTTTCACCTCACGATCGCAGTGCCATCATTCTAGAGGGTAGCTGCGACTAACCTGAGAAGAACTGCGGAAGAAAGAATTTGTGGTTTTTCAGTTGACTCGTCCTAGAAGAACACACACGCACTTTATTGAGCTTAGACACTTTTTCGGAAGTATGGGATTATTTGCACGTTGTCTTTAGAGATAAGTGAAATCGGAGGGCCACAACAACATGTTGTACTTTTTTGTTTTTCTTTCCCAAAGGAGTCGAATACTCGGCCATAAGGTGTTATTAGCGTAACCGCAAAGGAGTTGACTAGCATTTAGGAAAACGAATTTGAATTGTCCCAGGCTTTGCAGAAACAATCCATCTGTTTTTCCAACGATTTTACCAGAGGTAACACAGTCAGTACAGAGGAAGAGATTTTTTAAGGGTAGCAAGTGTTAAAACTGAGTTATCCTTCTCTACGAAAAATTTGACAGTGCTACTCACTGGCAGTTCGAATGAAAGTCAGGATTCGTAGAAAAATGAAATTTTGCAGGATAGAGATCTTGCCACTCGAAACATGTTGAAGGTGGATTTTGACTTGTTTGGTTTGCCTGATAGAATGTAAGGCAGACCAGGAGTACATCTTATTCTTTAAGAGAAGCAGAAAGCGGTCACTGGCAGGGTCTACTTTTTACGACAAACCATCCCATCCACCCCCTAGTGTTGTTATGTTTTCTGAAAATTTCAGTGAACTTTTTGTAGGAATCTACCGTCAACATAAGCGAAAGTATTTTCACACAAAATCAACCACCTAGATCACGTGAATGAACAGCGCAAAACGTCACGTGCCCGCTGTCAGAGGTGTTAACTGTCGGCGTCATTGAAAAAGGTCGATTGGTACACGTTGGACGTTATCGACTAATCGAATTTCCAAGCAAACCACCAGACAATTACCGATTGCTGTTTAAAACCATCAATTTGAAGTTATATAAATGTTCAATACGCACATGTGTATAAACGTCCTAGTAGTGGTAAAAAATGATCTTTGGGAAGTCAGATCGTAGTGTATCACACTCTAATAAGTCCGATGGAAAAGAGGCTGCTCTGCAGAGTAATATTATGCGAATTCCGGTGATCCGAATTCTCCGTGGAACCGGATAGTGTCTACGTACTTGGTCAGCTCCAAGTGCAGCTAGACTGGTACTGAGTCAAAAGTAATTCTGCATAAGGCGTGATTAAAACTGCCTGAAATGTGTTGTACTTATGATTGGATTACTGTTATCATTTCAGAATTTCCAGCGGCCTTGAAATCTAAGAGAAACCTTGTTCACCATCAGCTTGCTTGCAAATGAGAGTGACAGTATTCGAAATGAAGTTTTACACAGGCTTTTCTGATTTTGTCGTTGTGATTTAACGTGCTATGTCACTTCAAATTTCAGGGTCCTGTTTTCTAGTTCCGTCTGATGCTGCAATGAGTTTCATCAGCAAACGGGCGAGTCTCTTCTATTACAGTCAAGGGAGGAAGATGAGAGAATAATGCCCAGTGGAACTGTGTACAAAGCGACCGGGTTATTCATCCATTACAGTCAGTCAGGGAATCGTTTCAGAGGTTACCAAAACCTATTTTATAATCAGTTGACTAGTAAGGGGGCAGTATATCCGAGCTCTTGGCTTGCTAGACCTTCGTCGTCTTCCAGGACGGTGTACAGCTTAACAACATTGTACATTCACTGAAGCTTCCAAACTCTAACAACCGGGTATTGATCATTTAGATAACGTAATTCCGTATCTCATGAATTACTGCCGCTTTCAAAACGTAATTTCCTGCTGTACAACCTTAGAAATTCCATCCAGTAAGTGCGAATTGTGTGCTGCGGAGTTTTCTGCAATCAAGCTAAACAATAGCCATTATTTTTGATTGCTCTCTGAGTTAGCCAAATCACATTACTTCAGCGTATACCATGAAAAAGCAACGTCAAAATACCTGAGTAGATTTTTGTGAGTCAGTCACTACGGTAGCAGTGACACATTAGCGGATATCCACCAAGCAATAAGAATAAAAAAGAATGCACATTCGGTTTTTCTAGGCATTATGGTTGAAAAACACGTGAGTTCTGAAGCTGTCAGTGTCCATCGAAACAGCTCAAGGATTAGAATCTATCCGACGGCGTATATTTTTCTAGTCGCAAATGGTCAGATCAAGTAATGGCCTAATGCAATGGAGAGGAATGTTCAGCCACTACGTAGCCCCTGAAAAGCGGGCATAACGAGGGGAAGCTACGCGCAAACATAAAGAGTGTTCGGTTTGTTGGATTTTTCAATTCCTGTTTAACAGTGTTTGGGTTGGTATGGAAGACGCCGAGATGGGGAACGGTAGGTGCTTTTTCAGTTTTAGTGCGGGCAAGTAAGTGTTCGTAGCAGGACCTAACAGAGGGCGTAGAAAAAAACTTTCTAATATACGGATAAAGCGGATGTGGTTGATCACTGAGTATCTTCGAAGAAAACTTCTGAGAAGCTTGTTGATGATTCGATATTGTGTCGCTTCCACTGAGAATAATGAATCCCGTTACTTCGAGTAAGATGTTTGATAGAACTGATAAAAAGTTTGGAAGTCAACCTGGAAAAATAGCGGGAGAAACAGAGCCAGCATGATAAGACACAAGCGAAAGTAAAACGTCTAACTAAATTAAATGGTAAATAAAGAGACTTCCATCTTGGCACGTTGAAAGTTGAACGTTTAATGTTTTGGGAAACAGCGGCAACATAGTAGGAGCAGGAAAGATTGTGGCTGATACTAACTCCAAGACATTCGGTAGGTAACATTCTAGTACTGCGCTTATCGTCTATTAGTCAATCTAGATAGGATACAAGAAGATCGAAAAAATTATTGCCATTGTGAAAACAAAATAGAATACCAGAAAAATCGGAAGGATTCAATTTTAGATAAGGGGTGGAAGATCATTTAGTGAGTTTTGGTGAATTTGTTGGAAAGGGGTCTCAACAGAACGAAAAGAATGGGCAGACCGCGAATTCTATCATCAGCGGTTTTAGAAAGTAAACTGTCATTTTACAAAGATACGAAGGAGATACAAGCGTGAAGTAGTACAAGTTGAAGAAGATCACTTTCTCCATTATCTGTTTTATAACAGAGCTTTGAAGAAGTCTGCCAGTAATATCGGGTGAGTGGTCCTGGAATAAAAAAGCAGATTAAAGTAGTTGTCTGTTAGATGTGCAACACACTGATAGTGAACAGTACCGAAGTCGATAAATAACGTAAACCCTTAATAATGCCTTATTTAGGTGAAGCAACTGAAGTGATTTCGGGGCTTCTGAACTACCACTCGAGCTCGAAGTATTTTTCCTCTTTGTCGATAAGATGTCTGTAAGAGGCCGCTGCTTTTAGGGAGACATGGTTCCTCTTTTGGAGAGTTTAATACAAATTAGAGAACTATAAAATGCTTAGCTTTACTAACAACTCAGTGTTCGCTCAGAAATATCGTTGCTGCGAGTCAGATAATTCAAGTTCCCAGCTCTTCTTCACAATTACCATAATAATTCTAATTTTAGCAGCAGAAAATTAGATATGATTATCAAATAACTCATCGTGCATCAGTAAAGTTTAGCTCACTAATAAAAACCATGAAAGTACTGTACCTCTGTCTCATCGACGTTACGAATCGTCAACAGTGCGTATTCACCGGGCCCTCTCTGAGACTCGAACCCCGGGACGAACGATTTTGAGTTAATCAGCTAATCGCCGGGCTTTTTGGGCTGGGTTTGAAAGGTTTGTTTAACTTCAACACTAAATGATATACGACCCTTCCCGCAGTGGGTTTCTAAGAGTGGCTACCCATTGGGTGGACAGCCATCACCCCAAGTTCATGTCCCAGTAGAAGTCAGGCGGATGTGCACCATTGATGACTCTTAATAAGGACAAAACAACTGTACAAAACTCCCATGAATTTCCCTGGTGATTTAAGATTTGTTACCGCACGATGAATCGTTTTCTAATGACGTTCCATCTTTGGCTGCGGAATTTAGCATTATTATGGTTTTGGATAAATATGCACACCAACCAAGACATCCGATATCTTCGCCTGATATCGTGGAATACAAAGCCAGCTACGATCGCAAGAGAAAATGACATGGTAACTGCTCCACAGTGCCTAATGAAACTTGGGAAATGCTACAAACTCTATCATTTCCCTGTCTCAGATCTGACTGTTTATCCAGTGATCCACTGGTGTGTTTAGCACTGCAAAATATGGTAAAAAGCACAGGTCCTAATACCTGGGCTTTGTTCTTTGAAGCAGTGGTGGTCAAACCGCTATCACCTTGGACAGTGGAAAGTTCCGACCCAGTTCCGAATCCGCCAATGCAGGTCACCTCTCCATTTGACAGCGTTACCTTGGTTTCAGCCCTTTCCGTGAAATCTTGTACCTTGTTGCATACCAAATAAAAAGGAAAAAGAAGATTATATATTTGTCTTTTGTGAATCAATAGAGTCACGCAATTTCGATTTTAATAGGGCGTGATTCCGACTGACGTTTACCCCCGATTGAATAGACTTTACAAAATTTAAAACGAAAATTCAGAAGTTTTCCGGATGGTGAAAAAAATTATTACTAAACATTTTCATTCACTCATTTGCAGGTTATAAAGGGCTTCCAAAGATCGAGAACCAATCATCGACAAAGCATCGTTTCAATTGTAGAAAGACAGCGTCTGCTAGAACAAACCGGAAAAAATTCACTTCCAGGAATTTTTGAGAACTCGGATGACCCGTGGGACAAAGCACGCTGGGTACTGATTGTACAGCGTGAAAAACAAAATGCCAACAAAATTGCCCCCACAGTGGATGGTCGAATTCGAAATTTGCGTGAATCTGTTTAGAGCAGAGGCGAGTCACATTGGAGCTCAATACCAACCGTGATACAACCCACAAATCGATTATTATTTACATGAAAACGAAACTCAATTTGATTTAGTTTTACTCCGGATCAAGCACGTTGTTCAAATTAGATTGGTCTATGTTGCCAACTTATGATATCAGTGAGAGAAACGGAATTATTCTAGGCTTGCTTTTATTCTTCAACTTTTCCTTTCCCCGTTTCTTTTGTGTTGGAGTATGAGAGAAACAAAGAGGAGCCCATGAATACGGGTTGTTATTGTGCATGTACCTCATGCTCTTCGTTCCACCATTTTTATGCAGAAGGAAGTAACTTTCTATTTTTTTGAGTATTTCGTAGTTTCAGTTGGAAGATTTGGTTCCGAATAATAAAATCTTATTTATTGCAAATACATATTGTATGATAGCGCTTGACTTTCAAAATTGGCGAAATAAAAGCCATTTGATGATTGGAGCTGATCTTTCCTTTGCCGTAAAAGTACTGATGACTATACAATGGCATTCAGCAAATTATCAATGATGTTAGCCGATACTGTGGGAAAACAATTGCTGTTCAAATAATTATTCTGTTAATCTGTATGACACTGAAACACTGCAAGTAAATACATTCTGTGTTGACAAATCACGTGGAAAATGATAGCAGCCAATAGTTTACGGAAGTTTGAGAAAAAGCTAAGAACAACGACCCTAGAAATTGAATTATCGTTTCCAAAAGTTCTTCACTGTGCTGTACGAGCTTCTTACACTACAGTCCGTAGACCACTGATTGGATTAAAGGTCACTGTCACAGTGCTATGCAGTCAAGGTGATGGGGTTTTATTGTGCATTAGTCTGGCTGAGGGTTCGGGCCACTTTCGATTCAGCCACTGACGGAATTTCTGGAGTTCATTTTGCCATCTTTTCTTATTCAGACCTACTTTTCTCACGACTACCAAATCATATACTGAAAAACGTTGAGAATTGGGAAGGGCCAAGAGCGCCATTGATTTGAAGTGTGTGTTCTTTACTCCGTCGCTGATTCGCATACCAGTGCGGGGCAGTTTTCTTCAGCCGCCCCCATCTAGGATCATCTGTTCATTAAAGTGGGCATCTGATGAGTGTTACGTTGGTTGCTCGGTGAGGCGTTTACCTCTAGTCATTTGTAGTCTGAGTCCCAAATGGGGGATCGTGGTTTCTCTTATATTCTACGAGTTGTGACGCTGCTTACATTGTACCATATATCCATGAGTACAACGAGAGTGGAGAGACGACGTTTTGTAGACGAACACAACAAATACCGAATAATGTTGATGGCAGGTAAAGTTTCCGGTCAGCCAAGAGCCAGTTCCGCGTTTACCTTTAAGCCCTAAAGAACCTCACTCGGAGTGGCTTAACCACGAAAAAACAAGTAAATAACCAGACTCCGAATCTTGGACATGATTTAAGCAATCGCTATTCGTTTGCCAATTCTCGGGTCGAGTTACGACATACCATCAGATTTGAACTAAACAATCACCCCACTATATTTAAACTCAGCTGATGACCAACCAACTGTTCTATTGGCGAATGGGCAATCTATGAGATAAATATAATAAACTGCTTGTGGACCAGAGGTGGATCGTCACGTTGTGCCTTTGGAAACACGTAATGAATCGAATTGACTGTATATTGTTTGTTCGCTATTTTATTTTTGGCAGTAGTTATTATGTACTTTCAGTGAAGTGAAATGTGGACAATATGTGACTATTTATCACGCAAGATTTGTGTCCAAATTCGCCTAAGTCACAGTTCAGTCAGTACTTACCCGCATTTTTCCCTTAATTCGATTTGTGCTCCAATCTATAAAACAAGGTGATTTCGGTGGAGGAGGGGCGGGAATGTGCACGGTGGTTTTTTGTATTTTTCTAAGCCTGATAAACAGGTAGTCCATGGAGGATTTCATTCATTACGCATTTGCCTCTGGTCGCTTGTAGTCTGAGTCCCAAATGGGGGATCGTGGTTTCTCATATATCCTACGAGTTGTGACGCTGCTTACATTGTACCATATATCCATGAGTACAACGAGAGTGGAGAGACGACGTTTTGTAGACGAACACAACAAATACCGAACAATGCTGATGGCAGGTAAAGTTTCCGGTCAGCCAAGAGCCAGTTCCATGAAAATGCTGGTAAGCCGGTTTGTTGTTGCATTCCTTAGATATCCTACGTACTCGGAGAATAACTCCTGATAACGTTTGTGTACGGAATTGCTTTCATGCATTACATAGACGCTCGAATTCCCGTTGAAGAAAACGGATGTTTGGTATGCCACGTAGTACGGAAATGAATCGAGTTGAATGAAGTCAGCCCAAATATCTTAAATATTAAAGTCACAGTTGTTTATTTTGGGAAATCTATGGGTATGCACCGTAGGTGGGTCCTAGCAACCCACCTAAAACAACTATGCAACCGTGCTTCTATGGTCTTCCAGTGGAACTAAAAACTACTCGCTGAATCATTACTCTTACCATGGGAACGAGAATCAAGTTTCTTTTCTGTTATTCCACATGGTGTCCTAATGGGCATTCGTCTATCTACACAAACCGGTCAACAAGGCGCACAGGCTCTTGCACTGGTGTTTTTGAAGTTGAACAGGTCTAGAGAAGAACGGCGTGAAACCTTGGAAGTTTTTTCACAGGCCTAGTGACATCATGCAACCTACTACCATTTGCTAGAATGGAGTACTTTCCATGGTGTACAGAAAGTCCCTTACTGAACAGACACCAGTAAAACTTTGATACTTGCAAATTAAAGTCAGACTTTAAGATTTGAGCGAGCAGGGGAATACCAGTAAACTTGTCAGGAAATATTTAGCTTAGAATAGCCCCACAGAAGTAAGGGATCGGACCAGATAAAAAAGTTTTCACATCTTTCAGCAAGGTTGATTAAAAAGGATGTGAAAGGGGTAAATACCAAGAGAAATAAACTAGGATTTTTTAAGCTGTTGCTCGCTACGTTTTACTCGCAATAAGCAAGTCTTTTATCAGAAGTCGAGGGGATATCCGCGGTGGTCTGTGTGTGTGTGTGTGTGTGTGTGTGTGTGTGTGTGTGTGTGTCTGTACTGTAACAGGCAAAACCTCTGCCTTTTTATCCGATCCTGACCGTTGTATAACCTGGAATTGACCGTATAAAACTATCGGTTGTGGAAACTCGACCATGCAAAGTTTCACCAATAATCTTTCTTGGCGTTGCACGTTCTTATCTTTCCACAGTTTGTTCCGGTTGTAACGACTTTTGATTTTGCCGTGCATGTAGCTATGCGTAAACCTACTGCCTTTAGAATTGATTTATTTCTCCCTGTTCAGAAAATATACGCGTTTTCAAACACGTGACTTGGAGAACTTCTTCCCTCCCAGTCAGGTCAGACAGCCTTCTTCCATTTTGTACCATATTTTAGTTTGTTTAGGGTTTATTATACAACAGTGACGTGGTAGGTAATGTAAAGGGAATGTGACGTGTTTTCTAGCAAGTGGGTACACTCAGATTTCAATGACCGGATTGGTATCTAAGATCATATCATTTTCACCTTTTCTGTCGACCACTGAACATCGAATCAAGAAGAATCAGAACACACTTTGTATTCTTATTTGCCCGAAGGACGTGTGCAATCAGTATGCCAGGAGTTTAGTTAACATATAATAAATAAACAATAAGACAAATTAGTGGTCTGAATGAGCAACAGTTTGGATGAGTGAGAACTAACGATATGTTTTGATTAGAGTTTACTCCAATAAACGAGGGGAGATTGTAATATTTTCTAAGTAAAGCGCCATCAGTTCTTTCTTTATTGGTTAGAACCCAAGGCAAATAAGACAGGAGAGTTTTCTACAGACTTGTTTCTGACTAAAGGTTCCGGGACTAAAAATAGAGATCAAAGAAGTATATTCATTTATTTAGCTGATGAGTGGGATCACGGCGTATCTTGCGGACTCAATAAGTTGGTCAAAGATTTTATTCAAATTAGTTGTAAAGATGATACATGTGACAAGTCTAATACATTTGCAGGGTGACAGCAGGGGAACCTAACTGAAGACGTTTCTAAATAGTGAGAAAGCTTTTGCCATCCTCAAATGATATTTGATTGAATGTCTACTTTCACCGTGTCTTGATGTTTTCGTAGGTGATATTCTCTTTTCATTGTTCCTCAAAGTGTCCATTCATCCATAAATCTACTCAGCTTCTCAGAGTAAGGTTCACTCCAACCAAAAATACAAGTATCATAGATTCTACTGACTATTTATTGTAAACAGAGATATGCGATCTATCTTGCGCCTAAAAATACCCTTAACATTTCGTGGTAAATAAAATTATACTGGTAATGATTTTACTCTAAAGCAGAGGTTGTCTTATTCACCCTTGAGAGGAAGAGAACGAGAAAGCTATGAATCAACAAATGTATAACTTACATCTCCTACCCTCTACACTGAATAAAGCTAACAGTTTGAGTCGTCACACTTAGTTCCTATAAAAGATAAAGTGGTGGAAAACTTTCAAACAGGTTATATATGTACGGGTAACCGCTCTGTGTAACAGGGTATTATTGACATGAATTACCGCCTCGTTTACACATAACGTAGTTGGTTATCTGCCATGAGAGTTGGGAACCTGGAATCAAGGACTTTAATACGCTTAGCTCTTAGCTTCAGGAAACCATAAGTAACTGCCCCAGAAGCTGCTAGCCTCTGGTACCAAATGGCTGTTGGTGCGTGCTATGCGACTTGTTTGATTATCAGAAAGATCGAGTGATTGTCGACAGGTGCTCGGATTTTACCAAGAATGCACTAATAGAACTTGATACACCTATCTCAAATTTTGTATTGGGGGTGATAATTCAGCCCTTCAGCTACTCCACATCTTGAGACCTAAACTACTGCACATTATTTGCACAAAAAGAGGCGTTTCTGAGACTGAGCGTAGTGTATTTTTGTGGGATTGTCAACCGCAGACTTCGCGTTAAATGAAATTTCTGTTTGAAACCAACTGTTGTAGTAAGCTTATTTGACTGTAAACACTGAAGGGATGAACTTCGCTTCAGAAGGAAGAAAGCATTCTAATTTAACCCAAATGTTGGATATCGTACTTGCCCGCTAGGTTGATACGCTTCACACTGTCTCTAATCTAGAATATCACTCGTACGGACACCGGATTTACACCGACCCTGTTTCTTCCGGGCTATTTCTTGCTCGGATAACACATGACCTCCTTCCTCATTGATTAGTGCACTTCCTTACTTTCTGAAATTACTGATGGTCAGAATGTGGCTTTCCTCTTACAATACCATCGATCTTTTCTTTGCCCTTGTATGTTTTCTCCTACGTGTATATCATTTATCAGTTGTTAGCCTTTA
This sequence comes from Fasciola hepatica, assembly GCA_948099385.1. NCBI lineage: Eukaryota > Metazoa > Platyhelminthes > Trematoda > Plagiorchiida > Fasciolidae > Fasciola > Fasciola hepatica. Next base: position 1,576,371 of record CANUEZ040000210.1, on the reverse strand, counting down.
TAGGCTTCGACCGCCTTCCTGAACTATTGTACTATTATATGGTGAAAAAGGGTTAAATAAACCAAATAAAACAACTATGAAATTCCGGCTACCAGGGTAGGATTTAGTTACGTATGTAACTCATGAAAAAGACAATGACCGAGGGGAATGGAACCGAGCGGAAGCGGTTTGTATACCATCGGGGTCCATGGTCACACCCTAGTACAAATCATTCCTTGCTGAATGCGTCTTTTCAAACAGGACAGAAATATGTGAGTTTTATTAGCAAATGATGGTCACTCATTCAAGAACAGGGCAAAATAGGAAGTACTCGGGTGATCTCGGACGTGCTTTTAAACGAAATTACGCATTGGCTTGTGATTCTTTCGCTCTACCTAGTCGGTTCTGAAAACGTTGTTTGGGGGATGTTGATCCATTAATAATGGCTCATTGACAGTTAAACTTTAATGGTGTCCTCTTACCTAGAGAAAATTAAGCAAAGCTTATCCACAAGGGAGAGTCCTCCTGGTAACTAAAGACAATACACGTATTACATACAACGGGATATCTCCCTACAAGAGTGAAATGGAGTTAAATTGCTTGAATGAATTTTCTATGGTGAATTAAGAGTCTAAGTAGTAGGACGGACCATTCTAGACCAATCGGAATTCCTTACAGCCTGAGCTTATGGGTGTTCCTGATCGTTGAATCTAGTCCGTAGGTTTCCAAATTAGAATAGTTTTGTATTGGTAACTGCGTCAAACATGTGAAACGCTCCCAAAATAATTATAACCGAACTCATAAAGGAAGAATTTCGGAAATTATGTTGAACACGTAATTAGTTTAATTTGAGCCTAGAAATCAATGCTGCGTAGATTTGTTATTTCTGTTCAGTGAGCTTGAGTTATAAAATCACCAAGTAAACTGATTTGAGTTGCACATTGTTTATTAGCTTGTATGGGAACAGTTAAGCTTGTGGACAGAGGTGCCCATTCAGGGTATTCATTCCCAATAGAATGGCTCGCCCGTTATTAGAAGGATAATATTAGACTCCTCGAACAACTCGAGAATTATGGTTCAGTGTTACATAATAGATGCTGTGAATGCGTTTATTTGGCAACCTATGGGAGTGTAAATTTTCAAACTATTCAAAGTAACCACTACTTAGTACTCCCAGTTAGCAAGTATTCAATACTGTGTGTAAGGTTGCTTATGAAAATTTACCGGCTTTGCAGAAGTATCCTAATAGAAATCGGTTTTTGTTAATTTCATATATTGGATCCTACCACAATCGCTGCAATGATGGCAGCATCCAGATGGTACATGGTGCGTTGTTTGTTCTATTCCACCCGAAGCGAAAACTTCTCTGCTGCGAAAACGTTGACTGATTTTTCGAAACTTCACGACCCCTTTTTTCTGCGTATATCATTCACGCAGTATTTGGGTTTCTATACAACCGTTGTTTATCGCTACAATTGAGAAGCTTCTAAGCTGTCCAGTCTTAATGGTCATGTCGTTTAAATTCTGTTCACTAAGTTCAACTGCAACTCTGAAAAGTGTTTCGTAGCGCACGGAGCGGCGCACCCATTTCCCTAAAGTTGGTTTCTCATGCAAATTAGAGATGGCATTGATCTTCGCCCCGTTAGATATACAGTCAGGCCCTGAGGACAGTTCAATACGGCTACCAAATGACACTCTTATACGATCCACAAAAACTTATATAGTCGTTACAATAAGTGAATAAGTACACGCAAGCACTTGATGGTCGGAATCCCAGTGTTCCTTATTTTCGAACAGGTCTCTGGTAAAGTTATCCAGCGGATCGGAAACATTGACGGATTACCTAAATTTCCAAAAGCTGGTTGTCACCCACTACCAAACACTTAAATATGACATATCATGTGGCTCATCATTTTCTCTCGATACACACAGAACGAAGCTCGGTTTCAATACCCTGACTGCTACCCGAAAGTTTCCAGTGAAAACAGGAACAGAGAATCTCCCGGTTACTGAATAAAATTTCTCGAACCACCAAGATTCTTTGTTGAGGGCAAATGTTTGTCAGCCGAACAAGTTAGTTTATAACCCAGTTAACCTGTCGACGATCAGCTGTTTGACGCAAATCCTTGACCTTTGTCTGGCTTTTGTTGGCAGTGGATAAGGTTCGACGATGGCTGAAGGTTTCTTTATCACCTCGCGGTCGACATATAAAACAAAATAGCGGTTCTCTGGAGTGCCTTAACTTTTTCGAACACATTTTCAGCAGTTCGGATGATCCGGTTGGAGACCAAGTTCTACTTGAGCAGTCTCATCTCACATATTTCAAACGTTAACTTTCAGTACAAAAAGTGTCAAATTGAAAAGTGCTTTGCAGACTCTTGCAATTATTATATTTCGCTTTAATGATACCTTATCAGACTATATCCTCTGTAGAAAATGAATATAAAGATAAATTTTTAGGTTGTTTTCCAAGCAGGTTTTAAAAAATTGAATGAAGGTTAGCTGTCAAGTCACTTCTTTTAGCTAACAACCAAAGCCTTTACAGTTTCCTCTACCGGTGGAAACATATCTTTATAGTAACTAATTGCCTAATAGACTCACCAATAGTTAAAACCACCCTGTATGACAGTTATCCGGCACCTCTATTGAAGCCATCTAATTATATATGAATAACTCTGAACAGCAGAATTCATTTCCAGGTAAGTTATGTTAATCAAAATAGCGGTAACTTCAAACACCGACACTTGCCATATGTTTTGTTTGTTGCTCTGGATTTAATTTGAAGATGAGGCGTTTTAAATTCACCTGTGGAGACCGACTGATGAGCATTTACGTCCGTGAGATCCATTGTCAGCAGACACCTCATAGTAAACTGAGAATAATATTAAACGCCTCGGTTTAGTTTACATTTCACATTCCTTTTTTATTTGCTACTTCTCTTTTGAGAAGCAGAATAAGCACCGTTCAACCAAATATCTTTGTTTTTCACATCATAGACTTGGGATGAAGAATTGGCCAGAAAAGCTCAGTTTTTGGCCAACAAGTGTCAAGTTGGTCACGATACGCTTATGGAACGACAGACAAAGGAATTCCATTGGGTTGGTCAAAACTGGGCTGGAACATTCAACGTTTCCGAGTACGTTTATGCTGAATGTTTCTATTTGGATACCGTTTAATCACCCTTGTGGATGATAAGAGGTGCAAATTTATTGAATTTAGCCACTTTGCTGCAACTGACAACGAATAATTTATTGTTCAGAAAATGAAAGCTTTGAAAATTTCATTGAGCGAAATGTACAACATGACCTATTGAAGCAAGTCGGAGCTTTTCTGACAAAATGTTCAGTACACAGTTATAGTAATGGTGCTCGTCCCTCGGCTTGCTTATTCCTCTCTCCAAGACAGAACGTTAGTCAAACAGTAATACTCGATCATGTATACTCGTATATTCAATTGACCCTCAAGATGCCTTAAGGAGATTCTACTGCAGACCTTCAAGTTACAAGTTAGTTCACTGTGGCAAATATGATTTGCCCATACAGTTTGACCTGGAGAACTGTGTGATCCTTTTGAGCAATGTACGACTAGCTGTGGTTTAGTCTCGTAGCTGATCTGGTTGGGTACATGCGCTATTTAAGTGCGGATGTGTTCCTTACGTTGTTTTGAATCGTGCCCAGGTTAATTGTATTTAAAACTTTTTGATCAATGCCACTCTTGTCAAATACGCGAGACCGTACTTCATCACCAGAATTGCCAGTGTGTTCAGTCTTTGGAGAGTCGGTTGGCCCATGTGAAGGCCCCGCTATCAACAGTCGAACTGCTAGTTGATTCACTGCAGTGGATGCATGGGTATGAGTCCCATGGGAATCCATGAACTTTCGCGTTTTGATCGATCCGGAACACATAGGAGATATTTTAGTGATCACAGAAATCTGAGGGATGATTTTTATGACAAGAATACTTGGGAAAAATGTGACAGATATATTTCGAACTTTACTTTATATAGGGTACGCACTGATAAAAGTCTTGATAAGGAACTGTGAATATCTTGTTTTCTACGGGATCGAGTGGCCCTGAGCAACCAACTGAAGATAGAATATGAGTGTAGCTCATCGGGATAATCAGTAACCCAATGGCACGGTACCAATAATAATAAACATTGACAATTTCTTTCTCACGCACAAATTAGCACAGCCGCATTAGTGCTGCTCACGGAAATACAGATTTTCTGTACAAACAGTGGTGAGCATGTATATTATGCTCAGCAGTCAGTGTTTGCAATGAAATTATCCTAATTATCGACTAATGAAATTATAGAGCAAGCCAGCTTGGATTACCCCGTGGTAACATGTGTAACTAAGAATTATGAACCCATGGTTAGAACTCTCATGGGGATTCTACCATCGTGTACTTCACAGACAGTTCTTAGAAATCGGGATGAAATAGCTGCAGTGCAGTTCTAAATTTCCATTTCCAAACCGACAGTTGACATTGAATGCGCATTTATTTCATCAAGAAACTAAATCCCCCTTTCAGTAAATTGAAGTTCAATCTAGAAGTGGGTTTTACTGATAAGTTGGTCAACAGAATCTGTGTAGACCGGTTATGGTTCTACTGATACATCTTTAACTCTCGATAGAAATACTTGAAGCAATCCAGATAACGGTCGTCAGTGAATTGAAAAAGTAGTACTTTTATGTAAAATTCTGGGCGTGCCAAAAGGCTGGAGTAAATATTTGTACCATTTTATTTGTAATGAACAAATAGTGCCCTGGAAACCACTTATCATGTTTCACTGGAATGTTTTATAATCAGGGAAGGTTTAAAGGAACGGCACTAAGGAAAAATCATATAATTGTAGACTAGTGGTTAATATGGAAGGCTGTATAATTCCTTCATAATAAGGACTTGGAGTTACCATGTGTAAGTAGTTTTTGAGAAATTGTTTAAGCAGTTGACATAGTATTAGGAGAATACTTCCCCAAAACCGCGTGTACCAGACGTTTGAATCGATGGCCTGGAAACCTTTGACTTTCGCACTTTGGCGATGTGATTATCTACAACAGCAACTTAGGCATAAATTATTTAAGTGGCTAGGTAACATTCATATATAATTACTTTCTGTCAGGTTGGGTGCAGACGTGCTGCCACGTACACGGGTCATTATGTACCCGGCAAGATCATCTGACTGCAATCTGACAGAGGAAAACGGGGTATTCTTAACTGCATACATCACTCAGAGTTCGGAAATGTTGTCTGGGGAGACTCTAAAACCAATTCAAGGACAATCAGACAAAGCCCCCTAACAACCCCGAATAAGGTGGCATCCACCTTTCTACTTTGACTACGCTGGCATAAATATACTAAGAAAACTCATCCATATCCCGTGAAAGAAGACTGTTGGAAACGCACATGTGTGCAATGATGGGGCTAATAACGTATCGAAAAGGAAATCTAGACATTCTCAGATTAAGCAACAAGTAACTAATCCAGATCCACTGACATTCAATTTCCCTCCATTAGTTCCATTAACCACACAGGAAAATATATTTGGCAGAAGCTTAGCGAATTCCGTAATCAACTGAAATATGTTCACAAGCATGACAATGTATTCGACTATAATGTTTCCCTAAAATCGATGGCGTGATCCCGAAGTAGGGCTTTTCGCCAACATGAGTAAACAAGGGGGCTTGTCTGCCCACATCCAACGTTATGACATCTAAAACAAATTTGAAACTCTGCAAATTGTTTTTCTAACCACAAATTATACTGATATCTTTGAAATCCTCTCCCTATCAACTACATAGTTAATGTTATTTAGCTTGGATCATACGTTACTGACGTAAATCTCAGTAGGCGAAATCCGAACAAAAAAGCTTTTAATCTGACCCCGGTAAATCAGACAGCAGTCCATGAATCATCTGTTGCGAGATTTTGTTTACCAACACGTGGAAATGTGTTCCCATAAAATTGGTATGTATCATTTAATAAGTTGTCCTGTATTCTAATTTACGATGCGTACCCTAGTAGACTTCTGTCAGATAGTCACTAAATGATGGCGTAGCAGACAGGCCTAATTTGTACGCGGTAACAACAGTTCCGTATACGGCCTAGTAAATTGAAACGCTAAACAAAATATGTCACTCTTACCTCATTATGGAAGCGTTACCTGGATTAAAAGCTCCACCAATAGGTCTAGGGAGCCATACGGCTTGTTCCAGAGGTACGACCGATGTGAAATGCCAACTCGAGGAGTTCATATCATTGCCATCCCTCTGGAGCATAGAGATCAATTATACGGGACAGTTGAACAATCACCGTCAAAAAATGGAATACAGAAGAATGGCATGTCATTGTTTATGCTCCTAAGATGCGCAAATGGAAGAAACATCACAGATGAATTCCTTTCGAATTTTAATTTTTCTGATGTCTGGTTTGAAAATTTGTTTTAAATATCAATTAAATTACGTAGTTTGTTGGTTCCATTCACGCAGAAATCAACGTTTAATATAATTTTTTAGACGAATCTTGCGGAGAGATTGTTGATATAAAATTCCCAATATTTAAAGCCCCAATCCATCTCGGAGAAGCTGCACATTTGTGATGAAATTCTGTCAGTTATCCTAGGTCTTTGGTAATTAATAGTACCTAAGGCAAGCTTGATGGATGTGGTGCCACATCGGCAGTGTTAGACACCAAATTATCACGGGTTTGTGCCTGAGTTTTCATCTTCTTTGCAGTTTAGAGAATGAGATCCAAAATAAATTTCGACATATCGTGATAACAATGAAGTTCCAGCAGTAGGGCGTAAAGTAATGTCATGATTTAATGTAGAGTATAAGTTTAAATTACATTTCCGAGCCAGATTAGTAGCCAAGTGGCTAGATCTTCAACTCACGATGGTTCACCTCGGATTCTAGTCCCCGTTGAGGCTCGGTGCATGTGCTTTGGTGATGATTTCAAACAAAGATGAAATAACTGTACACTGCTTCCAGGGTTTTCAGTGATATGAAACGTCCAGTCACGCTGTGAATCATAGCATGTAAACATGATTATTTCCAGAACAAAGTTATCCGCAGTGTTCTATATGGGTGATTTAACTTTTAAAAGAGAAGGTAATCCAAAAGCAATAAGAACCGTATGAGTACACGCTGTTGTACCTTTTGATCTCAGTATTTTCAGCAGCTTTTTTTAACTGCACTTGGAATTCTCGCAGCAAAAGTTTCGTAGCGCACGAACGATGTCTCCTCGACTGTTGAAAACAATCTACCTGCGCTACGTTCAACAACAACTTCAGAACAAACGCTGTCCGTACTGTTCGCCATTTTATAAGTCTAAACTTACTTTTAAATAGAAGTATCGAGGTATTAGTGGAATGTCGAAGGATAAGATCAGGTTATCTGTGCCGATCAACGACGACTGAGAACTTTGGATTATCATTGACTCTACAAAATGGCTCAAATTTCCAAACCGGATGGTCTAAAACTCATGAAATTAATTTCCAAGCTAAGATAGAAACGCACTTTGTGAGGAGAGTCACCCTATTTCAGACGAGAAGTTATTCCGACACCTGCCAACATAGAGCTCGATTCACCTGGAATCCACTCTGTCATATAATTGAAACAAAGAGGTAAAATAATGAAAACTTTGATTTGACACATCATTATAAGTGAACTTGGAAAATAATGACTGAGGTATAACTAATGGTGTATAATCAGAGTTTACACGGATAATCAATTTATTTTCGAGGCCAGTTTGGAATAACAAATTATAGAAGCACTGATAAATAATATGATCTATATGAAATCCTTCGTAACTTAAACTAGATTTGTAAGTGGGACGAAAATCTTGTAAATCACTCATGGATTTCGAAACAAATTATGATCTCATATTCGTCCCATGGTCAAGGTCACATTAGGAACAATAAGCTGTAGAGCGAACAACTGTTTTCAATTAGTCCTGCCTGTGGTCGTACAAATCATATGGATGAGGTAACACTGGAATGGGTTAGTCATTGATCGGGGTGAAGGACATTGTCGTGGTGTAGAAAATGCATGTGTGTGGGGAGGAGCATGTCCGTACTAGGTGCGTGTTCCGGTGAGTTTCACCCTCATCGTCATGAGTGGTAATAGATAGTGGGTGTTCAGGATACCATGGGCTGTCTGTGGGCTGCTGTTTTGGTCAGGGCAGCCGCAAAGCCCGGAATACACCAACTTCAGATTGATTTCAGAAACTAGCACGGCGGCTTACAAAAATATTCACATGGATTTCCGAAATTATTAGTTGGATTTGTGAAACCATCATGAAGATATGGAAAACCATAAGTTGAACTTGAGAACCAAACACAATAGCTGGTTTTCGCATCGCCAAAGTGTATTTCATTGGCCAACTAGCCACAAGCCTCTCTGGTTGACCATTTATGCGTTGTGACCGCCGCTCTAATCACACTCTTCCAGTGCAGAAATGGTACGGACCTCAAACGTGCAACTTGTCGCGCTCGCAGCCTCTGGCTTTCTTTAGTACTGACCGAATGAATGAAGGATTCACAGTGCCTTAAATATGAGAACAATTTACCCCAAGCATTTAGTAACCATTTATCTGAACTCAGAGCTAATGCAATAAGAAACCGTAACAGTGGAGTGTTTCGTGACGATTTCAGCTTCACTAGCTGACTACAACGCTAACAATCCCAACAATAATGATTGCAGCCAGTTACAAGTGAATTGGCTTTTTTTAAAGACATGCTTGCTCATGAGTGCAATGGTAGATGTATACCACAAAGCCTCAAAGACCCACTTCACAATTAGGAATAGCCAGCAACCAGACCCTGAAACTTAAGGTAGCGATGCACATAAGATCAAAATAGCTGAGTTGCAATAACTAGTCGGATGATTGTGTTACTGTCTATCACTAAAGTTAATCAGATCTGTCAACATATACCCCAGGAATATTCCACCGCTTTCGACTTACTGCTTACTCCGTTTTCTGCGGTTTACATCTAGAAAAAAGTATATAGAAGGCTTCTATTTAATCTAATAGAATGTACTGTTAAGAAGTCAAAAATAACCTACTCCATTTGAAGTGGTACAAGGATTTTCCGACTTCAACGTGAGACTCCATGGGTTAAATTTAGTTGGATTTGTCCTATCCTGTTGATTCTCAGGATACATGTATATGGGGAACGCGGAAGATATATTTTATTGACGATATGAACCCAAGCATATTGCACATATTCACTACATATATACACATAATAAACACGTTTCTTTAGAAATTACTTTTCAGAACGTGAATTTAAAAATCTAGCCAAAGCTATCCAACACGGTGGAGTGCGAAGCAATTTCCTAAGATAACGTAATTCATATTTCCATCTCAGCATCATGTCGATGAACTGAATGCTGATTTTATTCAGAGACAAATATCACAACTCCGTCTGTTTCCCGAAGAACTGACTTTTGACACATCGGACGAACAAAATGTTCTCGCTAGCCCAAAAACGTCTGACGTAATGTGTCGTCTTTTCCATAAGTAAGTTGAGGGCAGTTTGTTTCTCTGTCTCGGGTCACTCGACCTCATTTACCGAACAGATCGATGTCCGTCCTTGAGCACGGCAAGTTACACGTCTGAAGTCCGTACCATTTCTGCACTGGAAGAGTGTGATTAGAGCGGCGGTCACAACGCATAAATGGTCAACCAGAGAGGCTTGTGGCTAGTTGGCCAATGAAATACACTTTGGCGATGCGAAAACCAACTATTGTGTTTGGTTCTCAAGTTCAACTTATGGTTTTCCATATCTTCATGATGGTTTCACAAATCCAACTAATGATTTCGGAAATCCTTTTGATAACTTCGCTTTTCAGTCTCCAGACGCTACATCCTCAATTTTGTACGTAGTTCGTGTTTTGTTTTACCAATGGCCATTGCCTCTGTCCCTTTTTCGCAGCTGAAACTGGGGATGGCCTTGATCGATTATGGTGAACCCGGAGTACGGCTCTGAATGCTTTTTCCGGGTCCATTCTGTATCCATCATTGAAGAAACTGCTTCAAATCGAAATGGTAATCACACAGACTTTCCTCTGACCACACCACAATGGTTGATGTTTCTTAACGCAATGAGGTGCGAATGTTGCGCATCCTACAAAGGTCTTAAGGCTAGCCGTGTGTCTCAACACACGACGCTATTAAACTCCCATATCGAAATAATTTTTCAGTTATTACTCAGTCTGATCGTCTCATATAGGCAGATTATTTTAATTAGCGGAGAAGTGAAAATTTACGCATAGTTGATTCATACAACAAATTAGAAACCGTGCGAATTTTTACTTTTTCTTCATCGTATTTCTAATGTTCATCTTGGGTTTTGGTCACTTGTTTTCTTGCATGGATGTATTGCGCTCGGAAATTGTGATTTATTCGTACATTATCACTTTCTAATCAGCACTGTCCGGCTCTGGTTCGAAGAACATAGGCACTACAGTTTCGAGAAAAATAGTTGTAAGCCCGGTAGAATGTGTGGACATTATACACAAGTGAGTTCATGGTGTGAATTCCATCAGCAACATTATCATCTGTAAACGCTGCTACATTATTACAATCATGCTTACTGTTGATTTAACACGGTTTCTTGTTGTTCCCAGTAATTTTTGTCCCGTTCTTTTCTTGTTGCCTGTCTTTCTCATATGATAAGACGAATCAGGATAATTTGCGTTTCCAATGCGTGCCGATCAGAAAAACGTGGCAGACCGAAAACCAGATTTAAACACAAAGCAACAATGAGTCAAATATTCATGAACTGTCAACGTGGTCAACTTTAACTTACTAGCTATGCAGGGCTCCCAAAATTGGCTATGCTGTCCTTATACCCACCGAAGAAAGTTGCCACACGTTTACCGTATTGGCACCAACTTTCCATTAACTTTGTCGGTAGTCATAGAAGCTTTATGCCACAGGCAGCGTGCTTAGCATCTTATCATATTCGTTCGATTACGTTAGATCTTTAAAACACTTGGGCACTTTGCTGAAAAGCAGTTATGGAAAATCAGTAAGAAATAAAACGAACGAAAGTTTTGGATAGTCAAACGACTAACGCCGAAAACGTCACGCGGATTGAAAATTTGGACTAAGGAATTAGGCTTCGTCAACTACGTGCTTACCAATTATCATAGGCTTCAAAGTTCAACAGTTGCATGAAAAATTCACAGGGTTAACTGATTTCATCCATCGTCCGGAATATAGTCAACTGGATGTCATCCAGCTGACAGAAACCTGACATCACATTGATATTAATGATAAGATTGTATAATGTATACTTTTGCTTGCCTTCGCGTCGACCGCCCGGCTCCGTGCCGTAAACCTGAAGCTGGTATAAATAACTTCGTGAATGAAATAAGGCACAAACAGATAAATAATTTGACTTATTCTACATCGCGCGTCAGTGAATCTGATCTTCAGTGCAAGCTTAAACGCAGGCTATCGTGTGTCACTCAGTATTGTAAACGTGTAAATCACCCCAAATTGTCCTCCCTCGGAGCTTGACGAGTTTCCCGATATTACCCTACCATTGCACTCATCCTTGTTGAATCTCCCCTAATAAACTGTGTCTTGTGATTCTCGCAGGTTCACAGTAAAATTTCTTGCACCCTTGGGCCTGATCACCATTGTCATCTTTCCCACCCGACTTGACACCAAGCTAGATATTCGTCTTGTTAACAATCAGAATTTCTTTCATATTACTTGTCGTCCTCCATTTCATTGTTCTCATCATGCGATTGTGAAGGTTTCCAGAATATTCTTCTCTAAGTGTATACACATGTTTCACCAAAAATCTTGACGGTAAATTATACAGGGAACAATGTCACCCGGAAGATTTTCGCGAGACTCCGTGATGCTGTTGATAATTCTGACTAGTATATTTTCTCGCTCCGATCTCTCCTTGTTTCGTGAACATTCAACGGAATACCCAAGAATTCTGGTTCAATGTCTGCTACCCCAAAGGAATTTTACTACGTCCGACTGGACCGTAGCTTCTCCTCTCAGCTGAAGCTATTGTTTGTGTGAAGCGGCTTGCCTTGGAAGGCCAGAGACAACGGATTTGTGTGCCCTTTATCAAAATCAACCAAAATGGAGTTTAAACTGAACTCCCTGTACCTTTAGCCATTACACTCCAGAAGCAATTGCAGGGAGACATGTAAGACTGCCGCCCACACCTAAGCGGTTCTATTTTTCGTATTAGTCACCCTTGGCGTACCTCGAGGAACTCCATCGTCACTTTACTGCTAACTGTTACCCATCCCAAAGGTCAATGCCGGCTCCCATTATTACCCTGTTATGAACGGTATCAGCTCCTTGGATGTATTCAGGTAGTTGACTCATTTCTATTTGAACAAGGAGAGCGGTCTAGACTGCCTACAATCGATTCATTTAAAGGAGTGCGTGGCAAAATTATCCCACGCATTTTCCTATCTCTTTGAAGTAAGCTTTATTTGTAAAATTTTTCCCCTTTGTTGGAAAACGGCCTCCATCTCCACAGTGTTCATAAAGGGTATATTTGAATTACGTACACTGGTAGCGCTAAAAGTGTTCGAAGACAATATACTGAAAAACTATCTATCCAGATTACTGCGTTAAACTCATATTATTGATTACCATCAACATTCAACGCCCTGGGCTCTCTCACCCACTCCGTTTTATCACCTGCTGATCGCAAAAGTAGACAGAGTCTATTTCTTTGGTTATTGCGACGCACTTGGTTGCGTTGATAGACCGAAAATTACTCGATATGCATGCTGGCTCAGGCGGCAGTACATCTGACTTCGTGCTTTTGTTGGATTACTTTGTCGGTCGATGAGAATTTACACGACACTGTGACCGAACTTTTACTATGCTTCCTTTTACACAAGGCGTCCTTCAGAGTGCCGTTGCATCACCGTTTATTTTTTCTTCCTACGCATCATCCAAGTCTAATTACGACGAAGGTCTTCCTAGTATGTACCCTGACTGATCCATATTCCTCTCCATTGCAACGGAGAGTAACTGAGCTCGTCATGTGATCTTCAAGTCGATATTCTGTTCTGTCTCCATAAAACCCCCAAAGCACTACCTCAATAGCCTTTATTCCGGACTTCTTTGTCTGTAGAAAGACAACACAAAGAGTACCGGCTTCGGATGCCCCAGTGTAACCATCAGTCATGATTTTACCTGGACACATCATGTCACGGTCTCCTTCTTGAAAGGTAGACAACTCTTTTTTGCTTGATATGCCTTATGTCATTCAAATCCCTCTTCAATTAATAAGATGCTTTGTATTTGGGTGCATCCTTCCACAATGGATCTATGCTTCCCCCATCATATTCCTCAGGCTGCCTACGAATGATTCAAAAATGATCCTCAGGTCCTTTGAAAATTTTTCTCTGCCCAACGACGTCACTCACGACCTACTCATTCAGTTTATCGCAGCCCAAAGTGGCAAAGTATACCTGATTTGCTAACGTAAGACCTTGCGTAACAGCACACACCTTCTTCATCTAGATTTCAGCTCTTGTAAACTAACATCCGCCATTCGATCGCAGTGTCTACACGCTTTTGCTCGTACCAGAGCTCCTGAATCCGTGGTAGTTACTTACCTTACTCGTTTCTTCACCAACCCAGATTCTATCTTCGCCGGTTTTCCTTATTCACCTAATTGAATATACATTTCTCCTACTGCTGTTTTTAATTGATGGTTTTCACACTACATTGGTTACGTATCAGCTGAAAATTCACCTTTTGGTGCACAGACCATACACTTGACTTCACCTGAAATGATGCATACAGAGGCGTACATAAAGAAGGGGGGAAGCACTTTCCAGCTACTAAGTATTCCAATTCTTGGAAGCCTTTTGATGGTGTTACGTTTGGTCCTACATATGATCACCAGCTCCGGTTTGTTGACATCTGAGTTCTAGCTCGTAAGTTACAGGTTCGAGAAAACAGCTTCATACTTTCCGTGTCTCCTTGCAACACACTTTAGGACAGGCTTAACAGGTTTTGTCAAAATTTTGTTACGCTATGCAAAAACAATGACGGGTCTGACAAAAATAAACATGTAAGTAAGAAAAATTTGAAATTCAAAAGGAGTGCAAAATGTCTGAAGAGTTTCATTCGTGTAATATGGCACTTATTCATTTTTATTTCTCATCACCTGGAGAGCGCAGAAACTAATTCAACTGCGTTTATTTTTTATTGGGATACAATGTTGTGGACTATATAAATATGAAACTGAGAAAATATTTCTTAAATAAAGTAAATGACGGATCAGTAGCTCATGTTCGTAAATTTAAAACCTGGTAGAAACTGTACTCGAAAAAGTAGATAGAGATTCTGGATTGTATACCCAAGAAATTGCATTTTAAATGACAACTGAAAGGTTGCATTGCTCACCTGGAGTTCAACAATGTTTCTTAAATACAAGGACCACCTACCAGTTACGATGGGTGCTTCTTTCGGAAAAGCTATCTTTCTGATGACAAATATTAGGATTGAATTCATTCAGTAGTTTAGTTGTTGAATCTCAGGATATCAGCCTAGGTATGCAGACACTTGAGAGCTGAATAAAACGAACTGAATTACTACCTAAACGAAGATATAAGGACTCGCAATAGGGAATCTGATTGAAACAATGGAAACCACTACTATCCTAAGAGGTCAATGTAGTTCAAGCCAACTTTGAGACGTCCCCACATCTTTTTACTGCGTACTAGATACCGGCCAGGTTGCAAGACAGCACCAGGTAGGAAAAAGTCCGAGCACTCAGGGAGCGTATTTCACTGGTTAGATGGCCTGATTACAGTTATATATGTCAAGCACCTGTCACATATTATTCTTTCACTTCCAACCGGTGAAGTACTCAGACGAGGCATTTTAAAGGATGTTAGATATAACACCAAGGTAATCCCACGCTGTTCATGACACTTATCATGTTTCTCTGGATAATCTGTCAGATTCTTTTGAGGTTGAACACAAGGACAATCTGATTATGTGTCATAATCGGCATCAGTCAAACGAAGGTTACAATAAAATTAATCATAATTATCACACAACTTCATTCAACAAATGCTTCTGTCCAAAAACGGTTGCAAGCGACGTAAAGTTTTACAGCTTTATATTGTGGTATGCTGCAAATGATTAGTCTAATTTCCTTGTAAGGTTTTCACACAAATTGATGAAAGTTGATGTTTTTGGTTGATACCCATGTGCTTGTGAAACTAAATCTAAATTTCAGGTCGTCTGGGCCTCCACGCGTAAAGTTGGTTGTGGGTACCGAAAATGCCCCGGTCGAGCGTTTCCGTATGGCTATTCAGTTGTGTGCAACTACGGTCCTGGGTCAGTGATCATGTTCTCTTGAGCGTGGATCCGGTAGTGATGCACTGTTTTCGATTCCGGCTAGTTTATACCTCGTTTGGTGTCAACGTAGAAGAAGTTGTGTAAGATGCTTCACTTTGCTTGAAAGAGACAGAAAAAATTTAATTTTTTTAGAAATCGCCGGTTCAATATAATCTCAAAACGGTTCGTGTTATTTGAACTTTACATCACACTAAGTTTTCAAGTGAGTAAAACCGAACTACTTGAGAATACTAAATGGAATAGTTATCTTGATCTGCTTTGGAATGATCCGCTACTCAGAACCAATGAATGTAGAGCAGACCACCTCATTCATCGTCTGGGAATATTACAAATGCATAGTAATTTGATCTTAGTTGGAAAGAGAAAGAATCAAATTCAGGGATGAGCACTTCCTCATAGTAACCGTCGGGCTGATTGACACGTCCTTCTACAGGTTCCCTTTCGTCAACGCCTCAAGTTATCGCGCACAAATTTCCCACGACCCGTGGAGTCCCATTGTTTCTGCTCACTTATTATTTTATCACTTTTACGTCTTGACACGCAAGTAGATGTGATACATTGATCTTGGGTACGTACTTTCAGCTAAGCTTCGTGCGCATCTTTCCCCCGGGGGTATTTTAACATAAATTTAGGTCTGGGATGAGATGTTGAAAAGAAACTCCTTTGATTTACCGGCCTTTTACGTGCACCGATAGAAATTATACAATAACAGGATATATCTTCCATGTCTTCAGATGACTTTGTAGTTTGATCATTCCTCACCGAACGGTGATCGACTCTCATGGTGCATGTGTTCTCACTGGGGACTTGAAGGAAACCATTGAGTTAAAAATGATTCGTGAAGTTTGAACGCTTGGGTCAGCATACTTCAAAATGGAGCTTATTTATATAAAGTATCAAGTGCCACTCAACATCATCCAGTTTTTGTACATCAATTCTATCTCACTGATGAACGTAGCAAGTAATGACCCTGGAATCGGACTAGAACCTGGCATGCAGTTCCCAAATGAACACAAATCTGGTCAAATTGGACAGGGCCATTCCTACAGGGAACACGTTCTTCATAGGGCTCGATCGTTGTGCGAGCGACGAGCTGTTTTCATTCCAAACAAGTAGCGGAAGAAAGCTTTGGCGTGCGTTGTTGACGCTATCGACCCGGGACAACCAACCCGGACAGTCTGACGGGTTGGGCATTCCACCCAAAAGTGACAGCTTCTGTCCGGTTCAGACTTATCCATTGTCGGGGAAAAAGAGGGACATCCATTTTCTATTAAGTACATTAAAGTTATCATCAGCCTTGATCTTGCCAGGACAGATGACTTCGCGGCATTTTTATTGAAAATATAATGATTCATCCTACGCTTGGTACGTCTAAAGTTTTCCCTTCCTCATGTTCCCTGAATTGCTCGCGAAACCCCTAAAACTATTACCTGGTCCTCTAATCCTTTGTCTCGATATAATGGAAATACTCATGACTTCCTCATCCACGTTAACTAAGTTTGACATCACAAGGAATGTTTGGCATTCGCATATAAGGTTATCCCGATCCTATTAAAGGTATATCAACGTTTGCTATTCCGTGATATTGCAAATGTTTTACTCAAGCAAAATCCTGTAACTCTTTTTTCCTACTTACCTAGCTCGACCCCCGAGCAATCAACATACTAACACCAATAACTTTCATACAGTGTTTCGCTAAATGCAGGTTTTCTTTAGTTTTTTGCATTACAGTGGATAAGCAAATGCCAAGGATTAACCTTCGGTGGTATAAAACGTACACCTGAATGACTGGTTGACTGACGGACTCACTTTATTCTTAAGATCCATTGTAGCTTCGACGGTCGGAATCTGAACAGCGTCGGTCAAAACGGTGGCGGATAACACTCGTCAGTCGATAGACGCGTAACCACACATCAGTCATGATGACCTGATGTAGCTTCGTTTCCAGTCATCCTTGAGGGCTATTTCCATTGCGTTATCGCACGGATTAGGCAATATTTTTCACAAACACAGTTATGTAGCATCAAGTTTTTTTCTTGATATCGTATGCAGTGAACCACTCAGAATAAGATTTAAGTTTCCCACCAGTGTATAAGCGAAACCCACTGAAGACGGTGAAACAAAACAGAAGTATGGTAAAGTTATTTAAAGCTTTAGGAAATTCCTGTTATGGAAATACTGACAAAGTGTACAAAAATGGGTTTCACGCTTTAAATGTCTCAATTTTTTGCTTTTTCAGAAAAGAAATAGTTATAAAACATGTTGTAAGAGTATCTTGTAGGAACCAGTTTTATCGAAGTTCTAATCAACTGGATAGTGACAGAAGTGAGCCTCCTTAACCAGATCAGAAACTTGGGCACCCCTTGGTTTACATAAGGCAAAGGGCTTTTTATATTTCATTGATGCAGTGGTCAGTTAAAGCTACCGATAATGGAAGTGTGGTGGTCAAATTGGTATTACAAGCAGTGACCCCTAACATCGCCCGGTCACCTTGACTAAACGTTCGACCAATTTCTACCATAGACTATTCAATAGTAAATGCTTTAGATCTAGGTCAGATTCATTTTTGCAATCAGTATTAGTCACGGTTATCGGAGCGTAGTTAACGAACTATAATCAATCTAGGGGGAAAATACCACTTCAAGATCACCAATAGTAACAAGGAAAATCTAGCACGCGAATTTTGGAATTCTTTGGAATTAATTTGTACTACACAGAACTCTAACAGGTTAGGTCGGAAACTTTACGATTAGGAAAACTGTAGTCAAATTATGAAGCGAATAATGATGTCATTGATAATTTTTCCTGTAAGTAGTACACGTGTTCTGAAAGGACGATAGATATATGTACATATATATTACGTATTATATATTATATATACGCACCACGCGAAATCAACTAACAAGGCAGACAACGTTTCACCCTTCAAGTACTCTGTTAATTTATCTGTGTATTCCATGAGACCCGGAATTGAAACCTACTTTACACGGTGGATGTTACAAATCTTCAGAATATGTTTATTGCGTAATTTACCTTACAGAAAACCAAATGATTTGGGAACAACAGATCTCTGCAATAATTTTCAACCAGTAGCGCGACGGGTTTTGAGTACCTACAATTAGTCTGTGGCACCATATTGACCACAGTATTGCATTTCTATTACTCTGAGCAAAGAATGGAAATTTTGCGCTTGCTTCTCTGATAGGGGATTATAAATGTTTGCTAATAGTAGTAAGGAGTTGCTGTACAGTGTATCATGTTTCGCTTGTCCATTTTATGGCAACACTAAGCCTGTTGTACTGCCCGATGTGTTCATCGAGCAAATCAAGTAATAAACGGCAGAGAAAAACGGAAGCAAGTCAAGCAAAACGCGGTGGCAGCTTTATCTAAGAAATATAAAAGCTCAATATTAACAATATTTGTTGGTGCCCAAATCATTCGGTATCCGCAGAAGCAGCAATGAGGGAAAATAATCCTCATGGTGCTTCACAGTTTGCCCTCCCTAGTCAAATTTTGAAGCCAGGTGTGTCAGGCAGGTTACTTTTATCAGAACCAAATCAATAAACAGTCCATGACTTTATTGTGCAACCTTACGTGTCTGATTATCCACAATCTATTGTGTGTTCTCAAAGCTTTTTAACTAGTCCAAAAACACAGAGCCCTGTATTACTGTGAAACCTACCGTTTTCCACGCCCAAGAACCCATTCGGAAGGGGAAATTTGGAGTAGAGGAATAAGACAAATAATGGAAGATATTATCATTGCTTCAAATGTTTGCTATGAGAAACGCTACAAAAGAACTGATATTTGATTAAAACTCTGTTGAAAACTGCAATAAAGGGGCATGTTTCACTGATTTTATACTCCAGAAATGCTGTTACCTTGCCCAGTTTTCAAACCTCAGCTATGTCCAAACCTGTTCCTATTTCACCTACTTACCAATGGTTTAAACCGGAACATAGGATTACTTCCGTTTTTAACTATCGGTCGAAGGTTCACATGCGATGCACTTGGCTTTTGTCCAAGGTTATCGCGAAATTTTACTTGCTTCATATATTTTGACAGACACTCAGGAATATTTTCCAAAATTCGTAGAGCCTCGTTTATACCGAGTTGGTTATTGCCAATTCTTTCAGGTAAATATGAAGTAGAACAGTGGCGTATTTTTATTTTTATCATAAAAATCGCTCATAAAGGGAAAAGACACTGCACTTTTCGTTTGGCACAAAAATGTGATTCTGTCGTTCTACTTAGAAATGATAGTAAAATTATTGCCTGAAAAGAAAGTTGGAAGTACACCAAAAAAATTTAGTCAAGCGAATCAAACACAAATCCTGCGATTGCTAAATAATGTTTTCAAATGCCTGATTTTTGGTCACTAATAATAGGGAATATAATAATGGAGTATTTATCATAATGAGAATCGTGAATGACACGTGCCCAATACCTTTTTTAAAAATAATGATACAGGTGCTCCCGTTCTGTAAAGAGTACTGATCTTCTCATCCAGATATCACATCTTGACTGTAAAAATAAAAAAGTTCGAACCCGCTCGACAGTGTCGTTCGTGGCAAGCTGGTGTTACGCATGTACTTCTATTGACATCAACTCACTTTATATTTTACTGCGCTTCTACGGTTTTAAGATTGAGGCATCTTAATAATTTACTTGTAATATGGCTGTGGGTGACACGGTCTAGGCTGGTCATTTGCTAGCTTATGAGCACCAGTTTTTGTGAATTGCCCACACTATCAGATTCACTTTTCATTTTAAAGTTACTGCCTTTCGGTATAGAAGATTAGACTTGTTTTGAGATTCCCGTAATTTGTCAGATCCATTTTGGGCGTGCATGATTTTTCCGTTGTTTTTGTTTAAGTGTCATTGAAGCCTTTTGCAAAACAACGAATTCACGCACATCTGTTCTCAGCCTCCCTGGAGTTTGTACGCACTAATTGGCAAAAGCTGTCCGGGATGGTTCATAAAAGTACCCTTCCAAATCAGCAAATGACGGTGGTGATGAGGTTTTAAAGTCTATGCTGTCCATTTTTCAACTTCCTTGTTCCAACAATCTGTGAGATACTTTTACCACGGTATTGGCGTGAATGGTACACGCGCTCTCGGGAACGACCTGAAAAATGCGCGAGCGAGCACGGAACCCGTGATCATGTATTCCACGGTTTTCATAGGCTTTTGATCACAAAGCAGCACTTCCAGATAGCAGATGTTGAATCCTCAGCTATTTCGACGTGATCGGTGAGTACCGATTATGTCACCCAGGTTAGCGATTCGGGTGGGGAGGAGAAGCAGCGCTGTCAGGATGATCAAATCGGATTCGGTTGATGTCGCTCAGATCGTGAACTCTGCGCACCAATTTAGCTCTCGTGCCTATGAGTTTGTAATCAGTTCCTCCATTTTTGAACTCGTACTCTATTTTTTAAACAACCTCTATTTGAAAAAAATAGTACGCTGTCTACAAACAGACGTTTAGGTTTTACTTTGTGGTCAACAGATCGTTTATAAATTTGTCAACTTTATGACATCATAAAAGTAGCATTTTCTTATGGTTTTCGAATACATCCCTTTCAGATATTCCTTGACTAACACCCAAGTTCTTTGCAAAAACATCTTTTTAAAGAATAATTCAGTAGTCTCAAGTAATATAGAAGTATGAAAGTAGTCTTGTTTAAAGGTTATCTTAAGGTATCCCAATTTTATTTGTGACCTCTGGTCAGTTATTTTGAGACATTCGAGGAGAAAAATTGGCTTTACGGCCCCGCGCCAGTTGTGCTAAACAGTGTGCTCTTCGAGATCCCAAGTGAATTCCATACCCCATTTTCAGAGCGTGACACCTGAATCATTCACGTACACAGTAGGCCCCAGAGGTTCTGCGAGGTTCCCAACCCAAGTGAACAATATTTTTAAATTTCGGAAATGGAAGTTATTTTTGATTTTTTTACAAATATCATTCATTCATTTGGTAATGAAAAACAAAGTAATGATCTATTTTTATCCGTAAAACCCAACATGTCAAAGGACGATCTCAAATGAAATTACAATCAACTCTTTCGAGAACAATCTTTTGCAACGAGTCTTGGAGTCACATTTGAATAAAACAACATTCTGCATATTTTTCTTTTTGCAGAGGCAACTTTCTAGGAGCAAAACCATACAGAAGAGCATAATTCCGATCTCAAGTACGAAATGGAAGTTACCAGACTTGCGAAAGATCGACGAACCAATGATGAAATCTCTCATAATATATCCCTTGCTCAAAATGCCATTATTTCTTATTTTTTTCAAATATTTAAGTGCGTCTAACAGTGAACGTCACAGAACGGCTCATTCTAGATAAAGTCAGGTGC
Source organism: Fasciola hepatica (assembly GCA_948099385.1). Classification (NCBI taxonomy): domain Eukaryota; kingdom Metazoa; phylum Platyhelminthes; class Trematoda; order Plagiorchiida; family Fasciolidae; genus Fasciola; species Fasciola hepatica. The sequence continues at coordinate 1,554,649 of CANUEZ040000210.1, read as the reverse complement.
TCCTTTATACGAAAGACTACTTGAAATGTCTAAGCTTTGATAAAACCTGTCTGGGACTTTTATCCCAGACGTCGGCTGATTAGTGATTGGTGACTTATTCAGGTTCAAATCCAGTTGATGGCCAACCAGGTAGCTAGTAAGCCAACTGTTTCAACTATATACCACATTGTTGTACAACTCGTTGGTTCGAAGTACCTTTGCACTGCGGGTGATAATTGACGATGCCAAGAGAGCTTCTAGTTTCTCAGTGAACTTTAAGTAAAGGTCAGAATGATGACCTTTTCCACCATTTTCATTCAAGTCAAAGTCCTCTAAAGTGATCTTATTCATCCTATGAGTTGGATGCTCGACATTATGCTCATTGGTGCATTTTTCGCCGCCCGAACTCGCTGACCATAAAAGTAACCGAATTTTTAGAAAGCTTCGAGGACAACAAAATTACACGCCACTGAGCGACATGAACCTGTTACATTTTTGAGTTGATAATTGATCTGATGAGCTGTTGGCAATCCTGCTCATCTTAGTGCATTTTTTAACAGATAATGAAAGGAGTTCAGTTAGAAAAGAAGCGCACTCCTTGAGGACGGTGAGCTAAATTTCGTCAAGTTTCGAAGCGTTCCCAGTTCCGAGTCGTCCAGTCCATTTAGCGCTTCGCTGGAATTGACAAGAAAGGCATCCAAGTATGCTCAACGCCTAAAACCCAAATTCGCTCCCGATAGAGTGGGTTTCATTAAAGTGGAAATCATTTGATTGATTTATAAATCCCGGTTTTCGAATCCTTAGAATGTTGAAAAGCTTTTTATCATATGCCAAACCCGGCAATCACTTTAGTTACCAAGTAAGATTTCTGTATAAAGCTTGTCTGTGTTTGATTTCAGATTTCATTCCATTGTGAGCCGGTTGTATTTAATTTGTTTTTATTGTGTTACAATGGTACAATATTTCAGGAAAGGGATCGCTGCCAGTTGAAGGCTGCCATCCGAGTGACCAAAGTCAGTACGAGGATTCGAACCCAAGACAGAAATGTTATAATCCCACCGTTCTGACTGTTGGACTACCTCCGGTCAATTCATATAAGCCTCTTCTTTCTCTGATGTAAATAATCTCAAATAAGGTGAAGATCAACCAGTAGGTCAGACGTAAATAGTTTAGTGGAATAGCAGTATTGTAAAAAAGATTAGGTAAATTTCCGGTCGATCACAGTAAATTGAACAATCACGGTGGTAAAACCCACTAAAGTCTTTACTCCAATGAATTCTCGAAGTGATGTTACGTTACGGGATTGCATTATATCCCAAAACACTGCCGTTTAAGGACGGAGTATCGTTATGTGACGTGGAATATATCTTAGGAGAAACCTTGGCTATAGAGTGATCGGAGCTGGATAAGGCGGGTCTCTTCCGAAAGTAAATAGCGTCAGTCTTGTTCAGAGAAAGAGGAAGTCATACTGTTTATTCTGTCTTGTGGGATTTTCCTGGCATTCCTGAGCTTCAGTCAGTTCAGACTCTGACAAGCCAGTAAATACGACTTTCAGTGACAAAGCCAATTACCTTTTAAATCGGTTATTTCCCATTCGAATATGTTAGCAAGTGAAGGAATTCCATTTGATAGATAATCGGTTGAAGTACGGGCATTCCTTGTGAAGACCAATGACTATTTGCCAAGAGCCGTGGTTGTCATTTTTGAAAAATAACAATTGTAAATATTTGGATCAGTAACGTTTGACTACAAGAAGGGCTTCGCTAACCAGATACTAGCAGGTACTGTCATTTGGGTGGACACCGTATCTTTCGTATTCGTGAGTCATCACCATCGAGTTGTAGCCAAATCTCTTGCAACCTTAAATTTCCTAAAAGAGGAAATTTCGAGAGCCTCACGTAATTCGCCAGGTCCCCAGTTTTCTCCCAGATGGCAAAGGCTTAATGGGTACGGATAAATTTAGTGCTGTGAATGACGTCACGCTTGGTTATTTCTGCTATTGCAAAGTTGCTTTTTGTTTTAGTATCCGTATCCATAAAACTCTTTTCCGGAGAGGTTTTGATAGTTCGACAATAACACTATAACACGCAGTACCCATGACATTTTGGGAATTTCCCCGAGTAGGTACATCTAATAATCACGGAATGACTTTGGTATAAATGATACTTCTAGCTTTTTAAGTGAATATATTGGAGACATTCCCAATGAGAAAGAGTATCACATGCAAACTGGGAAACCCTGCTTCTCACACCTGCTTCAACCGAGGTTTGTCCTGACTGGTAACATGAGGCCACCACCGGATAACTAAAGAGGGAATCATGCTGCAGACAGGGAGATAGTATACTCGATAAAAAACAGGGTTTGGAGTAGGCACACAACCCCCGGTAAATTCGCTTTTTCAATGATGTTATTATTCATGAGTAGAAAAGTTACTTTGACTGACTTCATTAGAACTTCAACTGTTTCACTCCACGGATAATCGAGGCAAGTTCAGGTATTGTCAAAATCAAGAGAAAGCGTGGTTTTTAGAAACAATATGCCCTCGACATAAACCTATACGAACTAATACAAACGTTTCATGTCATTTTGAAGGAAGCGCATCAACATATTTAGCTAACACTTAGAATACCCGCTATCAAAATCATATCAGAGCCGTTATGGGACAAATAGTGTGAATAAGCCTTTAAAATATCCTCGGTCCAGCTACTACAAAAGCATATTACGGACGAATCGATACCTCTGCGGTTATCACATTAGCGTTCTAATTGAAGGCATACACTAAAGGATTGCCTGGTAGCAAAGCAGTTCTCCTAGAAGAGGTTTCAATTTGACAGACTAGAAAAATGTATTTTTTCATTTCGATCTGTTCTTCATTGTCGCTAGGATCGTAGAATACACATAACCATCTTGGGTATTCATAGTTTATTCTACTTCATAATAACATGCCTAGTGAGTTTCACAATATAGAAGTCACTGGGATGAGGTTCATTTCGAATTTCGTACGATCAACCCAGGACTCACTAAAGAGCACGGGAAGTGAATCGAAAGCCGAAATGATTGCGATGAAATTTGATTTTCTCTGCAACTGCAAAAATTGACCACCTTTTTTGGGCGTGTAATACTTGCTTCTGATTGGCCGAAAGATTATGCAGCTTACGTTTTTCATCCTTCTTCGTAATAGCTTGTCAGAATTTACGCAGAAATAATCATTTTTGGATACGTGCAGTCTGACTGTTTTTTTAATCAAAACCCAAAGAACACCAGTATCTGAGTCTGTTGTGTTATTTTTGCACACCGCATCTGGTGGTAATACTATTTTGCACATGAACAATGCGAAAAAACTCTTGTTCTTCTACGGGACAGTTGGGAACAAAGCTTTTCACTGAAAGGCCTACAAAAAGCATCATTACAATTTCACTTTTTACTAGCGTGATGAAAAAGTCTTGTCATGAATGAGCATCTCACCGTCATCACTAAAACAAACTAAAAGTTTGACGGACGGCCTTCATTTGACCTTGCTTTTAAGGTCATGTATTTCAAACACTTCAACAGCTTCCTTCTCGTGAGCCTTTCATAAGTCGATAATAAATTGCCACTTTAGTGCTAAAAGTTGGTTGGAGCCAGCTCGGATAATTATGCGACAGAATGAATGACTCTAAATCGTGTCAAGGAAGGGGAATGGGAGACGTATTAACTGGTAAGTGAGTATTTTTTGCTTGTCGGATACACATATTGGGTAATAAAATATCTCGTATACAGATAAATATGCTGCTATGCATACAGGTTGATAAGTAAAGCTTCGTTCGATAATGTAGCCTTATGTACTGCGGCCCCTACGGAAAATCTGTAAACCATCGTATTCGTTTGCTGTTCAGACTACACACAGTGGCCATTCAAAGCCATCGATGGAAAATTCTGCGATATCATGAAAGCTTGGAATGAAGTAAACCTTCTGCCGATTAAGCTGATAGCCTGGCTTCACTGACTTGTGTGACTCGTACACAAGCTCTCGAGTTTTGAGCGTTCCAGGCTAGATGCACAGTAAGTTCAGCAAATATTTCCTTACCGATCTGGATGAAAATGCACTTACATGGTTTTCAGTGGTGCGTTCATCCTTAATAATGCATGATTGATGAAAACAAAAATGAATTATTCTCTTGTGTATGTGACGCAATTTAAAATGAAACCGGCACAGAATAACAGACAGTCTAGGTGATAAATGACGCGCGTCTCTTCGACTGGAGAGCACAGCCTAAGGTATGGCGTAAGTAGTTGGATGGATGAGTTGTGTCCAACTGATTTCCCAAAGTATTTTTTATGAATTTGCCATTGAAAATTGGTTTATGAACTTCCTCCGGTTTTTCCTTGAAGAGGATGGTATATCCGTTGGTTTAGATGATATCCGTAGTATGATTTATGACTGAGAACCTCAGTTCCATTATTGCAGTAGTGTTCATTTTTTTATGAAATCTGCAGTCACGTTTTTCATTACCATTGCAATTATTGTGTCATCTTTTGATATGAAAACGCGATGAAGACTGGTTCATTATGTCATACTGATAAACGGAACCAACCTTTCGGTTCTGACTTAGTTCATTTTCGAAGGTATACTCACTTTTTTTGTTTTGTTTTGTTATGAAAAATTAACAAATGTGTTAAGGAATCTAGAACTTCTACTGTACTCATGGGTTAGCTTGTAAATGTTCCAGAATAACTAACTATTAGGAATTACACCCTGTCGAGTATAGATGAACCAGTAGGTAATTCTTAAGGGATCATTAAGTCCCTCATCGAGTGCTTGAGTATGCCTTGTTATTTAACCAAAACGACGGTGCTAGGGGGGAAGGACTGAAAGTTGTTCTGTAGAGGTAGTTAAGTTCAAGTTGCAGGGAGAAGGAATTGGTAATGCTTACCCATTGGTCGGTGATCACGATCAATAAGACATGGATATCACGAGAGATGGCCTGAGTGGAAGCACTTGTACGAAGTGGGCATTCCTAGTTGAGTACCGCTACAAATTGTTTACTTAATGTGCAAGACTTTGTTCAGCATGGTGATAACAAATACATTCAGTTTTAACAGAATACTGTCCAGTAGTCAAAAACTTTGATTGGCTTCACCAGGTAGGCTAAACCAGCTTTCTACAAAAAGACTAACCTCTTTCGTCCTTGTTCATTGTGAACGGAGACCGTCAGGTTATTCTCTTTAACTCAACCAGTGAGGTTGATCTGTTGGAAAAAGAGACTCAAGATTGTTCAGAATACTAACTTATGCTGAGCCACTGAGGAAGTTTGCCGTCTCTTTATTCCGACCAAAAGACAATTTCATCCCTAGGAACTTTCTCTGCGTCGTCTAGTTCCGAGTCCCTTCAAGTGATGCCTAAATGCAGTGTTTGACGTGATGCCAGTATGTCCATTTTTGTTTTTTGGTTGTTAATTTTATTAAAAATACTAGATGCATTATCAAGGGTAATAAATAGAGCACGATCCGCTGAAGAACCCATTTTTAATCAGAATAATGCTACGTGAAAGTAATGATAACAGTAATTTGTTGTTGTCCTTAGTGAGCATTATTTCACTAGACCTCATTGAAATGATAGAGTATGTCTCGTCGAATTTTCTGCAAACGTTTTTCAGTGTGAAATTAAATAATATGTAGCAACTTTCCAACTTTCCCGCTTTACTTTGATGTCTTCTCTCTGCATGACCTGGTGAAATTTCTAACAAAAAACTGAAGTTTTTTCGAACTCGGGAGACCTTTGCGGCATTATTGAAGTTTATTTTGAGCCATCATTTTTTACTGACTTTTTCTCTGTAGTGAGATCATTAGAACAGCAAGTCACTAAGACATCATCTCATCAGATAACTAAAGCTCTCCTTTTAATCTTTGGTGCCAGCACTCAATAAGTTTCATTTTACCGCAAAATGTGTATTGAGGAGACCGTTGCATTCAATACAGTTCCATCTTATATGCTCTAAGATAAAGCTTTCAAGTTACGCCAGTGCACCCGGTAAAGGATGAGTAAATAGCACGTGAGTGATTTACAGTGAAATGCCTAAAATGGTAGTATAAGGCTATGGTATTGTTAAATGGAATGTGCAGTTTCAAGGGTTTGGGCTGGCATATTGTCAGTAGACGGCTTTGTTTGTTTATTACGTAGTACGGTGGTTTGGCCAGCAGCCAGCATATCTTCTCCTGTCCTGAGTCAAGGACGAGGTCGGAGTGAAGGAAGTGGATCAAAAAAACCACCGGAGGTAGATAAACCAGGTAATAAGCTTATTTAGACCGACGACCGATGTGAACAGAAAGATCATTATTCCCTAAGTCATAAGAAATTTGTTACAGTCTTAAAAACTCTTCCTAATGATAGAGTCAGCGAGATTAGCAACAAGAATGCTGCTAAAAAGAAGGCAGTTTCAGAGACTTCGTACCAAGATCAAAGTATTTTTTTCTTACAGACGTTCGGAAATCACAAGAGGCAACGATGGAATGATGATGACAGTGATGGAAAGTGCGAAGATGCAAACAAAGGTACAAGGTTGCGAGAAACTGTTAATTTTTTGGTTGTAAAAAAATTAAAAGTAATTTTCGTGTATTATTGATCTAAGTTTCCGCATAAATGGTCCATGATGACAGATGCCAGTGTGTTAGCAAAATGTAAATATTGATCTGACTTTAAGGTCACCGCGATCAAAACCATGTAGCAGGTAGTTCAGACGTTCGCAAAAAAGAAAAGGATTCGTAGCCCCATTTACGTGGAACAGCAGAGCAAAGTCCTAAAATCATACTTTTGGGAATTACGTTATCAAGTACCTGCACTAAACCTGATATAAAAGCTAAAGTACTCCACTTGATGGGTCATCTATTGATTGCAGATGTCGTACGTGACTAACACTGACGATCGATAGTCACCTTATATTCAGTTCATAGACTAACATGTTTTTTTTTAATTTCAAGCTTTTAGTGACGCAGTTCATAGGAGGTCAAAACCATTGGACTTGTTAAACACTACAGGCAGTGAAATATCTTGGAAGATCCGGTATTTACGGGCCCATGTTTATGGATATCACTGTTGGCTGGGCTGTAATGGAAGTTAAGCAGAACTGAAGATTTTATTCTGAGACAGTTGGATTAAACCCGGGTTTACCAGAATATAACTGATTTCAAGTATTCCATACCTAGCGAAAACTAGTCTTGCCTAAAGCTGTCTACAGTTACAATCGGCTCAGGCTGGGCCTTCATTTTTTGGAATAAATAGCTCCCTCCAATAATAACCCGTCGGGATTTGAAGTACGAAACAATACACGTTTCTACTCTGTCAGATTGTAAGTTCTTCCAGGAGAACTGCTTTGTCGCCAGGCAATGCGTCAAAATGGTCCCCTCCTTAGGAATGCTAGTCTCATTGCGGAGGACACTTCCTTTCATTTGGTACATGCTCTTACATTAGCGAAACCGTGGAAAATTTTACTGCAATTTACGAAAATTGATCTATAAAAAGCCTGAATAGGTTTTGATGGTTTTCTTAGAATTCCGGCGAAAAAAGTCGAATAACTCTCTTCAAACAGACGTGATATGTTTGCCTCCGATTGTAATGTGTTTTTTCATGGGCATATTAGTTACAAGAACTAGGACGTCACTCGCGTTCTGACTACATCTGTGTTGCTGATGATATTGTCAGACAAAAAAGTAAGTTTCGAATGTCTGGTACGAGTTTTTAAAAAAAAAATTTGAAACAGTGCCTAGTCACCATGGTTTCATCTTGGGCGAAGATACCTTTATTAGAAATTTGACACTGATTACAATGTACTTGGTTATTTCATTATTTGATTTCATTGGCTGTCTTTGTTAATAATTAGCGATGTATCCAAATCACATGACTTATGCAATCAAGTTTTGTTTCAACCAAAACAACTCACGGTTCCGAGAAGTGGTTATGAAAAAGAACAATCAAGTTCAAAAATGGGCTTTCTTTTCCATCTTCTCAAATGATTTCGTGATTCTTTTTGTTTTCAATAGCTTATCTGACGTTTCAAACAAACCTGATTAAAAAATCTAATTTTTCCACAGGTATCAATCTTCTCACAATATTTAAGTATGCTGAAATGGTTCTCTTGGAAATATTTTACCGGCCATTGGCTTTGTAAACCCATGTAAACTGATGTAGATGGACTGTCATAAGAATTCCGTCTGGAGTTTCGCCGGCAGCTTTTGTACTGGGTCGCAGCCCCCCCCTCTTTGGACACTAATTCATAGCTTAGACGGTACCAATGAAATACAGAAACACTGATTTCAAACCTCCATTGCAGGATTGAGAATCGGAAACTTTTTTGGCAAAAGTGAAGTAGGCATATCTGAAGATAGTTTGTTCTTCAATGTTTTTTCTTCGACAATGCATTCTAAAAATTCCGTGACCGACTGCCAACGCTGGGTTTTAGAGATCATGAATAGTTGTGGCTGATCCTCGCAAAATGCTTGATTTGACGATATATGTATGTTTTTTAGGCTTGTCTGATATTTGTTACGTCCATAAACAGGAAAGTTCATCAGTAGGTATTTTTCAGCATCCATTTTTAAGGTGTTTCTATGGACCTCAAAGCAGTCCGGACATTCTCTAGCATCTAATTTAATCTGCGGTGATCAGGGGTAAATTCTCTGCAACGTTGCATGAGAGAATCTGCTAGCCATTCTCGATAAAAAGCTCACCATTTTCATGGAAGTAGCTGGTCACGCACAGTGGATTATTTTATTTATTTTCAGTTGGATATGTCAAATCCAACCTGGATGGGACGAACTTCGTTAGTGCGAAGTTTGACTAAATTATCGAATGATTTTTCACTCTTCGACAGCACCCACATCATCACGTATAATTAATAATTATAAATGTTTGTAAGCATCAGCGGCCACACGCATACAAAAGATACAAATCAAGGGCACGAAACCCGCCGTTGATGACAGCAAAACCTGGGTTATCCCACCAATGTAACTGAATGAACAATCAAAGTGGCTGGATTACTTGCAAGGTTCCTGAGGCGTCTTAATTTATTTAATTAGGATACGACAATGCACAGTAATTCTGAAACCGGAACACAACCTATCAAAGGCTATCAAATGGATGGATGATTGACGGCAATAGAAATCCAACCCAGGACATCGAGGTCCGTATTCCTCGATAATGACCGTTTGGCCACGGCAGACTCATTCATCATCAGCAACGACCGTTTTATGAGGGCAACTTTTCGCGTCAGTCTTTACTTGTGGTTTGGCAAATATTTTACATATTTGAAAATGTCTCTTCGTGTGCGACATTACCTGAGCTTCAAGCAAAGAATAAGCGACTCTAAAGTTACCGTATTCAGCTGAACAGCTTGGTCAGCTAGCTGACCACCAAGGGTGAATCATCGACATCCTACTCTGCGCACGTTGCTGCATACAAACTCTGTCCACCCAGGAAGTTTAAAAGTTGTACACGCAGTAGATCATCATACGGCATCAAAAGTAATTTCACCAAGAACACTACACTACACAAAGATTTATTCCTTTTTCCTTATCTCCCAATAACTTCGTTTTATTTATACTGCATCCGCAAAATATCTTAAAAAAGGAGTTGTGGCTGATTAGAAGCTTCAAACTGAGAAAGTGACTGATGTTGGGAGTAGGGTTCACCATGAGTACCGTTTCTTCATGGCTTGTCAAGCATTAGCAGCGAAAGTGTCTGTCACTGAAGTTCATCAATCATTCAACCACAATTTAAGTTAGTGACATGTATGCTTTGACATGTGGTGTTAACCTGAAGCGAGTTCTAGTAAACGAGCTGGAATCAATTATTGTTTTATGAGTGACGTACAATCATGCAGATCGCGTTTGAGTCCCTAAAGAATGTGATGTGTTTATGGATGCCTAACCGGGACAGAACAGTGGCAAGCTACCTTCATGGTTTCAACGACTCGTTGTGCTTTCAATACTCTATGATTAATTCGTGTATTATAACAACTACCATTTTTGAGAATGAATAACTTCGTCATGAAATCTGATTTATTTTAAATGCACTACTGAAGACCTATTCCCATTAAAATATCCCAGAAGAAACACCTTTTTCTATTAAAACTCTCTGCTCTTCTGTGAATTCCATTTACATTGTCAGTAGACTGTTGCTTCTTTTGGGAGGGTTTTCAGCTATTTCTAGTTACTTCCTGTTACTCGTGTTGCATTTCCAATAGCTTCTGAAGTAGCACCAATAAAAAACGTCGCCGCGCATTTTGTGATGAATCTTCCCTTCGGTTCATGCCGAAGTACAACAAAGTAGGCTTCTATTCGCACTAAGCTGAATTGTAAGTCCGAATGATGCAGCTGAAATGCTTGTGTAAAGCGAGGTTTGAAATGAATAGGTCCGGAAAGGTTGAGGGTATGCGCGTGGTCCTCAAACTGTTGAAAGTTCAAATAATTCATCTAAAACTTTGAACAGAGTTGATATGCCACTAACGATTCAAAACGGATCACTCCTCACAGAGTAACTCTTACTGTGGAATTATTCAGACAACTACGGATGCACCAATGGACGGGCAGTCATACGGGTTTAGGAGCACGGCAATCGTCGTGTTTGGATCATATGGATATTGAAAATAACCATTGATTTGCACTAAGCGATTTTTCATCTGCTTCACTTCTAGCAATTGCTTTGCTCTTGCTAATTATCAGATAGTAACCTATTTTAGCTGAATAATCTGTGAAAAAAACATCAAGCCTTTTTTGGAACGGGATTTCGTCGTAATTGCACCGAAAGCACGAGAGCAATGTCTTCGCTAAGGGTACTTACTGTAGCCGAGAAGTCCATCTGCGTAGAGTCCCGAAATGGCGAAGTAAAAATTATTAAACTTTTATAAACTGCAAAAAAATATATTCGAAATAAAACTGGAATGCAAAATCAGATTCAATGTCCATCAAAGATAACTACCAAAAGCACCATCACTGATCTATTTCCGACAAGGATGATACGAAAGAAACATTTTATTTTGGAATTTACAGAGAGAATTGGCTTTGCTTTTTGGCTGTCCATCACTAGCTACTGAGGATAAGAAATTTTCACCATTTTTGACAACTGACAATATTGGGTTGATTGTTCCAGGAAGTAAAAAATACCCCAATAAATAAGAGGGGAAATCACACAAACAGACATTTAATCGTGTCAACAAGATTCCATCTAACAGGTTCATTTAGTGCAAAAGTGAGTTTCAGTCTTTTTTACTTCTTGGAACATTCGAATAGCATCCCGTTTCTGGTAAAATTGCTGATAACGGATATTAAAATGCGTCTGCAAAAGTCAAAGGAACAAATGATCGTTGCTGGCGAAACCTTTGGGGTTTAACAAGTAAATTCAATATACAGCCGCTGCCAAAAATTACAAAACTCACTGGACCACAGTATGGTGTTACTGGTTTTGTTCAACAGTTTCACCGCGTCCATGTCCATAAGTAAACGTATTGTACACCTCGGTAAAAGCCAATAATCGTAGTGAATAATATTCCGTCATAGACGGCAATATGAACAGCGTTTGACGTGGTCTGATTTTCCAAATACCTGTTTAACTCAGTTTCATTTGGAATAGGATCAATCCCATTGGGCCGTAACCAGTTAGGTGCATGAAAGCGAAAGTCTTAGTTGGTTCATTCATGCGCGTAAAATGTGACAACTGCCAGTGTGCTAGCTGTCAGCTTATCGTCCTCATGTGTCAGGAATTTCTTCCCCTCCGCGATGATATGGCCTGGCCAACCTAAACGAATTTGTTCACTGGGTGCTGCAAAGCCCTTTTTAGCTTACACTTTTCTCAGTGATAGCAGTTCTCTGGATATATTCTTCAGAATATGAGACGATCTATTTTTAGAGATTTCGACATCTCAGATACGACAGAGTTGAATCGTTCTTTGGCAGTTTATTCTTTTCTCAGATCAAGAAGCCAATCAAGAACCCTTTTTTTATTGATTTAGCAACGGAGCACCCGGAATGCATCTGGTGTAATTATTTTGCTGTCGGATTATATGCCTCTTTCAATTAAGCCATCCTGTGATATCACAAAATTAATTCCCACAGTTATATTAAAGATTCACTTAAAAGTGACATCCACAACGGTGTTAATTTATATGGCAGTTGAATAAATCGCTCATTATTTTCGTACTTTGATTTTGGAGACGATACATCTTCTACGTTAGGAGTTTCTAACACCGATCTTTTCAAAAATAAGTTACCTATGTCCATTGCGAGGTTCATCAATCTTTGCTGAGGGTGTTATGGCGAACTAATTCAAACCTCGGAGGCAAGGAAATCGGAGCTTTTTGAAACTGATAAGACATGATATACTTTCGAGTTTGTGCCTTTTGTACGAGGGCGTCAAAAACCTTAGTAATATTTACTCATGACAACTAACTAAATAATATGAACGACGGGTTCATTTTTAAAAACCGATTTCACTAATCTAATTCTACACAAATCCAAATGTTTTTCAACCGAATATTTTGCTAACGGCATGCATTTTACACTCGTTTCCCTGTGCAGTTATATTTTCCTGAGCTGAGCACCGAGCCCGGAATAATCTCATTCCTTTGGTAGTGCACCCTATGGCGATTCGTAATTCATACAAAACTTGCATGACCTTCGTGATCCGCACTCCATATTTTTTACGAAACAAAAATGAGATGCACAAGGAATGACGACAGCAAATTCACTATAACTTGGGAACCTTTTTGACAGGCACCAGCTATCAATCTAGCATGGATATTTTTTGATTTCACTTTGAAATCCGGAAAAAGGCCGATGGAGAGTGAAACCATGCAGTACCAGCCCAACTCACAATGAAAAACGGACACTTTAGCGTGACTATCTAATTTATCGCTGAACTCTAATTTCATTACCATGGGGTGTGTTCTTTGGACCAGAAAGCCGGCAATTGTTCAGAAATGTTATAAACTAAAGGCTATTTACTGCCATCTTACTATATTCCTGAAGAGACTGAAGCTTCTTTTATACATCAGAGACTAATAAAAATCTGCGTAGAAACAGGCAGGCCCAATCTACAGTGCTGCGAAAATATAACAGCTACTCTGGGATTTCCGACAACATCAGTGCTGATTCATGAACTTGAAAGCAATCTCCGAAAACTATACCTCTTGAAAGAAACAAAACTGCGCAAGTAATTCTAAAATTACGGTTTTGTCTGTGAATAATAAGCATTTGTGGCACAAACGAGGGCTAATATAAGAAAATGGCGGTTTCAAAATCTGCCTTCAGATAAATCCAAAGTGACTCGTGCAAATGATTTTCAGGTAATAATTCTTGACGTCATCAATATTTTTTCCGAATTCATGATAACCCTGTAAAATCCGTAAACAGAAGCTACTGGGTAACTGATCTTCAGTTCGCTCTGGGTTACGAAGATGTGACGTCAGCAGACTGTTGCTAGCTCAACAATAACGTGAATACAATTTTTATTGTTTCTATGGTCTTATCCTCTTCGGCAGAGCTGAGCAATTACTTCATCAGGATAGTTCCGAGTCTGGTGAATCAAACTGTGTTGCCGAAAAGCACAGATTATTAGTGATCTTTATAATAACAGATCAATACCTGCTGATTGAGCACGACCTTGGCGGAGGTAAAATGTATTGACTTAAACTGAGGTTGCAATATTTTCAATCTACAAAATCCTGTTGAAACGGTCACCGATGAATAAGTAACAAGGGGGATAGAGCGTTGCAGGCAGTTGAATAAGGTAGCCGCCCAACTGCACGCGAATGGAGAAAAGTCATTTCGTTTTTTGTGTTATTTGTCCTTATCAATTATTTGAACTACAGCTGCTGCGTAAACGCCCAAAGCTGAAAGCAAATTAGGCGTCTCTAAAAGGTTTCAACACTTTTTGACATAACATTCACTTCAAATTATTCAATTTCTGCTCATTTTTAAGTTAGAGGTAAGGTATTTGATATTCAGCCGATACCGTTCTCACTGCTCGATTTCGTTCGAAATACCGTCTGAAAGAGGACAACAATTTTTTTGTGTAAATGAAATATGATCACAATTTCCTAGTTTACCTAAAAAATCAATTACAAATTTGTGATCAATTAGAGTTTGTTCAGAAGTTCAGTCAAACGAACATACTAAATGAAACAAACGTTTTGGAACCTTTTTTATTCAATCACCCAGATCTGACATGAACTTTTTGACGCACTTCAACGCAGATTGCATAACAATTTAGGGTAAACATAATTCCATCTTTTACAATGGTTCCATGACATCGACTTCCGGGTTAATACTGTCACGAGTAAACCACTTTAGAAGAGCAACTATTACTGGGTAGAAAATTTAGTTACCCATATACCATCAACTAACAATCGGATCCTTCTAAGTAAGAAATAGAGTCGCCTTACTAGGGGCGTATTTGGAACCATCACTCGATAAATTTTAAATAATTATTTTTTACCTTTGTCATGATGCCGCTGACAGAAACAAATGTCAGGTTCTTTCCAAATCACAGGTTGTGTCAGCAGACGTTTGCAGTTCAATTACTTTTGTTGTCAACAGGGAATTTTACTAAGCCTTTGCGATTGAAACTTCTGGCAAATAGAATTCAATAAATCTAGAACGAGGAGTTCTGTAAATCGTTTCTAAATTTCTGTAATCCGAAACTGTTTTCACTTGTTTTCAATTTCGCGAACCATTCAGTTCCCAGTTTTGCATTTGCGTGAATAAATAATTACCAGGGGAAAAAATGTTTTCTGAATACATTTATTACGTTGCGACTAGTGCAAGTAGCCGTTGTTGCGCGTAATTTCTTTTCCTCTATTTATTCCCCATTCCTTTTCTGTGGTACGTTTGAAACTAATGTTCTAAGGGGAATCATGCAAACACTGTAAGCTAAAAATGCGCAAAACCCAAATTTGGTTATTCGCTAATTCTGACTGTCCTCGGATCTTCAGTTGTCTAAAACAAATCGATTGTTATGTTCAGCTTTCTGCAGACACGAATATTAGCTTCCTATCGGGCAATCCTCAATAGTTATTTTTAATTGAAATTCTAGTTCGTTTCGGAGAAGAAAAAAACCAATCGAGGATGAGATTAAAATTATTCGCAAACGTATAATTTGTTACCAGTTAGTCGTAATAATAGAACAATGCATCTGTCAAGCTGTGCTCCATGTACTCTAATAAAGAAAAGTTGATGGGGCTGAAAACGTTTTTCCTGGAATCAGGTAACCTGGAATTTGCGTCGAAAAAATACAATTTAAACATCGCTACAAAAGTGAACATTCAAAATCCAGTTTTTTGTTGTTGAGAGTTGCTGATTAGGCAGATTTGCTACAATCCTTGTCACAGTTAGGTAGTTTGCCTTTGAACTCATTATTTGTTTTGCGCACAATCGGAATATCCCAACTTTCTTTGTATGTACCATTTCGTTTTTGATTTCCATTCTCCTTTCCTGAGTTCAGACTATGTAATGCAGTCTGACTGCAGAAAGCAAAATTTCTCCAAGTTAGGTAAATCGGGGACCACGAGAAAAAGTGAGACTACTGCCATTACTCCTAGTTTGCTAGAACTGGCTCTTGAAGTCAATATGTAGACGCGGTCTTCACTGATAAAAAGGAAAACAGACATCAGGAGTATTCAAAAAAAGCTTATTGCTGAAAATTTCAGCAGAAACGATGCAGATTTATGTATGGAGAAATTACTGGAGCAATGGATTTATTTCCGATATTTATCATGAAAGTGCTAACAAAATCAGGTGAATAGCTGACTTGTTTCGGGTTTGAGAAATTTTCTCATGACGGTCATTCTGTTCACCAATACACCTAAGAAACTACCTATGGCAACATGTATCACACGGATAAAGTTGTGCATACTTGAAGGTTTACTGAAATTTCCTTCTTAACAAATGGAAGTCGAAATTGAATAGGGTATTAGCTGAAAAATTAACAGCTGGGGTTATGGTCGAGTGTCGACGTAGCCCGGCAAAACATCTATTATTCCCACATGATTGTAAGGAATTCAGCGATGTATCTAGATTAGATGTGTTCTGTTCCAAAGATGTAGTTAAATAACAAGGAATAAGCGAAAAATAGGATTACACATGCCAGTGGCAGAGGCATGAAACAGTTCCAAAAATCTGGTATGGAAAATGTCTGACAAAGAGTATAGTAGTTCAGTTATTCGAAATACAAAAACCGTATGTGGTATTAGTTCAACCAGTGTCAGTGGAATTTTCTGTCTAGAATAATATGAAAAAGTGAAAACTAATAACTAATATATAATAACGTAACTCGCGAGGGTAAGGCTCTTGCGACTAGGGCTGCAAGTTTGTGATCTGCGAAAGCGCTACCGGAGGAGAAACTCCATCAGCCGAGGCTCATTCAGTATGACAATAGGCAACAACACTTACTTTAAATGAACAAAATGATGACACCTTTCAATCTGGCCTTTACAATAAAACAAGCATTTGAAAGCGAATTTCACGGAATATATCAGTGCATATCACCACATAAAGTCACTAACAATACAATACTTATAGGGTAATCCTTTTAAGGAGGCTACAGCTATAAGACCTCTTCCTAATTAAAAACCGCTAATGGGCATGGGTAGAAAGAACTACCCTTGTCGATATTCGATTCTGAGTATTCGGAAGCTTTTCTGTGCAGCAATACGGATTTTATCTATTTGTTTTTCGCGACCATCGTTTCCACTCTGGTATTGACTAGCAGGCTTGAAATCAACGCCCAATTCTAAAAATCATTTACTTTAACTGAACTTGAGTCAAGGTGCAGGAGCAGCTTGTCTGTTTAAAACATTCGACTGGACATCAGTTAAAACTTTTGAAGCAAAACGTACTATTCGATACAACCAAAAAGAAGAGAAATGTAATCGGTAAGGAAGAATAAAGCCGCTTGTTATGTCCCAAAAAGTAGTCTGTTCAAGAAACCATAGAAAACCAGTGGTGTACTTAGCGGAGAATGTTCTAACAGATTTAAACGGCTCCTTTTGAGTTTGCTTTAGATTTAAACGTCCGGAGAATGTACAGTCAACTTAGGCTGAATTCGAAAACTTATTTTGTTAGGCAAACCAACCAAATCCGTGTAAAAAGTTTGATAACCTAAAAGCAATGGAATAAAATTTGTAGCTACTTTGACAGACCACTTCCAAATGTACAAAAACTTCTAATATTTCCAAACTGATGGCATTAAACGGCCATAAATGTGCAAACGCATGTTATACATTTTGTTCAGCAAGATTAGCATCCAGTGGATTGGGACGTAAGTAAGCAGTCTACAATTTAACAAAAATCTGGATTGGACCAATGTTTATTTTCCAAAACAAGTTATAGTAAAGTAAATATGAAGGTCTAAACCATCTTTAGCCCATTTGTCTTCAGATATCAAAAAAAGTGCGAATCAGATTGTCTCGAAATCAATCAGAACTTATTTTAGTCAGCCTTTTTGATTCGCAACAGATGGCCGTCGACGAAAAAAGGTTAATTTGATCAGATGGAACCAGGTTTGATTTACTCACATAGTGAGTCACCGCTTGCCTAAGAACATGACTGAGGTGTGGTCTCAGCCATATCAGAAATACAAAAGACGGATGATCTACACTATGATGAATTATTTTTTTCTCCGCATCACTTAAAATTGTGGAATTTTCTATCTGAAAATTGAAAAATAAAAGACAGTGAAACGGAAAAGAGAAATGACGATGGAAGTGAAGTTTATTCGTTCGGTTCATCTGAACTCAAGGGGACTCTTAATCATGTGTTCAATGGCCCACGGGAATGAAAAAGAATTCCACACATTCCGGTTGTATAAACTGGAGCCCCCAAATCAATGGAGTTCTGGACCATGCAGCAAATTACAATGCATTGTTACCTATCAAATCTGACACAAAGCTCTAAAATGTGAAACACTCCAGCAGCACACAAAGTACGAAAATTTACTGGGCCTTCGTATTAAGAATCATATACAACCCTATCAGTTCATCAAAAACATCGCAAACACTGACACACATCTAACTCTCAATTTTGGGAACTTAGTTCCATATAATCGTTGATATGTGCTCCCTCGGGCGTCCAATTTTTATCAGTTAAAAAGATATGATAAGCTCGTAGTTGTACGCTACTATGTAAGCTAACCATGTGAGCATAGGTCGGACAATGTTCACACGAAATGTGTGAAGCGAGGCCCGCATAAGCCACGTTATGTAGATTTACAGTGAGGAAATGTTTGCAATCAGTCGAAATTTAACTCGGTGCAGACTTGAAAACAAGTAGATTACTTTTCACGGTAACTATGAGTTTAGCATCTTTTTCCTTAGCTGTTAAGGATCATTGCCTTCTTGGTTCTCTAACCACTACCCGTATTTAGGCGTAAAATAACACTTCTGTTCAGAAGCAATTAGTAAATGCAACAGTCATCATTTAAGTAGTTGATTTATCACTTTTAAAATCACCTTATACCATACACAGGTTTCCTAAGTCACTATGTTTTGCCGGATAAGTCGATATCGTTACTTTTGGATCCCTGCCAAGCAGCTCAGTGCTTTGTTCTGATGTCTCAAAGGTGTATTTTCGGTCATCCGTTCAAAACATTTTGCTTATTTTCAAGCAGCAACAACTAGACCTTAGAGATAAACGTAATTTCACAATGCACCTGAAACAGTCTGAGAGGTCCAGTGTGTTCCTGTGCGATTTCAACCTGGTGATTTGTGTTTTTGGTTAAACTATACGATATAAATTCATGCGTTAAAAATAGTAAAAGATTTTCGCGACAATGAAGCAACATTTGTTGAAGGTTACTGGGGAACGGTTTTTCTCTTAAAGGAACAAAATGGAATAAGCTTTCGTTAGCTTCTGTAAGATAATAATCTTCCAATTTTGCTCGTGGATATAATGACATCCGATTAGGGATCCCTATAGGACACAAACAGTCGTCTAAGGTTGGTTAATTTATTTTGCATAAGTGCTCACCTAATCTCTGTTGAGATTCTTCTAGCTTCTGACAAGGTTGCCTATCAAGAAATGCTCAAAGGCACATCTTAATATGTGACCCGATTTTGCGTGCCAGAAATTGGTTGAAATGGTCCCCAATAAGACAGCATCTGATTGACACCAATGCCGTCCTTAACGACTAACGCAATGACCTCTGTTAATGGTTATTCAGCCCTCAGGACAATCGATCCGAGAAATTACTCTTTGAAAAAAGCAAATTAACATTTTCAACCAAACTTCAGTTTTTCATGTTTGAACATGTATAAGAATACCTGGGCCTACAAAATGTTTTCATGATTTTGTCTGTTCTTATAAAAATGCACTAGGAGGTGGAATTTAAAATTACCTTGTGGATCCTAGAAACTGTCAAGAATACTGAAGCAGTCAAAGAATGATGCGCCGTGATGCATTTAGGCTTGGAATCATTCGGTTTGTTTACTGTAAAAGCGAAATCCCGGCACCCTCCAACCTATCTATCAGAAATTTTCTGAAGTGTAGTGGAAAATCATTCACTTCTTAGATTCTCACACCAAACCTGCCTTATCTCGCGCCAATCTTATCAGCTTTACTGTTGATTAAACATATACAGTTTATGTGACAAACGCTCCACTCAGGGCCCTCAACTACGATCGATCTTAACGAAGTATTCGATGTTTCTGTGGGTACCTAGTTTTTCAGAGGGGAGCTTGCTGGCAGACAGCTGAAATAGACTTTGATAGCGAATACTTGGTTGATTGCTACTACGAAGAGTATGATATTTGATAAAGAAAAAGCCGTGAACAAACAGATAAGTTCCAATACGTTTGCAGTGATTCATTCCCAGTAAATCAAATGAGCATGCTCCGTTTTATTAAGTTATGGGAACAAAAGGTACGTGATCAGCCGCATAATGCGATCTTTTTTTTGTGTAAAACATATATATGAATACAATACTGAGCAACTGCAAGATAAACAATGGGAATGATCTAGCAACGAGTTAGTTTCAGGCAGTTTTGTTCCCATCAAGAATGTTAGTTGTCTTCGAAGCTGCATTTGACAATCTGTAATTTAGTTCACATTTTTTTCAAAACTAGTCATTTTCCAACAAAAAAAAATCAGATAGTGAAATTTGGAACGGTAAAAGAAGTGAAAATATCACCGGATAAACGAAAACTGTTGAAATATACCCCTACTGATTCGCAAAAATGGGATGAAGTTGTTAGCTATATGATAATTTTCTCTCTTCAGTCCTAAAAAAACAATGATTTTTCAGTTGTTCCTAATCATTGTTATCTAGCTGACCTAGGGTAACGTTTGAAGACCACGGAAGAAGTTAGTCGAGGAATAACCAGAGAACTCAACACGAAGTAACGATCAGTGATCTATGCTGTTCTGCGAGTTCAAACAAATTATGCAAGGATTGCAAAACGAGTATTTTGCAACTCTAGATTATGCAATATTAGTGATATAATAGACACTGGTTGATTTGCAACGACGTTTGTTCCAAATATCAGTTTGAATCAAATATGCTTCGCTACTGGGGAATTTCCTCCATCAATCTTGTGATGATGGCCTTTCGAAATTCATGCCATTTTGTTTGCCTTCAAACTTTTGTTAGAAAGAGCATCTCGGTTATCACAAAACCGCTCCTTAATTGTAAGGTCATATTTAAACCGTCACTAATTATTATTGCCGGTCTTCATTTTAAAGGATCACTTTACCATGATAACTCAGCAACTGGAACTACTGTCCGATGAGCGGTTTCGATCCTGTATAGTTTTGGCTCGTGTTGCGGAAACTTTGACGCGATAAAAACGGATCTCAATTTTATTCCGAAGGATTTTATTATCACATGTTCTAGCTTCGGAATGCAGTATTAGTTGTGATCCGTCTCGTTCGTCCACTTTGTTCTGAGTTACTTTGTGATTTTTCACTCAGTAATTTAGCAGTCCAGCATGGATTGCGGTCCCAACGAATCCTTATATGCAGGTCACTTTGTAATCCCAATGAGGAATATTGATCAAACGTTTTTGAACACGTTAATCACTCGCATTAGATAGCACGACGTATTCCGGATAATTTCGCTGCATCAAGATGGTCTTTTGTAAATGGTAAATAGAGCGTTCCCGAGGCCAAAGGTAAACGTGATGACATCGCTGACTGTGTCTGTCCGCTGATCGCTTTTTGTTGCCAAACCAAAATGTGTTCAATCACTCTGTTACACCATTGTTTCTTATTTCCGCTAGTGTACGTGACTGTGCATTCCCACTTACTTTGGTAACTAAACATGGGATTTTGTGGAAAGATTACGGTTCTTTCAGTGATGTTATTTTCATCTTGGAAGTCTTGAAGAGATTGATGATATCCGTGGCGTAATACATATTGATATTGATACAGTTGAGGAGTCTCCTAAGAAGACTGTTTATGTCATCAACTTGGTAAGGTAACTGTAAGATGATGGTCAGCTTCGGGACTGTGATGTATTTTATTTTTTTCGGAGGGAGCTGCGACTGTTGGGATATAAATTATTTTGGATATCCGTGAAAGACAAGAGTCTTGAACAGCGAGCGGTACACTTATTCTAACTTGCTCTTCGTACATAATCCAACTGCCCTGTGGAACACGGTCCATGAAAGACAAATATTTCACTTTATGGGGTCAAAGCTGATAAACTGTAGATACTCTCTTGACCAATTAGTTTTAAGGTGTACTGACCTTCGGACTGATCAGTAATTTCGGCGAGTAATTCTACTATCCAGAAACACGACGTTGTAACTGTCTTCCCCATTTTTGACTTGCTGAATCTTTGGGTGCATAGTATTAAAGTGACAGAACATAGTTAAACACTCGTCCTCCGTGTTCACGACGACGAAGAAATCGTCTACGTAACGTCGATCATGAGCTTCTTCAGATGTGGTTACTTTTATGTATTGTTCGATGTGTGAGACAAATATATGTGCCGAAACGCGTCTCAAAGGAATACTCATGGAAATTTATCAATCAGCTGATATAGTTGTCCAAGAAAATTAAATTCTATATCTGCGATGTATGGTAGTAATAAATATGACAGCCCTTTATTTAGTCATCCCGGATTCAAGTTTCATCTTCGATAATTTCAAATACTGCCAAAGGTCTTGTGAAGTGGGGCTTTTTATGAGACCAGTTTTACATGTATTGTGAGTAAGCACTTATTGCTGATGTTCAGATCGCCTAATAGCTCCCAGATTTCTACACTGTCCTTCCCGAAATCTTTCCCGACACATTCCCTCATTGGATTTGGAAGCCACTTTGCCTTTTTGTGTTGGGACTAACAGGTTATTTACACCATTGATTGAAGTGTAATTTAGCAAGCCGTACATTGGTGTTTTTTGTCTTCATTTGCATCTTAGACTCTTGGCCGTGGATTGTTGGGTTAAGATAGCTTTTACAAGGTTTTATTGCTTTCTCTTAATTTCATTTCTGTTTCACTGGAGTCGTCAGGCGTGGGGTCCATGCTGAATCTCTTTTCGTTCTCTGGGATGATCGTCATTTTGTCTCCATAGCTAGATCCTTGGTCCTTTGCCTCGTCATTTAGTTACCAAGTAAGGGTTCCTTCTCGTTTGGCTGGTAGCTTTGTAATGGTATTTTTTCAATAGAAAATTCCCTTTTGTGGTGCTTGTTCGGTACGAGTGCTCCAGTTCTACCAGTTCTACCATGAACTATTCCATGGCTTCATCGCTTCTAAGTTTTAAGCCGGACAGCTGTTCGAAAAAACATTCAAATCGGGCCTGTGAGTGGATAAGCATAGTTTGTTTTGGAGGAACGTTTCTTTTACAGTCGCTTCAATTGGTTTAATAACAAACTTCCAACGTACTTTCCCGTACTTTCGGCAAATGACGATACCGTTGGACGCATGCTTTTCGAGGATCTAATCGGAACAGACGTTTATGAGCCCAATCCGACAAGCCAAGCTGAGCTGGCTGATAACGGGCAGTTCTTTCTTGAACACAAGGAAAGTTATTCTGATGTTAACCTTGGGTTCTTCAATGTGGCACTTAGCTAACCCCCTCAAACTATCTGAGGCTGCCCAAATTTCGTCAGCTCGCAGACGCTTACAGTACGTTGCCGAGTAAGAGCTCTGGGATGAGCATCTGTAAACAGACATCGATCTTGTAAGCTGCTTTGTGATTTCTTAGTTCAGTCTCAAAAACATGTTTGTTTTTCATGCCCACGTTGGTTCAAATAGACCTAAAATGGGATACGTAGACGATATGTTACTTGGAGATGTGGCAGGAACAGTGCGCACTTTATGACGTACGGTATTCTGCAAATTCCGTAACACTTAGTGATTTCCTTCTTTGCAGCGGAGCAGTCCATATTTTCACAGGGAAGTGCTCAAAAGTAGTGAGTTTGATTTGCGATGCCTTCCATCTTTGTTTTGAAGACGAAGTTCACTTGAACGACGGGGCTCCGAGTGTGAGATCACATGTAATATAGTAATGGTTCGTAGAACCCATTTTATGTGGACGTTATGGTAAGCTCACTATGATACGTATTTATTTAAGTGTATTTATATGTCATCATTCGCTGATCACTTTAGGAGATTATCGAAAATAAGATTATTCTACTATATCTCACAGTTTTCCTCTGCTGCTCTTCAGAGAGACTTACAAATACGGGTATATACTGAATATCTGGAAACTACACAAGTCCTAATTATTCATCATGATCAAATGTGTTTAACATCCTCAAACACCTCCTTGACCTTGAAAACAAATTTAGTCAACCTAATTTTGATCACCCGTGTTCGAGTCCCGGTGAGTGCCCAGTACCTGTGCACTGCTGGTAGTAATTAATCACGATGAAATAGATGCAGAAAATGTCCGCAGTTTTCCCTGGCTGATAGTCGACACTGAAGGACAGGTTACATTTTTTAACGAACACCATCTGCTTCTGATTTTAAAAGATTGCACGGTAAAACCAAACATCTTGGATATGACGATTATTTACTTGTAGTATATATTCCAACATTGAGCAATGAGACAACTTCACGTAATGTGAAATAATGAGAGTATATTTTTAATCAAGTAGGGACGGTTCTCATGATTTTCAGAAAAATGAATATGCAGTATAGTTTTTAACACACTGGAAGGGAAGTTGATGTGATAACAGGCGGAAATACTGTTCACAGAATTTGAGCTTGCAAATTCCAGGCGGATTTAAATTAGTCTTTTGCAGAAAGCGAGACTTTTATGTGATTATTGTTTGCTAACACTATACTCAGTTCGATAAAATTGATGGGATGGGCAAGCTGATAGTTATCATTGTTGGATATTGTAAATCATGCGACGTTCATTACTGATGACTGAGAGCAACAAGCTCAGCGGTCAGGTTTGATGCT
Organism: Fasciola hepatica; assembly: GCA_948099385.1. Classification (NCBI taxonomy): domain Eukaryota; kingdom Metazoa; phylum Platyhelminthes; class Trematoda; order Plagiorchiida; family Fasciolidae; genus Fasciola; species Fasciola hepatica. The sequence continues at coordinate 1,530,300 of CANUEZ040000210.1, read as the reverse complement.
GTGAAGATATTCACCTGAAAACTAAGGATGTGAACTGCCGGAAATATGCTTTGAAGGATTATTACGAAACCGAATGATAGTTACTGGTTCAATAACACAGGAAGCCAGTTTTGAACGATTTTCGGTTTAAGTTCAGATGCTGGTTGATTACGAACCACAAACACTGAGATTGGAAACCTCGCAAATATTGTTTTGTACCGAAACACCATAAACTCTGTAAGAACTCAACTTGAGTCCTTCTGACTGACTGCGAATTTTTTGAGTCAATCTGTAAATTTTTGAGACAAACAAAAACAAACCAAATAGGTATTACTGCTTTCTGATTGATGAAAAGCGGAAAGTTCAAAATGTGTACCTACTTTAATGGCGAAAAACTGTTTTCCAACATACTACAAATTCAGAACTTATTCCCGTTGGCCAGGGTATACTTAAATTCGAAAATGATTTGCAGTGACCTCGATCATGCTGAGAAAATGACTGCTTTCCGGAGGCCATTTTGGATTTATTTCCTCTACGATCTTTTCTGACGCTTGGTTTTGACCTCACCTTTTTGTTCCGGTGTGTAGGTTTAACTGAACTTACTTTTTTGAGGTTTCTGTCGACATCTTTTCTGAATCACATTCACTTTCGTTTTGTTGCCAATTGTATGCGCACTCGGTTTGCTTTCTGTTTTGTCGTAGCTTTCGTTTTCATTTCGCGTATTTCTCGTATCGGTAATATGTTGGTACTAAGATGTATAGAATGCACCCTCACATCTGTCTACTGACTTGAGTCTTCTCTATTCGTTCAACAGGGGAGATTTTGTTGGTAATTCGCTGTGAGATCGAATAGAAGAAACGTTCATAAGCAGCACTCGAATTCTTTATAATTTCACTGAAAGCTCATGGTAGAGTCGTCCGTTGAGTCCAACAGTGGTATGAAGAGTCGTACAAATCATTCACACAGAGATAACAATGCCAGAATAAAGGTAATGTTGTCCTTTCGGACTTTCTTATGTGAAACGAGCCGTGATTCCAATTTTCCGCTAGGAAATGGCACGCAGAAACTCATCTCAAAGATTAGTGGTCTACTTTAGATGGCTAACAGATAATTGATAGAGACCAACAACATGTTGGTTTAGCGGTTCACTATAATTGCATATTCGAAATCAATGAAATAATAAATTACGGGTCCACCATTTTGTATGAAAAGAATAACGCACTAAGAGTTTTGTACTTTTCTTCATTTTTCGTCAGCTGTCAAAAACGATGCACATTCACCCATTTTAAGCCAGGTTTAATTTCCTCACATTTTTGAAATTTCACCAATTTAGGTGAGATTTGCATCAAAGCAAAGATGTATAAATTGTCTGATACGTTTTCAGTTATGTCCGGTTCTCATGATGAGCATAAGACAGTGATTATTTGCTATTTCAATCCAGTGTCATGTCGGTGCGTATAAGGCTCACACACATAGATCTCCAAGTCCATCTTTGTCGGTATAGTTGATGACGCTTGCTTAGGAACATTCTAAGCTCCGGCTTGTCAGGTTTTCTTTCCGTGTTAAAGAGTACCAATTTAGGTGATTCCGAACCTGTGACGGCTGACTCGATAAAAAAAGCTTAAATTTAAGTGAAGGAATAAAAAAACTTTTTTTTCTCTTCAGTTAGTTGCTCCGTGAAAACTGTCGTACATTTATTAGTTTGGAGAAAGAAAACAAAAAGTTCATTTTGAGCAGCTGATGTTATTGTTCTACGTTGAATCCACCAATTACCGTCGATAACATGTTGACTGTTGACTCTAACAGCTGTAATTTCTTCATTAGAGACAGAATTTCATTTGGGAATAATTTATTCTCGGTTGGATAATAATCAAAAGATAACTTGTAATTATTTCATTTCAAATACATGCCAAGGTTTGACACCGGCCAATCCAATTCCTGTTTTGCCGTGAAATGCTATTGGTTGAATGAGGCTCGCAAATTTTCATGTACAGTCCTTTAACATGATAACAAATCATTTTGCCCGCGCTTTTCAGAATATCTGTTGACAAATGTAAGCGGATTTTCGTGTATTCACTCATTGTATTTTATGTAATGGAAGGCCGAATAGAAACCGAGCTGTTTGTATTTACCATAGAACTTGTCAAGTTCATACTTTAGATACCTACACCCTTCTTGTGATTATATACGTTAACTAGAATTCGTAAGCTGATTATACGAGGTTAACTGTTTGTCCATGAAGAATACTGTCTGTTTCTCCTGTGCACTTCACAACTGACTTGAAACGGCAATGTTGTCTCAGTGTTATATAATATAGTTATTTTTGAATTGAGACCTCGGTAGAAACAAGACTTTCATGACGTTTTACAAAAGAAAGAAATGCGAAACGTTTCCGAGATATAAAAATATTCGCTCAATCAACCCTATTTTATCAATTTCCACGAACAATAATTTTCATACAAAAGCTCAAATCCTTTTATGAACCTTGTAGGCTCTAGGGTTCAACCAAGGATAGGCGAAATGTGATTAACCGAGGGAACACACTATTTGTATACTCTGTGGAGAAAAGTTGGTCTGGTGGAAAATGCAGATAAATGGGGCAATTATACCGTCGGTATATTGTGCTAACTTTTCAGATGTCACCCATTATGCAGCCAAGTAATGTGAACACTAAAAAAAACGTTTACTCTACAGTATATCACCAACACAACAGTATTAAATAATAAATAAACAAACTTTCCAAATCTGTTCGTGATCTCGAAATAGAGATATGTTTGAGCAACGGTTCTCAAAATATCAACGTCTGCAACACTGATCCTACTACTTCACGAAAACATTTGGAAAATCGATAATGATGGACACAGAATTAGAGATTAGCTTTCCGTAACAGCTTTCAGTAAACTTTTACACCACTGAATACTTGGTTTTATTTAGGTTCTTTGCTTTTCACAGTGATAAGTTTATGATAATAAACGAAATTCTTAAGGAAAAATTGCAACTGATTTTCACTAATAAGTAAACATAATTTCTCAATAATTCCGATCATTTTGGTGTCTGAAAACAAAAAGCGTGAGCTGAGTTGAGAAAACCAAACGGGAGCTTTACAAACCTTTAATTACATATACATGCACATCGTTATTTCCTAATGTAACATGTCCAGTGCCTATATCCTCTTCATTTTGATAACAATTCGTTATCTCGTGTTACTTAAAACAGTTAGTTCTAGATTATAAGTTGTTTTTTCCAGTCCATCCTTCCTGGCTATTCGCTCTTTTTAACCGTGCAAAGAGAAGTTGTTCAGTGAAAACTTGTAATTTTTATGACCTTTGCTTGCGATGAGCAGTATGACTGACATTACCTAGTGTTCGTGTAGAAGCTCACAGAAAAGGACTTTCCGGACCTAGGCGGATTGCAAGTTTCAGGGGGTGGAGAAAAAGCATCGTGAAATAGCACATGCAAGTGAAACGAGGATTGCTTTTTCCTTAACCTAATGTTTCTTATTTCATCGAATGCTGCTTTTGTTATGCCATGATTGCTGTTACACGCAGCTATACCTGAGTAATGAACACCAGTTGCATTTAGGAAATTAATATTAGTACTTATCGGCCCGTTGACTTTACGTGAACCTATGGTTAAGTTTATTCTGAGCGCACATTCTCCTAGACTAAACATCTACAAATCAACCCCTTTTACCAGGCTTTGAGGTAGCAAACACTTTTTCTATCGTAGACGTAGACCCACGCTTTGTAAGGCAACTGATCCTCATCTTGAAATGATATACGCAGACCTCCTGTGATAGACCCAAAATGGTCATGTTTCACTCCTTTTATAATCCTTTTGCGATCAAGTAACGAACTTCTGGAGGCCCTAATGTTGCCTTGCTTCACCGGAAATTCCAATTGAGACCATTTCCATGATTTTTCAAAGTTCTTTAGGTTTTTCATCAGGTGTGCAATAATTGCGTCGTTCCGTTTTTGCATGAAAGAGAAACTTGTTTCATTATTAAAAGAATGCTTCAAATATTTCGCTTAGTACAAATAGAAAACACAGATTGGTGGAAAAGAGCGTGTTACATGTTTCTTTATCCTGTCGTTACATAACGGTGTATAGGGCAGGTTTAGGTCAAATCAAGTAGATGTGTTATGCACCTCCAAAGGTGAATATTTAGCTGTAAAGTTAACTGATTTGACAAATTATAAAGATTTGTAAGAATAATCAGGGCATACCGATGACAGGTATAAAAACCAGAATACCTATTTTTTGTTTCTCTTGCCCTCCCTGTACAGTGTACCCTAAAACTGAAATATAAAATGAAAGCTTTCACTTATTCTGTAATTATCAAAAAGCCAAATGGCAGCTGCTTAACTGATAGACGTAGGCAACAACGGCTTTTCTGAGGCAGTGAAGAGATTATTATTCGGTTCTTTCAAAATGACAAATATGTCCTTTAAATCTAAACTACTCAACGAGTTCAACATATCTGCAGACATTTTTATCTCACTCTTGCTTCGAATATTGCAGAGTTGGGCGATCAGAATGATATGATATTTGGCTTTCTTCTTTCATTTATGAACAGCTCTCCTTCAGTCAATACCAAGCTTATCTACAAAACCTAAAACATCTTAATGATATGCGTTGCCGAAAAACACTGCAACTTCAGGTGGGGATATATTCTGGGTTTTGTTTTGTTTAAGACTGGCGTATGTTTTTTCAAATGATCCAAAAACTGGACAACAAATTGGGACTGACATGAGCAGCGATGTTTGAAAGTCAGTGCACATGCTTCCGGCAATCCATTGTGTTATCGTTGTTCATTTCACGCATCAACCTTAAATAAAGAGAGGGTCCCACGGATGGACATACAAAAGTAACAAGAGGACGGGCAGTATATGCTCACGCTTGTTTGTACTCAACGGTCTGGAAACTTCTTGCATACAACGTAAGCTCCTCGGTCGTTGGGGATGACGCTTTGGAAATGATTGAATTTCTTAGTCCAACATCACAAAAATTCTCCTGTTAGGAAAAAGACTCTGTCAAGTGACATTCAAGGGCGGTTGAAACACCTTAAGCTACAGCAGTTTGGGATGAACCTCACTCATTCACTTTTCCGATAAAACATCCATGACGCGAACTCCCACTCAGCTCAGTCTTTGTGAAAATTATTCCTTCCCCGCAATTTCACCCAACTTAGCTTAGATTAAGAATGGTTACGAGGAACATCAGAGAGAACAATCGCCTATGATTACGTAATTTTAAAGGTCACCTCACCCAAACAAGGCCCGATAAGAGCATCAGAATCAGGCTTACTTTCTCGGCCAAGCAAAACCTGGTTGGGACAAGATGACCCAAAACATTACAAGTCCAAGTTTGCTTGCTTTTCCATTCGATCAACTGATGAGCTAAAAATCTAGCTCATTTGAAGTATGAAGCTCCAATGACTTAACCTTTTTGAGTTTTCATGCAACCATAAAGATTTTTGGCGGGAAACTTCCAATTATGCTTTTTCAAACGGTGAAGTGGACGCGGGAGACGAATACATTGTTCACTTTGTTCAAAGAAGATACGCAGCTTTCTTAGCCCCGCCTTTTGGTAATGATTTTGCCACCTAATCGAATGGGTGGACCAATACACGTGCGCTTTTCCGTAGAAAAATGCTCGCGTAACAAATAGAATCTGGTAACACCAAGTTGGGAATCTGTTTTTCACCTAAACCATTAGCTATATACATACCTATCGTTGAATCGGATGTTTATTGATTAAGATGGGGTTTTTATTCAAGCACTGTCTTGCAGACGTGCATCTATTTCTTGCTTTTGAATCGACAACTAAAGAAACTGATTAGCAGTCGATACCGATAATTGGTTTAATAATGAAGTGGTTGATTAACCACAAATACAAGGTTCGTTTTTATGTTGCCAGACAAGAATCACCGGGATACTTTTTCTGGCAATGTCAATAAACTCTCACTTCATTAGCTCTTTGTTAGTTAACGGAAACTTTGCTGACTTTCATTTCTAACAAAAGAGATAAAATCTTCCGTTGAAAGTTTGCCCAGAATTTTTGGGTGGGTTCAGAAAACTGAAGCGCTGATTTTCCGGAAACCTAGAGCTGAAAACAAATCACTTTTAAACAAGTACATTTTAGCGTTTGTTTTCGAACGGTAAAGCTAGAATTTCAGAAAAATACGAATAGCATACTTTTTCGTTACCTTTTTGAATCAGAAATAGGAGAATTCGCCCGATAAGGAAATACACCGTGTTTCAAAAATGTGAGACAGACACAGGAGCACACAAATGTAGGATAATCAATTTGAGTAGTATTGTAATGGAATTCCACCGAAAGGTAAAGACAAGTCACAACTCCGTTATGTTGTATCATAAAATATTTGCATCAGTTGCATTTAATATTGCTCGCTTTATCGTGTCCGATAAAAAATACCACTTTTCTGAAATGGATAGTCCATCAAAGTTTTACTTCATTCACCATAACTTATAAAATCTTATGGTGATCTAATGAATCTGTGCTTTTGCTCCTCAGCTTCTTGTATTTACTTCACAACTGTTTTTCGACCGGGAGTTCGCTGAAAAGCATTTCGTGTAATATTTTTCATGTGGATATGTTTTCTGAGAATCTCCGAGAAAATTTCCTGACTGGATTGACGAATTTTGTAACCATGTATTAACTGTAGACCTTTCTTTACGTACTATAGAATCTACAATCTAGTACGTCTCAAGGGTCCGGTACCGCTTATGTTGTCACAGGTAGGGATGCTGTCTAGTTTCATAACCAAGTAAAAGTATTATTGCGTAGACCATCAAAGTATTAATTGGGCAGCACCCAGATGACCTTCAAGTAAAGGGACTCTTGAAGGTACCCGACATTTTCATCCCATACACCCACCGTAAACCGAGTCGTATATAATGGGAGGTATTGTTGAGTGTACCTGGTATCATAAATAGGTTTGATATCAAGAAACCCTCAGTCAAAAATGTTCACAGTATATCAACAGCTCGTTATCTGGGTATTTTATTACCTTTTTATCTCAAGTGGCGTAAATAGGATGACATTTCAAAACCCCATCAATCTAGTCTGATTTCATTCTCTTGCTGCTTTCTTGTTGACCGAAGCTGGATGAGAAAAGTCCGCTCGAAATATCCTAATTCTCGAATAATATTATTCAAAAACTCACTGAAGCCCCTTAAAATAATGAACACTTTCACGGTTCTTTTTGAGGCAGTATACTGAGAACGGCTTAGTAAAATATAATGCTAGCAAATGGAATATATATGCACGTAAAAAGCCCAAACTAAGAGTTTTGTTCTTCGGGTAGGGACGGTAGCCTTCTGTTTACTTATCTATATATCTATACCGAACGTTACAACTTTCTGAGAGGCTGATGTCGTTTGACCCATCCCACTGGCTCTAGCAAGAAGAATTTTTCCTTCAGGTCAGCCAAGTTTATTAATGCGAAGCATATTGTGTAAACAGGAAGAAAAAGTCACAGTCACCAGACGCTGCCACAAGAAACTAATTGGTCCAAACTTCCATCGGGTAACCTCTCCTCCTAAAGGTTGACTGATGATGCAGCCAGTCATCTCTAGGCGGTAATCCGTTCTCTTCTCACTGCCTTTTCGATTTCGAATCCACCGGTTCACTCACCGACCTGGATTCTGGACAAGAGCTGACTGCTAGCCAGACTCGGCTGTCTATTGACGATGAGTCAGTCTAAAACCCCCACGGAAAATGCATACGACAGAGGTTCTTAGGGAATCTGTAGTCGATTTATGTGCAGGGCGTATTCTCGGATCTACTTACTGGTAATGAGTTCGTTTCAAGTAAGGCAGCCGTAATTTTGAGAAAAAAGATCATTTAGGAATACAGCGTATATAACGTGAAAGCAGCCGATCTACATCTGTCGTAAATCAACAAACATTCACATCTGTCGGGGAGACTCACGATCAAGTTCCTTCAGTATCAATCACATGCTGATGATTTTTTACGTTTTACTATATTTATGCTTCATTCTCTCGACGAAATGGTTTCAACTTGTAGACCCGAATGAACATAAAACCTATTTAGTAATAGTATTTATCTTCCTGACAGCGTTATTATTACACGTTTATTTTGTGTAACCTGGCAGGCCGTAAAACACCGAAAATATATTTTCTTGTCCTAAAGATATATAAACTGTAAAACGAAATGAGAAGTTAGTTGATCGTGTATCGTTCAGTTTGTTCATTGATATTTAATGTGCACAGCTTGATTTCAATTTGTCTGACTACTGAGGCTGTAAAATGATCAATAACGCATGCAATGCAAAATATTCTATACAATTTTTGTTACAGTGTTTTTAATGCACCAATAGAAAATAAAACTCGATCAACTGAAATAAAAAAACCATTTGAAAACAATTTCCTGAAAAAATTTTCAGCACGTGTTCAAGTTCAGTTTTTCCAAAATAACGGAATGAGACTTACGCATGTTTCATTTTTAACAGAAAATGTTGACTTTTTCTTGATTATCTCGAGCAAGAACTGCCTGAAACAATATTTTTCACTAAATTCAGTTATGGTGTTTCTCGCCTTTTTGGAACAGAGCAATCCACTTTTGCGTGACTTGTCTTGGTCTTTCGTGGTTATAAGGTGACTGTGTTTCAAATCTATGTGAATCATAGCTGTTAACTATATACAGAGTGAACGTTCAAGAACACCATGCGTCACTTCCGCTGCTTGCGTGTGGAATTGTCAAGAAAATAGTTCCATTCAGGAGCTTTTCCATGTATGATAGGAAATATATAAATGATCTATTCAATTGCAGCAGATATCACTATTGCTCCAGTTTCTACTGGAAAGTGGATAATCATAATTCCTAGTTGCTGTATTTGTTCTTCGGATAAATATATTGTGCACATTTACAGGGAAAAATCCACCATAATCAAGTTGGTTTCATAAAATTAACGGTAGCGTATCGGATTTCAGTCGGTCAGGCCTAAATGTTGTCACCACTGCTCATTGCATAGATGAGCAACAATTGGATTTCGACGCTCACAGCGTGTCATCAATACGGTGATGGACAGTGACGATGAAAATGTTTTTATTGGGAGCCTTACTGCACCGATTGTCAATAAAATAAACTTGGGAATACGTATTAGATCAAGAAAATATGAGTTTCGGCTGGTACTATTTTTACCGATCACCGATAGGAATTCTCACGTGTGCGATGTTCACGCGTAAGTATGGCGATATCCATAGAACCGTAATTTGAGAGAGCTACACTGAAGAACGAGTTTGCACCCAGTGCTTGTCAGCTAGCCCTTTTTGTTAGAACTACCATGAAACTGTTAGAATGTATATCACGTGTTTTTCAGTCAAAAAGCATATCATCCAAAACGGAACCAAGAATCACTTAGAACCAAAAGTGTCCACGTATTTGGTATCGGTGTGAGAGATTTTCGTTTGGTTTGTTAAGCTATGTACCCCGAGTTGGCCTGAGTTATTCATTTTGCTGAATATCATGATCTCCCTAATGAGATTTTTATCGATTCATCAAATTTCGATTTTGAGCACCATCACCAAAAAGTAAATGAGGACCAGCGGTAGTCGAACGATCATCACGGAGTTTAAATCCGGTCTCTATCCCAAATGGTAGCCTTTCATTGATCACGAACCCATTTTCCTAAATACTGTACAGCTGGTGCAGAACAGAAAAAGAATTGAATAAAACAGATAAACCATGTTTTACCTTATACTGAAAATTTGTGGGTAAGTAATTAGTGTGTTTTTATATCCGATTAATTTTTAAATACTGTTGACATATTGACTTACTGACTAAGTTTCACTGTCAAAGTTCAGCTATTGTCGGCAATAGTTAAGGTGTGAGATTAATTTCAGTCGAAAACAAGTGATGGGTGAAGGCGATCCCGTGCATAAACGTACGGGAAGTTATTGGTTTCCTGTTCATCGCAAAACAAACTGATCACTTACTGGAGACAAATCCTAATGGGAGAGAACAACGGGGGATTGTTTTCTAAATTAAAATTGCTCCATTATTTTGTTCAGCCAAGTATCACCGATATCATCTTATTCAATTCCATGATGTTTACATTGCCACATGTCATTAGAAACCCGGAGGATAAGAAGAATGATGCCGTTTTAGTAAGATAACATTACAAACAGGTTACTGAAAGTCTGTAGCGTAGACGGCTGCAAACCAAAATTGATTTGGACGGAAATAAGGTTGTCTTTTACTCCTTATTGTGTGGTTCAAATAAGCGACTTATCCTAGTTAAAATGTAATTCGGCCTGAATAGAGTTAACAACTGTGAGGATAATTCTGACCCAGTTCATCGCGAGGCAGCAAACTGAACTGTGAAGACGAGGAAAACGATTACCTCCAACTACACCATATCGTCATCCAATAGAACCTAAAAATTGCTATCGTCAGCAATGGAAAAACAAAGACATGAACGACAAATATGTGTGGTGACACCTCTGATTTTCCCATAACATGGTTCATCATGCAATAGGAGCCTTCAAAACATTGAAAACCATGGGTCATTGTACAGCTGTTCCATCCTTGATGGAAACCATCAGCAGTGCATATCCACCGAGCACTTACTGGGACTCATACCTGGAAGGAAAAACTTTGAGTCGAGCTGAACCACCAAGCAGAATATGCAGGTTGGCCTATAAAGGGTTGTGGAACAAGAGGGCTGCATGTAATAGCACCCTCTCTTCACTGTCTTCAGTCAGGACACAAAATGTTTCCCTCATACAGGTCAATCCCCTTGAGGGATATATCATCCGTAAGAGCCTGGGCCCAAAGAAGACGTATAGATATTGAAAAAAACATGCAGAGTTATGCTGCTATTTTTATCTTGTTTCTAAGATATGGCCAGACCAGTGACGGAAAAGCTCTATATCTTCAATAAATCGCTGACAGTCAGCCCAGGTAGTCCATTGGTTTGTCGTTCAAATTGTATTCATTCACTCCACTCTAGAATCTTTGTGCTGGCTTGATTGACATGCACTGCTAAGGATTCATAATGAAGATAAAACAACTAAGCAGATCTTCCAGGGTTTCACTGGTGAACTTCGGTGCTGAATGCTGAATGATATGATTATCTTTTATTTATCCCAGGATGCATATGAAAACATTTTTGAGGGTTTGCGTTCATTATTTACATTCGTCTAATAAGTTATCCCGGATGTTTTAACTTTCATAGCTATTTTACATGTAACATCTTAACTTACTTTTTACATCAGTTAACCTCTGTATTGACGTCGACATTGGGTTCCATTATATTGGTGAATAGGAATGAATTCATGATATATATATATATATATATATATATATATATATATATATATGGTAAAAACCTTGTTTTACGCTGCTCAGTTGAGGATAAAATTCAGGTTTTATAGAAATTTTAGGTTTTTGCTTTTCAGCACTTAGTAGAGACTACGTGCTATATCGCTCTTTCTTGATGGGAAGAGATCGACGAGTGAGACTGACATTCAGATGACGCTGTGGTTGGCCTATTAAACTAACATACTTGCTTGCCAGGTGATATGATGCCTTCCCAAAGTCAGCCCTAGGATGCACACGATTAGAAGGAAGAATTCAAGCGTATCTGAATGAAAGAATGTGCAGTTATGAGTTGATCAAATTTTGTAAGTTTTGTTGATCAACTGGATTCGATTCCAATCGGGAATTCCTCCCGCGCTTCAGTACGGCACTTGATCCATCGAAGGAAGGAAATATGGGACCACGTCAAGGGGCTTCGAACAGTTCAAAAATGTGTTGACAGATGTCAGACATACAGATTGTGCAATATATTTTGGATCGCTTCAAAGCAATTATACTTAGTGTAATCTGTATTCATAGTGATTGTGTTCATACAGAGGCCTTGCCGATCCGTACTTACCTCGGTGAAGTGCACCAATAATACGAGCTTGTGACCGATTTTTCATTGCCTTGGTAACGCTGTGTGGTATATATTATGCTGTCACCCGTTAAACATGAGCACGTAAAAGTAATTAGATTTTTCCTTTTTTTGAAACTATCCGTTCCTCCACTTGGCTGAAAAAATGATCATTTTCAGTGTGGATTTTATCTTTGAAAGATACAACAAAATGATTCAGAATACTCCAGACAATCTATGTTTCTGATTTCTGTTTTCGAATTTATAATCGGGAAAGCTTGTTTCTTAGAATAAAAATGGTCTGTTCTGTATACCGGTCTAACTGTTTAGGCTTATTGTGTCTGCCAAAGTGAACTTGTAACTTGACTGTACACGAGCAGGGATTCTATATGATTCATCCACTGTCAAATGGTTGAATACATCAGTAGGTTTTCAATGAAACAGTTTAATTCAATAGAGCTGACTCTAGACTGTGGGAAGATTTGACCGGGGAGAAGATTTTTTTTTCTCAAAGAAGAGAAGAGAAAAATGTGTGTTTTTCTATATCATGAATTCATAGGATAGTAGATGATGGTTCCATTCTATGTGTGGCTTTTGAACCCACTAAAAACTAGGAGTAGATTATTTTGCATGTCTGTCTATAAGAATTATTTTGGGAACATATGCTTTTTCCAGATTAATGGTGGCTAATCTGTGTTCACTCTTGCAGCCGTATTTTACCTGTTAGGTAATTAGCAATAGGAAGTCACTTATGACAATAAACTTTAATGAGTTATGGAACAGAATCATGAATCAGGACTAGGTATTAGGATCAGATAATTTACACTGGGCTTGGTTGATCAACCGGAAAATCAGATACCCGTGAGTTGCTTGATCTCTGTTGACGTCAATAATTTTTCGAAGTGGCAGGTTATAAAAACAAATGGAATTAATTCTACGTATAAATCTATCCCACCTTTACGTAACCACTTGGGACCCGCCCAATATTCGCAGTTCTGGAAAACGGACGCCGATTTTCTTCATGGATGTACTGTTTGAGTCAGTGACTAGAATTAGTCCTCAAAAGCTGATACTAAAAAAACACGTACTGAGAACATCAAAGCGAATATTTGTTTCACCCTGTCATGCTCTGTTATCATATCAGTATCTCCATGAAACAACAAAATAAACATTTTTGTCTATGATACACACAGACGAGTGGCATTTGAGTGGTAGGTAAAGTGAGCTGTAACGCTTCGAGTTCAGAGTTTTACTTTCATAAGGGCCAACTAGGTTTCCTCTCTTGGACAGCCTGCCTCTGCTCACAAATACCGTCAAGAGTGTTGAGGCTGCTGAAAAGCAGTTATTAAATGAATTAATAATGATTAATAGTGAGAGCGAATCAGTTCTTCTCACTCTGTGATTAGAGACTGCACAGTTTCTTCTGCTATGAGCTCGGACGTTCGAGTCAAAATAAGTTTTCATCTCGCCCAGGATGGACGTACATGAAGGAAGTTTATCACAGGATAGCATGCTCAGTCTATGTTTCAGGTTTCGTAAATTTTGCAAACAAACTCAAGGAGTTCTCTTTTTCTGCTTTTCATTGTTTTGCTCATAAGGATTTCGAAATAACGTTTCTGTTGAACAATTCCACGTTTTTCAATGCGTTAAAATTAGAATTTGAAAACGTAACATTTTGCTAATGTGAGCTAATTCTCAATCCCTCTTAGAGTTTATCAGTATTAAAATCTCAATAACGCGGGAATGGCAGGCAGATTATATCTATCGCTTTTATTGGCTGTTATGAAACTTAATTAAATAGTCGACCTATTGTGACCTAAATAGCCCATAATGTGCCGCTAGAGAACCTGGATGGCAGGCCACAGATCTAATTTTCAATCGATAGTTGTATTACCCAAAGGCATCACCAGAAATCTCCGAAAGTGATCGATAATACCAGAGTCGAAAGAAGTCAATAGATACTTTATTCAGTAAATATCTTTGGTTATCTTGCATTCAATTGGAATTATTACGAACTATTTGGCTAATTCCTCCTTATAGTTTGGATAGCTACATGAAAAGCGCAACCTACTAATTCAGAATTGCCCGCTCCCTTTTGCACTCACGGACCACACCATGGAAGTCAACCTTTGATGCAGTATAGTCTTCGTTGCATATTTATAGGGCATTGGAAAACTTCGTCTCCTGGTGGACTTTAGTAACTAGAAACATTTCGTCTAGAATCAACATGATACTACTGTAGTGTTACTGGCTCTAGCTGCAACAGTATTTTTACGAACGAAAGGATTTCGTAAAATGTCTTTGTATTTTCTTTGTGAACAAGATCAAAAGAACATGCTGACTGTAGCACAAAATGGAGGTTTTGGAAAATATTCCTATTAAGCTGAATTCAGTTGGAGTTCACATTTGATAAATATTTTCTTTTGAGTTTACTGAACATATAAAGTGTTTTATGAATACTATCAACTGGATGAGATAGCTCACCATAACTGCATGGATTTTACTAGAATTCAATGCTCGTTATGACGTTTGAATAACATTAATAATTTGCGCGTTTTGTCAGCCTTCAATGTCCAGGCACCTCATTTGAAATGATTCCGTTCACAGCAAACAACTGAACGATGAATGTGGTGCAAGGGTTTCGTTGTCCTGAAAAAACGGATATAACTCACGCGTCAACAGAGCGTTAACCTACAAAGGCTAACTGTTTACCCACTGTCCCTGCCCTTCATAGTTAAAAAAGGTGTCATAGATGAAAACAACAATCCAAATTTCACTGAAAAGCTTTGAAAACAAACGATACTCAAAAATACAAATTTGCAATATGACCTGTAACAAAAGATTTGATTTTCAAGGTAGCAGTTTGATTTGTTATAAACCACGGTTTAACAGTATTAATAAGATAGTTTACAATCATTGACTAGTGTGGATAACATAATGTCTAGCAAATATTCCATGGTAATTAGTTATGTGTGAGAAACCAGCCGACTGAAAATCTACTGAAGTCAATTAGAGAAGAAAAACTGATTGGTGTCAGAGAAATTCAGTTAGAAACCGATTTACCTTTTCCGAATTTCTCAGATGAGCATTGTACCAGCGACACACGACAATCGGACAAGTACAATAGCTCGTATAAAACAAAATGTTTTTGGCGCGCAGTACAAATCATCACACTCACCTGTTCCCGTAAAACTCACATCGTCGTCTGCTATTGGTTTAAGGAACACTGTCCTCTCGAATGAAAAATATTTTGGCTAGGAAATGAAAAGAAAGGTTCTCAAAGTACGTCATAAAGCATAGCTGATTTCCAGTAATTGAAAAAAATATGAATCCAGCTGCTAGGCACAGTTCTGTCATGCACTGCAATTTCCAAGACTGTGATTTGTCTTCTCCATGATAAAGGTCGCTCTTCTATTAATTTTTTGGGCACTTTTATTCTAAAATAATAGTACAGTATTCCAGTGAAGTTTTCACGCCCAGTTAAGAGCTACCAATCGGACAGTGACCGGTGTCAGCATTAGGATTGATGAAAGACCTGATTTCTTCACAAATGGCTGGCTAATGCTGGGAAAACAAATAATGGTACAATCTAAAACACCTTTGTGAATATCATCCACAAGGACATTCAAGTTTTGCTCTAATGCTTCAAATTTTCACTTCTCAGATTCGTACTCAGTATTGACACTGTCCATATTATTCCGTAAGATTCAGAATGACTCAAAATCATCTACTTATTAGCTGGCCCTCTAAACAAAACACTGATCACATAGATGTTTGTTTCAGAGGTCAGTTATTCTCTTTGAAGTCGTTCAACTAGGATCCGAGTCCCAGTAGAGGTATGGTGGGTGTACGCTACTGATGATTCATAACAAGGATCTAACAGCTGTACGGTGCTTTGTTGGTTTTCAGTTCTTAGTCGAACCTTCATACAGCGAGACGAATCATAAGGTATAATAATAAGTATTGACTATATTGACTACAAATTTATTTCAAGGCAACAACTGGAAACAAAAAGCTTCAGTAATAATTACTGAATGAATGAACAGTCACTACCTTTTTGGTTTTGATCGACATACTTTCTCAGGCCTCAATATTCCAACAAGATTCCCATGTACGACCAATAATTATATATTTGCATGTTGTGTCCAAACAAGGCGCTACCTTTTTGAATGACTTTGCATGCTCTGTTCGACCAATGTTTAGAAAAAGTGGCAATTTACCGGTAGTGTAGTTTTCCGCCGGATACTGGTCAATAGTATTACGAAACTTCGCTATCACTACATGACAACAATGAAAATTATTGACAAACTACGTTCAGTGGTGTCGATGTTAAGCCTTCAAAACATCCCGGTTGGCTTATCATGAACCAAAAACTGCGTCGTGCCATTACGGAGCCGTGAAAGGCGACGCTGCAAATCCACTAGTTATTAACCATAGCGATGCTTCACCCATTTTGCATGCTACCAAGCTCAGCTGCTCCACAGTTCAAGTCCCTTGTCAGTGTCATTGCAATAAGCAATAAATGAAACAATGAGTTAAAATATCCTAAAGAGATGATTACCGGATTCGCCTAGCTGATGACGCTCGTAGATCACGTGTGACACTGGTGGAATGCATAAAATCCCGATGGGGAAAACCATTGTTCCAGAAAGGAATCCGACCGTATATTTGCTAGCAGGAGGAAAATCAGTTTCACTTACAGCATCGGGGCTACCACCATTGGTGGTCAGTTGATTCATCCTGTAAAAATCAAACATTAAATAAACTGTGGGTCTTTGGCACGAAATTGAAACAACAAAACTGTATTCCGTCACTTGGTAAGAGTTTACCTAATACTATGGATAACTTTCGATCAGGTTTCAAAAATCTGTCATTTGGTTACCGAGCACTGAGGTGCGATGCTGTACCCTCCATTACACTAACACGTTTTTCAATTTATCATTTTATATGTCTTCACTAGAATAAATGTGACCGGTTGATGATCAGTTGACTGAGATGACCGTTGAAAAACAAGTGTCCGTTAACCTACTTGCTTGTAAACGAGAAAGTGAATACATAAATGACTGTAGACTGTGCCATAATTTATTCACCTAAAGCATTACCGGTTTGGTGCCGGTGGTATGAACGCTTATCACATCACGTGCACATAGTAACTTTGGAATTCGAAAATATTCCGTTTGGTATATCGCCCAAGTTGCTGGTAATTTATTTTCTTACTAAGAATCCCTGAGTCGTTTTTCAGCTCAGTCTGACTGCACAGAAGGCATTGTAAGCTGTGAAGAATATTCGTTGCACTAAGCTCGTGTAAATCGTTTCAATAAGTTCTGATTTTTCTCCCACTTTGCATTTAACTGACAGTGCTTCGGTTAGTGATGGATTCACTCAGATGATATTCGTTGGAAAAGCGTTGCCAATAGAGGTATTCTTCGGTCCACATATGGCCATGAGTTAGGAGTGCTACGAATTTGGTCAATAATAACGAGTTATTCTGGCCATTTTTTGCTCTCCTGATTTTATCGCTCATTTAGATCATTATTCTGCTTGTACTAGTTATCTTGGTGGAATAAATCAGTGAAAAGCGATAGCTTATGTCACGGTGATGGTCATCTGTCAGAAAATGTGTACCCCTTACAGACTATAAGCATACCGAGTATTAACTAGTATGGGCTTTGAAGTCATCAAACAGTTTTTTGTACATCCTCCCGTTTGTAGCCGCTTGCGTAAAAGCACAGGAGCCTCCCCGTTTCCAGTGAATACCGCACTAGAAACTTAGTTATCCTAAACGGTTTTAAAAGCAAGAAAGGGTTATAAGTATCTGATAGCTGATTGAATTACTTCATTGCATACTTTCATGATCTTGGTGTCACCCGCTGAACTACTAGATATAAGGTGGTAAAATAAACCTTATTGTAACACTTACATTTATAAGTCTCAGGAAGCTCATTAGGAAAACTCTATCAAGCTCTTTCTATGTGTTCTAAAAGGTGTTTGCGTTAGTGTCTATAAATTTAAAGAAGTAGTAACCTGGTAATTTCAACAACATGGCTATTTTCAGTGGTGAGAAAAAAATTTATTTTTCCTGCAGATTAACAAAAATAGATCGGTGATGTGAGTGAATTCATAAATGGGTCATGGCACGGAAAACGAAAGAGGAACTCGGCCAGAAAATGTCAAACTACCCAGTTATGATCAATGACCTTGTCATAACCTCTGTACGTAGCTAATAAATTTCTTGGGCATCTAGGACAAAGGCGACATCTATGGCTGACTCAGTATGTGATAAATAGAAAATGCATTCAGTATTGGTAAATCAGAGCAATCACACATCGGATTCAATCTTTGCGTAGCCATGTCAACCTACAATCGCGAAATTATCCTTTTTCGGGACAACAAGGAATCGCGCTCATCTTATTTCCCCACTTGTTACATCCCGAACAACTATACGTCGCAACAACTGACCAGCAATGTGGTGGGATACATCATGTGCTTCTCGCGAGTAGTATACCTGATTGGCATTAATTATGGGCACTGGAGCGACACAGAACACGATGATATCACACGGACGGAGCCGATTAAGATGAAAACTTTCGATAGCACTCTCTTTCAACGAACAGATACTAAATTTGCCTTTTTACCGCTGACGTAAATGAAACTTTCCATTTATGATACTCACCATTTTGCATCCCAAACTTTGGTGTATGCTTCTTTTAGCCGAATTGTGAAACTACAGCTGTGATTTGCGGGTAGTTCCACTTTGATTAATTGCAGCTCACTTTTAGAAAGACGACATTGCGGTCTCTAGTTGACGTAGATAAATTAAGTGGAACCTGTAAATGAGTGGGTAGAGTTTGTTGACGTTAGCTACAACTAATCGATATACGATTGTCAGTAAGTCATAACTGTGATTTCTCTTTGAACTCCTCCAAAGGGAAAATTTAACCACATTCCTGATGCAAGAATGAGATTGCTGCAAATAAAACATTCGGAGTAGAAAAGTATCGAGATGAGAAGACATGAGAAAACTGGATACTCGTAACTGACAAACGGCATTAACCTCAAATCTGGTCATGTACTTATGATAAACTATATTCATCATCCATAAACAACATAATTCAATTGAGATGCTTTGTTCTTTTACCATCACTTGAGTCCAATGGGAAGGATGCAATCATTTGAGTGCCTTACCTCGTTACCGTAGTACTTCTCATGCGAATCTGTTGTGGAATCAGGAGACTGAAACAGTATAGCCATCCCCTTCGGTCCACTAGAATATTTTTCAACAGAGATGCGAACTTTTACCATCGAAACTAGCAATTAATTATCTGTAGTAATTAGTAAAATTTACTGAAAAAAACACGATCATTTTATTCATCAGCAGTGTTTATTTCGTCGGACTCAAAAGGGATTGTTCGTTGAAATTCTGCACAGATTTGGCAACCATAAACTGAAGGGAGATAACGTTATTCGGTAATTGTGAAATATCCAAAACAGGCTCAGAAAGTAGGTTAAATAGGTGGATAAGTGTAGATGCACCGAGCCAGGTTAGCCGACAGTACGCCACCGCGATTGTGTTGTGTAGGCCGACGTGACGACAAAAGAAACGACCAAATTGAGCAAATTAGGAGAAAAATGTTTAAAAGTCGTCTGTAAAATCGACTGGCAAAAGGATAAACAAGAATTTTTAGGAAGATGTAAGGCGAAGGGGAAAATTTTCCCACAGTGAAATTGAAACCCTCCCTAAAACTATCACTTGAGATTGACAGCCACGCCCGGGGATTCAAAGCCTTGGCGAATAAATTCAACTGATATTCTAAAGAACATATTTTCCGGTTTTTTTCTAACTTGTTCTATTGACCAAAGA
Source organism: Fasciola hepatica (assembly GCA_948099385.1). Lineage (NCBI taxonomy): Eukaryota > Metazoa > Platyhelminthes > Trematoda > Plagiorchiida > Fasciolidae > Fasciola > Fasciola hepatica. The sequence goes on along the minus strand of CANUEZ040000210.1, from coordinate 1,510,537 downwards.
TTCGGTAATGAAAATTTCTTGTTCTCCACGTTTGTTATGCGAACTGAACCATTCCAGGAAAAAACAAATTGATGGTTGTGTTGGATTGAAAACCATGGGGAATGAACCACCAGTCTTTTCTCCTTTCTTCACGCTCGAATGAAATTTGGATTGCGAAGTTCGACTATTGTTCACAAACTGTCATTTGGTTGTGTAAGAACTGCTCTCGAATTGAGTGCCTCTATATTCAACAGAAAACACATTGAACAATGACATCTGCCTAGCTGAGGCAAACGTTTCCACTTCTCAAGTGTTTTAACGAACTAAAATTCCAACCTTCTCCATCAGCAGGCTGCAACAAAAATGAATGATTCAAACCAAGAAACTCGACTTCGTATAAAGTAAAATAAAACTCAAGAGCTGAGGACTCTGTAATCATTTCTTTGAACGAACATAATTAAATTATTTTTTGTGGTTTATTTTTTTGAGTATTCATGTAGTACTGACGATTACATTGGAAAACACTGGTTGCCAGATCTCAATCGGTCTTCGTTAGAAAGCAGTGATTCGCATTTCGTGTGCGGATATTTTGCCTACACGCACTTACCGATGCACCTGATAACCCCACTGTTCGGATGAGGGAATTTTGGATTTTAAATACTGATTTCATTTGTCGATATAATATTCGCAAAACCTTTTTCCTTCTGTGATATAATATCACATCAAAGATTGAAAAGATTGTATATTGCTGAATTGTCTATTCATTTATTCCTAAATCATGCGGGTTAGATAAACTAGTGCTTCACCTAGTTTCCCAGCTGAAAATTATTGAAATGAGTTATTTTAACGATGACTGTGGAAATGGTTATGTGAATTGTATTGTATCTTAGCTGAAAACAGATGTATGTACATTTTACAGGTCCTCTAGTGGTTTCCGAGAATCAAAGGATTGGAATGCTCGTGGCCTGGGGGCATTTGGATTACCGCTGATTGAAGTAGCAGCACCATCGACGGATAATCTCCTGGAGTCCAAAGAGTAAGTGTCATGTGTCTTCCAGCGACTTAAATAGCCGTGTGGCAATTTACACGTGTTCCACTCAAATTCAATACAGAACAGGTAACCTCGCAGATAGGCTGAAAATGCGGAGTTATTCATTTTTATTTAAGTAGCTTATGATTTTTCCTAAACTCAGTCAGTTGCGAATGAAATGACTTATTTTTGGAGTTTCTTTAGAAACGACGTTATTTTTCCAAACGATTTGCCGTAAGTTGTTGGGTTCGAATTCGTTGTGGATTTGAAGGGTTAATTTTTTTTTAATCTGCTTTTTGTGTTCGTGTTCTCTACCCAAATCTATACCAACCCTCGTTAACTCAGGACTTTGAAAATTGGAGTGAATCATAATAGGTCTTCTCTCTCTGGTTTTGGCTTTTCAAAGCCTCCGCTTGTTTTCACTTCAGATTTTCGGATTTCGGTTAATCCGGAGCTTTCTTTGGTAGTCACACGTGGTTCGCCTTCAGAGTTAGTTTTTGTCTCATCAGATGTGACTTTCTTGGGTACTTATATCAAACAGATGCGGTTGAAGGATACTAAAGCTACACGGACAGAATTATTGAGCTTGGCTGAAGATGGAAATGCACAAAAACTGGAACGCGTTACTTTTGTTTTATTTCTTCGGTGCTTCAGTGCATGATATTTGCTAAACAACCGATCCAGTGAAGCTTATCGTAGACACACTGAGGCTTTACCGTTCCGTAATTGAGTAGAAGTCGAAGATTATGTAACCGATGTTCAGTCTTCGCAGCTTTGTACGGTATTTGCTACTCAACATTTTTAGAAGCAACGCCCAAAACGATATAGATATTCAAAAAAGCTTTCACTTAATGGCGGCAATTTTTGTTTTGTTTAAATAACCACTGATTACAATCATGCTTTTCTCTGCTTGGATAACACTTCTGTCAGGCTACTACTTAGCCGTGAAAACTTTGCAACACAAGCAGCTTATACTGCATCGTCTTAGGATTTACCTTGGAAAAATAAAGCTCAGCTCACCATCTGAAACTACGATAAACCTGCTTCATCTTCGCAAGGAATCATCAACAATTGCTTATTCACTGGGTCATCACTGGGGCTTGAACCCTGGGAGAATGACTGTGAGTGAAACATCTGGCCACCAGGTTGGCTATCAGACCACTCTCTCAATGGTTTGCGTAGTTTTTTTACTGCATGATACAGCGCACTTCCTTCGATGACTTTCCAACAATGACAACTACGACCACACGGCCATTGACTTACGTAGTGTAGCCCACTGAGAACCCTCCCGGACAATCTCACTACAGATGACAAAGATCTAAAATAATGCACGCTGAGTTGTTTTTGCACACGCGCTATGTTAAAGAATTTCTAAAAACCAGTAGTACAATGTTTTAATGAACAGTAATGATAGTGTCGGCAATCGTAAGACCAGATTGATCCTTTGATAACTAATTCGAATTTGCTCTAAGCCCCATACATACAGTACTCAAAAAATATAACCCTATAGTCCGTCATCGATCTTCGATGCTTGTGATAAGCCTACACAACCCACTGACCTTTAGCCTAATGCAAGATCTAAGGTCAGTCTATCTGCTTGAACTAAACTCGGCGGATTTCCCCTGAAAGCGTGTGATGCGATTTGTGGATTCGTGATCTAGCTGCGAGCAGTTGGAGCCAAGGAGGAAATTTAGCTAAGGTTCATTCACTTGTTGCCATTCACATCACAGACAGAGACTAATCTTTCCAAATAGCTAACCATGCACGGTACTGGAAAATCAAAATGATTTACAAATATAAACTACTTCTCATAAAATCGTAGTGCACACTCCAGAAAAAGAAATATTCGACGACTTGCCTCGGTTTTTCATATCGAGAATTTCGAGCACCATGGTGAAAAAGAATATGATTTTTATTGTCTGTGGGAAGTTTCTTATTCTTTCATTTTGTTCGGTGACAAAACTCCCTATGGTTTGCAGGACTTTTGACTTATATAAAGCATGATTCCTCATGCAGTATCAAGGTTCAACTCGTCATTAGGACTGTTGGAAGAACTGGACAATTAATACCACGTGGAGGTCAACAGATGACGTGGCAGCTAGGAATGAGAAAATGTACAGCGAACTTAGTAAAAGTAGGCGCTCCACGTCTTCGTTCTTGGGGTCCAAAAGATCCATCAACCAGTTGCTTGGAGACACTGAAGGATATGGCAGCGAACCGTAAACAGTGGCGATAGTGTTGTCACTTTCTGTCGAATCAGAATGGCTGATCGATGTGCGTTTGTACAGTTAGACTGTATATTCCGTATGTTGGCTACTAGGGCATTCTTTCCTTTTCCCAACCCTGTAGGTCTACACCCTGTCCATCTTGTATAGTCATACCTCCTAATTCAGCGTGCAACATAGTGAGAAGAGCAGTGGTCAGTGGGGATTGCCCTACTGTTCAACGCTGTACGATGATGGACAACTATTCCATCTGCTCTTTAGCGATCATTACCAGTGAACTTCTACCGAGCTTCAAATGGGACTCGAACCCGCCTGAGAGAATGGAATGACTGTAAATTGAAACCAGGAAAGTGAATCCAGCGCAAAAGAATCCAACAAAAACTGTTGTGTTAAATTCCCTCATCATTTGTACCTTGTCTATTCCAACATCGTGCAGTTTGACTTTCGTTGAACACAAGTTACCACCGTGAGAGGCCCACCGAAATTTCCCCGAAGGAATAACTGACTCACTAAAACCAGTCTCAACAATGAACTTCTCCCGTTCACCATAAGTGAGCAGTTCGTCGTAAAATCAAAGATCACGTAGACGGGCAATTAATTGGACTAGGAATGCCTCATGTTCTTCACCATTAAACTTGGTGTTTTATTGCTGGTCACAGAACCATCACCTTGGCACACAAACCCGCGTAGTGCTTGTTTACATTTATCAGAAGTCTGTGCTCGGATCTAGACATTTTAGATAACCACGAATTTTGATCAACGCTTATGAGGTCTATAATATCGAACTCAGTGATCACCAACCTACGAACACCACCGGTCTGAGACTGGAAGAACACCGGTGTTCAAAGCTGCTGAGATTATTTATGGGCCAACAAAGCAGTGATCCGCTTGTCCTTGAGAGATGTTTGTCAGCGGACAAAGTTCTATCCTGGTGCAACTGCTTCTTCTCAGTTAACTCCTGAGATGTGTAAGTGCAAATTTTGATGTAACCTACAGGTCACTCATCATTATGCACTCATAAAAAGTTAACTAAAAGTAGGGATAGACGCTTGGCACAGGTTTTATACAAGGTTGCCCTCGGCCATTGTAACCGGTAATATAATGCTCTAGAGGATATAATTACGGCGGCTCCAATAAGCCTGGAGAGAAAGAGAATGGCGTAGCTAACCACTTGCACAAACCAAAACTAGACACGGCGAAGGATGTGAAACACGGACTAGGCTTGTTCCACTACATCATGGACAGGATGACGCGTTGTGCCCACTCCGGTCATCGAGGTATGCAAATAAGCCAGGACAACTGGGTCACAGATATTGAATATTTTGCTGATATTGCCGTCCTGCAGAAGGAACTGAATGATCGGCAACTGTTTCTCAACCATAGCAACGGCGTGGCCCGAGCGTTCATTCTGTACATGGACAAAGCAAAAACGAAGATCTTCGCGGCTTCTCAAGATTCCACGTTGCCACATTTTTAACATTTCGTGTTCCATCCTTAAACATGTTTCAGGAACCTCTCTGGAACCTCTCTGGAACAAATCTTTTAATTTGCTAAGGTATTTATTCATAGTACATTCAAGGAAAAATAATATTGCTCATGTTAATGAGAACATCAATCTATATCTGCACCGTCAAATCAGCTTATAGTAAGAGCTTAAGTTAAAAACCCAATGATTCTCGAAGCAAAGCGATTTAAAAAACACTTTGGCATGCGTTTGTCCATTGTTCAGGCCAACTTGAGTTTGCTACATGAAAAGAGAACGAGCTATAGATAATGCCAAAATCTTTTGTTTTAGAACTTTCTGAACCAGCAATAAATGCTCCACCGTGCACTGGTTGTAATGCAGTAGGTATTCAATGGTTTGCTGTTTGACCTATGGCTCAAGTTCATACTGAACAGCTAGTGAATGTGAGCTACGAAGTGATCAACTTCTTGAATGGCTTTATCCAACAGAACTGCGCGTGACCGATAAATAAACTATGTGGGTTGTGAAAACAATGGTCTTCCAATAGCGACCTTTCTCGAATAAATCCAGTGAAACGGCATGATACTTCAACGACGTTTTTAATTTACCCTTATACGGAATGAATAAAAATGTATAGAAAACACGACTAGCGAACAAGCTCGTTTCCGGTAACATCATCCTCGTGACTAATACAGTTACTTGTATAGGTTCGAAATGCATAAATTATGAACAATGTCTGTGTGATAAATTGTGATTGGATAGTCATCAACGTTGGTGTTGCGTAGTTAGGAAAGATAGGAGGGGAAATGTTGTTGTTCCGTGGTTGGGAAAGGAGCCAGTGAAACAATGAACATGAGTTTCGGGGATTATCCATTTCCGGTTTCAACCAAAGGGTCAACTTATGGGTCACGCTGAGTTCCAGTGTCGGTCTCGGATCGCGGCCAGGGTAGTTTGAGTGCCTTAACGAAAATTTTCTGAGAACAAAGCGGTGGATTGAATAATCTGATCGCCACAGCCTCTACCGTTGCTAGATGTTTTCGAGCGACTTTCGGAGAGTTCGTAGGGACTCTGTAGACTATTTCGAACTTGCAGAGAGGAAAGCGTCAATAGTTTTACCATGCAATTGTAATGATTGGAATGAATTTCCAAAGGCCTACTGTAAGACTTAGAGACTTGCTGGGATAAGACCAGATGAATTCATGCCGGAACGTCACGCAACAAACCAACTAGACTCCTCACGAATGAACATAACCCTGTTTGAACGAAACGGCAGGCAACACAGACACATTCTTAAACAACTAGACAAGAAATGAAGAACCAGATTCGAACACTTTGCTAAGGACATAATCGTAAAACCAGGCAGTCAGAAACTCGCCAAACTACAGGATACGCTAAACGAGACAAAACCAAGAGCCAATCTGCCGAATTATCTAGAACGGTATGTGCATAACTTCCCCCATTCACTTTTGGATAAACCAACATTGGAAGTGTTATCACTAAGACTGGATTTATGTTGTCCTACCTCTAAGAATGACCAGTTAGATGTGGAGGTGCAGTATGAAAATTTACAAGCTCAAACCTACTCCTTGAGAGCGACATCACAGCAAGCGACTGGTGATTTCAAAACTACCCTAGTTGACTGCCCCCACCACTATCGTCGAACCCAAAGGAACAGTAGAATTATTCTTAATAATCGACACAGAGAAGCACTGAGAAAGTTAAGCAATAACAATGGCATCGTCATCTCGAAACCAGATAAAATGATACGGGGTTGTTCTTATGGACCACAAAGATTATATCGCTAAGAGGAATGATATACTAAAGGACCCGAGAAAATTCAAGAAACCAGGAGAAAAGGACGGAACTATAACAGAAGAGGAGAAACTAACCAAAGTCCTGAAATCACTGAAAGAGCTTAAAGTTGTCTCCCATACAACCCTAGAACAGCTAAGACCAGTTGGCACCACTATTTCTCGACTTTAGGGGGCTACCAAAGATTCACAAATCAGGAACACCATTGAGACCGGTACTCAACAAGAGTGCATCCCCGTATCATTCAGGCTTTCGATGGCTTGTAGATGTACTTGACCCGGTTTGCGAAAAGATTGCCCGCTACAGCCTAAAAGACACTTTACAATTCATAGAACAGATCAGCCAGCGACATGCTGAAGAGCTAATGATGGTCTCATTGGATGGGACATCTTTGTTTACCAAAGTGCCGCTTCTGGAAATGATAAATCATTTATGCGATTTCATCGCAGAAAACGAAGTCAATATTGGTATTCCAGTAACCAATCTGAAGGAACCACTATCACGATGCACTTTCAATGTCCAGTTTATCTTCAACGGAGAATTATACCGTCAGACCGACGGAGTACCTATGGGGTCACCTCTAGACCTCTTATTTGCTGATATATTCATGACTAAGCTAGAAAACGAGAAACAGCGATACGATAGAAAGTCTACCCATCTACTATCGATACGTAGATGATATTTTGTCCTAACTGACAGTCATACACTACTGGAGTCATTGGTGTAGGAGTTCAACCAGGCACATAATGCGGTTGACTTTACGTCGGAAGTAGAAGAAAGGAACACTTTCCACTTTCTAGACGTAATTCTTTTAGGAGGTGGCGATGGCAAACTGCTCCGTCGCCTGTATCGCAAACTAACGCGTACAGGCCAGTACACCAATTTCCCCAGCTTTGTACCTATCAGACGTAAACGTACCCTTATTCGCTCACTCGCAGCCCATGTGCGAATGATTTGCTCGGATGAGACGGTGAGTGAATAATTAGACATTTTGAAGCAAACCCTACTGAATAACGGATACCCCGAGTGCTTCATTCAAAAGAACATAGCAGAAAGGGCAACGAGACAAGCGTTGGTGACCATTAGAAAGGAATGATTTATACATTCAACCCCCTTCCAAAGGTAACAAAAGCGAGTTACTGATAAGACGCTTGGAAAAGGCAATCGCTCGCACCTTTCCCGCTGCCACAATAAGTACCCACTTCACCAGTCGACCAGTAATCTCGTCGAACCTAAATGACAATTTACCTGTCCTCACCTCATCCATGCTAACTTATCGTTTGTTTGCTCAAGTCCAACAAGCCATATAGGTGGAACGACAGGGCAACTATCATAAAAAATCAAAAAGCCCAAACCAACTTGGTTGTCCGCAGGAAACAGAAAGTCCACCACCAGTGCAACTGTGGCCCACCTTGCGGACACTGGACATCACGTAAACGACAACGCCTTCAAAATAGTCTACAGAGTCCCTACGAACTCTCCGAAAGTCGCTCGAAAACATCTAGCAACGGTAGAGGCTGTGGCGATCAGATTATTCAATCCACCGCTTTGTTCTCAGAAAATTTTCGTTAAGGCACTCAAACTACCCTGGCCGCGATCCGAGACCGACACTGGAACTCAGCGTGACCCATAAGTTGACCCTTTGGTTGAAACCGGAAATGGATAATCCCCGAAACCCATGTTCATTGTTTCACTGGCTCCTTTCCCAACCACGGAACAACAACATTTCCCCTCCTATCTTTCCTAACTACGCAACACCAACGTTGATGACTATCCAATCACAATTTATCACACAGACATTGTTCATAATTTATGCATTTCGAACCTATACAAGTAACTGTATTAGTCACGAGGATGATGTTACCGGAAACGAGCTTGTTCGCTAGTCGTGTTTTCTATATATGATGAAATGGAATTATTCAATGAACGAAAACTGTGTCGTCATAAATAACCAACATATTGGTCTGAGCCATCGTCGTTAGTGAGTAACTTGGCTTGCCATTACATCACTATATATTAGGACACGTTGAGGAACTAGTGCAATTATGTAAACTTAGTGTATGCTTTGTTAATTCGTATGGAGAGCATGAAAATCATCTTCCTGTTCGTTGAAAATACGTACCGTACTCACTGTTGGTTAACCCCAGTAAGAGCTAAGAGCAAAACAACGAATGCCATCAGTTAGTTGGTGCTGGAAAGACGGTATTGAGGAGATGGAATTGAAAGGCAGTCAAGTAATATGTATTCTACATTTAGCTTTCAATAACAGCATAGTGCTAACAAATGTGTCCATGTATGAAATATTCAAACACCTGGCCTAGTAAGTCAGCTGATGAAACACACGCGGTACAAAAACGTGGAGGGGGCGGGGTAGATTTCAATCGGACCAGGGTCCACGAACATCTGCATCACTCGGATCAGTCCAACAGAATTAGTTTGCGGTTTATCAGATCGTACAGCAAGAAAAAACTGGGCAGCTGTCACGCCGTTCGAACATCATAACCAGCATGTGTTTTGTAGTTCGAGTACCCTTTTTTAACTCCATTCAGTGTTAATAGTAATACTGGTTTGCCTTTCATCCCCATTTGACTTTAGGTGACCACCTGCACAGAAACTAAATCAGCGTTTTAGAAGCTACCTGACTGAAGTTGTCTATTTTCTTACCTTGTCGATCACACATTTCTTGATGGGTGAAACATTTTGACTAAGAGACAAAGCATGGATCTACGAAGAAATTCTACAGATTTTTGAACAGATCAATGAGCGCAGATAACACACGATGGTACGTTTCAGCCGAAAGCTTTCTACACAAGTTGTACATAAGTACGGAGCACGTTATTTACATAACTAATGGAATCAAATATTAGCAGTGAACATTTGACTGGCCGTCACGTAAATGTCGTGTATTATTTTCATCAGAATGACAGCTTCATATTTGGCCATCGAAAAGTGGCGTATGAAGGATTCACTGATATGAGTTAACTATTGAACTATTCAGGGAAACGATAATGTGGGCTTCATCAGTGTGTCTTCCGAAACAAGAACCTCATAGTATAAGCATACTGTTATCCAAAATGTTCGAGGTGAAGCCGATACATAACGATGAGAATGCACGGAAGCAATAAGGAGTTAAATGCTTGTTTAAAACTAAATTCTTTGATGAAGTCAACCCGTGCTGGTGCCCCTTAGCTGCAATAGCATACAATGGTTGAAAACTACAGATATTAAGTTATATCACTTGCGGGATACGAATAAAGTTTTGGGCGACTAACTTCTTTCAAAACAAATTCCTATCAAGATTCTCTAGTGAACTTTTGTTATAATCTCTCTTAAATTTTACCGAGGTAGACATTAATTTCCTAACATCCCATTGCATACAAGTAGCCTAAAAACTTCATGGCTCTGTTCTCTTGTCCATTTGCATGTCACACTCACAATTTTGAGGCGATATTTTGCTGCAAAATTACTTTCGGAGGCGGAAAAAATGAAATATAAGAAAATCATATTGGATCCTGGCGGAGAATAACTTCATTCAAAGAAACATCAACGTCGTGTAATTCCCGGATGATTTTTAACATGACCAATTCATCCATGATTCTCCAACTACTAGTACTAATGTGAATGCTCTCCAGTCAAGATGGGAATTATTCCATCGAATAGCCACCCTGTGAGTATCACGAATAAGAACGCGCGCATAAAATCAGAAAATCATCGGCAGTATAAGACAACGAAATTTATTCCGCTTTGCAAAAGATTCCCAAATCAACGGTGGACAAAAATTATTTGAGGACTAACGAACAAAAGTCGCTACTATCAAACCTGCGCCAAACGTGGCTTGTTTCAATAAAATTGCATCATGAATCTTACTGGGACATCGGAGTGGTCTTATTTGTTGGGACAATTCCTCCAGTATGTTCTAGTTTCCGAAACCTAATGAGCAAGTTTTGTTCGGCAAGCTACTATTGATTCTATTCGATAAGCCCTTGTTTGTTGCGCCACTCAGTTCAGCATGACCGATGACCTGGTAGCAAACCAGTTTTCTAACAACGTGAATTCTCATTAGTGGCAAAATGAGAGTTCCACCAACATTTTCCGTATCCTATTTCATCACTGAAAATTCCCATCATCAAGAAAAATTAACATTAGACAGTAAACGGAATCCGTTCTGGCTTTTGGTTTCTCACGAAATCTGTCGTAAAACACAATGAAATTAACTTAGTTTTCCTATGTTATCAAACAGCCCGAATTCATGTGTGCCCACGAGAGACCATCGAGTTCGTTTGAGGTTCGCATCTGTGCCGAATATTATTCGTCATCGTGTGTTTAGCTACTGACAATTGTGAGTAGCCATCTGAGTGATCTCCGCTTTTACCTGAATCCAGTAGATAGCGAAGCGACCTAGGAAACTGCAATAAAATGACGACGTTCTTTCCATGGTAAATTAGCGAGTTCGATGAGTTGTACAGTACGAAATAGAAGATAGCTACATTCACTACAAGAGCACACCGCTCTTCCCTAAAACATGTGGGGCTAGACTGAATACAATTTCCTACTGAATATATCAGGACCGAAAGAGGTTCCTAGTGTATCGATGAAAAGATGCGCCATTGGTGTGTTGCGCGGGAAAATATAGTGCTGATAACAAGGCGTTGTCGGTGGTGGATTATGGTCGGCCGATTTTCCGGTTACCGTGGGTAGCCTTTCTATAGGAATCCGATGACCTCTTTGGCTGTCATAAATTATCACTGGCTTAGATCATAGTCTTCAACTTACTTTACCTTTAAACAAGGTGTATACATACAAACAGATGGCGTTGCCATGGGATCTCCTGTCTTTACAATGGTTTCCAAAGCTCAGTCGAATTCAAAACCTTAGCTGATTTCAAAACTATCTACGTTTCTGTGTAATGTACATTGACGATACTTCTGCGGTTATCTAATCTAACACATAGATAAATTCCTTCAGTGCCCTAAAGAGCAGCGCAGCTCCAATACATTTACAATCAAGCGAAGATACTAACAGAATAATAGGTTTTCTAGACTGCCGTGTAAGGATGAATGACTCCCAAAAATTCACTACCACTGTTCATCAAAAACCACTATACAGTGATAAGTATTTACATTTCGATTCTGCCCATACATAGTGTGTAAAACGAACGGTCGATTCATCGCTGGCCACAAATGTTTGAAAACTCTGTAATGAGGATATCACTGATGAGAGAGAAGAGAGACGACTGAGAAAATGCTCTGCTAACAACCACTACTAGCCGTATTATGAGAAACCAACTGAGGTCAGAAAATAAACCAAAGACGCAAACTACTAGAGAAAAAGACTATTTTGCTTTCATCAGCATTCCATACAGAGTAGGCACTTCTGAGACAATCCAGAAAGTTCTCGGCAGTTATAATATCCTCGTATTTTTCTGGAATGACGACGCTCAGACTCGCCGTCTCACCAAGGTCAATGATTCAATTAATGAAGACTACTGCGTTTAAAAATTAGTCGCAGGGGATTTCAAGCTGAATAAATTGGACAGACGTCCAGACTACTTCAGTATAGAATAAAGGAACACAGAAGAAAGGAAAAATATAAGCTTTAGAGAAACTAGATCAAGATTCAGCGATCGTACTTCACGTCACAGCCGGAGGACACAGCATAGGCTACGAAAACAAGAAAATCCCCCAACAAGGAATGAAAACCTGCACTAAGCTCTTGTTTGCCAAAGCTCTGGCGAATAGCACCCACCCTGGGTGCGGTAACCGAAATGACGGGGCAGAGATTCCCGGACCTTGGACCGCACTGACATCACATCGGCTCTTGACCTCGTCACCACGGAGCAGGTGTGACTAAAACCTGTCAGTCTAATCGAAGAACAATTTAACACACACAGGGTCAGGTACCTGACTCAAAGGATCATCCGAGGTGGTTGCATCACAGGAAAAACGGGCTCATTCAGTTTTTTGTATCGTGTTTCTCTCAATCGATAAAAGGTAGTCTGACTCAGAACCCTGGCCACGGCCGAAGCAATTGCCATACATCTACTAAGCCCGGATCTGTGCGGATAAATCTGACTAGTTAAGACACTTCAATTGCTTTGGCCAAAGACAGAGCATTCGAAACGAGAAATGACCCCTGATTCCATTCAGTATCAACACACACTAGTTGACATACCCTACACCATTTCTTCCTACACCACACACCTACTGTAAGAAAGACCTTTAATGCAGCCGACGGTCGATCAAATGCATAATTGTTTCCAATATGATGCGAAGCAGTAAGATTAGGAATTACTGAAAACAGCTGTTCACCCTCCGGTGTTGTTTCTAATGTGATCATGGGACTTTCCCAAGATTACTAGTTCATGCATATAAATAAAACCCACAAGCATTTTTCTGCGTTTAGAACAGCAAGCTTTAAATTTATTGATTCACTTCGATATCTTTCTCTAAAGATAGTTCCTACGTATTCATTTAGTAGACAGTCGGTGGTCGAGTTGTTTAAATTATGTTCAACCTCGCTGGCCGGAGGTTCAGACTACTTCTCCACCGCTTACTTTGGAGGTAAAGAACAATCCCTTTTTCGACCAGCACGCTAGAAAACCTGACCTTATCAGACCTTAAGCCTTTCTCTACTCAAAGTCTCAGAGGAAGGCTGTTATTTATCCGTAAAAGATCACTAGGTATTTGAGGTTATTTGTTATGTCATTATTATTGCATTCATGTCTAGGCCTTAGGTATGAAACACTCAGTGATAATAGTATAGCTGTAGACATGACTGTACTTGGCTAGTAATTTATCTATATCACGCAATTACTTGTGAGTAGTGTGAGGTTGATGACTCTTTGTATGTTTGACTGTCCTTTGGAATCCACGTTTCACGCACAAACCTCAGGTCATACGACCAACCTGCACTCGGAAGCACCAGACTCGAGTTTCGCTTTTGTTAGAGCTCATCAGTGGTGCATATCCTCCGCCACACCCAGGGTTTGAACCCAGGCCCTTCCACCTCGAAGGTGTGTTACCACTGCACTACCCTGCTCCCTTGCTAGCTGATCCGAATCACCAACTTAAGCTTGTTCAAATGTCGTGCTCTATGACAGCCAGAAATGCCCGACAGCTTCGAATAGAGACACTGTACCGGACCTAGTTAACTCCAAGCGAATGCCTAATAATTTATCACTTGAAAATAACTGGGAGTTAGGTTCATCTTTAAAATCGGACCAGGAGAACATGTTTGAGAATATGTAAATACCGTGTCTGTAAATACCTAGAAACCGATGTTTTGAGCAAATAAATTGGGGCTAATCCGACTGAGGGATATGCTCTCCAGCAGAAAACCAGAGAGAAATCAAAAATATAATTCGAGAACACAGCGCTCTAATAACGCCAGTCAATAGTAGTTTACCATAACAAATAGCACGTGTAATTCGTAAGCTTACTGAATTCATGATTTTGAGTTTAGTAGTGTTGACCCTAAAAAGGTGAGAGCCCTTAGCCTGGATTATATTTCAAGTCACAGAAAAAAGAAAAACAAGGTGGCCATGATTTCACCAAGCCATCATGGGGCTTCATCGATGCATCAACCCCCCAGCGAGGTAATGTTGCTTTCTGTATTTGACTAGTCAGATATAACGGCGAGGCCGAAATCAATCGAACGTCCTTTTTGAGACTATCCCCATACACAGCAGAATGTATGTTGGATTTATTTTATTCCTTTTGGTTCCATCAAGTTTCCGTAACAATCACAGTCAATTATCAGAACCCGTGATCACCGCCTCAGCAGTCCTTTCCTTGAAGGCACAGAATAAAAGGGACGAGTCATTAGAGGCTATCTTGTTTGCGAATACCGCTTGATATTCTGATTGAACACTGTGAGAGAAATCCACCATCACTTTGAAGAAGAGGCATACGAATTGATCGTATATTTTACCCGATTCGAAAAATTCGGCAATAACCACTGTTTATATAATTTATTTAATAAAATGAGGAGCTCGCACCTTATATAGTACCTACCATCAGTACTGTCTGGCGAAATCACGCGATTCCAACTACTGATTTATTGAAATTGAAAAATTAGGACAAACTACCCTCTCCTGTGTGGATTTCATACGCTTTTTATAACAGGAAGGTTTTGTCATATAAAAATGGAATTTGGCTCTACTGCGATCCAGAATTCGCCATTAACCTTTGTATGTTTGTGATTTGCCTTTGCTATCAAAAAGGGTCCTTTAAGGCTGTTAATTAACGTCTCCCAAAGTGTTCTGCTACACATAGGGATCATTTTGTATTGCGGTGTTAGGGAGAAATAATTCCCCCACTACTGGTAGCTCTTCACTTACGGAAAAGCTCCAACGGACACCGTGCATACCGCCAAATCTTGTGGTTGTAGATTAGAATCAAGCCACCGTCCATCACTCATTCAATTGGCAGCACATAAAAGACTGCGGCTCCTTCGTGAAATATCGTGCTCTTCTTACTTGGTAAATAAGAGTAAAAATATATGAATAATATATATTATTTTTTAATAATTCTGGCCACCAAAGATCCTTCCACAATCAGGTAAAAAGCAGACAACTTTTCTGCAAGACAATCTGGGCTAGACTATCACAACACATGGTGCACCTCTAAGTATCTGTGTTATATAGCCGATCGATTCACCATGAAGGCCAACAAAAGCCGGGAAGGATGAGCAATTTCTGTTGTGTGGTTCACTCATCCCTTGTCATGGATTTTCATATTCCAGTGAGAGAACAAGTGGAATATTCGGATTCTAGTATTCATAGGTGTTACGCAAAACACTGGATCAGTTATTTTATCTGAAGAAATGGAGGCTATTTTGAACAACGATGCCATAAATGTACTGTTTCGAATATCACTATCTATCCCTGTAAAGATTCACCTATGAATCTGTATATCAGAAGCACTATGATTGATTATTTCACGGCCTTGCATATAAGCCTGAACAGTAGCTTCGATAATAGACACAGAAGACCGTAACGTTGTCATTTTGGGCGGATATACGTAATACTAAGCTGTATAGACTGCAACATGATATGCTTTAAAGTGGATCAGGTATGTTTTCGTACAACTGACCGTGCGGCAGCACTCCGACAAAGTTGGCCTATGGCTGTAGGGTTTGACCAGTTTTACTGAAGTCACATAGTCGAAAGCACACTGCACTCCACCTGGTTTATCCCCAAGAGGAGTATCATTATCCTCTCTATCGAATATCTTCTAAAGGAGTAACTAGATCAGAACAGACAGGCGTACATTTTTCAGCAAAGTACCCCGATTTGGTTATCAGGAAAACTCTCGGATTCTTCCCATCAGCCAGTATCATGAATGTCCATTTTGCTTTATCAGCTTGTTATCTGACAAGATGGAAGTGCACATTAGCAACAAATCTGTCATTTCGTTCTCCATCTGCCATTCTATGACGGCAAGTCTAAAATGCTAGTGGGGCGAAAGAATACAATGTTCGTGTGAACCCTATTCACCAATAATATTATTATTATCGTTGCAAAGTTAGATGATGTAATGTCATTACACTTTTCTCTTTCAAATATATCAGCTCCAACTGGTACACGTGTACTGGTAATTAGAAGAACATTGAATGAACAGTTTAAACAACTTCGAAGGTAGCGGGGGTCCAATTAACCTAGAAAGTATCAGATTCCGCTGATCGATGAGACTATTATCAGTCCTCGTTCAGATGATTCAGGGTATTCTCTGTTGATTTTGAGTTGTAAAGACCATCAAGGGACAATATTACTGATAACGCGTTTGCAAAACCGGAATCCTTTCAATCGGTAAAGGTCAGTAATACTATTCACACGATCGAATATGATCATTGTTTGATCATTACTAATAACCGTTAGGTTGTCTATTTCGAAGAAGTTTTGATATCAATCAGATAGCAAAAATCATACTGATTTGATAACATCACCGTACCAGAATATGAAATACCACAACCAGTTGGGCTGTTCATTGTTTAGGCTCCAAAAGACCACGCGTTCTGCATAAAACAACATTTTTGGTGCGCTGCTGAGCTGTGACTTTTCATTGGAGGTAATAGCCTTAATTCAATGAACAGTGCTTTTTTCATGGTATATTGTTCGCCCATAGAGTGGGACATGAACAGTGCCATGTACACTCACGCATCGTTAGGTTATCAAAAACGAATTGCAGTAACCTACGCCCAGTTACAATGAATCCAAGACAGCATCATAATAGAAACATGGTACACATGCAGAATATGCCTATCGAAGCGTTTCTACAATGTAATAACGGTAAAAATGGTGAACTAAAAACCCCTTTCTCCCGGCTTTGAATCCTGCAGCTAATACAGTTTACTTTCCCTTAAAGGTGGCTTCTAATTGGTCTTGACCATCTTCCTGAAATATTGTGCCAATGTTATCTGAGTAAGTAATGATAATATTCACATCATTATCACTTTTAATGATAACAATAATGAATTACCTATGGTCCTGTGAACCCATCCAACTAATGAATCATATGCACAAAAAAGACCATTGCACGTGTAGGGAATAATCTTTTACTAAGTATTTGTTAGTTCTAAAACACTAATGTGTTTTCCAACTACGCCCTAAATGTCGTACATGACTGCAACAATGTTTTTCCAAAAAAGTACATTTCGTAACAATGTGATGTAAACAACCTAGTTAAGTGAATCATCTTCGAACAGAAATAAGGGGATCTCTATCTCATTTAAGAAAATATGTTCAGTTAGTCGAGGCTAACGAATATAGCAAATGTGCCCATCTTTTTCATTCAGCTGTGTTTATTCACGAGTGAGAGGTTGAGTGAACGACTCTCTAGCATATGCCGTCACAAAGCAGAATAATTTCCAAAATAATACCTCACATTATTGACTTCTGATTAGCTTCCCATTGCTATTGATTGCTATTGATTTCAAAACGTTCCACCACGTCGTCACTGATTGAACCTTTCAGTACACTGTGATATTCGGCAGAAATCTTGCTATCTGTTCTTATGCTGACCTCTGAGATGACCTGGGTAGTTTACGGGTAAGTATCACAGAAAACAGTATTTTCTGATTCGCTGTTTCAAAATGAAGCTGTTGTGGATGTGCAGACACTCAAAATAAGTACAACGGCGACTTCGGAGAAACTAGGCGTGGAAGAATAACCGTGCAATTTAAAGCATTCCCGATTATTTTTATCAAGTTAGGGATAAGCACAACTATACTCCGGTTCTTTGGTTCTGTTTTGCGAATTCATGGCTGATAATTCATAATGAAAAATTTCATAGAAAAATTTTGATCACCTACTGCATGAACTGATTAGAAAATAAAGGATGAGTTGTGGGTTGGATATCATGCATCTATACAACTTAGGGTCATAGAGAAGTTGGTGGCTGTGTGACGGACGCGTTGTTAGCATCCGGAGCCTTTCGACGATAATCTCTAACTTGCATGGTGATGAATCATTGAGAACCTTTCCGGGAATCCGAACCGGTTCCACTGTTCCACTTGTAGCATTCATCAGGGTTTCAGGCCTCATTAAAGATTCGGGGTGTGGATGTTCCTCATCTTCTTTTACCAGTAGAAAGAACAGCCATGATAATCTCCTCTGAAAAAGACAGACTATTGAATTCGATCAATTCAAAATGAAATTTTTATCAGAAACATTCGAAATAATAATATGGCAATCATAGCACAACCTACTACGTGATCATCGACAGCACAGTGGGAAGACAGAAAGAGAAATACTATAAGATTGTTGTTTCTTTTAAAGTCAGGTCTGTATAAACCATCGGCAGATTCTTGGCCAAGCTCACTTCGTGAGCATGTCACCGACGGCCGCACACCCCGCAAGCTATCAACTTCTTCCATGCGATGGTGCAAAACTAACCGCTTTTTGCGTGTGGTCCATTTATGGAATCGGCTTCTGGAAATGGTGACAAATGTTCCTATTTAGTTGACTTCACGACGTGAAAATATTCGGAACATCCCTCTTTAAGTTTACCATGGGTAGAATACTGCAGCCAGAATAGTGAAATAATTTGTACACTAAATTTAGGCGAACATGTTCTCAGGAATTTCATTCTCAGCTCACTTCAATCGCATTCACGTGGTAGCGAAATTTGTAGAAAGTGAAGCAAAGTTTCATATGTCCCACACACTACTGCCAAGTAGTTGTGAGACGTATGCTAGTCAGAAGAGATCTTGGTGCCTCATTCAGTGTTTAGTGGAGGGAAGGGGCGACGAATAGCCAGATTAGTTGACTTCGATGACGTGACACTTCAGCCAAAAAAGTGGGTTGCATAACAGATGATAATTAGCTTACACCACAAATTCCCTCGCGTATGATGTAATCGACTGTCGGCCAGGGCAGTTGGAGTGCATGAACCAACTTTCGTTGTGAGCATAGTTCTGACTTCAAAAGACGGACGCCAGTAGCTTCGGCAGCATCTGACTTTCGAAGCTTGACTGTTCTGGGTACGTGTTGTGGGTCGCGGTAGATAACTGTAGTGGCCGATACAAAGTCTATCGAGTGACCGGCTCCAACGAAGTGTGTAATAATGGAACTTTATATGGACCCATTCTCTCCGTGTCCAGGCCGCCTTGGACGATATTCTTTGAGGTGCTTAGACAGCTGCCTTGTCGTTCGACCCACACAAGTACTAGGCACAGGTGCACTTGAATTGGTAAATAGTCATAGATGAGGTCAACAAAGGTAGCTTATCTTTGTTCTGGCATCGAATTGCAGGTGTTGTCGTGAACACACATCTGATTCTGGCAGCATTGTAAGTAGATCTTAGTGTGACACACATGATTCAGTTGGATCCTTCAGTAGTGAGGTCCCCTTTCCGACGGCCTGGCATTTTCATTGGTCTAGTTTCGACCGATAAACTTCTCCAAATATTTACTGTGTAATAATGTCCTCCTTAAACGTGGCGATTCCCCCTCATGCGTATCTGTAGTGCGGGTTTGTCTTTCTCTGCACAGAAGAAAACGTATCAGATCGCGTTTGTAGCCAAGAGGCACAAAACTATGGAAATTTGTGCACCTTCCTTTCCAGTACACCGCTCTCTGAATTGAACAGTCAGACAAACACCGAGAAAAAGTGGACACTTTTCCCTCCCTTTTTCTACCGTGAACTTTATTGTCGATCACAGGAAATGTTATCCACATGCCGGTAGCAGTAGTCTAGTCAGTTTTTGGTTGTGTGTAATGTTAGTGTCTCTAGTTTTGTGATAAAGGTGTCGGCAGAAATTCGCCCCAAATGTGAGCCCATGGCAGTCCCACTATTTTGATGTAACTAAGTATTGTTAAACAAAAATTGTACAGTCACGGCGCATTGAAGCATTATTTCTAGGAGATTCTTAGTTGGAATCCCTAACATCATTATTGATATGCGGATACATTCGAAAATTAATTTGACAATTATCACTAAACGTATTTTAATGAACAAAGAAACAACATCCAATAAAAACACTATCTTATATTACGTATGCATCTTTTAAGGTGTTCATGAACCGGAATGTGTTTGGTAGTGTATTCCATGATTCTTTATTGTACCTGTTCTGATATTTCGACTATCCACCGGACTGTTGCACAGTAGGCCGAATTCCTGTTAAAAATCTATGGAACTGTTCAAGTTCGTCAACTTGAAGTAGACTATTTAAGCGAGGCACAGCGGAATCTATTGGCGTAAGACTTTCAGAAGACTGGATTTTATGTTGCCTTTGTCTCCGGCTGTCGTTGTGGCTTTCTTAATTTCCTATTCTGTCTTCTTTCTTTGGGCTTTTCAGATGCTTTCTTAGCGAAACTTCGCTTCGTCAAACAAAAGATGTGAGATCATGACCACATAAGCCGGCCGGTCCGACACGTCAAAGTCAGATCCTGTGTCCGGTCTGCAACGGAAAATATGGGGGTTGCTCTTTAGATCCCTACGGGTATCTAGATGCTTTAATGCTATAAGGCCTTGATCACTGACCTGGTAACCTTGCTCAAGAGAGAGATTAAACATAAGTTTTTCCGATGGGGTGATAAGGTACTCTCATTTTCTGGCACGACGTGACTCTTTTCAACTCGGCCATATGGTAACCTTGTTTGAAAAAAGTACTTAAATCCTGCTACACTTTCGGAAAATTCTGTATAAACCTTGTTCATTGGTCATTATCTGTTCGTAGCACATCTATTTCTGATTGAATCATGTTAAACCAATACTCTGCATATTTCGATGGATTTGATTTTCAGCTCTTCAGCCTGTTCCACTTGGATGTAATAAACAGGAATAATAGTTTTCTTGTAACACAAAAGTGGCTGCTGATTTTATCGAGGACAGTTGCTCTTCATGTCAACACCATCTGTGTCATCCAATATTTTCAAACCTTCACCTAGTTATCTGATTGTCTAAAATAACAAAATGAAACATGATATCAACGCAATATTGATAAGCAGAAAGTTTGATAATAATGCTTTCAATGATAGCGAACATCTAGTTTTCTCTTTTCAAAACCAACGAAACCTGGCTTGTCAAAATGATACCGGTTGTTTAATTGTTTGCAGATGTGCATTTTGAGGTATCATGATCATCGAAGTAGTGATCTCTGTCATCTGGTGGTAACATGTAACTGTTGACTACGTTAACCTGGGTCCTTACGCGCTTCAACCAAATTCATCGCAGTGGATATTGAGGCAAACCGGAAAAAGATATCACTGCTAAGCATCAATATTCCTTTAGGGGAAGAATTGTAATACACTGCTTGAAACTCTCGTGGAAAGGACTCAAAAGTATGCTTTTTAATAACTAGAATAAAACTCTGAATGGTGTCAGTCTATATCTGTTATAGTAAAAAGGGAGCGATTCAAAGTAATTATTGTCATTATCAATTAGTTGCTAGACTGCAGTTGAGGGTCTGTCGATAGCAACTACCAATAATAAGACAAACGCTTTTCAAATTTACTTCGGTTTCTTTGAATTCCCTCCATAACTGTCACGTGTATGCAACAACCTTCTAATGAGAGGTAAGACTGCTGAATGCCACTCGCATAAAGGATGTTAATCATTTGTCAAATATTCAGCCACTGTTTTTGCTTATTGTTATTCGTCTAAGTTGACTTAAAAGCTGTTGTCACTTTGAATCAACTCAGTCAGTGAATGATAAAACAAATTAACCTATACTTTACCAACAACATATCAAAGTGTCCCATTTTAGTCAAACATAAGTGAGCTTAGAAGGGCATACTGATCCTTAAATGACGGAGCTGAGATTTTAACTACTAATGAATGCTTTGCATCGTAAAACAAATAAACACTGAGTAGAGAAATACGAGTTGACAAAGGCAATATTTGTTGCTCTAATTTAATGCTCTTGGATCAAGTCGATTGACCAAAGGTTTTGCTCAAAGGTGGGGTATTACGTGAGAAAGGAAATTGTTACGGTTGCTCGGGTTGGCTGACATTAATGGAATTCTCTCTCTCTTCTTGACCGTTTGTTTTGTCGTATCAAATAAAGATGAGGATTAGGGTCAGTCATTCGGAAAAAGGATTAAACGAACTCAGATGGGCAACGCGTCCTATTTTGTATTTGAGAAGGAATTTTAGTATAAAAATTAATCAATAAAATATTGAAAATCGCAGACAGTCAAACCGAAGATCCACATAAATCGGACAAACAAATCGTGCTGGAATATCGGCGGGAACCATTAATCACGCCAGGAGACACAAATCAATAACTGACGCCGCTCTTGCTATCAGTTACACGAAAGACTAATCCTATATATATATATATATATATATATATATATATATATATATATATATATATATATATATATATATATAGGGAGAGAGAGAGAGGGAGAGGGATCGCACACGAAAAGTTAACATGTCATTCATCGTCCTCACTTCTGAAATGTTAACTTCGTTAATCACCTGTTCGATACCACTCTGTGACTACCTTTGTAGGTCTAATTTCAACGTAAAGCCTCGTCATTCCTACACATTTCACGATCTACGAAAACCGATTAGCAGGCCAAATCTCAAAGAACACGCTGTCAGATACAGATTCAACATAGGAAATCGATACGCAGGCAAGCAAGTACTGCTGCAAAGCGTTTACCGCTCTCGCTGTTTCATAAAAAGATCAGAAAATATATCCAGAATGATTAACTTGGCTTGAGGTATGTAAAGCGGATATGTTATTAACTATATTTCATATCCAACTACTAACACGGTCAGCCTGATTCGAAAATAGGGTGCGGACTATGTCTGGAGCTATTACAACGGATAACGAGATGTTGGCAATGCTGGATGGTCTTCTTCAAAATTTCGTAGTTATGAGATTCTTTACTTAATTAATTACATCTAATTACAAGTATAAAATTGTTTTATGCCTTTCCAGTTGGCGACATTGAGTCTTTGTGTGCAAACTCGTCTCACCGGCAAACAATACGGCTACAAAATGTTTTGTCCGTAAATTACATCTTTGGTGAGGACACGCTGTTTATACTGAGGCTGACAAGGAGCAAAGTGACTAAATATCCAGTGTTAAGTCAATGAACCAGCTGATGTTATCTCTTTTAAGTTAGGTTCAGGTGAAATCTCTCCCTAATTAACGAACGTACGTCGTCAATAATAATCCTATTCGATCAAAATATTCACCTGAAAAGTAAGGTGGACTAACCGGCGGGAAAAATCAACAATTTACTTTAAAGTGTCTGGTAGATGAAAGTTGGTTGTTTGTAGATATCTAGTGGGGTCAACAAGCCGTGCTAGAAAATATATTACAGTGCCAAGTTTTTTCATCCTTTGAATCAGTTTTAGACCTTGATTACAATTTAACGGGGATAGATATTGTAAATTTTCCAAATATTACATCCACCCATCCGTCAGAAACACGGTTCTCTTGAATAAAATTCGTCTTATCAGTAGAGGGCAGTATTTGGTTTTCACTTCACCAGGGGAGATACGAAAAAAAACATTTGTCATCAATAAAATTACAATAGATTCTGATTCGAGTGAGGAATCCAGATAAAGCTCATTGCACTGTAGCTCTTTTCTGCTGAAGAGCATCTGCGATTACAAGGCGGAGAAGCCTAAATCCCGGGAAACATACCAGCAACATAATTGCTTCGCTGCTAGTTGTACTCAGTGTGACAAACACTTTAGAAGAAATTTCGATAAAGCAAGTTTCGTGAAAAGCGAGTTTATTAGGAACGTGAATAGCGTTCTCTGATTGGAAAAGATTCCTCCAAGAGAAAAATAAATAACGCTCAAGTTCTGTAACAGAATGCACGAGGACAGCCAGTATCGTTTATGCAGTTGTAAACACAATATGGTGACGTTGTTTTAGCGGCATCCAATTTTTGGGGCCACGGGGTATTCACACGACTGATTTAGTCTCATAAGCCAAACTAATTTCCATTTAGGAAAGGTCATCTCTTCTTGTAATCAGATCTACATAAATATCATGTCCGTTCAGCGTCAAGGTCTCAATGAAAGCAGTACTTGAGTATACGGAAAAAGCCCTTGGTTAACATCAGAAAGCAAGGCGCAAGTGAACATATTTTCGGTGATTTCATTATCCAGCCAATTACAATCACATTTATATGAAACAAAATAAGAGAAGCGGAAGGACACATTTAGTCAGTTAGTCAATCAGTCAGTCAGTCAGTCAATTGATTGGTTAGCTGACTAGTCGGCAGAGGAACAGTAGACGTGGTAAAATCACGTGTCATCGTCAGATACCTGGATGGACATGGCATTCGAGAATGAGGTCATCGACCTTCGGCCACGGAAGTTCGAGTGCTTGAGCCAACATCTTTTGTGAACAAAGCTTGGGCCTCATTAGCCGGGTGCTGATTGCCCCGGCCGTCGCTAATGTCCTTTATCTGACTGATTTTGACTCACTCAGTTGGACTCTGTATACGACACTGAATGACGTAGCCGGATCAACGTTGTGGCCTGTGCGTAACAGAGGAGCGAGAATGGAGCTTGATACAGCTCCTCTTCCTCCATGTTGAAGCCAAGGTAGTTGATGCTCTTTAATGTGTTTAGACAAATGCCTTGTCATTCGGCCCACCTAATTGTCACCACAGGTGCACTTGAATTGATAAATAATCATTGAAGAGGTCAACAAAGGCACCTTATCCCTGTTCTCACATTTTTTGATGGTCGATGTCCAGAATAAGCACCTGAAGGTAATCAATTGTTTTTTCCGAATACCCAAGAATCGTTAAAACCCTGGTGGTAAAAGAATCAAACCAGTTCCTCCGATTTTCCGCCAAACTGTATGACGCTATCATTTGTGTGGATTTTATTCAGAATTGTGTGAAGGAAAATACATACCCCATACTTCACTAGAAACATTTACACCGATACCGGATACATCCTAATAGTGAAACACTCAAGCGCTTTAAATCAGTATGACGCCGTGAAATCTAAAGTTTTTGAGTTGGAACGTATTACGGCTCAACACCAGGTCGCTGTTGCATCTCTGCGTGAGACGGATAAGGAACTGTTCACGAAGTACGCATAACAAATCACTACAGGCCGTTCGGAAAAGCAATTTTCAGCTCTGAACCAGACTCTAAGCCAACTTAAACCACAGATGAGCTTTCCGAATACGCCTGAACGGTACGTTCACAACATTTCTGATGTAATACTGAGTCCGATTTTAATTGAAGCCCTGTCCCTCGGGTCGAGGTTTCGTTATAATCGCAAGAATGAAAACTGGATAGATCTAGAAGCCCCTTTGAGAGCCTCGTACGACAAATCAGTGATTTAATACCGAAACCACTCATTGACCTAAAACGTTTCAAAAGCCCACTAGTCACAGCACGCCATCAGTTTCGGAGAGATCAGACCCCAAACCAAGGCCTCCTAACAGGGAAACATATAGATGAACTCAGGAAGTTACTACGAAATCGACAGGTAATTCTCAGTAGACCGAACAAAGGAAGTGGGGTAGTGATAATGAATCGTGGTGAGTGTTTGCAAGCTGTTGCACTTATTGGGTGACGAATCTAAGTTCACTCGTGATTTATCGGGAAAAGACCAAACGGATCGTGCAGAGAAAGAAATTACCAACGCAGTGGGGAATTTGAAAGTCAATGGATATATATCATCCAGTCTGTTTGGGAAGCTTAAACCTATAATTTCAACTATGCCTCGTCTTTATGGGTTACCAAAAGTGCACAAACCTGCCCTACCCCTTCGTCAAACTTTATCTTTGGCAATCTCGGCCTATCATGCTACAGCATGGTGGATGGTAGGACTCTTGGAGCCAGTTCGACAAAGGCTTGTCAAGCACACGCTTCGTGACAGCTTTCAGTTCGGTGAGGCCATCAAATATGTGAACGTTCAACAGAAGATGTTTTCATTAGACGTGAAATCTCTGTTCACCAATGTACCCCTCGTAGAAACGGTGAACAGGCCTCACAACGAGAGCGAGCCTCAAGGGTTTTACTGTTTTCATGTCATAAGGATTCCTAACGGCACTAATGAAGCCCTCGATTTGCAAAAGAAGACAATGTGGAGGCAAACACGTTTTCAGTGGTCTCATTCTCAAGACATCATAAGCACTCATTTACAACCAAAAAGCGGAATGGAGGCACTGGGTGAATACCTCACTACAACTGCCATTTCATTCCCTATTTGGTTTTTATAAAAATCCGGGTGTGATGATTTGGGAACGTAATCGCAAAGATTACTGCCAACATCAGTCATACCTAAATATTCAGTTAACCATTTCTTGTAGGTGTCATACGCTAATCGTGCACATAACGATTGTCTTGCAAAACACTGTTATTTATTTCTCCTGTGGTTGAATAAAACCAATACTTCTCCCGAGGTAACTGCAGGATTAAGTTCAGAAACCGCAATATGAGAATTCTGTCTTGAAGTTATCGGGGAAATGATATTTAAAAATCAGACAATTTACCATTCTTGAGTGACATAACCTCTGGAAATAATTAGCAGTCGTTGCCCAAAAACTTCATACTACTCGTTTGTATGGTTTTATCGAGAAGTGTTTACCGTATGTAACTGAAAAAAGGACTTTTATTTCTTTTCACTTCATTGAATGTAATAACTTGCCAGCCAGTCAGTCTCCCATTCATTCAAGCAATTTTAAAATAAACCACCTTGTCGTTTCACTAAGTAAATTCATCGCTTCAAGTCCTGGATGCTAACCCAATGCATTTGCTTACCCATTGTTCATTGGCCAGTTTTTATTTATCTTCACTCAAATTATTTTGCAGTTCTACATTTCAAATGAAAACTCTAATGACTATTGAATAACAGTTTCACTATCTAAAGAAAAGAATAAACGGGGAAATAATTACTGCTTACTAACATATCAGCTCATTACCGCAAACAGTTCAGCTGAAAATATAAACAACATATGGGAAAATGAACACCCTTCTTATTGACTTAACAATAATAGCAGCACTTGAATGTAAGTAGTGGGTTGTACGGATTTTCAGCAAAATTTCACTGACGGACTGTGTATTTGATTTTAACTATGGGCGACATATTTTTATACACAGGAGCCACATAACGTGCTCGCAACAGAAATCGCTAATATCTAGTCCATGATTGGCTCAATTTCTGACCAATCCCCTTTTGTAACGAAGTGACTTAGTTCCACCTAGGTCATATACTCGACTGTCAGCCCAACGATCAGTTCAGAAAAGCGTTTGTTATAATTATGTGAGTCCTTTATGCTAATTGAAGTGGATCACAAACAGTCATTGTTAGAACTTGCACTCATCACATATCCTGGCAGATGGAACTAAACAACTTTGATTTCAAAGCAGCTCAAAACCCCACACGATTAGATTCCTTGAGAAAAAAGTGGTTACTACAACAACGGCGGCAATCACACGATGATAACGGATTGAGTAACACGCCAGAAGATGATGACTTCTCCATGACCTTGTTACCCACGAATATTTTCTATCGGCAAAAGTTAAACAAGTTGAACATCCCGCCACGTTTCAGCCGAAGGTAAGCACGCATATTTGGAAATTAACAGGGAATGTCCTCCTAGGGTAGCTTCAATCGATGACTGCAACCGTACTAGAGTATTCCATACACAAGTGAAATGGAGAACGTAGGTGGAATAAATATCTCAGTCACGTCAATTGCTCAGCAACTGGGGCCTCTATTTGGTGTACAATTGTGCACTATGTCTTTCTGGCTACCTGAGTGACTATGGTATTGTTCCCAACATGCAAGCCAAAATCATGCAATAAACAATCATTTATTCCATGAATAAACAAATGTGATGTAGAAGTTTGCCTATGCTGCTGATATTCCAATTTAACCAAATAATAAGAAACAGTAAAAGTGACAGGCGCATTTTCACTTTCTCCCTTCCTTTCTCTTTTTTTCTCTCCTCTTTATTTCATTTTTTATTGTAAAACAAAGATAAAATATTTTGGGAACAGGGTTGTGGCCAATTTGAGACTTCCGCTTGGGGAGTGATCGGCCGCTACACGGGGGTTCGAACCCGGGATGGAAGGGTCTAAAGTCTGTGGTGTTGACCGTTGGACCGCGGCTGGATCTGTCTGCCTTGTTGACTCCGAATGGAGAACTAACAATTGGATGACCAATAAGGGTCCAAAACTCTTTGTAGGAAATAAAGGAAATCATTGCTGCCACCTGAAAATAGCACACCAGCAGCAAAATCATACGGAGTGACCACAATTTATCTTTATCTTAAGTTATTTTTCTATTTTTCCCCATTTCTTCCCTTTCCATCGTACAGTAGTAGTGCAATAAGTCAGGAACTTGATTTATGATGCCTCGTTTAAGTTCGTTCAGAAAGTGATTCAAAATAACTAATTATTTTGTTTAATAACGTTGATTATTCGAATGAGAATATACTGCTCTACCCACTGAAAGCTTTTGATTTAGACACTGAATTTCGTCAAAATTGAACTCACGGGAGTTTAAATCTAACAGTCACTTTTCTTTTTTTACGGAACCTGAGTACTAGCCAAAACAGGATATTGAATTGTCGGGCAAGAACAGACACAATGCTGATCATTTTTAGTGTGCTGTGATGAGATCTATGGATAATGTTTTCCTAGGCATAGAAATTTCTAAAACATGGCTCAGTCATTGTACCTCTGAGTTACTTTACTTTCGTTCTCGACGAAATGGTGATTTCAAAAGGCTTTCAAAAAGACACAATGGTAATTACAGCCGAAATTTCAGTACTAAATTTTGAATTAGAATCACCATTTGTGTTTAATCATATATCAGTATGATGATGGAATACTGGAATTATCAAATGTGAAGTAAAGACACTACGATGTTACAACCAATTTTATGGTGCAAGAGTGGATTTTGACTGTCTAACAGTTCGATACGATACTGCAAAGTATTGCCTAGTGATTGTTCACTTCCACTTTATCCTCATGGATAATGAGATTGATTTCTTAGTTGATCATGCAATGCATTGATTTCATGTCACATACGTGCATAGATAATTTTCGAACACGGATCGTTTCCCTGTGTCTCTAGACGTGCACACCGCAGCCTCTGTGACCGTTTATACAGTCAGAAGAGTAATGCAGGATTCAAGCCGTTGATAGGTCTAACGATAATGACGGGTACTAATGGGGTGCAAAGACCGTTTCGCGGGTTACGGCCAAAATGATAGGCGACTCACGCTGTTTCCACAAATCAAGTTTATATCAGATAGTAGCTGAAGCCTCGACGTATTCCGTCCTCTGTTTAACAATTGCCTAATGGACATGAAATTATCACAGCTCTTCCTTTGAAAATGACTTCGCAGTCATCTCCAGAAGAGGGGTCTGCATTCCATTAGACCATTTCCTGTGCTGTATGAATCGTCAAGTCACTAATAATAAGCCAAAGAATCACAATGAGGCCATTCCATCTCATGTGACGAATCATCAGTACGGTCTATTTTACAGGGAGCAAAATGGGTTTCAAACCGATCACAATTCGCACAAGCTAGAAATCACCATCTATTAGCTTGGTTTCAATATATCGGACAAAGTTTACTACATAGAAATCACATACTCGAACGAGACTTTAGAATCAGCTCCATTTATGAACAACAATAATAACAGAGCGCACTAGAACGGTATTTGTCGTGCCCTAAGTCAGTGTATAAAACATAATGGTAAGTAGATCAGTATCAGACTAATGACAGCCGAAGCAGTATGATTTGATAGAAAACCAAGATGGATATGATTTTGACCGTATTGCTAACTATTGTAAAAATGCAGAGCGATCAGTAACAACTTGTCTGTTTCCTATGATCTCGTTTTATTGTGTTTCTGAAATAAGTATGGATTTGACAGGTGATATAACGCAAATCAGAAGCGTGATAATGATTTTACTTCCCGTTCTGCTCAATTCGCTCGCAGTTTTGTATACCTACGTTCGACTGTCACGTGGATTGGGTGTTTTATACTGTTCAGTAACATTTTTTATGATTTTGATGAAAATGTAGGTACCAAATTTTGATGCAATTATCCACCTTCGTTATTCCCAGCAAGAAATAACAAACACATGCTGACAAATTGTCCCGAAGAGTTTATTCCTCACAAAGATTGATTTTGACACCAATTAGTAACACAAAATGGTCTCGGTAAAATTCTGCTCTCTGACGTGCAAGCCTGATCAATGACACGCAGGCAACAACGGCGGGAAAGCTAATGATTTATTGATTAGCTAATCATATAGACACTGGTCAACTTGTGAAGTAAACTGCATGGTAGCACTGTAGATCTCTGTTCCATATGTTTGCTAGAAATGAGGAAAGGTATTGCATACCTATCTGGACTAGACTGGAATTCACACCCGGTCTTAGCGGTTACAGTAATAGGGTTGACTTCAAAATTTTCACTATAATTGCTGTACTATATCACGTGTTGGTTGTCTTTCACTGTAGATGTTTACCTCAGTCCCCGAAAACGTCCATACATGGTTCCGAAGGAGCTCCATAAATTACTGATGGTAAATGTCTCAACAAAATACCTCATTACAAACCATATGATTACGTCTCGTTTTTACTTAGGAAAATCACACCACAAAGGTGTGGTTCATAAAAGTATATGAAAGTAGACTGACTGAGAATGTTTACACGTAGCCATGGACGATGCACACTTTTATCTAAGTGTTTTTTTTCTTCTTGTATCCACATTGCACTTTAATTTTTTACAATACCGACGGTGGCGGCTACTTTCACTCAGACAAACTACTATATCTCGCTTTGCAATGAAGTAGATACCGAATTTCCTTTGACATAGCAGTTGAACAAGCTTTGACGACGCTGTGCAGACTTCACACTTATCACTGTTCGGATGAGGATTATTTTCTTTCCAGCTTACATATGGTGTTGTCAACGACTTGCCTTCCAGTGGATCAAAATTTTACCGTATTATGCCGCGCTCTGTTAGTTCTGTTTTTAAAACAGCCAGCCACTAAAATGTTTGTAATTTCTGATTTCACTCCGTTGTATTCACAATGCATTTATTTGAACTTCAGTTGGCTGTGAAATCTTACACTTATGATCCGGGTTCTAAATAGAATTGCACAACCTGATCTTATTCGACTCAACTGTGCACCATTGCTTTGTTACGTCATAGCTGGATGGTTAGCTTGATTTTCGAAATGTCGCGTGTATGATAACTAAAGTGGTAATTTCAAGAAAATGCGGCCGTATGGGGAAGCAGATATTAGTAGATCATGAAACTGCCACACTTTAAAGCCTCAGAAATTCCCCTTATTATAGCAGTCATCTTAGAGGCATCACTTTCCTGCCCACTTTTAAATAGATACGTAGCTTTTGATATCATCACTGAATGCATGAATGTCCAAAACCCAATCCAAGCATAGCAACTCCTGAGTAAGCCGTATAGCCCAAGGCGTAAAAAACATCAGTTGTTCTCGTATATTATCTTTGCTCATTTTACCCTTGAATGGTCACAATTTGCGCTGCCATCAGACTCGATTTCCTGTAGACTGCTCAATTTTCTCATAGTTAACCGACCTAAAGGTATGGCCAAGTTTAAAAGAGTAGTAAAGTGACTATAAATACTGGTACATTAGATTCGGTTTAGAGTAGATTCAGAATCTGTCATCATTCCGCTCGATATTTATTTTTGACAGAATTACAAAATCACAAAGTTTAGGCGGATCCATACATCATATGATTATTCTTTTTGTGCATATAAATGAGAAAACTTATTACAGCTGTTGTCTGAACAGTAGGCCATGTAATTACATAACTGAAATCATGTATTGAATAAGATTCAAGCACGAGCGTAAATTAGTTGTTCACATTTCGTTGAAAACACTAATACATCTATCTGGCAATGGTAAACGGGTGTTATTTTTTAGTGCTTTTTTCTCGATTTCTCAACAGTTTTGATGCCGAAAGACGTTGTTCAAACGAACTGCAAAATACCTGTGGAGCAGATGTCAGATTGAGCAATTTGGTGCTGCATTGTCTACCTGACAGACGACCGTCATTTATCTACCGCCTGGAAACAGATGACTGTTATTCCGTATATAGTTCGCGGCACACTTCAATTACCGGTGACGAGACTTTGTCCGAGTAAGTTTCTAAGCAGGGGCTGATCGACTACCACACTCATCTTGAGTTTGTTTAGCTGGCCGAAGTTAGACAAAACTTTGGCGCAAAGATTTCACTGCTGGTTTCTAGAAGATTACTTGCTCACTTACTTACTTCATGCTTTTGTTATAAACAGTATACCTGAGTCAAACTGCCAGTAAAATTCATCAAGTCAGCCATTTTCAAATTTACTTCAGAATTACTCAATAGGTAGTTAACAAACCGCATATACACTTTTATTTATTGGACTAACAAATTGATGGAAGCAGGAAAATTGCACCTTACACACAACTGTTCTGCCTCCCTAACATAACACCATCAGAAAACACAGTATCAGTCGTTCAGAAGTCTAACCCCACTCCATAATTTATCATCTTGCACACCGTCCAAAATGGTTAGACTCATTTCATGGTTTCAGTCCACGTTCGCCTTTTCCTCCTGTGTATAACACCGAGATTTACTCAATGGGTGCATCTTTCTACCATTCTCCTGAGGAAAAAATCTAGTTTTTTAATAACCAGCAGGGTGGCAAAGACAACGACACGTTTCTTGTTAACAACAACAACATAAATCATAAAATCATGCAGGAAGTTACAGCTAGCCTTTATTCAAAATACAGTGAGAATCGTCCACCGATGAAAAAAATATCCATCCTTAAGTTGACTTAACACGTGCTAAAACCTGGAAGCTATTTATAGTAACTTGAAACAACCGTACCCTGGTATGAACTTAAAAGGAGGACATGAGAGAATTTAGGTTCACAGTTTATATTTGGTAAGATGATGCCGTTTCTCATCAGGTAAATACTACAAACAGTTTAGTATTATTTGTTGCGGTTGCAAAGAAAATCGTTGTCGATGGTAGGCTAATTAAAGTCTTATCTTTACCAAAACAACTCGAAGAAAGTTAACTACTGTTATGCTTGCACAAGTTAGGTTTCCGTTTCGGATAGCAGTCTTTCCGGAAAACTGCAGCAGGCTTGAATTGATGGCAGAGGAAATCAGAGGAAGCACTTGTTTCGTCAATATGATACTTTGTGCTCAGTAAACGGCCTGTGATGAAAGGGGCTGATGGCTACCGGGCAGATAACCCTTTGAGGTGTTTTGCCCATTGGCTGACATAGATATTCACTCGTTGATTCATATACTGTGTTACGCTCAATCAAAGTTGCCTTTCAGAGTAACGTACGTAGGCGGCTGAACACCCATGCGAGAACATGTATACGAGGTGCGATTTGGTATGAAATGATGAAAGTTGCTTGACTGAGGTCGGAAGTCTGTCCACATAGACATAATAAAGCGGCATTGTACTAATGCTTGATTGCCGATTTAAGGTGGTGCACGAAAAGCCCGAGTGTGATGCTCACTTTCAAAGCGCTTGCACAATGAATTTTGATAATATTTTGAATGGAGCTGTTTGAATGGAGCACATTATTTTCCATTTGCTTTTCAAAGAAAAGTATGTCTGGGGTACAGCCTGCGAACTCTGTCATACCTGGTTCTTCCAAGCTCAGAGATAAGAAGCTCGAAATAAGTACGCACTGTCCTGGCCATACTTGCCTCTGGTATATAATTATACTCAACCTAAAGTCTTGAAATCTAGTCGAAATAACGTCAACGAATACAAGCCTGTTAGCTCGATCCAAAGAAAGCTGCGTGTCCGGATGAACCGTATTTGGATGCTCAAAAAAAGAGTGATACGTACTAAAAGGTAAGATAATTAATTAGAGTTTATACCGGTAGCCACAATCGGATTGGGTCGTTGAGTGCCAACTGATTTTCAGAATAATGAACCTTTGCAGCAGTTATTAGTTTCGTGCGTGACAGACATCGTTTGTTCCAACCTCCGGGCTGTACTTTCAAGGTACTGATGTGTTATTTCCTTCAGATTTAGGTGACCTAATACAAGGCTTTATAATTTTGCTTTGCAATGGATGACATTACTTCGCTGTGCTATTCAATTAATTATTTTGGACAGTGGAGGTTATTTTTAACTTTCATGGAACTTCCTTGTTTTTGGAAGTGACCAAAAGAGCTTTACATACAGAAACTACATAGGAATAAAGAAGGAGTAGCGCAGAATCGCAAACTTTGATTACATAGTCACGGTTTCCTGACACAGCGAGTAGGTTTGAGATTGGTGCTACACCAAATATCAGCTTCTGGGCAATAAACCTATACGGATTTCTTCTGCCCAGTCCAAGCGCAAACACCCAAGTGAATAAAGTGGTATCGGATCAGGGCTTTTACAATTCCGCAAGATTAAAGCAAAATTAGTTTTGCTGAAACAATAGAAACACTATCGAAATATTAAAAAAATTTGGCAGCGTGAAACAGCACTACCAATAAGAAACCGTGTTATTGGGTTTAAATCGATTTCTATTTACTACGGACATAACTAACCGCGTCCTATTTGTACCCCCTTTTTCCGTGTTTTGTTAGAAGCAATATAAAACTAAGTGTTTTTTTGAAAAAAGTTGGCTGTAAGGCAATTACGATCAGGAATATCTCATACTGCCTGGTACATGGTTTATCATTATTAACATCGGTTTTCTTTTTATGAGAGGGAAAATAAATAAAGTTAAAAGAAGGACATTTCGGAACTAGAATCTACTGTACATTTTCTAAAGTGCAAAGGACAAACTGACCTTGCCCTCGCTCCAAGGATACTTCATTCACAACCTTTTTTCCTACAAGATCGTGCTCCATTGAACAGTATCGATGAAATTTATTGAGTCAGTTGGATGTTTTCTTTTGGTAGAATAAAAACCCTTATAAAGCCGAAAACGAACACCGGCAGAAGATGGACTGAAACTCATTTAGGCCACCATTCCACAGAATGAGTCCATTGAGATAACGTTTATGTTTATTTCAACAAATAAACTCGGCTTGCCAAAGGCTTCGACAAACTATTTATCAGAAATAACTTCACTATTCCTATTGTGATCATTACACAAAGGACCACCGTGAATTCATCTCATAACTCTAGTTTTTCATGTTCTTGTTTCCCTGAAGCAGCTGTTGCAAAACAAAAGCTACTGAAACGTTCATAGACCACTATTCGACGTGTAATCTTGGACAAGCCTATTTAACTCATTGAAAAGTTCGAGAAATGCTTTCATTTTTGTGTTGTCAGGTACGTAACTTAATCGATCTGTCTTCGGATCAAAGAGGTGTTTTTCCCTTGCCGTAAATAATGTCACGAAGCGTACCAAGATATCAACTGTCTTCTTCAATACCCAAGACCTAGTAAAGAACCATGATGTGAAAGTATACTCTACGGAAAAAAGAAAAAAAATGCAATTTGTACTCAGCCTTATACTTGACTATAAATGTTTTTGTTCTTAAACGTTGTCGACCCTGATTTTTGTCTTCCTCTGGTCTACATTCGAAGTCATCACCATGGTCAACTAAAAAAGCCTATGCAACGTTGACGAGGTTGAAAAGATGCAGACCAAGTTTTAACAAATAGCCTCAACGCCAGTTGTTGACTTCGAATTCTGATGCAAAATTGTATGCAATTTCAATGATTTGTTTATAAGTTTCAGATGATGGAATGGTATTGAAATTCCTTGTTCTCAAAACAACACAACTGAAAAAAATGTTGTTCATAAACACGCTTTTTATTTCAAGTCACGTTTCATCATTCACAAACTATTCTGAACAAAGCCTTTCGTGCAAGGCGTTCGTATTTTCTCAGATGAAACCCGAATGATGTTTCTGTTCAACTGCCTAGTCATTACATTTTGGATTGTGAATACTAAAACATCTATAGATTTTACAACTGCCTCTCCAATTTACAGAACTATCTCTGGGTCAGTTCCGTTTTTCTCTGTGAATGACTGTCTTCGTCTTTTAGTTGCTGCTTCCAAAATTTTCTTTGAATTCACTCTCAAATGATTTCGGTCAAACGATTTTATGAGCACTGCTGTACGGATTTGAAATAGCCGTTTAGAAAAAAGCAGTTAAAACTGATATAGTTCATCAAGCCATATATTCAAACACTGAGACTTTCCTATAGACTCAGCGTGAACCGTTGTTTTGTTTATCGAATTTTTAAGAACAAACCGAAGTTGGTACGATGATAATAATTTTTTTCAGACCATCACCATAGTTATTTTAATCCAACTTCGAAAGAAACGATAAGCGAGTCAAATTTTGCACGTAACTACGAGAACGAAAATTCTTCCAGTCCTGTTTCGTCAAAGATTGTCGGCGTTAAGACTTTTAACACCTGAGTGATACTGTGAATATTGTTTAAAAGCTGATCCACTCACGTCAATTAACTGTGATATTATCTATGAAGTCGAGTTCGAGTAACGCTTGTGGCTTAGAATAGAAACATCTTGTTGAGCTGCCGATTCGCTAGGCTGAGTTGATGCTCACGAATTGATTTCAATGCACGGATATTTCAGCAGTTTTTAAAAAAGCGACTATCTTAAAAGTTTGAGATGCAATTAACTATATCAAATAGATGCAGGTAGGTCAGTAAACTACATTTGATTAGAAAATTCGTGATTGGACTGATTCACTCAAAATGCAACGTATCTGACATAACGAATTTGGGATCACTTACACGCTTGTGTCAATCAATTTGTAGTTGGTACGTTGGCTCGAAAATCAGGTCATCTACCAAACACGCAAACAAAAAATGTTCCCTCCCAAATACTATTCGAAATCGAAGTTTAAGCGCCTCCTTATAATATTTGAGCTCATTTACTGTACCTGTCCAGTCAGAACATTCAGATGAGTTCGTAAAAAACCTCTTGAATTACCTTAGGTGAATGAACTTTTGATTTCTTTGTTGCTAGCTGAATAGGGCTACGAAAGTTTTCCCAGAACCTATCTAAAAATGAGAAAAGTGGGTTATTTTGTTGTTGTTTTTCAACTTGATATGATTGTAACGAAAAGATGACGGGTATTTATTTTTTTTGTCAGGTTATGGAATATTGGTGTCCGTAGCACGGGTGTAGTGCGCTTTTGTTTGGGGGAATTGGTTAGCTACGCACTTGTCAATCTGTCATTTAAGAATAATTGTTTGAGCGTACGTCGCTGATAAATTTGTGACATTTTTCTTGTCCAGATGGAATTACGTTGTTACGGTCTTATTGAAAATTTACATCACCCAGGAAATAAATTCGTCATTTCTATCCTCTGAATTCTCATTTAAGATTATGACTTCGAATTTGATGAAAACATCACATATCAAAAACCTAGATAAAAAATGAACTTCTGTGGTTCACAGTAGACAAAAAGTGCATATTTCGTACGTATGGAACTGAGGATAAGTGAAGAGAGACAAAAAATTCAATAAACCTCAAGGTAACCACGATAGCCAACGCATCTGCTGAATAAACAGTGTCGTTCATGTCACCGGCGAAACCTTGTTGATACCAGTCAATTCGGATGCATGAGGTTAGTGATTACGTCACGGTTGCCGGGACTGATGGTTAGAGTAGATTCGAGCACACCACACACTGTTTCTGGAGACACGGATGGGAGTCTGTGGTTTGACCTTTGACTTTTCCTTTCATATTGGACACAAGCCCAATTATTACTGATCAAATGATCTGATTCTATCAAATGCTTAGTGAGTGTAGTTTGTCTATTCTTAACTAGTCATTTGGTCAACCTACTCGGATGATGCTACCAAAGCGTTCAAATGATCTTATGGTTCAGCCAATACAACTTGCCCATCAGAGACAGGTGATCTGTTACAATAAATTAGAGCTGTAATCTATAGGTGACGTGCTTTTCGTCTATAAAAGTAAAACCCAATGAGAGGTGAACAAAAAGCACTGTCGCAACCGCTAATTAGATCAGCTATTTACCGTAATAACAACGTTGCCTTCTCTGAAGGAATAGATCAATAAGCTGCCTTCGTCTTGGTTGTTTGATAATGGGGATAGACGTTATTACTTCACGTACTTTCATCGACGAAGCACTCAGAATAGCTGTTCTCAAGACTAACTGGTTCATATTTTTGAGATTCATTTTCAATTTTAACTGTAAAGCACATCTTAGTGGCTCTGCTTATCAAGCACTGAGTAATTTTACTTTTATGGTTTAGTGATACGAAATCTCAGCGTTGTCCGTATTTTTCGACAGTAGGCTTATTGTTTCAGCGATTCTCGGGTGTTTTGGCAGTAATACAACAATAAATGTCAGACCATCCAATGATGCTAGTTCCATTGTGAATCATATTTCCTAGTAAGCTTCAATAAATTTGAGCAGAACGTTATATAGACTAACTATGACGTTGAAAACATACTACGTCGTCTACAAAGCGTCCCTTCACAAGCAGTTTCTTGATACCTTCCCAAAGACCGCTCCGACCGAATTGTGGTCCCATTTGACTGTATCTTGAAAATTGAAATGGGATATACGATATGACCTAGCAGACAAAGTGGTGCATCATATGTATTTGTTTTTTAGACAGTTTAGCAAAGCCTTTCACAGTGTGACCAGCTCTGTATCGTAGTAAATTCTGGGGAAAACGTTTTTTACATTTTTGCGGCGAAAGGAATATGCACTAGTGGCTCACGGCAAACTGGAGGGTATAATCAAAGATGTAAACACATGAGTTTTAAGTTGGTCGGGTTGGGTATTCTCTCCTCAAATTGTATCTCATCAAAACAAGCGACAAATATATTCGCAACGATATAAAAACGTCCCGTCCGCCAATGACTTTTGTCGATCCACGGTTGGGTAGTGACATATTGGATGAAGCAAAACCGAGTGCACTTATTGTCACTTAGGATTCAGCTGCTATACAGCAATAAACGAAGCAACTCACCAAATAATGTTATCGAATGACTTAAATGTCGTCCAGTGAGTGGAAAACCACTTTGAATAAGGCTTGTAAAAGGAAGGACCAATAAAAAGAAAGATTTATTGGCACAATAATAAAAACACTCACCGTGTTTATAAGTAATGAGCAAATGTAAAAGAGAAAGCTGTGTCCAAGCGATCACGTCTCAACTCACTAAATGTTCAGGCAACTTATTGGCATTGTTGAAACAAGAACTTATTGTCCTAAACCCGAAACGGAGATGAATCACGCTGAAATCGATATCTATGATTCTGTTTCGGTTCACACTCCACTCGACGGTAAACCTTTCAAAGGCGCAGTCTGTACCATTGCTTGGTGAAACAGTCGATTCTGTTCTATTTCATGTACTGTGCAATTATTTTACTGGACACCGATCTGCCTACCTAAAACCAGATTTATAAAATGCTGATTGAACCATTGACTGCAGACGTAATACACACCGGCAAACTCATACTAACTGCGGAGACCAGCAAGCCAGTTACTCATGTTGTACACTCCCTCGAAACTTTACCCGTAGTCAAGATCAACGGCGATGAATGGCAGGCATCAAGTTATATTTATTCTACTTGCCCCGTAAATTCTCCATGAAAAAACGGAAACGACACCGACAGCCTAAAGATAACCACCAAGATATTTTCCACTATTCATTTTCAAGCCTCTACCATCACATTTATTTTCATGAGAATAAGGGGCAGAGAGAAACAAGACAGTCAGTAGGTCTACTAGTCGTTGTTGTCTTTCAATCGGTTAGTCAGCCCATTGATCCGTTGGTAAAGTAGAAATGTAGCGGATGTGGTGGATGTCATCATGTGACCAATGATTGAGCAGGATCGACGATGAACTGACTGATGACATCATCAGTCTTTGGGTAGGCACACTCAAGGGCATAGACTAACTTCTTTTGCGAGCATAGCTCGGGCTTAAGGACCCGTATACTAAGCGCTTCAGCCATGGCTAGCTTTCGGCATCCTATACCAATCGATCAGTTGGCCGACTAACCGATTGAATGACTAACCGACTAATAGACCTACCGACTGTTCTTTTCCCCTCCCCCCCCCCATATTTCCCATGAAAATAAATGTGACTGTAACGACTTGCAAATGAATCAAGGAAAACACATGTTTGCCTATACTACGTGTTTTGCTCCGTTCACTACTTACCAAGATCCGTCTTAGCAAAAGACCATCACTCCATGCAGTACCGGTGGAGATTTTATTGAGTAGCAAATATGATTATTTGTTAGTGTATAAGCTTACATGTAAAATAGGATTCATCCGAGATTAACTCATGTTAATTAAGAACTTCAAACAGTTTATCTACGGTTTGCGCAAGCCGCGGAGCCAAACCAAACGATGGTTCGATGAGCTGTCTACCGTTCTTTCCAAACAGTTTTATTTCTGCGTACAACATTCCCGCACACGATCCATTCGGCTGGAACACATCGGTAACAGTACCGTTTAGGAAAATTATATGGAATAAACCTCTCCACGGTTCTCATTCTTGCGAAGCTGATTTTGTCGGCTGGCAGGGTAGTGCAATCACCCACTTGATGTTATTTTATTATACTGGATAAGCAGAAAATGTTTGTAGATTGGTTCTTACATTTGCTCATTCCTATTTTCCTTGTGACAAAGCCCAAATTCGTGTCCGTAAATGTTATCATATTACAAAGTAAACAGGTAAGCTATAAACTGGACAGTTGTTGTTGTAAAAAACTATTTCGATCTGTCTGTTGGCTCTAGGGAAATGTTCTTCCTTCCTGAGAGGTAAACGATACAGTCTCGAGTATTCTGCTACAAGCCATGGTAAACACTTTTGATCCAAGCCACAAAAACACTCACATGATGGGTTGTGCACGACTGAATATTTTACACCTAATGGTTCTCATTTTGCTTCTTTATTGCAACATTTGTCAGCCACAACTAGAAGCAATCACTTAATACATCTACTGCATACTCGCACGGAAAACATTTCACATTCCGTTGAAGTTCCGGCAGTAAGATATAGAAATCATTTGAAACTTCCACTTTGGCGAAAAACTGTTTTTCAATAATTTACCATCAAGTAATTTTCAAGTAACTTGAAAGACAACAACAGAGATTACTTGGATGGTAATGAGTAAACACAACCCGTAGGTAGGGTTTTACCATTGTCAAGTTGTTCTTGTCTTTTGATTGGTTTATCTACCATGACAGGACAAAAAGTGTTTTGTGCACCTTTGGGTAATTAACTTTCAAAAAATAGGGAGACGGGAACACGATCATTGCTAAAGTAGTGAGTTCTGGTGAGTTACCAGTTCCATCTATCTTTAAGATGCGATCTCACAGTTTCGGTGTTGTTTAAAAACTATGCCAAGTACGGAATAGGGGAACTGCCCTAAGCTTGAGTGCGTGCACAGAGGTGCATATAATTGGAATGTGCGCAGAAGAGAAAATGCATTTAATTAGGTGTTCGTGAATAGGGCGAGTAGAATCAGTGAGCATTCATGCAAGAGGCTTGAAATAAGTTTCGCTGTGGTCAGAAATGATGAACTGAATGAATTGTGTGGATATGCCACCGCAACAGGATAGGAACTTAAGGGCTCTAGAGGTGACTTTGAAGTCTTTCCACAACAGCTCCGAAGAACAAATACCTTCTTGCTCTGAAAAACGTTTTCCGATTTGGACTTTGTGTGTATAATGATGGGATTTTTTTCCGATAATACTTAGTGAACGTTTAGTCACTAAAATCAAAAGCGCATAAAGATGATAAAAACCACACAACAAAGCCATTATGGACAAACAAAAAACAGTTTTTCCTTTTCTATTAGAAAAATGCCCTAGGGCTTTCACTCTTACAACTTCGTTCTTTACACATCAGAGCGTAAAAGTTTCGCCACAGGGTATATTCAGAAGGACCCTGTTAAGGATGTAAGGGATATTGCAATATCATTTCAAGCATAGATGAGCAACTATCCTGTCATCGAAGCGTGATATTTTCGGGCTAAATATCTGGCTTCTGTTTTGTCTATAGCGAGATACAAAGCATTAGCTGTAGTTTGTCAGATTGATAGCTTTCTGAAAATCAAAAACCTTCTTGGTTGATCAAGTTATGCAACAACGTTATACGGTAAGTTGCAAACGGTATAAAAGCTTTCGTTAAATATTTATGACTTTTCGAGATAGATGCAATGAAGATCATCTGCCATGATTTTGGAAGCTAGGCCTGAAATACGGCTTGTGACGTTTTCGCTTGCTAGTATCGCGAAAACTTTCTCAGGATGAAAGCATAAGTAAGAGTGACTCCTTCAAAGACAGTGTGACCGGTAGTCCAATACCAATATAATGCATACACCTGATAGTTTACCTTGCTGTGGACAAAATCGGCGGATTTCTCATGGCTTGCGATTAAAATGTAGGGCAACAGCTCTGATACTGACTGCGGATGAGGTAGACAATATGCATCCGTGCATCTCTGCATGGTCCAAAACGGCTGTCACTATGTGAAAGAATTTTTGGTATTTTCACCAAACAAATCCACCACAGTTACGCATAAGCAGGATGATGGGATGATAAGGAAAGTGCTGTTCAACATTGGTATGTATCAACAGACGAACACATTTGAACTGTAAAAGCCTTCCAGCATCATAATGCACAGTCAGTCATCAGTGCAATCGGATTGGATCTAAGCTACTCAAAAGTGAATTGAAAAGCGCAGTCTGCGAGGCGGCTCAGAGAGAACTCGTTTCAGTCACAATGATTAAAATGTGTTGGAATGAAATGTCCTAAAATCAAGATCATGCTCCTAAGGAAAACCTAAGTAAAATTATCTTAGGCACAGAATCAGTATTCTGCGGAATTCAAAAACGTAACGTCTGCAGCCATTGGGCACTCGTTCATTCCGAAAGGTTTAAAACAATAGAGATCAGTGAGAAAGCCTGACAGACTAAGGGCGCATTTGTTGCACAAA
The DNA here is from genome assembly GCA_948099385.1 of Fasciola hepatica. Taxonomy (NCBI): domain Eukaryota; kingdom Metazoa; phylum Platyhelminthes; class Trematoda; order Plagiorchiida; family Fasciolidae; genus Fasciola; species Fasciola hepatica. The sequence continues at coordinate 1,467,634 of CANUEZ040000210.1, read as the reverse complement.
TCTGTTTAGAGACAGCACGTTGGAATCCTTACCGCTACTGTCTGCTACGGTTGAGATAGTATCCGTCCAGTTTCAAGAGTTAGGCACTAAAAAGTCTGACAGCTGCAGACAATTATATTTTTCGTGTTAGCGATACACATGAAAGTCAAAAGAAAAACTGGAGAAGCAAGTTATAATGAACAGGCAGTGCCCCGGTCAGAATTCAATAGGATGAAAGTAACGACCTCTTGTTTGTGACAGTATCGACCGGAAACAGGAAGCAGACGTAGGTTTACTTTCGAACCGCCAAACCAGTAAAGAATGTCGGATTGATTTTACACGAAGTCGTTAAAGTTCTTCTCGCCATCAGAGACCATTAGTTGGACCCTACAGCTGATTCTTCAGCAAGGTATATCCATCAAGTCCGTTCTGGGTACCGAATGGAGTACGCCTGTGTGTTAATTCTGCAAAATCATAGCTAGAATAAAAGCTTGCCCTCAGGAGCTTGCTTCCGGTCAACACGAAATGATACACGGTCTATCATTCACTCAGCATTGATCTCGTCTTAAGATGGGCTTCTTCTCATTGTGAAATGGAAAGCAACAAATAAGTGTCAGTTATCATGCAAAGCTGGGCTGCCTAGTCCGACTAATCAGCAGATAAGTTCAGTGCTCAGTGTGCATTGAAGATGGCCTAATGGGAAATTTGAATGTCCTACTACTGAGCCGCATTAAGTGGTCTATCACTCACCAGCACACTGCATACGCTCTCTATCTTTTACATATAAGAAAATTTATCCAAGGGGGAAAAGTGTACATACCTCCAAAAAAGTGACAGTCGATTGTGTTATAGCCGTACCGATTGTTAAGTGAGAAATTGTTCATAAGAAAACCTGTTTGCATTTTCGAATTCCGGTAATTCCGAGTAGTCACACAATAATCAAGAGCAGAACGTGGACACCGGTGATAGCAAGAAACACATTAAGGACTAGTCAAGATAAGCCAGGGAGGAAATTCCCATAGATAACTTCTCGAGCCATCATAGTTTATTTCAATCATCTATGAGCAAATGATACTACGATGAGACAAAAGAAATATCCGAAACATCGGAGAATCAAATGTAGCTTTTACATTTCATAAAGTGCATCCATGCGGAAAGTATCGCATTCATTTAGATCACGGCGATCATTGAGAAATTTGAAACCTGAGGTATCGAGTTCTATTCCAGCCAGTCACTTCATCACTCGGCAATCTTTCACTGAATGCAGCATTATTCCAGGAATATCGCACCTGGCTTTCTTATTGCATAGTGCAAGTAGGGAGTTTGTAATATTATTATTACTGTTATTATTACCATTAATATTATCATGAAAAGCTTTGGAACATGAAAAGTGAATACAATATGTAGGCTTGGCTCCCAAGAACTTACCAAAGCAGGCTTATTTCAAGGGCCTTCAGTGCCATCAGCCGAGCCGAAACGTGATGACCTCAGACACACTAGCTTTTTGGGAGATGGTATGAAGATACAACAGTGTGCTGATGATAGGAGCGAACAGCTGCTAAAAGGATATGACTATGGATATACTGACGCAAAATATGCCGTAAACTGAGTGAAATAACACGCTTTAAAATGTCAAGTCTACTTTGATTTATCAACCAACAGTTTGCTTTTCTGCTTTCATGTGGGAAAATGTCAACGGACAATTTTTTTTTCGTGACATCGTCACTGCGTCTATAAAGTTAAACTCGTCTGAACATGTGGTAACAACGTAATATTGTGAAACGCAACGCGATCGTGAATAAGAAAACTAATACGATTCATCATGCAGCTTGAACGCTCAACTCACCATTGAAAACCATGGAAGCACTGTACAGCTGTTTCATCCTTGTTGGGAATCATCAGCAGCTGCATGATGAATCATATTATATACAAATCTAATCTCCTACTACTCAATTGCAAATAAGAAAACTCTGTATCAATCTTGACGCGCTGAGGTTCCGGTTGGAATCAGAAAGCAGGAGGTGAACTTTATCTCATAGCTGTATATTTAATAGTTCGTGACTGTTGTCCCTTGGTAGTACATTACGTATATTGTAAATGTAACGATTACGTATATTGCTGAATATTTATGTGTAATCAAGTGAACAAAAAACAGCAGCGTATAATTATAAACGATAATATGGACATGGAGATGCTGCAGTTTATAAATAAGTCAACCAGAAGGTCGGCAATTGTTCGAGAACACTCGATTAGGACATATAAGCATAGGTCGTTGACCTCTTTGGGAGGTGACTTCACATAGCGATCTCAACCGCGACTGACGGGTTATCTTCAGGAACTATCTTGTAAAAGTAAACAAAACTAAAACAGTATAATTCATGCTAAACTTGACTACAACTAGAGCAGTTTCGCAAAGGTTGCACTGATTGCCTTTCGAAGTACACTGGTAGATCGCTCTCTCTGCTAATATAAGCTTCACGTTCATGTGTTTGATATAAGTTCAACCATTTGCCACGGAAAAACTCCATTAGGTGGTAACTGCCTATGCAACTCATCGATGTGATGGAAATTTATTTACTTATCAAGAATACTAAACCATCAACACGCGTGAGACATTAACCTGTCGAATTATATCGTATCTCATGCTTCGGTAAACTACAAAATGAATTCATTCTTTTGAAGAACATTTGGACGAAAGTAAAGTTGATAAAATAAATACGACGATTCTATCAGCTCGTTGAAAGTCCCGCAGAAGCATCGCAAATACAAACTGATTACTGATTTGAATTAATTATGCATCCACACATGTTTGCCAGTTGTTTGGGAGCATGCATATTTGATAGCCAAGATCATTTTATTCATAACACTGTTCCAGTTTTGTTCAAAAGCATATGTGTTGATGAATTCGGCACGAATGCTCAGTCATGCACCGTGATATAACGCAGAAAAATACCCACGTAACTGTAACAGAACTTGGCTTGGCGTACGCGCGCATCATACATGTGATAAAAGCTGAAGACTTCATCAACAAGATACGCGCTGCCCAAATCGTTATTCACGTTGCACGCTTGGGAGGTGAAGCACTTCACAAGTTCTGCCGACACTCACGTGAAAAAGAATGCAGTGTCCGGTTAAGTACCCGTAGGCTAAACGTTAGCTTTTGCCATGAGAGTAAGTTAGTGCTGCTGAGTTTTACTGATAATGATTACTGATGGATACTGTTGAAGTTTGATTGGTACGATGATTTTGCTGGATAAGCCAATCGCCGATGTTCAAACATGCACATCGGCTCAATCATCATTTGTATCTACTGCACGATCAAAAGAACATTTACTCAGAGGGTCTTCTCAAAAGCAACACAGATTTATTTAGATCCATGTGGAATAAGAATGTTGCTCAACATATTTTGTGAGATGTTATATTCAGGCGAAATAAGGTTAAACGTTTGGTTTGTGTACTTGTATTAAGTCCTACTCATATTGTACATCAGTGAAGATAAAACTACGAACTGTTTAATTAGATCTTAGATTGTCTCGATCAAATTTGTCTTTGGTATTTAGTTACTGATCCCACGGAAGTCCCAAAATGGCATATCATGAACTTAACATCCTGTGACCTCTCACATGGCATGTTTTACAGCTATTAGTTCAACACAGATTTGAAGACTCACCTATGAACAGCTAGAATTATTGTTACACGAAGAAGAATAAGCTTTCATCAGTTATTTCACGGGTGACAAAACTACATTCCAAATGGCTTGAGAGAAAGGAAGTTTTCATGCAGTAAGCCATGGTAAAGATAATCTGTTTTTAACTTAATAAGGAATATACAGATGAACAGAATTGATGAAGGCATAAACCAATAGAACTCGATAATACATAGGAGAAAAGTCTAGTCTTGAGGCATAATATAGTAAAATTCGAGGAAATCTTTTGAGTCGACCAGCTGATGAAGAATAAAATTATTCATATTGTATTGCATGGCTGCTTTGAATGAACTTATAAAGAACTCACTTTCATAGCAGAAAAAAAGAGCCTCAATTTCAAACACACTGTTCACCCTGATCGTAGTTTGGAGAATTAGGAAGTTGACCGGTTAGTGTTTCCAACAGTGGAATTGCAAAACTATCGAGAACATTCACTGACGATTTTAGCAATAAAATTACGACGCAAAACATTGAGTTGATTTAAAAAATTACCGAAGTGTTTTAAAAGTCCCCAGTTTTGTTTCTTCAAAATATTTGTCAGTCAAAATTAATAATGTTTCCAACCAGCAGGGTCCTATGTATGATGGAATTTTATTGTTCAATAACACAGAGCAGGTGAAATCGTCGGTAGGTTGTCGACGTTTCGGTCAACATGGGTAGCCTTTTTCATGACTGGTTTTACAAACGAAAGAAACTGGAATGATAGCTTGAAAAAGGTTTCCCGTGGTGACCGAAGATTCGACAATCTACCAAAGATTTCGACTATGCTATGTTGTTGAACATTAAATTTTACCATAACATTTCACGTGGCACATCGATTTTCCGACACACCTCGAACCCATCTCGGTTCTGATACATTGATGGGGTCCTAAGTACACTGTCATACATATGGAGGTTTTGTCTGCTAGGTTTAAAAATGTATTCACTTCAAAAGATAATCGGTTTTGCCCACCAAATGACCTTCCGCAAACCTTACATCAACCGTGTTTAGCACATCTTGGTTATCTACTGAAAACTACGTTTGCTTTCATCTGCGGAAAAGTGTTTCTGAAAAGTCTTTTTTTAATTTTGCGGTCAAAAAATAAGACAGGGTAAAGTATCATGTTCGTTGTCCGTCATGAGCGGAGAAAATAAATCTGGTACGCCGTAAACATGACAGAAATGAGGGTTTCATTTTTCAGCGTCGTTTGAAATTTTTCAGCCAAATATTCAATACTGTGAGATTGTTGTTGATTCTTTTTCATGGTATGCCAAATCATTGCATTCGGCAGCAAAACAGTCAGTAATTTGGAGTCGAATTCATTCATTTGCCGCATACGTTGGCTAAGTAGGGAAAGGAAACCCGTCTCTCTCTGTGCGCTTCTTAGGAAATTGTTTACCGGTAAGACAATAAAAACAACTCAGTCCTCGTTAAGGAAGGGCAACAGTGCATCACTGACTAACCTGCTAGCAGCAGCCTGTCTGTTTACTCGGGCAAATCAACGGTCTCTTGAGTGAGTGGTGGCTGAATAGATCAACAGATACGACAAATTCTATCAGTTATTCGCAACACAGAGGAAGCACAGGGCTGGCGAAGAGAAAGAGTGAAAACAACGATGCATTCTACCAGGTTTCTTGGGACTGCTGGAGTTCAAGGTAGTCACCTCCATGTGACATTTTAGAATCGGGGATGGAAGATAACAGTAGTGGAATAACAGATGAGGAAAGAAGAAATTGATTTCATCATTTGTATCTTCAGACAAAATCGAACTCACTCAAAACCAATGCCATACCAGACAATAAATGTTTGCCAAAATACATACAATGTTATTATATACTGGATGATTGAATTGTTTCTCGTGTGTAATTTACGTGATTCTATATGGTAAGATAGAGAGCGAGCATCAATCGTAATTTAAAACAATGAAAGACACAACGTCCCGCGATTAGGGTAAATCAGAGCACGCTTCATAAGATGTCCATGTTGTCGATTCTATTCTAGTTGACTCTAAAGGACACCATACGATACAAAAACACGCATCATAGTAAATTTGATAGATCCATAATGAGAGGGAAACAGGTCAGTAGATTTTTTATCATTTACTTTTATATAACTGCAGTGTAAGCTTCGCTGATCCACTTCACTATTAATATAGGGGACAACCAGATTCTGAGACCTGATGGGGAGAAAATCTCAGTAAATCAGGAGTGTATACGGGCCGGACTACAGCAGGGTTACCGATAGTCGACGACGGGACTCGAATCTCTGACCTCCGAGTTGGTGACTGAATGCCTCAAGCCACTCCAAAAGAAGTATGTTTCGTCATATTAGTGAGAATGGTAACTTGGAACAATACACAACACTGAGTTTTTCGCTGACTTACATTCCAGTATCCAAGGAGATGGCAGAATGCAGCTTAGAACTTTACAGGGTTTTCAGTAAAATAAACTGAAAGGATATACAAGACAGTCACATAGATTTATGACAAAGTTTTACAGAGAGTAAATTCCAGACTGCTACTTGTCTACAGTTACTTACAAATCGGTAATAACTTACGTTAGAAGTTACTTCCCAGCAAATCAGAGAATCAGTCAATCAGTCAATCATTTGAATATATTTGTCTTCTCGGTTAATCTCATGAATAAGCCTGCACACTAACAACATTTGGACAGGGGTCATTTTCAAAACAGCTGTTTCAGTGGCAGTTTTCTGATATTTCCTCTGATATAATGACGCAAGCTTCTCACGGTGAAATCATTTTGCATAACTAATAGCCAGTTTAAATATCTGAACTCCTTATTTAATTTAGACATTTTATAGCAACACCAACACTCAATATCTAACAATGAAGGACGCCTTACCTGGCCCTTGCAGTTATGTGTTTTCTTGTGTCGGGCTTTCCAAAGTGTGACACTTCAGAATCTTTCCAAACCACTTTTTTGTGAAATCTGTCATCAGAGTGCTTACACTCCCCGAGTTCCTTAAGAGGGTCGTTCAGTATACAAGTATTGTCGAATTGGAATTTGTTTCTATCTTTTGGAATTATTCTGTGTCCTACTTAAAACTTAGCACCCTGACGAACAAGTGCGCTTTTCTCTGGTCAGTTATCAAGTACAGAGTGATTCCAAATACACAATCGGTAATCCTGCTAGCTTGTTCGGCATCATATCCCCATTCCTATTACGATACTGGGTCAGCGTAGTGGTTTTCAGTAATACTTTACACATTTATTTCATTTGTGCTTCAGGAGTGTTAATGGTTACGCTTCTCTGTACAGTTCACCAGAGAATCGCAACAGTTAGCAGACGATAAATTGGAAAACAAAGGCACTGCAGACGCCAGTTGATGACTTGAACATAAGCAGTATGTAGAAAGGTGAACACCGTTTCTAGACAGAACACTGCAAGTCTAGGGGTTATTCACATTCACGAGATGAAATGAAATGGGCTGGCACACCGTCGACGGACATCCAAGTCTCGTTATCAGTCAGCACACAAAGGTCTGTCAACTATCCAGGCAGGGATGTGCGCGAGTGGATTCGCGAATGACAGATCAACGGATCCACAAGAGGAGAAAGGATTCCCGTCAAGTTGTCCCTGGTCGTTTCATCAGTGCACCCATTAGAAGGGATAATACCTTTTTCCAGCTTGGGCCAGTTAGAATATGGTGCAATGATTGGTGACAACTTTTGCATCCCATATAAATTAACAGTTTCCTGGTAATAAAATGAGATGGTTCGAGGCCAGAACAGTCTTCACACGAGAGTTGGTGGGACGGGTCAGAACATCAGGTATGCCTAACTGGTACTCAACAATTCTCATGTCTTTTGGTTTTGAGGTTCGGTTTTTCAGCCGTCTGACATTCTAGAGGTCAGAATGTTTAAACTTTAACAGGATTCAAGCCTTGGTGTAGAATACATTTAATATCCTATACCAGGAGGGATACGAGGCCATGGAGCTTCATGGAAACATAATAAAAACGTCTGTTTCTTACAATGTACGGTACTGAGCTTCTTTAGCATTTAAAAGCATAATAGATATCGAAGTTTAATTGTTGTTTTAGAAGTATTCTTACCCCAAATTGGCACAAACTTGTCAAATCACGTGCTCTTACTCACTCAGTACAAAGAAATTCTGGGCTATTTTTGCTCTCAGTGAACAATAAAGTACGATAAATTGAAAGAATTTTCAGTTCGGTGGATGGCTCGGATCCACAAACATTTGCGGATGTGAACAAAAATGGAAAATAACGGGTGTTCAGTTGCTTGCAAACTTCAGCCCTATCGTTTAATACGTAAGTTACTATCCGGCATACGATATGTTGACCTATCTTTATCTTCACTGAAATATGTCAGCTTTTTATACTTGCAGATCATCAATAAAACTGTCATACGTGCAGTTCAGTGCTCCTTTGCATGCAATAGTCTCGCCTCCGAAGCACAATACAGAGAAAGGGCTACTACCTATTTCCTCAATGTTGAAAATAAATTCTCCATTACAGTCGAACCAGGGCTGTTGCTGGGCAATCAAGAGCGAGCTGATCTGCTAATGATTCAGCCATTTCCTTACGCTGAAGTTTTCTGGAAAAACGAATAGTTATATCCATCGTCAAAAGATAAATATAATTATAGGAGGTTTGGCGTGACGCACAACTCCGCAGTAAAGTAGTCTTCTTAGAATAGCTGCCAATCTGAGAGACTTGAAATATTCACCTTTTGCGTCCGTTAAATTCTGTCTTGTTAAGTGTAACGTGGATAAAGCCGCCGAAAAGGGTAATCGTAAGTTCACACAGCCCGTACTAACCCGCTGAAAATTGATAGTGACCCCGAATTCTCTGGAATGATCTTCCCTGTCAGTCTCTTTTCGTGAGTCAAGATTTCTATCACCCCCTGAGTCCGAGCATAGAGCACAAAAGTAAATCGACAGCTAAAATAATTATTCGGTGTTCTTTTCTTTGCGCAAACGCCGAAAGCAACCAAGTCAGACGTGTTGGATTTTGCTCACCGCTTCCTGTTTTGAATAATACCACAGAGTAATGCATTTATTTATTTGCGGAAAGATTCTGGGCAATATCAGCCAAAGAAATACGTTTGAAAAAGGTCCCCTTAACTTTATACTTCTTCAATTTGCTAAATTGATGAAATGTTTTACTCCCTGGGGTACATTTTCCCAATATCGCGAATATAAAATAAACAATTACGGGATGCTGATCACTCCCTTACACATTCTCCGCAACACCCCGGCAAAAGCTTCCTGGCAATCTGATACAAAGACATTCCTGGTTGTCTTATCTCTCGATAAGGAATGTAACAGTAAAATCTGATTGATTGTGTCAAATTGTAGAAGCTATTAACCTACAAACGTGAGGACATGTTAACAGCGGATACAAAACATAAGATACTTATTTTCGTGTTAACTTGTGCTTCACATCTCACAATATTTTCTATCTTTTAGTAAATAATTCGTTGGTTCACCATTTTGCTTAGCTTCCATTGCTTTGATCATGGGATTGTAAGCTTCAGTTGAGTGCCGCGGTAAACTCGGCTACAAAAGTTAATCCGTCGAAAGGTCACCATAGAAACAACAAACAACATCAGGTGATACATAGTATCACACGACCACCCTCGGATATATATACAATAATACATTTTGAGGAAAGAAAACGCGTGTCGGAAAAAAATGGCTCATAACACAGACTTCTATAATGCCCTATATAATCATGAACTGGGTAAGTGAGAGGGACTCACTAGTATACATATGTGGTTGATGCTTATATGATTGGAAACAGCTGTGCTCGCTGTTGTCAAATCACACCAGTAACACTTGCTGATCTGTTTCTTGCTGATCCAGAGTTCGATATATTAACGTAGAGGAGATTTTCCGCTGACGGGGTTTGTTTGTTAGATTGTGTTCCTCTCTTTAAGAGTATGCTAAACGAATACATTTACAATGGGACACTTTTGAGTTTGTAATCTCATTTGAGTCACGAAAGGAAAGTGCATGGACTAAGAGGTGATTCTTACAAAACTATTTCGTTGGAAAGCACGGATAACCTTCAGAACGAAGACACAGTCCCAAGTTTGGATTTTTGCTTTGAGAAGCAGCGTAGGGATGATCGTGCAGATGATTACCGAGTGAGCACATCTGATGTGCGGCAACAACCGCGGAACTGATATTGTACTCCCGGGGAAATGCAGACCTCTCTTCTAGATACTCTACTAGATACTGCTTATAGGGAAGACTTTTTCGTTTCCACTACCGAGTTCTCTAACCTATTCCTAATCAAATAAATAGGCTCTCTGGTATCGTCAGCTGTATGTTGTTTCTCGTAAAAGTCACCTTTCAAACTCATACACTATGATGAATCCACAACTACCAACGTACATTCATGCCCATAATTTCGATTTCTAGTTAGATGACCTTCTCATCAAGAAACATCCCCAAGACTATCGAGGTATCAAAAGGGAACTAAAGCAGGGAATAGTTTATTGATGGAAATATTCTTTACAACCCATACTCTTACGTGGACGCAAACAGAGACAGACACATTAAAACCCCTCCCGTTATGAGTGGTCCAGGTAATAAAAGCTACTCCACTAATATAGGTGGTGATCACAAGACGTTGATGTATTAGAAGACTAATATACTCACTTTAAAAAGGTCAAACATGGGATACTAGGTACATGATAGACATCGGACCAGGTGTCAAAAGGTGTGTAATTTCACCTTTGTTTTTGTATTCTTATTCAATTGCTATTTTCTAACCCCATTTTCTCAATGAGAGAATTGCTTACGTAATTTCTTCGTACAACCGAAACTTCGTTCCTCCGTGAATAACTATTTTAAAGAAACCGATTAATATTCCAGAACTTTGATGCAGTGTCTTTATCATATCCAAATTTTATGGAACAATGTAATTTCTGTCAAAATGCCACTGATTTAAACGTGACTGGCGGAAATCGTTCCTGCAGCTTCCGATCTATAAAACTGACTCCGTTGAACTATGATACACGGATATTAATTGACATAAAATAGTATCTTTAAAAGTTCAAGGGGGAATATTTGGTTGTTCCGCAGAACACATAAAGAACAACAACCAGAACCAAATGTGTTCATTATCAGTAGATCTTATTCACGCGAAAACAACAGTAGGACAGTGTATACTGGGGCAGGGTGTGGTACGTTAGGAGACAAACTCGGCTTTCATAAAATGTTCTAGATTTGCATTTCGTTCAGCGATTAGGGAGAAAAAAATGCTCCACCAACCTGTTTCCAAGTGTGATCTGTGTGAACAGGGGCATGAGTCAGACCTGTCTGAGATGTTCCGAAAACTGTTTCGGAGCATTTGGAAGAAAGCCAAAATGAAACCTTGATCACTCCAGCCAATACGTGATATTTCAACTAACCTCGTGGCTGGTTCCAAAGCTTGTGGATACAAAGAAACACACGGGTTGAATTACTTGTTTGTGCCTTATAAATTTCTGGCTTCATTTGATTCAGTGATCAGTCAAGTTCAGTGGTACTCAGGGAAGCTTTCATACAAGTGCCTGGTTGGATGATCTATTTTCATTGTTTCTCAAAATCAGTGTGATATACGTAACATCTCATTCTTTCTTAGCCCAAATACCTGAAGGCTTTAGAGTGTGGGAACTAACCTCGGTTTGTAAAAACAATCTGTCTCCGCTCCTCATAGCCAAAAGTTTGCGAATTACAAAAATCAGTAGATTATAGAACGCATTACCCGCTAAACTTCTTTTTTTTATCTAAGTAGATTAGAAGATTACTTATCATCATTAGGAGATCAAAGCAGCAAAAGGAACTGAATTTTGATTAATGGATTCAGATTAGGCGAAAGCACCAAGTAAAACTGTAGGCAGCTAGTCAGTCAATAAGCTTTAGGCAAACAAATCAAACTTTCTGAGATAAGAGGTTTGTCCATTTCTGTAATTAATCATGATGGATACAGTGAGCAATGACAACCAAGTGTTTGGTCGTAGTCCTGGAAGCTGCAGTAATTGACCATATGTAAAGTGACGTACCGACTTACGAAGTAGGAATTTATTGGCCTGGTGACCTCTTTTCTTAGATATTCAACATGAAATTTCAAAAGGGAATAATTTTGATAACGGGGTCTTAACGCTGCGAGTCAGGGATCCGCACACATTAGTCTTTGTGTTGTCCATAGTGCCGATTCGGCTGTTACTTCAACCCATGGCAAGACATCAAAACACACTGTGATATATGAAGGAAATCTAACGCTCTGGTATTCACACTGTTACGTCATATATAACAATGTCGGTTTTTGTTTATATCTTATTTCATGACTGAGTATATCCAGTTGGAATCAGCCGAATTCGATACAGAATAGACACAGGTATAAACGGGCTGCCTCCGAAACAGGTCTTCAAAGTTTTTTGTAGTAAAAGCCAACAAACATTTCGCTGACCAGTTCAACTGCTGAAGGTTTGTGTTTTTCTGGACATCAGTTGAATAATTGCTTCTTTGTCAAAACCTTCGATGGATGAGTTGTGTTCCACAAACTACCTAAGGAAAACCCATGATTTAAATTACCAGTGCCACAGAAGCATTAGCATCACCATTATGAACCCTTCAAACATAAACTCAGCAATTCAATAACGGAAAGTTCTAAAACAGATCAACAACGATTGGAGGCGAGTTCACAAGAATGGGGAAAATATTCTTTTGGGAGTTCCAGTCTAAATTGACTGAAAGGAAACATTCATTGACGGCTATGACGATGTGATGTGAAATATGGACTCAGAGTGTTCGTCTGTTGTGGTCATCACCCTAACAAACGTCCCATTCCTTAGGACATCAAAAAGTTCGATCAAATCGGTGTAATCAGCAGCGAACAAAGCTATGCCTTATTTGGTTCTGGAAAAGAAACAAAGTTAAAATGAAGAATAAAAATGTGAATATTATTTCTGATACATGAAAGTTGATGAGACAAACGCACCACTAACTACAGTTTAAAGTTCCTGATTGAAGACGTTAGTCAGTCGTCCTCTCAGTTGCAGTGGGGTAACCGTTCTCAAAACCAATGGCAATCCTGAGAAAAGCTATCTGCGATAACCGAAATTTCGGCTGAATACTATCTTTCTCGATAAAGCTGTGTTACAGAACAATAAACACTTACCAGTAACATCACATCGCCCATCGTTTTTTCGATACAGTCGAACCTGATCTGAGATCCAATACATGAATTACCTGTTCGTCGTTTAGCTACTGATGCTATGGGAGTAGCAAAACTGATAATCATACTTGGACGATGAAAAACGACGGGTTAATCTCATACCGATTGCTATCTATCTTTTCATAGGAAATAAAGTAATGATAAGAATTGATACTATTAAGTTCTTGTTTATGTCCTTTAGGGAGGTATCAATACATTTCCCCACTGGTAGTTTTAAATAATGAGATTTCCATATAGATATCAGCATACTTTCACAACCATTTGATGTGGTCCAACAAAATAGATTTTTTTTATCACTAGGCACCCTGTGATGTTTTTTTGGGGGGCGGAGGGCTGAGAGACACTTATATCTGAAATTCAAATGCGGAAATTCATTTTGCTTTTATCGAGGAAAACGTTTATGCAATAAGCCAGAGGAATTTTTCGAGTTGGCTGGCACTCATACTACAACAAAAAGTTAATCCATTTCTCTTGGAATTTCTTACTACCCAAAGTACGTATGTAAGCAAGAATCAAGACAGATTCGGAGTGAAATATCAGGATTCAACTCCAAAAAGTCAGATTCACCCTACCAGGATAAAAAGAAAGTATGATCTTCGAAAGGTGTTTCCCTCAAGCGAATGGGGTAAATTCCGATGCTGACCAGCAAATTGGTTCATGCGTTCGTTCATGCAACAAAATACCTCCGTTTAGAGTGGTTGTGTGAATTGCACTAGGCCAATGAATTCTACCAATTACTGCATGGATTCCCTGAGACTTTTCCACCCTGTATAGCCTAAAAGCATCCTATATAACCTTGAGTGCTGGGTGAAAACCTTTCTGCAGTTCGATCAATGCCGCTTTCTGACTTCCATGCAGACTATCAGACTAAAAGACCAAAGGCATGCCTAACCTCTTCACCGAATTAGTGTATTTCAGTGTCCATACCAGACTGCACTACGAATCCCCTCCCAAAAACACTGATTGGATTCTACGAGGCCGTCAAATTGGCCATTATTCGAGCCATCTTATATCTTCAATGGTATTGATCAGACTGCGAATTTTCCAGTAAATCTCCGATGAGCGCATTCATTGATATAGTCGTGATCTCACAGTACTTGTATTGCGCTTCCTCTGTAGACTGTTGTTTCAAAAACGTTATCTATGTGAAAGCCAGCTGAGCGGGAAGGACGAGTGGACTTTGAGACAAGCGAATGGTCTTTTATTGAAAATGTTTTTTTAATATCTTAGTACACCTCGGTGTACCGCCACAAAATGGAATTTTACGGTAAGGCCATCAGTCATATCGTAGCCAAAAAGGCTATGTGAGTAATTAGATATCTTCCTCTTTCAGTTGCCGCTATAATCCCCGCAACAATATCAGCGATGCGGCAGATCTGGAAGCAACTAATTTCGAGTACCATAGTTCTTATGACAAAATGCACCATACATTGTTCAACTGTCCCCACTAATTCCACTGAAAACCTTGCTTCTTATTCCAAGGATGGTGAAGGTACGTCTCAACAGGTTGATTAGAATAAAGGTGGTCTTTTCGGGCAACTGCGCCCAAACAAATCACCACCAAGGTATTCGCTATTCAGAATGCTCAGTTGAGTTCATTTTAGTCTTTCACAAAATGAACCAAAATAACGACTCCCGAAATTTCCGCATAACCCTAAATTTATAAATGAGAAGTCCATCTCAACTAGACTCAGGCTCGGTTGCGTGCACTTTTAAGAAGCATTTTATTGCACGTGTTTACTAATCGCAGATTTTTGCCAGTGTTAAGTTGATACGGTAAGTGCAGCTGGTCACCTGAACTGTTACTCTCTTTTGGAAATGTTTTTTCAATCGGAAACAAGGCGTTCCTTTTCATTCTCTTTCAGTAATCCTTCAAATAACCAAACACTACTTTTGTGGTGCTATATACACAAACCCAGCAAAGAAATATTATTCCTGTGTATTCATATTGCTCCGTAGTTAGTGCTATGGTAAAAGAGAAAATTTCGGAGGATCGCCAGTAAGAACCCAAAGGAGTGAAGGTCACCTACGGGGAATGAAAATTTCATGCCTATTTGATAAATTGAGATAGATGGTTTAGGAGGAGAAAAAGCTTCATTGACAAATGATTCACCATGCAGTAACGAAACTTTACCTCACCAGCGAAAACCATGGCAGCACTGTTTAGCTGTTTCGTCTTTACTAGGATTCAGCACACAGTGCAAGTCCGCGGCATCAACAATAATCTAGTAAATATATTCGGTCTTCTGTTTCTGAGATAACTGAGATGGTATGGTCTAACACATCGTTCGATAGACTGTTCAGTTCCACTGGAAGACAATGCGTCGGCACCAGCCCTTACCAAGCCTACGAAACAACGAGCGGCAGGACAGCCCATCGATGGTGTGGATCGATAGATGAGAGACGAATCCTGCCAGCGGCATTCAAGCCTCAAGGCTCTGTCTCCCACGCCACTCGGACCAATGCGCTGTGGGCAGCGATTGGGTACATCGACTGACTACCCATATGTCGTTTGCTTATTAAAAATAAAACGAAACAGTTCGCAGGCAGAACTGAGTTCTCAGTAGAACTATTGGGGAAGTACAAAACAATGATATTGATCCCATCGCTGCCACCAAGTCAGGTCAGGTCAGGTCAGGTCAAGTCTAGTCACGGGTCCTGCGGCTTGAGCCAGTAGACGTCCAGCTTCCTGCACTCCGAGCCCAAGGAGCTCTCAACGAGCTGCAACTTCCAAGTCAAAAGTCGGCTCTCCAGGAAAAGCAATCAGCAAATTGATCCAGCTTGCAGCAAATAAATCACAGTCAATGCTAATTCGTCGGTAGTTCATAAAGCTTCCCGCACCAATCAGATTGCTTGATTCATAATGCACGAAACAAAAGTCTCTTGCTGACCAATCAAGAAACGCTACTGATGTGGTAAAAACATGTATATCCAACACAATTATCAAAGTTGGTTTAATAACCCAGTTCACTGCTGTCATCATGAGCACGAATTGAATGGTATTTACATTTATGTCAAAAATCAATATTTGCTATACTCGTTCATTGCTTGCAACGAAATTTTACTAGGTGATGCTAGTTACTCTGTTGGCGGGTACTTGTGTTTGAAAATAACGCGAGAAGACCAGGCAAATCAATTTAGAAAGAATCGAACAAACCAAGTTATTCGTCAGTGTACCGCAATCACTGGATTCCTTTTAAGAAGATTGTAGGAGTGAGAATTAATTGAGCGGTCCCCAAAATATCGACCTCAGAAATAGCAAAGCATTCAACATTTTAAACCGTAACTTTTATTCCAAAATCGGTAAAACTGTTTAGCTTTCCTATGCAGTTTGTGCACAATCAGTTATTTTCTGTTTAATTAGCTGCAACTGATCGTAATAACTTAGTTTGCCTGCTGGAATGAAAAACTTCATAGCCGTGGGTTCTATTCCCAGTTGGGAAGGAAAGCCAGTTTCTCGAGAGAAATGACGGAATTAAAAAGGTCAAAAGCACTGTATCATTCTTTTCAGAGTATCAACGTATTTTGGTAACTGAATACAAGAAAACTGTTCTGTCCATTTTCTGAATCTGTTTTAGTCGACTGATTTGAGTACGAAATAAATACTTTTGGCAGATTCAGTTTCAGTACTACATATTTGCGAAAGGAGGCTTGTCCAGTCGTCTGTGAAGAAGATAATCAGTAGTGCGCAACAGTGAACGGTGTGATATTCGGTCTCATAGCTCGTCGCCCTCATCCAGAGTACTATGCAGCGATAGCAGGGCTTACTGTGGCCGTGATTTGTTTGTTTTTTTAAAGTCGTACTACCAGTTGGTCATGTTTCGCAAAGACAGCACGACAGTTACGACCAAATATATTTAATTCATGGGGATGGGTATCGCAGTCTCAATAAATCAAAGTTAAATGGAATACTTGTGTTCACCGACTCGGTGCATTGAATACCAGAATGATTTGAGATTTCGAAAGCCATCTGAACTCAATCGTCGCTTCACTGAATTCAAATAATTCAACGTGTGCGCACTCCATCAAGATAAACTAACGTTTTTTCAAGTTGAATTTACAAAATATCCATAGCAGTCATGGGCTGAGTATCGAAACAAGGCTTGAAAGGAAGCTGTTTGGTAATTCAATTATACAACTCTCCGTGTAGCGTCGTTTTTAACAGTCGCCTCTCTGGTTCCGTGTTTATCTCCTCCAGTTATATTCGTATAGTGACAACCTGATTTGCCACGAGTCCACTGCTTCACTGACTTTAACAACCCATCTACTACGAGCAGTTTACCCGAGAAGAGTCATTTAATTGCATTCATTGACAGCACTGATTGGGGAAAATAAAGACGAGTTCCTCCTAACGGTTGGGAGAAGCGATTTTATCAAGGTCTGTGTCAGTAAGATGTTTGTATGGTGTAACTGAATCATCCGAACAAATAATCACAGTCTTTTTATTAAACTTTATGGAGTTAAGAGCCATCATATGAAAGTGAGAAAATCTATAACGGAAGGACTTGCATTAAATAAACTTCCAATCACATGTGTTCACTTCTTGGACTCAAATTAAGCATATCCTCATCAGTTATCTTTTATTCGGACTGGTGCGAAACTCTCTTAACCAGGATCACGATTTTCCTTTAGTCTTATCTGTGACTACAAGATGAAGGTCTGTGTACATTTTCTCGTAAACAATAATCGACCCGCATTAAAGAAGGTGACCCTAAACTTGAAGTTACAAAACCACTTCAAACCATGTCGTTCCCGCTTAGACCCCGTGGAGATAACATGCTTGAAGCAGTGATTGTTTGCTGTATTGCTGTCGAAATTCTGCCAACGGAACATGAAGTGCAGTGCATCTAGAACTCCATTAGTCACCGATCATTTGTCCTGCTATCATCCTTCACAATGGCACTGAACTAAACTCACCCAAGAAGCAATATTTCACTGGAATTCTTCATAATAGCTCTTCAAAGAAACAAAGACCTTTCGATCGGTTCCGATGCTTGAAAACTTTATCAACTCTCGATGAATCCATAACAATAAAGAAAGACGTCAAAGATAATACTATACGGCGCCTGCCGATCCCCCGCCGGAGTGCGGGTTCCTGAGTTTTGAGAAATTCATTGCAGAAGAGGAAAAAGTTTGTGCATGCGGACGGTTCTTAGTCGATTAAAGATAACTGAACATAAAATGGTCTTAGACTTTGCGAGTTAAGCGGAGAAACATTCTTCAGAAAGCTTTTACGTGTATGCAAACATAATGAACCTAAGATGCAACCAGTAAATAACTTCATAACATTGATGAATTTTCTAATTAGCTGAGGAGAAAGAGATCTTGAACAGCTTTGCGTACTGTCCCCATATAACAGTGTGTGATCATTTTACTGCTATATGTTATTTATTTAGTTTCCTTTACAGAGAAATTGATGAATGACTGCTCAGACGATAAAACGGGAAAATGGGTTTAATTTGTCCAGAAGTGAGCTGAGCCTGTTTGAAGTTCTCCGGCCTCTCAGCTCTGAGACACATCAGCCTCTAAAAATTGACCGACGAAGTCCTTTACCCAACAAACTGTTTACCAGACCAACTGAGCTCTATTCAATAAACCATCAGTTTATTGTTCTGACCAGCAAAAATGACACTTTCGACATTTAAATTAGGCATTTGCACTTTTCAGCCTGCTTTACTTAGATTCTAGTTGAAATTAGAATTGCTTCTGTATGTTTATTCTAGAATGGAAATGTACATCTTTAAAACAGTTTTTACATTATCATGAAGAACGCCTTAACCCTTACTGGATAACCTGAGCTACTTTTTTGAAGTTTCACTTCAACGGTTGACGCAATGTAACAAGTGCAATGAATTCAATCTCTATGTAGGGCAGCACATTCAGCAAGTTACCCTTTTGAATAAGTAACGAAGACATTTGTTTAAACAATTATGAATTTGCAGTCACTGAAATAAAACGAACAATAATAGGATTGTCTCATTGTCTGCAAATAATCAGTTCGGCAGAACAAATGACTTCCAGTAATTCAGTAACAAGTTATTTGAAGACAAAAGAGAAGACATTAAACAAGCTCATTGAGTTGCACATAAAAAACACCAATCAGGAGCAGGAGTTTATGGCTATCAAATTGTCCTTGTCATGTAACTGGTTCTACTAGCCCACAATCTCCAGGGGAAAAGAAGATAGATTCACGTGGTTTTGTTCATTCCTGGGCCATCCGTTTTTGGGTGCAAATGTCAGGGGTTAACTTCCTTATCCTAAATGCCTCGTCTATCCCTGAAGAGCGCAGCTGAACACCTTTGAATTGATTTGCACTAAGGTTGAGCTGTTATCCTATCTGGTCTATGTTTGACCTAACCAAGTGGGTAATGATCTTCAGTCCGAGTAAATAGCTGTCTTGCCGTTCGACCTACATAAGATGCGTCACGAGAGCATCACGATTGACCAAGGCGACATGTATCTACGGTCCAGTAGTAAAAAGAGTGCAAAATAGATAATTTGACTATGCCAAACCCCTGCCTATGACTGGTGTTCATTCCATGTCTACTTGCATGATCTTTCGTAAAATGTCTCCTATATAA
Source organism: Fasciola hepatica (assembly GCA_948099385.1). Classification (NCBI taxonomy): domain Eukaryota; kingdom Metazoa; phylum Platyhelminthes; class Trematoda; order Plagiorchiida; family Fasciolidae; genus Fasciola; species Fasciola hepatica. The sequence goes on along the minus strand of CANUEZ040000210.1, from coordinate 1,448,175 downwards.
TCTGTGAAAGGAATGAGAATGAATTACTGGAAACAAAGGTTTAGCCGAAGTGCCCCTTCCAACTGGTTAGATTTTTTTTAAACAGTGTTCTACGAGACACTTTGATGTGGACCAATAAAGTTTCTTGTTTATGCAAAACGATCGGACGTTTCTCAGAACGACACAGAACCATTCCACTGCTGAACTGATCTAGGATGGATTTGTAGTCATTACTTCTGAATAACATAATCGAGTGAATATAACGAGATCAAGACACTGGAGAGAAGACATTTGTTTTCAATGAACTCAATGCGTGCCCTTACAACCCATATGGATGGGGTGTCAGTGGAATACGTAGGCCATCGACCGGGCAATATATGCGCACTTATAAGGAGACTCTGACAATGGGCTTATCTTGGTCAATCATAAGTACTGGTCCGCAGAACAAACTTAAACCACTGAATTCAGAGAAAAGCCCAAACCTGGAAAAATACTCCAAATATTGCCATCAAATATTAAAAGGAGCAGTTTGACCAAAACTATTAGGAAAAATGTTCTACTCACAACTGGTCTATCGAATATTGTGTGTAGTGGACAGTTGGAAAGAAAAAAATAGCTCTAACCGTGCATTAGCTTACAGTTTGCCCACCCTCTCTCGAAGCACAGGAAACCCAGTTTCAGTCAACCTCACTATCATTAGCCTCACCAATTCTCCGCATATTTTCCCATCCCAAAATCAGCCATGGGACGTATTGTGCACAAATGCCGCAAATGTTGACTAGTTGAAAACTCCAGAATGAAACAGGAGTGATAAAAAGCGTAAACGGGTAGAATCGATGGTAAATCCTGTGACACGGGGTTACAGTCGCGACGTGTCCGACTGGCTGGGAAATGCGATACAAGGAAATCACGTGAAAAAAGTATACCTGAGGAAACGGAATTTCAGGAAAATTATCTAGAATGTGGGTGGGAGTGAGAGGAAAAAGACCATGATGGGAAGCATTCACGCGTTTCACTTCCGTGGTTGATATTTTTGAAGTATGCACCGTAAGTGAAGCGTTGCACGTACTAGACAAAACGCATTTGGAGGTGTCCAGAAAGATTTTTGTTTAAAATTTTTATGGGTCGATAGACTGCGGCGGTTGTGAATTTCTGTTTTGTTGTAATAAGTAACAATCCACTGTGACGAAAATCGGTTAGGTGAACAGGTCTGTGTGGGATAAGGGGTATTGTCAATTTGGCAGAGTTTACAAATGTTGTGACCAAAATCTTTCAAGACCACGGCAGAACCACTGTTGCGACTATTCCGTTGTCTAGGGCTGTGAATCTAGCAGTAACTTAGTCTCACTAGCTACCCGCACGATATGGGCAGAACACGATTACGGGCAGTAGGACAAATTTCAATCAACTAACCATGTGTATCGATGATTCGTAGTTCTAAATAATACAATAAGCAAAAATATACAGCAAATAAAAGACTTAAGGCCAGGTGAGAAACCAAGAACAATGGGCAGTAAGCTTCCGAAATTCGGGACCGCGCAGAAAATAAAAACAGTTCACTTAGCAGGCAGCTGAACGAAACTGTAACGCAGTTTGGTTTAGGTACAATCCATAAATCAAGAACCTTTACCGTCATGATTCAATAAGTCAATTACAAACGTGTGGATTGGACCGTGGTTGCAATGGTAAAAAGTGTCATAAACAAATTAGCACAAATAAGCTAAGTCTGTGGAGTAAACAAGAGCACGTGCCAACATGAATGGGCGAATCCGGCACTAGATCTGTTAATGCCCTTCCCGTGTGACGGCCAACGGTGGAATGCACTTACTGAAACTCTAAGACTAGGAGTTCGAGCCTCCGCTCGACAGTGCAAATGAAGCACTCGGAAATATTATTTAACAGAAGAATTGTAGACATTTGAGGAACCAAGGTTATGAAGAAATACGTCGACTGTTCATGTAATAGGCACCGTAAAACTCGAGTATAAACTGATGTAATACCTTAGAAACAGAGAAAATACATTACGAAAGTCTGGGATTCAAGATGCATGTACTCACTACTAATAAGTAACTAAATAGAAAACAGAAGAACAAATTCTAGTTACGAATAGTAATTAACAACCACTTTGCCTAGAATCACATTTGCACTCGTTATTACTGCTCGCAAGCTGTTCACTCGCAAACATTACACGCAATAAAGCCTACGTAGACATAATATAAACCTAGAGTCAAATATTGAGAAATTCATGTCTATCATGGGTTTATCATGGTCCCCATTGCCCCCAAGCTGAAGGTGGATTTCTGTATCAGGAACATTTAACCTAATAAAGGGTAATTCTTAGTTCATTCTTACGACATTTCTTTAAAAAACAGCATATGAAAAGTGGCTTTGAACCTCGTTTAAAAGAAAACCTGTCTTATCTTATACTAACATTATACGTGTGCATCGTAACTTAGATAAGAAAACCCAATGGAGAAGTTTAAAATATCTACAGGGTTTTGTAATGTATACTGATATTGCAGGTGAATCCACACTTAATCTGGCAGATCCTCATTTTTTGAGGTAATAGTTATTTGAAGCATTTCACTAAAATCCAAGATAACTGCTAATAAAACAGGGCTTTTTCGTTTCCTCAGTGAAGAAGCTATTTCCACGCATGTACTTTCTCTCAATGTTAATTAATTTGGGTGAAGTAATACTAAATATTATACAAAAACGTTTTGGACAAACCTATTTATGGTCTGAAGATGTGAAATGCGTTCGCCAACCAAGTATTATCTGACAAAAATTAGTGGCATGCCATTTCAAGTATCGTTGACCTCTTTGATATAGCAAGCACTATATTTCTACAAAAATTAGGAAGCTCATTCATATAATAATACAAAAAAGACTTTGATATTCCTGTAACCAGTAGCACCCATTACTCCGGTGATATTGAGATAAGATGCTTTCAATAAATTCTACGTGGATCCTACCTCACAAGTGCTTTACCGTTCTCTTCGGTAGCAGGATAGTTCTGAGATCATTCACAAAACCGAATGCTCTAGAGACTGGAAGTATTGGGCATTCCAAACTTCAACATCTAAATTTTTTACTGGTTAATTGGAGTCAATAATAGAGAAGCATCTTGCTGCTCCACTTACTGAACTGGAAAGTCTCCACGACACAGATAAGTATGATAAACTGAAACACAGAACGGTCCTAAAACCCCTCGCATTTTGGCAATTTACTTTGCTAATTACAAACCAAACTCCGATTTTAACTGGCTTACACTCGTATACATTTCCAAAAATACCAGTAGTTCTCTCTGACAGAACACTGGGCTCGATTTAGGTTCAGTGTTCACTTCATCATGGAAGTATACAAATTATGTATCCGGATGACCAAACCTGCCTTTAATTAAAACAAAACACTGATTGTTCAGGACCTCATTTTCATATTGTTCACTGATAATCCGGGTGCATTTGAATGCTTGCAATTTTGACAATGGCTCAACTATTTCTGTTCGACGGGTATTGGGGTATGCAAACTGAAATATCATTCTCGAAAAAGCCATAAATGATTGTATGTTGATATCGTCTATCTCACTCTTGACCAAAGTACGTTCAACAGACGTTCGTTGCGCGTCAGAACTTGAATACCTCATCCCACTCTTTCAGTCGATGTGCAGTAATCCCAGACGGTCAATGAATAATCTCACACGAGACATGAAATTACAGTCTAGGTCAGTAGAAAACAAACGCTAAGCGAGCAAAACAATTCCAAAGTTCAGCTATCGAACTGTCTCGTTTTAAATTTAGAAGTTCATCGAAATAATAACTGAAAAGTTCAGTATATACATTCAGCACACGGAAAACAATTTAAGTGCCATATTGTTGCTCAGAGCTGATCGGAAGCTCTACTACCGGCCGTTTTGGTATATTTCGTCAAAGCGAATTGTATGATACGATACAAGTCAGTCTTGCAGAATGTGGCATTAGCCGATGCTTCGAGTTGGTCGGAATTACACACACAGAAGATCTTCGAGTTGGTAACTACTTCCAATAATACTGTAGGAATGTGAACCAAAACCGTAAAAATAGGGGGCATTCAGTTACAAGCAGATTTCTAATGTGATGTTTGACGTGCATATTATTACTCAGTTGACTTGTCTTTTTCGTCAATCAATTATTTCAGCTACTTAGGTTTTGAGATTACCAACTACTTTATGATATCATTAGGCATACTCTGCTCTTTTATGTGCAGTAGTTTGCCCCTGAAGTTCAATGCTGTGGAAGTGCATCAACTCATTTCTCCAACTCTCTTGGAGTAACTGTGACAGCTGAAAGTCTGAAGTAACCGTCTTTCCGGGACTGTAAAATCACATAAAAACGAACAGATTGGTCAATGGTTATGAGGTGTAAACCCTCAGGTGAGGCGTAAACCCACATATTACACCGCAGTAAAGTGGCCTCTAAAGAAGAACTTCGAATCCCGTAGACCAGAAGCATCCATTTTTTGAGCCTATAGAATTCTGCCCTGTATGGAGCTGCCCGTATCAACCGGCGTAAAAAGTGTTGCGACCCTGAATTCAGTGAACTCATGTCCCTCGTCAATTGTTCATCATGTTTAATGGTTTCGTGAATTCTTTATTATTGATAAATCGACAGCCTATCCCAATAAGAATGAAATTTCAGATTATTTGCTACTGAAGTAACTGGCCACCTTTGTTGAGCCTATTCTACGTGCTTTACATGGGCCAAAGAAGGAACAGCTTGCTTCACCTCACACTTCATTACAGTAGGATGAAGAAATTTTCTAGAAACCCTTTTTGATACTTAGTCTCACCTTTGGTATTCGTTTATTTACCCAAAAGCATATAATACTATTATCCAACTCAAGTAGGTTGGCTTTTGCTCAAAGCTTCTTGTTTTGATACAGTTTCTTACAGGAATAATGTGAAAAAACAGTAATTCATTTTTAAGATGTTCTGAACAATTTCTATCACGGAAACGTATGCAAACTGCGTTTCCACTTACTATTTACCGAAGTACAACAATGCTCTACTCTTCAGTGTGCATTCTTTTACTATCGTAAAAAATGAAAAATTTAACGGACGACTCCGATACCACTTTGATTTCACGGTCATGTATTCCAAAAAAGCCAACAGTTTTTTTCGGGACTTCATCATCAACCGCAACATTGGCAATATAACAGAAAAATAAAACAGTACTCTCCAAGTGTGTACACATCATTTTGTCTTCCTTGTGCTATAATGAACTTTTGGAAAAGTGGGCTTTCGTTTTCCAATAAGCAAAACTGTGTTGAATTTTACCATTTTACTGCTTTTAAAATCATCAAAACCATACCACTTATTAGCTTTGACCTAACCAAGATTTGAGCGAATTAATCATGGTAACCAATGTCAATCGAATTCACTTTGGAACTGACTTAAAGAATACTACGCCAAACGTGTTACTGCCTATTAGTAGAAAACTCACTTGCGTTTTTCACACCCGAAAATTTACCGCAGATAGCGGGAACCGAGCTGGCAACCGTCTGGTTGCCTAGCAGAAGCTCCACAAGTTTAGCTCTGCTATTGCACAAGTAAGTGTTCCATTAGACAACATTAAGTTGCACATCACTTTATATTTGCCATCATTGTTCCGTATAATGTGAAATAATTAGGGGAAAACATTCATGATGGAGATAATCTTATTTGAGTTTCAAAACACCAGTAATTACCCCTTAGTTATGAAAACGAATGAACAATAAGAAAGACAACTCTGATCAATTTACACGTGAAAATTTTAGACCTGGTCTTCGTCTCTATGATTGCGGACCAGTGGGGCAGCATAAAATCAAAAGAAAATGCATCAGAACCACTCGGCTTATCCAACGAAGTTAAACAAAGTTCTCCTTGAAATGTTTGATTTTCAGGAAAATAATCGACCAAAGAAGACAGCAAATAGTTACTTCAAAGATCTCTGAAAAAAATATGTATACACTTCTTGACGTGCTTGAAAGTGTGTGACAGTTCACTGGACCAGGATAAAATAAGAGTTTAGTGTTTGTGTGAATGTAACTCACAGTGCTGCTATGGTTTCGCCGTTGATTGATAAAATAGTCACTTGAAGTGCAAGGATGTAAAGGTGTGCGATTTCAGGCAAACAGTGGTCTACAGAAAGAAAGACTTTTTTGATAAACAGGTGTGCACTCCAAGAGGCAACAAGTCAAAGCCGACTGAACACATGAATAAGTAGGTGAAATGGTAATAGTTCACCCAAAACCAATTGGTCTTGATCTATGAATGTGAAATGAAAACGGATGCTATCTCCTGGTATCCATCGGCTTGAAGAATCTATACAAATCGGTTCGTACCATAAAATGTAGGTAACTAAAGAAAAGTTGAACGCTGTTGATTACGACAACTCGTTAGTTCGGGAGGATAGAGTGGAAATAAAAATACTTTTTGAATAAAATCCAGAAAGGAATAAAAAAACAAACACGTCATCAAACAGTGATGCAAAAAGCATGTGAATGAGTACAGTTGTATATCGAATCATCTTGTCAGTAAAAATTAAAAGTTGCTCCGGTTTGGCTGCAAAACTAGTGAACTGCTGGTGAGGGAAAGGTGAAAATATTGAGTAATACCTACAGAATTCTGTAACATGGAATAAAACCGGAGAATGCTGTTTTTTCACTCTATAGGAAAGCAAATAAGATATTCCCAAATGGGAACAAACGGACAGAAGGAAGTCACAAGCTATTCTGATGCGAATCAATAATTTAAATGTGGAGGGTTCATTTTAAAAAGATTTTCTGGAAGAATTCACCTCTAGAGTTGGGTTCAAATAAAAGTTACCGGGTTATTGGAAACAAAGACATAGATGAGCGCTAACTTGCTTAATGAATCCATTCTTGGAAATTTAGAGTTAGAATTTCAACTCCTATACAGGATATTAGAAAGAAATTAATCGTAGGCGGGTACATGGTACTATTATCATCACCTGTGGTGTTTGAGTAATCTAGAGTATTTGATTACCACTTCGGAGGTCAGAGGTTCAAATCCCCGCAGTCACCGGTTACTTTGGTGGTAGATAGCAATCCACTGTCGTCCGGCTCGTTACCACGCTTGACAAACTGGGACCTTATAAGTATCTCCACTTCAAGTCTCAGGGTTTGTTTGCCGGTCATTCTTAACGGTGCAGCGGGCCTTTTTTGCTATGAGGTATTCACCCCTTCCATTCCACTCATGTGGAATCATGAAATGAAAAATAATGAAAAGCCTACGGAGAGTTCTCAAACTATCATTATTTTCATCGTTATATTTTTTTACAATCAGTTTGCGGGAATGGTAGAGTATTTCACGTTGTGGCTGCGGAAAAAGAAGTGACCGGCAGCTGCAGAATTTGATCCAAGGATCACAATGTTCAGACTCTGCCGTGACCACCGTTCGAATTCCGCCATGTAGATAACGAAGCGAGTTCTTTGGTTGAAGGAATAAACAAGCTAGTGTCTTGAGTTTGATAGCAAACACTTCTTCACAAAATAATGACTTTTCTCAATGAAACTCAATCAAAAACAGTAAAATTAGATATTTTCGAGCATATTCCTTCTTTTTCAAGAGATGTTTTTTTCTATGATGGTACTGCCCGTTTTGTTCCCGCACGTGATAGACACGAGAATTATAAAAAAATGTTAAATCATAATCAGAACGTTACGGTGATTGGACTTGCTTCCGGCAAACATCGAGCTGACTGGTGTTTATCCTGTCCAGAAAGAGGATACGTAAATCAAAAGTTAGTAGAAGACCTTTAAGCGTGGTTTTACAGAACTTCCAAAATCGATATAAGAGGATCGTCTAAGAGGAGCAAAATGTATGGAGTTATGAGAGAATGGATACATAGGCTTTAATGGGCAAAAGAAGTGAAACGCATTGGTAAAGTTTATCAAAAAAGTGAAAATACTACTAGATAGAAGTCAAATAACACCCTATCACAGAAAGCGTTTCATAGATGTCTAAAGTTTTTAACATTGTTTCAAGAGTCAGGAATGTCACAAAACTTCACTTTTCATTTTCATCCGATCAATTTTGCCCATTTTTGCGACATATTTTCCCTCCTTCGAAGAGTGCCTCGCTTTCCGGGTGGATGTGGGATCCCCTAAGATGGACAAGGCACATGTCTTGGTTAGCAGTTTTCCTCATCACGAGCACAAAAATGCTGAAAATAATTTGACGAATACTGCTTATTTTACCGCCCATTTGGAATTAATAGCTTTTCTATTTTCACCCGTTCTATTTTTCACCACTGATTTTTGGAACACAAATAACTACAAAGCTTTGACAAACAATCAGCAACTTATCAAAGATCAAAGCTAAATGCATTAGGCTCGATCAGGCTAATAGAAGAGCTGAACCACATATAAAACCCAGAAAGATAAACAGTGATTTTCACGACTGAGTGATTTATAGCTTGTAAAGGATGTACTTGTTACTGCCGTATAAATTTATACGATCTGAGAGAATTGTATTGTATCACAATGGAGAAAAGCTTGGGTGAGATGCATACTTCTTGTTTTCTTTTGTTAGCAATGTCCTTCGCAGCTAGTGTCGATAAATAACGGAGGCAGATAAAAAAAATGCATGAGAACCATTGTGTTTAATTCGGCTATGATTGATATGGCTTGCTTTTATATTGCAGTGATGGAATATTCTAAAGAGGACAAGATTCTATCTACAATCCGGTGGATGAAAGTGCATTCATTTCACAAAACACTGGACTGATCGAAAATGTGTGTGGATCTCAACGTACATCGGTGGAATAACTGTTTCCGAGATCATTTGAATTTCAGATTTTTCAAACCACTATTCATTAATACTGGGTGCTGTTCTTTTCTGCTAAATGGAACACTAAATCAATGTGCTACCTTTGGTGTATCCAGTTGCACGCATTTTATAAAGATAAGAAAAGTATGTGGCATCATGGAGCAACACAAGACAGGCTATCCGGGCTGGCTCACAACTGTTTGTTTACCATCAAACATGCAACATATCGACTTCTTCTGTCACTGACACGTAAAGAGTAACAAGCCTTTTGTTCGCAATGCGATCCACACTCGACCTTCGGGAACCGAGGGGCAACAAAGGTATTCTGTTACCGAGACTAACCTATGCAAATCAAAACTCCTACTTTTCACGTGGTTATAGTAGCCCAACTCTGAATTTATTCCGGGCTATTCGAACACTATAAATCATGTGATTCCACGCTCAAATCCTCAAGGTTGTGTTATTCTGGTTATTATTTATGACTGTAATTTACATCTTCATGAGTTGGGCCCAACACTTGCATTGTGATGAAGAAAAAACAAGAAATTTGATGAGAACGGATCACTGGACATGGAACTTTGATTAGAATTTATATTCAGTTTTTTACTTCTAAGGCTCCAGAAGTTCCCAAGAGCCACTGCAAAAAATGAAAACAGAAAGCTTTGCAGTGTTCATGACACTACAGTGAATCAAGAGTTTTTTTTCTAACCATCCAGTTCCGTTCCTCCACAGCCACAGAATCATGAAAGTAGCATAACCAACCTCAGACTCCACTTGGATGAGATCTTGGAGATTGCTTTCGCTAGTTTTCTGTCTAGGCTACCGTGTTGGTGCTTGCGTGGATGATAAAGCGGACTTTCTAGTTGTTTGTTTGTTTGTTTGTTTCGATCTCCTAATTCTGCTGCTTATTTTTCAAAACTCACCATGGCCATCCAGGTAAAATATGTTTTCTATTCAACCTGATATTCTTTGGAGGGAATAATGTAAACCACTGATTCACACGAAGAAAATCTACTTTCCCCCAGTCAGTGTAGTGAGCGTGAGTATGATGAGAAACCGTCGGCTTCAATAATAATCGGCGATTGAGTAACAGGCTTTCAAAAGAGCAATCCAATTTCAGCACTCCTTTCTACAGTAGAAACAGCTCTCGAAGAAAATTTGGATGGATCTGCATATTCACGAAAGCCATCGCATAATGTTCGATCGAAGTCAGTCCTACAACTATTTGAATTATTTGAACTCCACAAACAATAACGCTAGTTTATTCTCCAAATTACGGCTGGGGCGACCAAATACTTACCAGTCCAAACAGACCCACGAAGCATTGCTAAGCCTTCATGGTCTACAGCGGATCACTGATGAAATAGTGTGTCAAACTCAGACTTAAGATACTGATTTGTTTCACAATTCGCCAACAATTTTCACTGGAAAACTGTATAAATATTCTTTCGCATCATCTCGTCCCTCTTTCTTGGCCTTACTTCCTTTCAGTACACAACTGAAGACACTATCACAGCAGTAAGTTATTCACTCATTCATTCATCCATTTGTGCATTTATTTGTCTCATTTGAACTTAAATTGCTCGGCGTGCCTTTGAAACAGTAGGCGAACACACACAGAACAAACAAATAGTTTTTTACCTGTCTGCTTTAAGTTGTGACTTGAATAACGCCATATATCCTGGTCATTGTTCAATGAGCACAACAGGTGGTTTCCATCGTACCTCACTGGGGGACTGCGGTTCACAAACTATACCCGTAAATATGGCACATACAGAACCTGAACTTTTGTATGAAACAAAATTAGATAGATAGATGGGTAGATAGATAGATAGATAGATAGATAGATAGATAGATAGATAGATAGATAGATAGATAGATAGATAGACAGATAGATAGATAGATAGACAGATAGATAGATAGATAGATAGATAGATAGATAGATAGATAGATAGATAGATAGATAGATAGATAGATAGATAGATAGACAGATAGATAGATAGATAGACAGATAGATAGATAGATAGATAGATAGATAGATAGATAGATAGATAGATAGATAGATAGATAGATAGATAGATAGATAGATAGATAGATAGATAGATAGATAGATAGATAGATAGATAGATAGATAGATAGATAGATAGATAGATAGATAGATAGATAGATAGATAGATAGATAGATAGATAGATAGATAGATAGATAGATAGATAGATAGATAGATAGATAGATAGATAGATAGATAGATAGATAGATAGATAGATAGATAGATAGATAGATAGATAGATAGATAGATAGATAGATAGATAGATAGATAGATAGATAGATAGATAGATAGATAGATAGATAGATAGATAGATAGATAGATAGATAGATAGATAGATAGATAGATAGATAGATAGATAGATAGATAGATAGATAGATAGATAGATAGGTAGATAGATAGATAGATAGATAGATAGATAGATAGATAGATAGATAGATAGATAGATAGATAGATAGATAGATAGATAGATAGATAGATAGATAGATAGATAGATAGATAGATAGATAGATAGATAGATAGATAGATAGATAGATAGATAGATAGATAGATAGATAGATAAATAGATAGATAGATAGGTAGATAGATAGATAGATAGATAGAAAGTTAGTCAAGGTTTGTTTCTACTAGGCTACTCTAATGGAAAAAAATGAATCAGTTTGATCTTTGTGCTCGTAATTTCTTCCTACTTTCCCATCCTAGAAAAAAATCAAACAGCGTGAAGTTTTCTATTCTCAATTTTTTTAAGTTATTTTTGTCAGTGTTTGTTTTTCTTACGGTTGTGCAAAATAATGTAAGTTTGGTTTATGCTTCTCTGTAGAATGCTGACGACATAGCTAGCATGTGATTGGATGCCCAAGACCTGTCAGTGAGTGTGGGTTAACATATTCGCCTAGTGACAGACTTAACGAAAGAATGGACACAAGCCGAGAAGTAGAAACTGCACACGCACGCACGCCCACACACACACCGATTCACACCCAGCTCATCGATCGCATAGGAGGGTATCAAGGCTCGTTAATGAACAGGTAGACAGAAGCCGTCTTAGCCAATCAGCTATCATTGACCTCAACGAAACTAATGGGTATACCCTGAGGAAACGAATCTTATTTCTAGTCAATGCGGGAACCTAATTAAAACGGCAATGTTTCGGTCTTCTGTATCTCGCGTGGTCTGATATTGCTCCAGTCCCTCAAGGGCTTATCTACGTAATGTGGTCAGTATTACGGGTTCTTTTTGTTTCGAAAAGACCATAGAAAAATCATCCATTGGGATACTTTCTACAGTTTGAGCAATGCATCACCCTAGCTGAAAAATATCAACCTGAATTACATTTAATTTGAAAATCATCACACAGCTCCCAGACGTAATTCGTCGGATCGTGCGTGTGTGCGTGCATAGGCGATTATTCTTAAGTGGTCTACTGTTGTTGGTGAGGCAATGTGGACAAATTGTTGTTGTGTAACCAAGAGAAGATCAACCATCTTGCAAAACAGTACTTCTCAGTCGGCAAGTGTGCCCATACCTGCTGCAACGCAAGGACTAGGGAATTCTAGTGTGTATGAACCATCGGAAAAGACAATCAATGATCTGAACGCGAATGGTTATCAATTACGTCACGAACGCCGTAGTTTACCGGACGTTGTGATCACTTCAGCATCAATGGCATCTACAAAACCGTGTATACTGAAAAAACCCAGTCTCCAATTAGACAGTGAAACCGGCCGGCGACCTACACTGGATGTAGAAACAACAGCGCGTTTGGCCGAGGCTGAAAGCGTTGGTTTTGATGAGGCTGTTGGAGCTGATGCAACACCAATGAAGACGGATTATCGCTCCAAGAGCTTGGGGGCCACGCAGTTGTCAAAACAAATACACGGAAGCCCGCAGACTAGGGCATCAACTAGCAATGCAGCTCATCATAACGATACATCAATGAATAAAAACTTAAAGAAGAACAGCTTGATGCGACTGTCCACCTTAAAAAGATTTCAGAAACATTTACGGAAACTGGGTTCTCTAAAACTTAATCATACTTCCGAGAAAGTGGGATCCGATGGGTCTGAGGATGACCCAACTGTTTCCCTTCGTCGATCAAAAGAATCCCATTTATTAGAGGAGGAAGATGATTTGTCTGAGCCAACATCCGTCGGAGATCGTCTCGGTCAGTTGCCTCCTAAGTCAATGTCAAGGAGTTCTCGACTGGCCGGATATGGTGCTGGTGAGGGAATTTACAAATCAATTAACATAACCGATAAGTTAAATTCCACTCATAGTAGTACAACCGCAGCTGTCCCTCGGCCTGGTGGAATAAGACGAGGTTCTTTGTGTATTTTCAGCCAGGTGGATGAACCCATTGTGACTCCGTTTGCTCAAATCCTTGCTAGCCTGCGGAGAGTTCGTGCGAATTTCATACTCTTGACAAATGTGCACAGTTCAAAAGAGTAAGTCCAATATATATGTTCTTGAAAATTCAGGTTACTTTTTACCTTTTTCGGACTGATACGAATAGATCCATATTTTACTAACATTTAGCGTGAATAGGAACCCCAAATTCGAAACGGTTCAACCAGTGAGCCTGGAAAATGCATGTGGCCAATACGGTATACTTACTTTTCCCATCGATTGCTCTGTGTTTAGCACTGTGTAGAACGTTGTCGGAAGTTAAATCAATTCCATTCCAAGTTTAGGTTTCCAAAGTAACCTTCCTCGATGCAATCAAAATAGAGTAAATTTGAAATTTCACAGGATATTGTTTTCTTGATGCTTTCTGCATCATACTCGGTTTCGATGAAAATTCTGTTATTTTTCTTTTCACTTCTGACCTTTTAAACCTGCTAGTTAAGCAATATTGTTTCCAAGCACATCGAAACTTGTACGGGGAACGTAGAAAACCTGAAAAGGTATGAAACCCATCACCCATTTTGTATAAAATGAAACTAACATTTGGGTTTCAAGCCCAAATTGCATTTTCTGTCTCCTGAAATTAACCGGTAATTTACCCTGCATTCATCAAGTTCAAGAGCGATAGCTTAGTCAGCATGATAGTCCGACAGTTTTGTGCGACATATTTACTCCAATTCTCACCAGTGCCGTGAACTGTTGCCATTAACGTAGTATAATACAGAAGTAGTTCTAATTTTTTGGCACCCTGGATAGTTAATTGCCCGGTATTCTCCAAACATGCTGGAAAGCAAATTGTCACACTAGTGTGGAACTCCTAAATGTTGATATATATGAATTTCCATGTTCGCATGAGATCATGTGACATAAATCTGACAGAAAGTGCTTCCGACCGATTATTTCCCCTCTTATTATTACAAAGATTCGGCACGCGAAGGGTAAACAGGCAACGCCCTATCCTCTCTCACATCCAATACAAAAAGCCCGGTTTCACAGTCAACTGAACTGATTCAGTTTGTGAATGCGCCAGTTTTATTTATTAGATCAGTTTTCGAATATCGCCGATTGTTCACCTTATTCCTAACTAGAGCTTTCCTTTGGTAGGGGTGCCAGGAGATCAACCGAGATCGAGGTTGACATCTTTAATTGGGACAGCTACACCTTCGGATACAATTTATCAATAACGGGAGATTCCTCACATTCAAACACTCTGCTTCATCTGCCGCCGTAGAAAGCTCTAGCCTCGCACCATAACTGACTTTATTCGACTAACATATATATACAGAAGTGAAATAATAGTTTGAAAGCTGGAGCAGAACAAAGGCGTAATAATATCTTGGAACAGTAAAAATATTTTTAAACAATCTATTCAATTTCTCGCACTATCATGAAATTTGTTTCACTGGAATAACAAAAAATACAGTTCATCGGTTAAAACATACTTTTTTATCTTACATCTCAATAAAAATGAGTGTAATGAATTGGGCAGAAAGTTATTTTTTCCCATTCCCATGAGGGTTCTCATTCACGAGGCAAAGTGGGGAAAATGACAATGAACTATATATTCGGTGTATTTTCGACCTGAAACACACATAATCGCCATCACCAAAGACTAAACGGTGAAATGGAAGGAACTTATAAATTATGAACAATGTCCATGTGTCAAAAAGTGATTAGGTAATCATCAAAAATGGTGTTGACTACTTAGGAAAAATGAGAGGTAAACTGTTGTTGTTCTGTGGTTGGGAAAAGAACCAGTGGAACCTTGAACATGGGTTTCGGGGATTATCTGTTCTCGGTTTCAACCCGAAGGTCGGAGTTTTTGGGTCACTCTGAATTCGAGGTTCGGTTTGGGATCAGGGCCAGAACAGTGCGAGTATTTCAACGAAAAGCCTTTTAAGAACAAAGCAATTGACTTAGAAATCCGATCGCTACAGCCTCTGCCATTGCTAGATATCGTTTCTGAGCAACCTTGGGTGTATTCGAAGGGACTCTGTGGTGCGGCAAGGTTGAATTGGATACGGATTTTCTGTTTCCCGTCCTCAGCCAAACTGGGTTTGTGATTTCTGGTCCTTTGAAATAGTTGCCGTGCTGTTCTACCTACGTAAATTACCGAACACGAGCAAAAACAAACAAGTAGGTTGGCTTGGACGAGGTAAGGACACGTAACTTTTCTTTTAGGTTCGTTGAGATTACCGATCACCCGGGGAATAGGGCACATAGTGTGGCAGCGGGAAAGGTGCAAGCGATTGCTTTTTCAAAGACTCTTACTAGTTACTCGCTTTTGTCATCTCCTTCACTGTCGCATGTTTCGCCGTTCTTTCTGCTATGTTCTTCTGAATAAAATAGATAATATAAGAACTAATGCTCATTGTCTCGCTGCCCCATTTCAAAACCAAAGAACACCAATCATTCCCCTCCTTACTTAAGTGACCAAGCAACACCCATTTTGACGACTACGCGGTCATTTTTTATCACACGGACATAGTCTATAACTTACGCGTTTTAAAAATACTAAAGTAACTATGTTAGCTATGAAGATGACGTTGCCAGAGAAAATCCGGTTCGCTATTCGTGTTTTATATGTATCATGAAATGGGATTATTCACTGAAACGGAAGAACCGAATTG
Organism: Fasciola hepatica; assembly: GCA_948099385.1. Classification (NCBI taxonomy): domain Eukaryota; kingdom Metazoa; phylum Platyhelminthes; class Trematoda; order Plagiorchiida; family Fasciolidae; genus Fasciola; species Fasciola hepatica. The sequence continues at coordinate 1,432,309 of CANUEZ040000210.1, read as the reverse complement.
CATTTTTCATACTTCTAACTTTACAACTGCCTTGCTTATTTTGCCTTCCACAGCTTACATTTTACTGAGGGTTTTTCAATTCTGAATAACTGGTTTACAGTAGACAAAAAATGTTTTTGTGAAACGTTTGGAGCATCTCCACGAAGACAATTTTGAAGAAAATATAAACACGTTATTTGCCCCTTGTATGTACACATCGACAACGTCTCTTTTTCATGTTGTGCGCTGTGATTAAAAGAATATCAGGCGAAGCTAAATAAGCTTTGGCTATTTTGTCCAAACATTTAAAGCAGAAAAAGGAACTATCGGAAACGGTTCCAGGAGAGCGTTTACAGTCTAACATTAGACAAATCACCACCTGTTTTCAGGTGCCCAAAATTAAGATAAACATTCCACTGTCTGTCTACTGGCCATATTACGTTCGGCCTAGAACTGTAAATTTGGCTAAATACTTCAAGTTGTCCAAATCCCACTGTTGTGTGCATCTTTTGCACAACTTCATACTGCTTCAGCACGTGTTCGGTGATACGCTAGCTCAACTATCTTCTGATTCTGTCTGTGTATTCGCATACACATGAATACGTAAACAGTGAATGATAATTTTGTTGACAAATGCTGACATCAAGGATACCCCTGTGATCTGCAGAACGTGTACGGTTTCCAATATGAAGAATATGGGTTTTTCTCATTGAGGCGGTGACTTGAAATAAGTTTATCGGCTGAGCTATCGGCTTTTTGATTCGTTGGTGTTTCTTCAACTTCTAAATATTTTTTCGCAAATCCCTTTGGGGAGAAATACGGTCACCGAAAGCATTGTCAGCTATTTCAATTGATTTGTTCATCCCGTTTACCGTTATCTGTTTTCTCAAAGTCTTATTCAATCAACACATGAAAGGGTACTTTAAAACTGTTGATACTGTTAGGCACATTTTTCAGTGATGCATGCCCTTGATCAGTCAGCCACCTTGAAGCCGTTCGGGAGTTTCCATTTTTCTTACTCTTCCATCATATACTTCAACTATGCGAATAATGTTATAATATTTCGGGATGGGGGTTGTAGCAAATTAGAGGCTTCGAACTGGGGAAAGAGGCTAGTGGCTGCGACCGGATTCCAACCCATGACAGGGGAATCTATAGTTCACGATGATTACAGTCAATGAAATAAAATATAATAATTAATAAACTATTTGACAACGGAAAGAATATTCTGATTCTCTTTATAACTGCTGAAGATTTGCGGCTTTTAATGTACTGACATGAATAACTGAGCTGTTCTTCAAGGCTGTTATTTTAAAAGACCAAACTTTTGATACTCGCAATATGAGCACTTATTTGTACGATACTTTCTGCAATCAGTATGACTCGCACTAAGAAGGTAACTTTGTTTCCGCATAACATTTTGGGAGCTGCCAAACAAAATTCAGCACTTATGAACAGAAATCAGACATCTGTCTGGCACATCCAGGTAGTCGACCAACTGTACGGTTCAAATTACAAATTTGAGGTTTGGAATTGAACACAAAGCCTGCAGACGTGTGGCTGGTGCCAAGCGCGTACGTATGACTAGTGTGTGTTACCCTTTTTGTGTGCCAACAGTAGAACAGTGAAGGCAATAGCAGTGATCTGTGGTCACTGGCTTGAAATTCTTTTTTTATATCTTGTTCATCAAAACAGATAGAAAACATAAATTGCGAGATGCAAGCATTTCTTTTAATCTTCTCAGTCACGTACGTAAAACATGCGATTTCGTGTTCAAATGGAGCACAGAGCAAAACAATGGAATAGGTAGTGTCAAGCGAAGTTAGGAAACCATCCGGTGAACTGGATTGGTTACCGCCACGGCAGGCACACATTGTGGGTCAAACGTTTCTGTGCACACAGTGGGGGCCTAAGTCTACTTATCCACACAGCCTCACAAAAAGCTAGAAGCTTTGGGTTCCGATTCCATGCAATCACTCGGAACGCTTGACCCGGATCAATCCGATGACGAAAGGTCACAAAGTGTTTCGCGATCGATGAAGCCGGGTTTCTAGTTCTCGTCTGTTGTCCGGGTGGAGGATGACTCATCGACTGCACTAACCACTTCGGTACATGCTCCCCCATTCTTTGACTGAGGCAACGATCCGTTCTGCCTATGTAGGTGTCACCGCAGCTGCAGGTGAACTGATAAATGATGTGAGAGGCATTCAGGTTCGCGACTCTGTTTGAATGTGCTTGTAGGTTTAGTCGTTTGGTGGTTTGCGAAATCTGCAATTCAGCCGCCAAGTAGGTGCGCTTTAGTGCACACTTTAGATTTTGGCTAATCCGACTGAACAGATAATCCCCTTTAAATGGCAACACTAGAGTAACTCGTTTCTTCTCGACCGTGTCGACTCGTACGGTCTTAGGCCTTTCTCTTTTGTGGATCTCAATGAACTTATCCAAGTATCCATTGGCACAAAGAGTTTGGGATAAGAACTCTTCTTCCTTTTTCAGTTGGTGTACACTGCAGATTTTACGCGTTCTGTGGAACAAGGTTTTGACCAAGCCCCTTTTGTAGGCAACTGGAGCTAAACTGGAGAACTGAATATATTGTCCACTCCATGTTGCTTTACGATGGATCGTTCCATCTGCACTTTTTTACCATGATATCCAAAAAAGGGAGGCTGCTGCCACTCTCTGTTTCACATGTGACTGACAGATTGGGATGAATGGTGTCCATTAGGTTGAAGAACTTAGTATCCGTTCTTCCTCAGTAAAATCAAAATATCATCGACATAACTGGATGATATTCTGATGTACATTTTTCTCAATCATTCCCAAAAAGATATCTGCCAATGTGGGTCCATGAGGGCTACCCACTGCCACACCATCAATGTGTTTGTACGACTGTCCTTCAAAATCAAAAAGTATGTTTTCTGTACATAAGGGAATGAGGTCCCGTATGTATATAACAGGAATCGGTAACGTGGGTTTGAGTGTTGCTACCACGTCGCACAAATACTCTACCGTTTTTTTAGGGGTATACTGGTGAAAAGTGAATCAACATCAACGGAAAACACATTTTGGAAACTCACGAATGTTCGCTCCAGTATATCTGATAGTTCAAATGAGTCCTTCAGACAGTGTGATGTCATGTGCTTTCGGATGGGAGATAGAATATCCATGGTTTTGCTCTGTGCTCCATTTGAACACGAAATCGCATGTTTTACGTACGTGACTGAAAAGATTAAAAGAAATGCTTGCATCTCGCAATTTATGTCTTCTATCTGTTTTGATGAAATGGATCAAGGGGACCCAATGTTTCAAATTGTTAATATCTGTTCAGAAGATAGGTTCGATGTGTACCTGCCGACTTTTCTGCCTTCATTCCTCAATCAGAAATTAAAAACAAGTGTAAATACCATTACCGATCATTTTATAATGAGCACTGTATACATTCAGTTGTACTAAAAAAGTATAAGAAAGTCTGTTGTCGATGTAAAGCCCTGAGCAGTCACAAGTTCTCTGGGAACTTCCGTTTTTCCTAAGGCATGCAAAAAACTCTAATGATTCGGAAAAGTGTTGCACAAAGCCCAAAATATTTGAAAATCCTCTGCGAATAAGAGTAATGCAATACCGTTTGCCTTTTCCAAAGTGTCATCTCACTGAGAAGGACGTATCATATCGTGAAAAATATTCTTCAACTCTAAGACCTCAAAGAAAAACTCCACGCTTTCTTATAGCGTGCATGGAGAATATAATAACGGTATTCACTTGAGCCGATAATGGTTAACGACATTTGCGTCACGACTGAAACAAACAGTAGAGTCTTGAATGTACCTAGGGCATATATGGATGCATAGAACTTCTCAGAGGAGCGCTACCGAGTTCGAGCTTATTTCCGCACATGTTCCCGGTACTCGTTTCTCTTCTCACCTGCATACTTGTTCATTTCAAAGGTGTTTCGTTTAAAACAGTCACAATCGTTCATCCGTCTGTACACTGATTAGGTGCAGTATTTAGAATAACGAACAAAGCTCCATCTTTCCCGAGGTCTGCTGTGACCAATCCACAAAGAACAATCAGCGAATCACAGTTTTCTGGTTGGCACTTGTCCGACGGGCATCTACTCACACACTTCTGAAGCTGGACGGAGAACATGATAAATAAGACCGTGTCATCTGACAATCTGGCCGGCACGAAACGAGTGACATCCGTGGAACCAACGTACCACAATAATTTTGTGCGTGCAAGCCCTAACTGGTTTGATTATCTAGATTTCCTGTTATCGTACAAGTGGAAACAACCGCGAATAATTTTGTATTTTGACTTATTTTAGAAGATATACAATATCAATCAAGTTACCGCACAAAGACAAAGAGTAACAGTAACTGACAACTGATAAAATATTAACCATCTAGTTGCTGTGAACATGATCTAACAAGTGATGCTTTACATTACACAACAGACTCCCAGTTTTCAACAAACTCACTGCCCATCAAAAGAAAATAAGTTTGGACGATGAGGATTCATAAACCAGCTTAGTGCATGAACTTGCGGTTGCCCGTAATAAGAAAACTTTTTCATTCACTTTAAGATATGAAAAACTGAGACTTATTATCACTATTTTGTAAGTGAGGAAAGTAAAAATGCCGTTTTTACATAATTTTATCTGGAAGTGTGTACTAATCCCTAGAGAAATTCCACTACGAATAATTGAGTGAATTTCATCAGTAACTTTTTCAAAACTAATAATTTTAAGGAATAAATGATAAGCAACAAATGCACCCAAGTCTGGTAATATCATTCACGCATATATTTGGACAGAGGACCAAACTGCTGTGTATCCACGAACGTATGTGATTAATAGCTCACTGTACCAGGGATTCAGTAAAAGCTCCATGAAGGACTTTCTTCCTACATTACTTTTTCTGAAAAGTCTTATAAAAAGTGTGTTTCCATCCTTTATATAACAATTGTACACTGAAAAATAATTCACCATATGTGACTGGTAGAATTTGGCTCTAGTGTCCGGTTTCGGTAGAAAACCCATAAGCAGACTTTATTTTCAGCACGTATACAGTCTTACCCAACAATAATCAGAGCTCACAATTGGGAACAGTCACGTCTTCTAGGCTATGCTTTTTTGTAAACATTAATTATGCCAACTTTTTCTCCTATCTGAGCTTCACAAAACAATTCCCTTTGCATTTCGGAAGTTTCTGGTGACCAACCTTTTGATTTCAACTTTACTTCCTCCCTGTCTCTATTCCATTATTCTTATTATTGTGCAGTACAAAGCAATGTGCTTTACATTGAAAAAAGACTACAAATAAAAAAGTAGCAGGGTACAGTTCCAGGATTTTTTTACTGTAAGACAGATAGGATTCCTGAGAATAGAGGTACGAGACAGTGTGAGGGGGGGGGGGCAAGCATTTTGATTATTTTTGTCTGCCGCAAACGAGAAAAATTACCATTTTGTGTGCTCTATGGCAGATGAAATATTGCAGCTGGGCAGCTGGAAGTGACAACTGCCGTAGTCGTTTCAATGTGAGCTTTCAGTCCGGCCGATTCCACCTTGAAATCTCATTTTCTGACCCGCATGCATATTGTTATTTTTCACGTTCACATTCGAGAAGAGCCAACGAAAGCCGTGTGTCCTTCATCTTGTGTCTTTCTTGTTCTGGTGAAGTAGATTAAATGAATGCCAACCCTAAAATTCATGAAAAAAATACTTGTTCTTGTGTGGTCTGGTTTAAATTAATTTCCCATTCCATTATATGGACGTTACGATAAATTTACCGCTATGATTCAAATGCTTTAGATCGAGACAAACAATTTTTCCATCGGTTTGTTCTGAAGATTGGGCCAATGATAGCAACAAGTCGGTCACTGTACATATCGTTGTTGTCGTTTTTTATTATTTGTGTTGTTGTTGCTGTGCCATTTTTCTGGAAAACGTGGAAAGGTCCTGTCCCAAATGGTCGATACGCTCATTGAACCAGACAACATATCATCCATGGCCTGCATATTTTTGTTTTTCTAATTTCGGTTATTAGAAGTGAACTGTATACTTTAGGTACGTCATTCAAACGGATCGATAAATATGAATCTATAACTAACTCAGACTAGCAAATTTGATCGGGACTTTACGGAAACAAACGTATAACATGGTGTGCAATCAGCTAGAGAAACATCCACAAGCGTTTCGTGTTCGATCGATAAGCTCAACGAGTGCTGACTATTAAGAACGAAAGGCTTTTTACGACTGTCAGTCAAACTGTTCCACAGTATATTAATAGCATAATGAGTGTTGTACATTATTGTAGGTGCAATTTCATGTTAAACAGTGCACGCCGTAGTTCACAAGATGGAAGATTAGCGACTGTGCACCAAAAGTATCAAACGGATGTGATGATTAACAACAACTTTGAACAACGAATGAGCATTTGCAAAAGAGAAGTTGATGGTGAAACGTAACGGATTACTACGATTTGTTTTTTAAAGCGCACAGACCGCGCGATTTGTAATTGGGTTGTTCACTCTCATAAGTTTCTGATCTCTGAGCTCCGGGATTTCGCCGCAAACGTTTCACAACCAGTCGAGGTAACATCTGTTTAGTGAGCAGTTCATCTCGGCTGTTGGCGAAACGTTTTTATCTGGGCGAAAAGCTCACAGTTCAAAAACATATGAAAACCTCCAAACTGAGCTGCAACCGACACCAGTATTAAAAAAACACTGAGTAACACTGGCCGTTCCCAATTACTCGTATAATGAAAACCAACCTAAAGTTTAGTAGGTAAAATGCGACTGTGCACTGATGTTTTCGAATACCCGGCAGTCGAAATGAGCTTAGCTATTGGACGAATCCATTTTCAGTGGTCAAACTGTGAACAATACTTTGGGTAAGAGGGTAGTTACTGAGAGGCTAACTTCTCACAAGTGCTTACACTGATCAACATACTGTTCTCCCAAAAGCAAACTGTGATTTCAGCAAACTTTTCGCTCTTGTAGAAACAAGATTCAACGAATAAATCTGGTTTGACGAAATAACCTTTAAGAGAATAATTTCCTCAGCCGACATTCTTATGAATCAGCAGTGAATTTAAGACAATGTGTCATCATTGTTCCCTACCGGTGCACGGTTTGATCATTTGATATCCACAAACGCAACAGTCCAAGTTATATTTTCTTGTGCTCCGGCGTCGTTATCCGCCAGACTGGTAACAAACGCCAATGGTCGATCAATTTTCGTAGTCCTCTCTCTATGGACTCATTTGGGATTTTATTTTATTCAAAACGTAAGGGAGAGTCGAAAGCAGTCAAAAAAACTTGGGTCCTGCATATCGGTCTCGCTGAGAAAGCTCTGAAGAAAAGACTCCAGGAAAGAGTGCACATTTTCGATTTTCACGTTCATTTTTATGCTTATAGGAAGAATGGGATCATAAATTAGTCAACGGAAAAATAACACTCACAAACAAAAACAGTGATCCTTTTGTGGACTTTCAAAATGGTTTATCAGAAAACACAGACGGTCAACCTCATCACCTTAGTTAGTCGAGCTCAGTAGAATTATTCCACAACATTCCGACATACGTTTAGTCTAACACATCAAAACAAATATCCGGATTAGTAACAACAAGACTTCTAAAGCCTAACTGAGAACAAATTGATGGGGCCTTGTCAACGCCAAAGTAGCATCTATGGGTTAAACTTGATGTGGCCAATCATGCAATAAAAGTGGCCTGTCGCTTTTTTGCACCGAGTCCACTTGACTCTCTGTAGACTACGTCATACAAGCAGACCCTTGTGTGACGAGTAGTTTTCCTCTCGTCACAGTGATATGTAAGTGTTGTCGTAATAAGAAATCAATACTACTGGCTAGATCCTACGAACCGTTCAGGTGGTACTTTGTCCTAAATAATGCTGACAAATTAAATCGTTTATCCTCTCAAATTAAGAAAACCCTGTCGCGTTCATGGGTTGTCCTCGAAAATACAGTACACTGGAGTGACAAACGTGTCTCACAAAGGCTCGTGAATTTGTAATCCTGAGCCGAATGAAACTCAGTAGCAACAATTAAAGTACACCGCGTCCGCTCTCACAAGGTGTTGTTTTCTCAGTTATGCCCAGATTACTGTCCTTGCTGAATTAATTTGAAACTGGAATATTCCTAAAGCTTTCCGTCTGGATCCTCCAATCTGATTTCAAACGTGGTCGGTAATCAACCGTCAATTCATTTGGCTTTCACCTAGAAAGTCAGAATCGACGATTTTTACTAAGGGGTCCTCATTCTGTTGGCTATTTGCCCAATATTAGCCGGACAAGTTGTGTTGATGATATCGTCCTTTGCTCAGTAAAGTTAGATAGAATATAAACGAAACAGAATGTTCATTTAGTCTTTTGATTCAAATTTCTGGTCAAAAGAGTTCGCAGATGGGAATTATACTGCCCTTTTACTCAACTTGAGAATTTAATAATGGAGGTTATTCGGGTTTTTCAAAAACTTATTCCTCACCGATAACCACTAGCTCCGGTACGATCAGTGATGGCGATGGTACTTGAATTACATGGAAGAGAACATTTCCGGAGTTAATTCCCTTTGAGTCGTTCATTTTCGATTTGTCACACTGTTCTTTTTGACCAGTTGAATAACCTCCTTGTGTCCGGATCACTTCATTGTGGCAATGGTTCATTCGAGGAATATTTGGGCTCAGGATCACGACTTGTGATATCGACTACTGACAGTCGGTAATCTCAGACAGTTGCTGCTAATAATAACTGAGCCTTTCGAAGGTAGGACTGAGTATAACATTTTAAAGCGGTAGATATTCCTTGTTTGGAAAAAAAAGTTCAAAACCTACACTTTTGCCACAATAATTCACGCGGTACACTATATGGCAGTAAAGTGACAGATAACAATGTTTCCGCTGATTTTAGCTTGGTGTATGAGCAGGTAATTCAAAAAGGAAAGTTCGAACTATTCATTTTCGAAGTGTAGTGTGCAAGGATCCGTGACCTGCCGGGAGTTGCATGTATTTAATCTGTAGACCACTAGGACACGGAAAATTCGATGAGCCCAGAGATTAGTAAGTGTTTATCGGGAACTCGTATTTCAAATTATCCATCACCAGTAGTGCATCCTATAGCCTGACCACTACATTGATTCCCTGAAAAAGAATGATGTACGCACTGTTGCACAGTCACTTACCACACACAAGTCAAAAGTATTTGGTTTATCGGGACCTTTCGACTGGCTGGCCATTTCACAAAATCGTCATCGACCACAGCGCATCAAAATCACTCATTTACCAAGGCCTCCCATTTTATTCGATCCCGCTTGGAGGGTTGCCACTGGATAGTACGCAGGGAACAGTAATCCTCTGCAAAAAAGCTAATCTCGTTTGATCTGAAACCTTAAAATATTGGGTACCTTCATGAGCCCAAAGCTCGGAAAGTGTCTCAATAGGTCCCCACGCCTAAATTAATTGAACACTAAAAAGGCTGCCTGCAGACTGCTTAATACACAAGAATCAAATGACTCATCATCTTGTTGTGATATTGGTACGCATGTCTGAAAATTGAACAAAACAACGTTGTGCAACTGTGTACTTAAGTTGCTGAAGCTGAAAGTCTTGGCAAAATATCCTGGTAAACCTCGAAGTCATTCTTACCAGATTTTCCCCAAGCACAGTTCTAGTCGGCATAGTTCTGCTCTAGTTTCATCTGAGGAATTTCGTTGATACTTTACCTCCCGGTTTTTTCATGCTCTTGACGGTCAGACTGCCATGTAAGCCTGTCATTTTCACCGGACTGTGTGTCATATTCGCACATAAATGCGATCAACCTTTGATTTCATCACTTCAGTCTCCCAATAAAAATTAGAACTTGTCAGCAGAGGGGAGAAAAATGATACGTAAGTGACCAAACGGAAGAGTATATTGGGAAAACCGGGAATGTACTTGTAAGCGTACGCGCATATCTGACTGCGAAGCCTCCTCTCCAGGTTGAGTACCGTGGAAGGCTTTCAGCTGACTCAGTAACGTCACATTTGCCGCCTATGGATGAAAGTCCATAAACTCCTTGTTAGCAAATTATCGATTTTGCACTCTGTTTTAATGTCGGCTTTTTCAGCCAGTTTCTGAGATCTTCCTGGGGACGGGTTCATGATACCACGATATTTTCCCGGGTTTTGAGCTTATTAACTCTAATTTGATTATCTTCTGTACTCACTGATCCAGACAGTGGGTAACAGCTATGAATATCAGTAATAGGTTTACTTATTTGCTTTTGAGTTCCTCGGGGCCTTGTATAAATCGAAAGCGAATGTTACGCAGTGAGTGAAGCTGATGGTGTTTATATTTGGCTCAGTTTAGGCTGGGTTCAAATTGAAATTGTTTTATGTCTCACACTCTAGTGGCCTTGTCTCCAGTCTGGTTCTCATGATTACCCTTGATGAATTCTATCTGACATTTTCCTTCCTTCCCGTGCCAGACAGTGTTTAACCTTTGTTGACTAGTGGTAGTGACGAAACTATTTTACCCTCAAAAGTCTCAGACCTGTAGGTCCATGGATCCAATTCTCCCACCGTCGATCACTTCCATTTCGGCAGTCTCCAGCTGTTCGCGACCTTCTGCTTGAAATGTAGTGTCATCATCTAAAATTAACGAAAAAGGAGGTAAAAAGTTTTTATTATTACTATCAATAGTATTACAGTGTTAAAATATGGAAGATAGTTTCATTCGGACAGCCCATACATTATCTTCGCAGTATATCGGACGAAGGATTTCGAAAGATAAAATCGTGATCCGTTGTTTTTGTCGTTAGTGGTCTCAGTGGCTTGCCCCAGTGCAAGTTTTGTAGTGTAAATTGTGTGGCTCCTAAAAGGCAAAACATAATGTTCCACGCAAATGCTCAAGCCGACGGTAGACACCGAGGCTTTGAACCAATTTTAAATTATAGAAACCCTTGTAGAAATAATCTGTATTGGCTCTCCGAAAGTACTGTTGTATCCATTTTCCAAAACTGCTTTGTAAGCATCATCTGTAGTAGGAAAAAGCAATTTTGTCTGCAACTGTATCTGTCGTTATCCATGGAGATAGCATCTTCACTAATGAATTCAAACCAAAATTTTACATAAGCTGCTAGACAAGACTGTTTCACCAACTCTAACTCGTTTTCAAGTGTGTTTGCTTTCGACAGCGAAAATGGTTGGTCAAGCAGGGTATATGGGGTCAGGACGGTTTCAAATATGACTCTATTTCCGAAATTTGCCCTCGGTCGTTTACATTCCTTACAAATCAACATAAGCACAGTGTTAGCATTGTCCAAGCAGGGCAAACTGGGTTATCGAAATGTCTCAGTTTTGCACACCACGGTAGAGCGATTCGGAGAGCAAGTTGCCCATCGACACCAAGCATGTTTGACAATTTATTTTATGCATCTATTCCGAGCCCGTTTTCGACTGACCCAGTTACCTCTCCATGAGGACGACTATTGTTCTTCGCCGCCCCCGTTGCTTCGTCTCTGCATCGTTATGCTTCACTACCCCCTCCCCTTCTTCCCCGGGAGAAAAGTCCCACTGAAGGAGGTCAGGAGACTAGTGAGAGCTTGGTAAGGACAAACAATGAATGAACGCATCGTTGCTCATTAACCACACACAACTGAAATTGTCTCAAACCGAATGAATTATTATTTCATTCTCTACTGTTGTTTGCTTGCAGTTGTGTGCTTTTTCACCGTGGTCGACTGTCTCATCACGGTCGAGTCGTTCAATTCACATCAGGTTTATAGATTCACGCATGAACGCCCTCAAAAGCGGGGACTGCGGATAGTATACAAAAACCACGGAAACAAACAAAAAATTCGGTTTGACATTTAACAATCATTGCAAAAATCGAGTGGAATCCGTTCGTCTCAATTCAACGACTTCATTCCAGACAACCATCGAGTGGAAAGTTGAGACAACTATTGCCTCATGACTCGGATAATTTTAGTGAAGTATTGATAATTTGAATCTTATTTCTATACAACGCAGAACTTCAAAAGTAATCTTCACGTTCAAACTCCGATACTTCGTCGAAAAGTTTTTTCACCTACTGATATTTTATATTTAAATTTGTATTCGAATGGGCAAAGTCCACAAACGACCACAGTGGAAAACGACCACTGTAGTGGTTTTATGAACGGTGATATCCAGTTCTTTACAGATAGTCCGTTCCACTGGAATTGTAATGAAGACGTTATCATAACCTGTACAATAATTTCAAATTGCAATGACTTTATGATCAGTTACGAAATCAATGTTACCAGACACCCATATCTTTAATTCAGTTTTTGCCAATATCCACGAAGAGGTTCATCATGCAATATCGACGTTCAGCTCACCGTAAAAATCATAAGCTGTCTGTACAGCTAATCGATTTCGTTAGCAATCGTCAGCTGCCGTACACACTGCAAGCCCCAACGGGAACCCGAGCCTGAAGCGCGTGATTGGGAGTCAAATGCGGTACTAATGGGCTATGAAAGCCACCTCACCAAGGCTGCTATAAAATCAAAGCCACACGATATATATATCCCTACAACCCAAAGAAACTAACGTAAAATTTGGAGGGAGAACTATCCTACCACTAAAGACATGAGTAGTAGATAACGTATTATTTTCACTCACGACTGTCTTACTTTGCCCCTCACATAGATGTGGATAGATACATACGTAACGGTCAAATTCTTTACTGATCTTTTTCACACAGGTTGTACACAACAAGTATTTATTGTCTTGTTGACAGTAGGTCTGTAATACTGAACGAATTGGGTGATTTTAAAGTAAAATAGAAAATCACACCTATATTATTACGACGTGTGTTCTGACACCATTCGATAGACTGCTTATTCTCACTAGCACACGATGCGTCAGAGCTTGTCGAGTACCGAGCCCACGAAACCATGAAGGAAGAGGCAGCCGATCGATAGAATGAGACGTGAATCCTGTCAGTGGTGTTTAGACCTCAAATCTTGGTCACCCACACCAGTCAGAACAATACGTTGTGTGCAGCAACTGGGTACATGGACCAAAAACCCGTATATTCACAGTTTTTGATATTAAAACGATATGATCCAAAATCAGAGTGGTCCCCTTAACACAGTTATTGGGGCATCACAGAACACCACTAAGTTCCGAGTAGTCTTCTCAAATAAAGCTGAGCATATTTTATTTGATATACTATGTATTCTCACACACTCACAGACAAAAGGTAATTACAGTGAAACAGAATTTATTCGTGAAAGGAAAATGGCTGCCCGCTAATACGATATAGTGCATAGGTTTTCCAAAACCACTCAGAAAAGCACAATCAAAGGTGCTGTAAATCTTTTTCTCTTCTCTGTGATCTTGTTGGTGCACTCTTTCATATATCGAGTGCGGAACAGTTGTGCGTGTGTTATCTACTCTACGGAAAGATGCACACAGAGCGTCGTAAACGATCCGTTCGTCTGGTTTATCGGTACGCGTGTTTTTAGTGTGTCAACTTTATAGGTTTCTGTCTTAAATAAATAGAACTAATCGATACTAATCAGAGGAAAGCGTAAGTACAACAACCGCGCTCTTCTGACTTGACCACAGTACTGAAAACCCTAAAAGTAGCCTAAGGTGTATCCCATAGCAGTCGAGACGGTAATTAATAAGCAAAATGATTCACAAAAGTCCGGATTTTCTGCCACATAAAAGCCTACAGTCTCCAGATTATTCGTATTTTGGAGGAGGGAATCCGAGCAAAAACTTGACGTTATTCACGCTATGATAATCATACACTTTGTCTAAACTTATTACACCGTTTCTTATCTGAAAAATGGTTTGTAACAAAGTGTAAGGACATATATCACCATGTTCACATCTCTTTTCGCCTCTACCCCACCTCCGCCAGGGGCTTAAGTGATACAACCCAATATTAACCCGTGTGCTCCTATACTCAATTCAAAATTAGGATTTTTCTACAGGAAAAATTACCACGACAAAATGAATGAATTCGTCTACAAAACTGGCTCGATTTTCTAGACCTAAATCTCCTCTAAATGATTGGTGTACAATGCCACTGCTCCTAGTGTTTTGCTCTAAGGTTTTGATTTTCAGTACAGATATTCCGTGGTCTGGTAAACGGTGTTCTGACTAATTTAATTTTGTAAGTCATTAGTGCGACGCTAGCAAACTGTGCATACCTTCTGTTCGAAGCTACTTTACAATAAATTTTCCGATGCAACGGTCCACTCAAATGCCTGGTCATTACGATACACATGAAGAGGCAACCTGTCGTGTTCTCCTTCGTGAGAAATAGATGGATTAAGATGAACAGGGCATTATGAAACACTTCTCACTCAGATAATCCTGAATACCACCAACACGTTTTTCGTACAGATGAAATGGGGATGTTTAACCATAGAGTTACTTTTTGGTTATACGTAATCATATTTTTACTAACATTGGACCCAGAGGACCTGTCATGGCCATTTCATTGGTCGGTTTATTGTTTTTCCCATAACCATTAAAATGAATATTCTCCGTGCATAAACTAACTGATATCCCTTTAGGCAAACCTTTAGTTAAAAATCCATTCCTAAAGTACAATCTAAAATTAATCAAAATAACAAGAATACCCATACCAAGGCATTCTATTTTTCTGGTTTCTGAATGAATTATCTCTGACAAGACTGTAGCCTGGCTAAGGGGTGCTTTTTGTTGATTATGTGCAACCCATTGACGAAATGAAGTGATAGGTAATGGCTATTTCCTCATCTTCATCTGTCAACATACCAAAGGTGGCAGAAACCAAAATATTGCTGAACAAACCGATGCTTGAGTTTATTGCTAAATGTGCACATTTCAACTTGAATTTGTTTTCTTATTCCGATCCCCAAGTTTCGCTGATAATATAGGCAACTGAAGTGCTTAATCAAAGTTGCTCTCTCGGAAAATATACCAGCTTCGAAAACAGATATCATAAAATATCATAAAAATTGTGCATATATATAAATATATATCTGCAAAATGTGGTGCTAAATCGTGCGTTAGGCTAATTGATTGTTTCCATTGTGATCAGGATGGCTGCGATGATATCCGTAATGGAAGCTTGCCAGGTTTTCGTATACGCTGTCAGTTGGCAACGTCCAAGAAGACCGGTTCGTTCAGTTATTATTGCACTACACCACCCCGTTTAATGGACATGCAGTTACGGTCACGCCGCTTCATTTGATTCCGGTCGGTGACATGGTAACCATCAAAAGCAGCTGATCACTTTTTGTTCCGTGTGCTAGGCCATACGAGCACTATATTGTCATATGTGTTGTACATACAGCTGCTGA
This sequence comes from Fasciola hepatica, assembly GCA_948099385.1. Classification (NCBI taxonomy): domain Eukaryota; kingdom Metazoa; phylum Platyhelminthes; class Trematoda; order Plagiorchiida; family Fasciolidae; genus Fasciola; species Fasciola hepatica. Next base: position 1,416,994 of record CANUEZ040000210.1, on the reverse strand, counting down.
ACCTGTGCCAAAGTTTGCAACTCTCCAATGTACGTGTTCTGAGCAACTCGCAGTTTCCGTTTAATCCAAATCAAAGCCTGTCATTCAAAGTTAATCGATGGCATCATCAAGGTGACAAACTATTTGGTTACTTCAACCAGCGGAATGTTAGCACGCAGAGAAACACCATACCTTCTAGTTGAGAGCAGTAAAAGATAAAAAGCGTTGCCCTACTAATATGGCTTTGTGAATACTATGCACAGATCCAATTTCAGGACGCGACAGCAAAATATAATTTCTGATGTATACATTGACCATTTTATTTATCTTGAACAAGAAATAAGATCAACCCTTAAAGCTCATTTGAGCTGCACAGTTAGCTTTTGGAGGTGAATAAGGGATCATATAATGAGCATAAACGAACAAATATTTAATTTCTTGGTCACTTCGCCAACATTCCGTTGCACAATAAATATTCCTGTTATTTCATTCAAAGCCTGAATAAAAAAGGGATTGATACACCAGTTGGGATTAGTATATAATTCGTAAAAATGAATGACAGTTGAAGACCAAAACTACAGACCATATAAAAAGTATTTCAATCTGATCCGAAAGTGGGAAGGATATGGCACTATTATTTTACTACGTCGTAATTGATAACCGTTGAAACCGACTATTTATGGAAGTGACAGATCTTCCTTTACCTATTTCAAAACATCACGCTTAACTTGGATTATTGTGTCCACTTCCCTCAGTAAAAGACACCAATAAAATAATGATAATGAAATTTAGCAGAAAAGAATATTGTCCCACATTAGCGTTGTATTCTTCGATTTCCTTGTATGCAGTCTGTTTAATCGTGATCGCGACGAATGCTTTCCATTCTGTAGGCATTGCTGCTAAAAAAAAGCAAGCGATTCGTAAATCAAATATGATATAAAAGTTTATTGGCACTCAAAGTATAATAAAATAATTGAGATTTTCTAGTTTTCAGCAAGTAGTGCATCACTAATTTTAAAAACTACCCAGGAAAAATATCAGTGAAGCATTTATTCAAGTTATCATTTCTTACGGAAAACGAATATTCTATTTAGAAAATGAATGCAAAGTAATCTTACTGAGTTCACTTTTTCCAGGTTTTGCTGTGGTTCGGTGTAGTCTTTTTCAAACTCCAACTTTATTCAAATCTATTTCCATCCAAAAAGAACAGCGTGTTCCGAGTCTGTCATACTTTGGCGTCCAGTTTGCTTGTAACCGTTGAACTCGACGGATAATGTGAGTGTATGCCATTCCGAAATAATTATTTAATTTGGTTACTCCAAAATGTCGATATAGAAAACGTAATTGTGTTTCAATAGGCACTTTAAATCACTAATAAGAAAATTCCCGTCTTATCATAATTATTTATATGCTACGCTGTATTGGAAACACTTACGTTGATGTCGTATATATCCCAACAGTAGAAGGTTGGAACCACGTGCACTGAATCAAATAGACACCGTGAATTCTAGAATTACAGCCCCTGAACGCAGTGTGGCTCAACCTCAGATCTCCGGTTAATCTCTATGTGGTATTGATAAAGAACTGCTTGTGAACTATTTGCAACAAATCTCACATTCGCAACCTTAAAATAATTTGGCGTTCCTAAACACGACTCTCAGCCGGCTCACCCGCTCAAACAGATTTCCCGACTGAACCTGGAGGGTGAATCTACAACTTGTCTAGCGTAAAAATGACTCTTAATTTGAAGAAAGATTCATCACTCGAGTCTAAGTTTTGTTGCCCACGGAGTAAGGAGAATCAGATTAAGATAGAAGTTCCTTTTGAAAACCTGATAGGATAAACAACAGATCTAGCCCCCAAATTGCTAACTGATCTAAAACGATTTAAGAGTTCGCCAGTCATGGCCTGTACTCAATATTTTCGATACCAGGTTAGAAATCTTAATCCGTTGGCCAGAAGACATATCGAAGAACCAAAGAAACTTCAATGGAGTAGACAACTTATCCTAAGTCCTTTGGATAAAGATGCTGGCATTGTCATAATGAATCGATGCGACTATATAACGAAGTAATCACAACTCCTCAGCGATGAATCAAAATTCACGAAAGATGCATCAGTAAAAGACCAGATGGACCATGCTGAGAAAGAAATGACAGATGTACTAAAAACTCTAGGGCTCTTTGAAAAAATGAAGGCTGTAGGTTCAACCATACCGCAACTTTATGGACCACCCAAGATCCACGAAGCAAGCTAGTCTCCGTGTCTTATTCGTTCCATGACTAGCTCAGCTTATCATAGCACTGCGCGATGGCCATCACGGACACAAACGTCGACAAAAGACGATGTTTTCCCCAAATGCTGCCTCTCGGTTGACAAACGTGTCACTGGTGGAAAGGCTGAATTTCATATTTTCAGTTATCGAAGAAAGACAACTCCCGATAGAAGACCCGACAGTAAACCCTAAAGAACTGTTACCGAAATGCACATTACAGGCACAGTTTCTCTTTCATGGAACATTTTGTCGACAAAAAGACGGAGTCCCAACAAGACTTCTGCTAGGTCCACTCTTAGCTGATATTTTCATGGCTAAGTTAGAAGACAGAAGACTGAAGATAACAATATTGGGGCCTTTTCCAATATTATCATTACGCGGAAGATATTTTCTGCACGAATGGACGACACTCAGATATAGACAAAGTTTTAGAATTGTTCAGAGCCACAAATTCAGCAATGCGATTCTCGGCTGAGCTAGAAAAGAACAACGATGAGCTCGGAACGATCATCACAGCGGAAAGTATATAGAAAGCAGCGTGGAGTGGGCAGTACAGAAATTTTCAGAGTAATGTGCCTTTAAGCCAAAAGAGAAACCTGATGACGTGTTTGACATTAAGGGCTAAACGTCTATGCTTTGGAGATAGGCAGAGCTCAAGGCCACAGACGATCCATAAAGTCTTATCAGCAAATGTCTATTCACAGAAATTCATCAACCGCAATATGGAGTATGAACAAACGACAGAAGAGTTATCAGAGGTAGCTAAGAAAACTCCATTCATATGTAATAAAAAATCCACTTGCATTTTTCACATCGAAAAGTAGAACTATTTATTAGTCTCTCTTTCAAAGGTGACTCCGCAGCCGAGAGGACTAGTAGGATTTTATGTGCTGCTGTTAAACCCTTATTTAAAGCTGCAACGCTAAATTGCCAGTTCTCAACTAATTCCGTCATCAGATATGAGAACAAAGATAAACTGGCTTTGCTGACCTCATCAGTGATTATCCATCAGTTCAAGTGCGCCTGTGGTGCCACTTATGTTGGTCGAACGACGAGGCTTTTGTCAAAAAGCATCAAAAAGCTTCAGCCAGGCTGGGTTCTACGAGGGAGGGGGGATGGAACTGCTCCTTACTCAATCACTACCCATTTACTAGAATCAGGGCATCCGATTGGAACGGAAAACTCGTTCCGTGTTGTGTACAGAGTGCCACAAAACAAATCTAGAGTGATTAGATGCCGAACGCTAGGCACGGCTGGGACGACTAGTATACAGGTCCTTGAGCCTGAGATATGCTGCACAAGAAGTTAGTCGTTCAGCTTCCCCGATCAATGACTGATGACGTCATCCGTGAAAGCATCGTCGATCCGGATCACTAATTGTTTGCACGATGAGATTCACCACATCCCCTAAATTTCTCCTTTACCAATCAGTCGATTGGCCCATTAACCGACCGAATGACAACCCGACTAATAGACCTACTGTCAGTAATCTTACCCTCATCCTTTTTCTGACGACATGGAAATGTGATTGTAATGACTTGAAAATGAATTATCAAAAATATGTGTACGCCTACACTCAGTGTTTTGACATATGAATTAGCTGTGAACTCCCTTATACGAACCGCGATAAAGAAACCCCCACAGTAAAACAGACTCAATGATATTCATATCACTGATTTTGTTTTGATTTGTTGTGTGCTATTCTGTATGTGTTTATCTATGAAAAAATCCGTTTGCAATTATCACACACTTAATATTTACCGAACATTACCTAATCGACATCGATTCACTGGAAGAAAACACATAAAATTATGCGGCTTTTGAATTGGAGCTCTGTGATTTCGTTGTGAATGTGTAGTAGAAACAACCAAAGTTGATTTCACTTCACTAGTGATTCCATTTAGTTGAGGGAGAAAAGCCGAAACTCACTTAAATGGAATGAACTGTTCACGCGAACTTAGCCCAGTACAGCAAAATCACTCCCTGAGTGAACTGTTTTCCTCACGTGGAGGAAGAGGAGTAAAGCATTTTGCCCTGACAATAAAATGATAAAATTGTGACAAGTAACCGAATATCTTCACGTTGGTGTGCCAAAAAGAAGACAGATTGTAGACAGCGCTCTAATCCTAATCTAACTTGCTACCAAGTTCCAAATGATGGCAATCGAAATAATCCTGTGTCGCGAAATTTCATTATTAAAGCAACAGAGGATGGGGTCGAGGTGTTATATTTTGAAGAAGGAACTTATTCGGACAGCTTCCAACGCGTTTTCCACCTGCTATATGTAACAAGGGCGTTCAAACAAGCAGGACCTTAATAGTATACAGACGGGTGAACACATTTTCGCTCATAGGCAAACCGTTTTGCATTCATTACAGCCCATCAAGCATGCGTAACCAGTGCCCTCTGCACGCTCCATTTATCTTGATACTTGTGCACCTTTTGGGTGTTTTGTTCAAAATAACTTCATATAAACATCACCTACCATTACCTAGACTACTTAGACAAATTGGTGACAAGTAATGAATTAAAAGACGAATATCAAAAAAGGAAGTCTACTGAGCAATGAGTACGTGTGAATACTAAGTGATACTGAGATCAAAATTCAAGGGAAACAAAAACACCACGCTCCGTGCATTTTATCGTTGGTCGAACGGAAAATCGGAATTTTTGTCGAGGCAGCACTTAAATAATCCACTTTTTCTTTGTGTACATAAAAATAAAAATACCTCGTTGCAAGTACGTATTAATTGCTCTTCAAGGATATGGACAGATCTGGCTTGTATTATATTCGCCTAAAATCATTTACCATCTTCGTCTGCATTCGTTTTGTCTCCTCATTCGTGCGATTTGTCGCAGCAAGAGAAAAACTGAGGGTCACTTTGTACCTGCGATACAGCTTAATGTTTTCTTGTAAAAAACAAGCGTATCTAGATAATCTTCCCAAGACTTTCCTGCTCTTGTAAAAATTTGTTTTCAATAAAGATAAATATTTTGGCCCGTTTCTGATTGCTTTAACCTTACAAATAGACCATAAAAACTATGTGAATGACGGAAACAGTAATCCGTTGTGTGATATTTATGACAATTAGCTAATTACATACTCTGGTCTATTGATTTGCATCACCACAGCTTCCTCGGCATTTCTCAAGTGTTTCACATCAATCATTGTTGACCTTATCACGTGAGGCATTCTCCTAACTCGGTCGTTGTGAACGGAGTTATGGCGGCTCTATAAAGATAGGAGGCAAAAATGAAGTATGTTAACAAATGATAGGATACAGAAATACGGTGAAACAGAAATAGGAAAAAGTGACTCACAGTGTCCACAATGTTTAGCAGGTTGAAGTCAAACTGATCACACAAAAACGCTCCTCAGTTTCAGTTAGACGCTGTTTTTGGTCAGGCTTTTGAATGTCTTTCGAAAGGATCTCAATAGTTCCAAAGCTGGACGCCAAATCGCGGTAGGCGAGCTAAAAATTGTGTTTCGGATTATATGAGTTTGGTTTTGATTGTCACTGATCTCGGAATGCTCACTAGCAAAGCAGAGAGAAAAATCCGAAGCAATCACTTGCGGGAGCTTTCAAAATTTGCCTTTGTGAGTCTGATAAACCAACAAATCTTTGTGTACAATACAATGAGAAAGAAAATGTAGAATATGCGGGGTGTACGAAGTACCATGGAGTCCGTCTATTATTCTGTCTTCTTTCAACTCTTCACGGTTTAAAGTATGACGACTCAAATGGTTGATGATCAAAAGTTACAAAACAAGGACCTCTGTTTTGAACACAAGCATACAAAGCCTGTAGGTTTTTACTCCTAGCCATTGGCGATAAACCCAATGAGCTTTTATGTGATATAGTGCGAGGAGACAAGAAGAAAACAAATAAATCGAACATTTTTCTATGCACTGTGGACAGCAGCTTTAACTCACCATCCGCTAGCTTGCTCTCTGTGAAGTTCACTATCAGACCAAACCGAAATAGGACCCATTTAAACGACCGAACTTCAGCACATGAGCCGCTTACCTGATTATTGTGCAGGGGTCCGCCTGCCAAGGATGACTTTCGAAGTTGTTGAAGGAGCGCTTGGTTCTTGTGATATTCATTACGTTCCGTTGACGTCATTTCAACTTTCTAATCTATTCAAACAATTTACAAAATATAAGGAAGATTTGGTGTGCACAGGCTCAATGAGATGGAACTTTTCCGCTGTTGATCGATAAAATTCACTGGCTAGGATAAACCAGTCACTCACTGCTCTTAACCAGTTATTAAGATTAAAACTTGGTTTCTTTACCTTTCGAGCGACCTGAAATCATTACTTTTCCATTCAGAAAGTACCAATATCATAATTACAAGGTAAGAAGAGCCTGGTTTGTGTGGTCACTTGGGAGCATATTCCATATGCATCCTTTGTACGAGTTTCACATATTTGCTGTTTTCTCATCTCTGTTCCAGTTCGCATTTCGGAACATCACACGCACCAACTGGAGATGAACGCAGACTTTCTAGGACGCTCCGTAAGTGTTTTTTTGTTCGCTTTGTTTGCCCGCGCATTGAAAAAACTTACAGTGACCTTTTCAGTTGCGCGTTTTTTCTTTCCTCACACAGTTACCCTCGATGATCGGTTATAAAGCAAAATGATGAATTGGTCCTACAGACAGCACTGGTGTTTATTTTTGTCATCCGGTACTGCACGAGATAATTTGGTCAAAATGTATCCAGACACTTTTCTCTGAACTACTGCAATCGATCTCGTCTGTCTGCTTGCTTTCTGCACAGTTAAAGCGCTCAATCAAAAACGTACACCAGATTGCACAACAAACAGCGAATGTTTAACGAATGAAATGATTACTCGTCTTCGTTAATAAATTATCAGACACTTCAAAATGTGCATTAGAATGTGTTGTGGTAAAAAAAAACGAATTTTCATACATTTTTCAACCAGCGGAATACAATAATTTTCCATAAGTTCGATGAAGCAAAAAGGGACAAATATCGAAAATTAGGGCCGGAGCATGACCAAGGGTAAATGGAAAGTGAAAAACTCACAAGTTCACAGTCAATCGATCGGAGGTCGATATGATCAATGCAAGGCGACTTTGCATGTCACAGCGGTACATTCAGACGCGGCCAAGCTCGGCTTATTATGCGCCGCTGTAATGATCGAATTTAGGTTGAACAACTGTACATATTTTGTTTAAAAACATTCAGGGAGATCCTTGTCCTTTCCATGACTTTCAGTCAGCAAAATGATGAAGACGCAATTTGTCTGTCAATTTCCTTTTCACCAAGTAAATTATGTGCACTTCAGTCGACGTGTGTGAACTTGTGTGATTCCCTCTACCTTCTTAGTTTCAACCTATTCCAACACGATTCACCTGTCCACATTTTTGTTTTGCTTTGTATAGATGAAATGTTCTCAATATGGTTATAGGTTGACGCCCCTAAAACGAGCATGCCCACCACTCCCGCTGCTAAAGCTCCTCTGAACCTGATACAAAAGCATTTGATAAACACAAACTGTTGGAATAAAAAAGGAAAAAATATACTCGGTTACATTGGATCGGACATGGTCAACTGAAAACATGATTTGCTAAAAGTGCCTAAGAGCCGGATTCGCTGAAGACCTATCCTTGATATGAACAATTCGCTGCCAGAAGTTCGAATAGCGCCACTAATGGTCACTTCGGTGGTTGACAGTGTTCCACTGTCATCCGGCTCGACATCACACAAAACCTTGCGGGGTTCTCCTCTCCAAGTCTCTTAGTATGGTTGTAAACTATCCCTAGTAGTCCAGTGAGTCTTTGAGTCTACTGGATAAACCCAATCCACTGCACTCATTCTTAAGTATGTGGTGAAAAATTCCGTGTCACGTAGTGGATAGATAACTGACAATTCTGCTGGATCCGGCCAGACAGAAAATGTCAAGGCACAACTTGAAATGTGCGGTTAAATTCATAAGCTGTTTAAAAGATCTCCACGAGAAATAAAGATGAATGCCGTCACCAGACCTCAGTTGACAGTTTATCAAAGTCCAATTGGATGGAACCTTCGATTGTTCTTGTGACTTTGCCGAAGGTAAAGCAATTATGATAGGTCTTCCGTTAAATGTTCGAAATGAGTGGCAAGTTATCGCATATAGATGACAAGACAAAACTACCCCGGAAACATACCACCGGTTTCGTGGTTTTTGCCGCCCATCAGGTATGCGTGCACGGTACTCTTCCGCCCAATCATCTCTACACTTGAGCTCCCGGCAGTTTGTTTACAATTATAATCTGATTTGAATCCTGAGAAGTGTGCATAGACGGACAGTCCGTTTTTAGAATCACAAGGTGATTCTTCCAAATTTAGTTCCTCGGTTAACACGGCTCCTACACAAGTGCCTTTTTTCGGGAAAACAAGACTTCCAGTTCAAGTCTGATGATAGGAGCTACCGTGAAGGGGACGAAATAGCAACGAAATCTACACTCGCCGACTCTTTTATGGCAAGACTGAAAAATGATTACAGCTGTTGTAGTACAAAAGCCGAGGGTATGATATCCCATGTGTACTCGATTCCTCCGATCAACTAATAGACAAATTTAACTCAGCTCATGTGACCTTACAACTCACGATGGAAACGGAATCAAGCTACCCAATAGGCTCTCTAGATTTCTTGATGAGTCACTCTGAAGATGTTTTGATCGGTCAGTCAGCACACAGGAGGGCGACATGGAACTTGCAACACTTTCGTTTCCTCTGTTTCATGCCTCCTAAGGTAAAAAGATATGATTATATGCCTGACAAACACGGCAAGACAAGTTTGCACGGACAACACCATAGAAGAAGAACTCCTGGCCTTCCGAAGAATTTTCATTCGGAATAACTACCTGGATGAACTAGTTGGAAAGATGGAGTTGATAGTTTGAGGTGGGAAGAAAGCAAGTATACTCATATTTACCGTTCAAATGCGATTCTTTGGCACAGACTGCACATAGACCAGTGTTGCTTTTGCATTTGTAAGATACAATGCCCGATTCAGCTGCCTGATTACATATGCACCCATTCACCTCTTCCTATGGAACAATGTATATTAACCACACGATTAGGCACTTGTCTGGACGCATCAGCGAACATTGAAGCAACAAAGTCCAACTCATATTTTGTCCTTACATTTGTGATTTAACTGCATGATTGTAAGTCGATAAATACGAACTTGCTCGGCAATACGTGCTCCCAAAATGTGCTCAGTTAGAATATGTGTAAAATAGTATTCTTTGTTGATGCACCTAACTGAGCAAGCGAAACCGACACTGTTGTATGATAGAACAACCTGTAGGCTTAGTAAATTCTCTAAATTTTCGTCTGTTTCCTGGTTATCACTCGTGCTATTCACGGCTGTGATCGAAGAGTCACCTTCGTGGACTTTGGGCATTTAAGACCGAGGTTTGTATCCCGCTACCGTCTACCACTTCCCCACTGGCAACCTTGGAACGGCCACGGCTTCCTTCCAGGTATTTATTACTTTGTTGCTCATTAAACAGAGCAAGTAGAAGAGTAATTTTTCATGGTCATCCATAGCAGTCTGCAGCAAACGCACTTATGGATAACTTACCTCCATCATTTGAAAAAGCGTAGAATGATATACTTTGATTTTTCTATGAATGGATGGTATAGATGTTATTTATTCCGTTTCAGCTTATTGGTATTCTAGACCTGCTCATCACTAAGAGTGTCGTGTTCTTCTGTCAGTTTAGATGAATGAACTCACTTTTCTTGTGTTGGCGTTTCTTATCTGAAAATTAACTTTCAGCAAACGATGACTTGTAACTTACTTTGGACTTCGTAATCACTTCGTTGATCATGAATCTTTCTCCGTCAATATCTAGAAACAAATCATCAGTAAATATTTCTGTTCTTGTTATCTGCTTTATGAAATCAAGTCGTCAGTGAACAGCTCAAATCCACAGCAGCTGAAACCCTGGAGGAGTTGGAATGGTGCCTGGAACGCTTAGAAAATATTCAAACGCACAGATCGGTTAGTGATATGGCCTCGAGCAAGGTAAGATAATCGTTTAGCTGAATTGAACAGTGGCTAAGGTTTTGATTCAAAGTGTTCCCCTGGTTTGAAGAAAATGGATTTCGAGGGCCACAGCTGGTTAAGGTATATGATCAATATTCTGCTTAAGATATTCTAGACCAGATCATTGTGTAATGCATCAAGATTCTGTATGATTTTGGTGGAGTTACAGGTAACCTTCAAAGCAAAACTGATGCTGCTTCCACTGGATTTGGTGCCATCCTTCAGTAAAGGCGGATTGCGAGGTGCAGAGAAATACAAAAGACTCAGGTTATTGGAGATGATCGAAACACTGACCATCGGTATGAGAACCCGGTACACAATAGCCAGATGTAAATACGGTAATCAAGGAATCCGACGACTCATTGATTCATACTCAGGAAAGTCGTCTGAAACGTCGAGCGGAGTACTCTGCTGAGCACCCACGTTGGCTCACTTTCATCACGCACCTTCAGAATATCTGTAGGAGAACCAACGCACGTGGATATCACCACTCAAACATGAAGGAGACAGGTTATCAAAAAAGTTAAATATCTGCTGGACAGAGTGCGTCGAATCTGTTTGTTTGTTTTCGAGCACGAATGAGAAAATTCTGGTTATGAGAATAAAAATTCATCAGAGTAATCCGGAATAGTGGATAAATTCTCGAAGATTATTGTGAATCGGTAATTGTATTTTTTCAAACATCAGATGACGTGAATGTTTTCCATGATCAGTGCTGTATTTGCTTTTGAGCTTTTTCATCGTCTCTATAACATACGTTTGAAACTTCCTTTTCCCCTCGTTACCTTTTTGTGGTTCTGTTCAGTTTGCCCTGGATTCAGTGAGGTTGACAATTACCGATTAAAGCCAGATCATAGATTAGGGAGTTTGATAGTTAAAAGAACTAAAGTGAACTGGTTCACGTTTCAGTAAGTTATCTTTAGTCCCTGTGAGTAGTATGTGCTGTGTGTGAATTGGGATACAAATGGCAAAATGGAATTTTCCAGTGGGCTACTTTCGTTGAATAGAACATTGTTTCCTATCTTAGTACATACATCCGGATGGGTACTCGTATCCATCTGGTTCTACATAAGCTTCTGTAACAAAGCATATAACATGATTAATCGACTTCAGAATCACTTTGCTTTGCAGTAGATAACGGGCTTGTTGGTTTTAATAGGGAGCGTAGTCTATTTGATACTTGTTTTAAACAATGCTCAAAACTAGAAAGCTCTTAAGTGACCTTCTACTGTCTTTAGTGACAGCATTTTCATCGTTCTGGCTTCGATTGGAACACCTAAAATGCTTAATCAAACAAGGCTGTAATTGCTTGTTATCCACTTGTGAGTTTCTAATGAAAAGCTTGAGAAAATACGTCTTTAGGGGGACATTTTAAGTAGCTGTGACAACTTTACTTGATTCATAATCTCCGTAAAAAGTAACGAAGCTATGTAAATCAATCTGCATGAGGCAAGCTCTTGCTTCAGTCCTTCTTTTGTTTGATATTGTTATCTAAAACTGCACATCAAATGGAAGACAAATGACCCGATAACAAACAACTCACATTATCGTGGAATGAAACGGAGCGAACTTCCTTGCACTCAGAATTTGTGAGCAACGACTATTTTTGGTGCTCGTGATCCTTGTATTCATTGCTGATCTGCAATACTTTGTTGACTACGCGTACGTTAACCTAACTGAAAACACGGTTTTTATCCCTTTCAGGTAGTCCCATGTATCAACATTTTCAACGTATTAAATAAATCAGGTTCTGTTAGATTGACGATCTTCAACCTTACGACAGTTCCTCAGAATGAAAATATTAGGAAAGCAGTGTCCAGGGTCCATCACCAGGGTATATTTATTGTATTTTCCACGGGAAAAATATTTTTTTCACCTCCACTGATAATGAAAAAATTGAAATGTGAAGGCCAAGCTCGTTGAGTGTGGTTATCTGATTAGAAAAGGGGCAATCAGTCTTTTGAACTAAAACAAACCACTTAACGTTGTCACTGGTAGTTATCTATATTTTAGGCTGCTTATCGCTAGGGCACTACCAAGTTTTTGGAACATTTTTGAAAGAAACAGACACAGCATCTAGTTTGCCATAAATCCAAACCCACTAGCAACCTAATGTGCACCATGCACGGGTCTGTTCGAACGTGAAAACAAGTGACACGGAAGTTTCAGACCGGTTATGCGGTCATTGCACCTTCGAGCATTCCTTTCTTGACCGTCTTCTTCCGTCTGTGAGATGACTGAAATGAGTGCCCAAGGCAAGACACAGAACATATCGAATAATGCTGAAGGTCTGGTTATTTTTTAGCACATATTTCACGTTGATAATGTAGCATAGATATTCCGTGGGATTCGTTGTCTACACATATAAAGAGCCTCAAGAGAACGCTGTTAGTTGGCTGTCGGACAAAGTACTCCATCGCAGCGTAAGCTTTTACCACTAAGACCTTCCGCATTCATTCAGGAACCACCGGTAACACGTCAAAGTATTCATGAGTAATTTCTTTAGTTCGTACTCAATAAGTTTTTTATATTTATCTGACATGGATACCGGCGAACGACGGGAAAACAAGGCGTGCATCTGCGTCTTCTTCTATCGGACGATAACTGTTGGGCAGCTAGCCGAGTTCTGTGCACTGAAGTGTTACATGGACTAGAATTCGGAATACCTTGTCGCTGTCACCTACCAGTTAACTGCTTTGCCGAGAGCAGAAAGTCATAAAATCCACTCCACTTAGATAAATCAAAGCTAAAATATTGGAAAGAACATTTCAGTTATATTTGTGAGAGTTAACTAAGTTGGCTAAATGAGCCTCTCCTTCTGAATTCTATCTTTGTTTAATTTTACTGTCAGTTTTTGTTTTCTCAACATTTCCAAATTATCCTCTCGAAACCGACCAAAACCACTAACGGCTAAATCGCACTTCATCGTTTTCATTTGATGGCAGTTCAAAAAAATGTTGAACAAAGAACTCAGTCAGTTCACTGACGGAGGCCGAAACTCCAAGCAGATATCTGAATACATCTGCTCCACATTCCTCGACTCGAAAGAGGTCGAAGGAACGTCGGTTACAGATGGCGCAAGTGATGCAGCATACCCTTCTTCCAATGAATATGTCCCATCAGACAGCGAGGATAGGCAACAGTCGGCCGGAATGTCAACCACTGAACTGGAAACTAAAACTGGACCTGTTGTTCTATCCACTCCTGCAGATTTATCTGTTCAAGGTCGAGCCCGTGTTTCGGACATAGCTTCACACTTTATGCACTCTACAGATGAAGATGAGGTAATCAAGCCATACGGTGTAGTGTCAAATTACCCGAAACAGCTGGAAACGGTAAGTTTATTCCCAATTCAATTCTATCTCTCTAATTTTATGTGATTAGCTACTCCCAAGATGAATAGTATGTGAAGATCTGGCCTCCAAAGTTCACAGGTTTATACCTCACCATTTGGTTATAGATTTTGCTCACCAAAATCAGGCCACCGATTGTAATCCCTGATCCCAACCAATTCTAAAACAGTGAACGGCAGGACCGCTGAATAGAATCAAACGATGTTATTCAGGAATTACACTGAACTCGGGTCATTAGTTGTCCTGCTCACATAAAAGTAATCAATGGTACTCAAACGACATGCTCTCCTCTGGTAGGAGAATAACCAGGAAATTTTATTGTACCAAAAATGATGAAGAATTATTCAGTTGTTTTAAATGGAACCGTGAAAAAATACTAAAGCACCTCTCACCATCTAGGAGACAAACCGTAAAGGCTGTGCCCAAATGCCGATCGCAAGCAGTTTAGTCGTGCCGTATCACCAAGGTGCAACTTCATTTGTCAGGAGTAACACCCCATCGGATAGGACATTTGGGCTCACTCGAAGGAATGCAAGTATGCGCTGTGGTTTTGTCTCTACTTAAAAAGAATTGGGTGAGTATGTGTTTATTCGAGTGGGAGTTCGGGCTGATTAGTGTTTGGCTAGAGTCAGTCAACAGAAAACCATGTCCAGTTTCAGACTAAATGTACCGTGCCGAAAGACGTACTATACTAATGAAGACGAGGAACGTTTATACGTCAAAATGTCGGCATTTATCACATAAAGACCAGAAAAAATTACTGGCCGTTATGGATGCCTCTAACCCAGTTTCATGAACTCAGCCATTTTACGGCAAAAGTTTCTCCTGGTTAGAAAAGTGACGTAGTGGTTTACCTATCTTCCTGATCTCGCTGTCCTCAGACTTTGCGTTCACCAAGGGAAACCATCTAGAAATATTCAGCAAGTCAAGTGACTCATCACTGACAAACTGATAAGCCAGTCGCCTGTAAATCAATGCTGCCTATCATGACTAGTATCACAGTAACATGAATCGGTCGTTGTGGATAACTCTCAGCACTGAAAAATTGTAAGAAATGGTGCTTTTCTTAAAAAATTCACAATAAATTTACTCATGGTAATGTATTCCTGACCAGAAGATAAACAACGGATGGGAAACCAACCGTGTATAGATATGATGATCATGAAAGGCTCCAAAAATGTCACTCTGTTGATCACTATAAAATCCTAAATACTGATCTAACTGTCAGCTTTTAAGATAATTAGGGAAAATCACTAACCAACTAACTAAAAAATTGTCTCAATGACATTCAATTACGAATTGTCGACCAAATGAAAACAGAAGTGGCACCTTGCTGTCAAGAAATGTTACGTAAGTACCAAGTGTAGATGAGGAGATAGATGTCAATTTTTTTATCGACAGGACACTCAATGCAGCTGATATTGTACATCACAAAGATAATGGATCACCGTCGAATTGACCATTTCAATGGTTTGACAACACAGATCGTCCTCAGTAACGAAATGAAATGTTGCACAGATTAGCTGCAAACTGACGAAGATTCCGGATGATTACTAACGAAAGAGATCAACTACGATTCAAAAAATCAGAAAACCCGTACAAACTAGTGGTCCGCTATTAGACAGAAGTAAAAATCCCCAAAGAATAGTTCACAATTCCTAGGGGTTTCGTTTCTTTATTGGCTGACTTTCTGACGAGAACAACATGAATGTGCACGAAGCCCTTCAACAGTTTCTATTCCGCATCGATGAACGGCAAATACAAGATTGACAATCAGAGTTATGCAAATGTTGTTTAGCCATCAGAAAGTCATCTACAGGGCGTGACTCCGGATTGGACAGTTCAGTCATCCCCCTGGCTTTCTTCCACTCAATAAACTAATTCTCTCACCTACTTTCTATCACTAACCCCTTCTTTTGTGTACCCCGTGCGATGAAAAAAAGATGATAAAAGGCTGATCTTACCGAAATCGGATAACTTGTTTTGCATACCTACCCGAGTTACAATAACCACACAGAACAGCGAATACCCATCAACTAAATGCAAATAAAACATGAACATTTAGCCACAGGGCAAGAACCTGCGTAAAAACCAAAACAAGTGTAGTATTTCAGCAACATATATTGAAATATTTCTCTTAGTTCAAAATCAGAGTACAAATAATTGAAAATTCGACGTATTTATAAATGATTCGTCATGCAGCGCCAAAGCTCAAATCCTCAGCATAAATGTTGGGAGCATTCTACAACCAACATTTTGTCAACAACACATATCCAATGAGCTTCGATCGGAAGTCGATACTAAGCTGAGTTTCGTGTTCACAAGACGCAATAATGAAGAGGAAGCCGAGGCCTGCAAGTTAACCGCTTAGGCCTCTACGTTAAAAATCACCAACGTTTTTTTGGATCGTTGTGTGATTAAAGAGGGGAAATGCCCAGATCATTGAGGAATAAGGTAATTTCATGCTGCTTTACCGTGTGACATGCCCTTGAGGACAAACCCATTTAGCCCAGAGGTTAGCACTGTCAGACCCGCAAGCTAAATCTCCGAGTTCATCTTCCGGACAGTGAAGATTCAGTGACACATCGTAACAACTTTACAATGCTTTTCGTGAGTTGGGTATTGATTGCACAGGGAAAATATTTTGTGATCAAAAGATGTTGCAATAAATCGCCACGCTTTATAGAGTCTAGAAAATAAATTAAGTTACATCATTTCACGGATTAAATGTGAGGCTCTACTTCTCTACGTTTCTTTTCCTTGAGTGTTTTTCCCTCCAGTCAGGTTCAAAATTGTTTTCCCGCATTTTTTACTCAATCAGTCAAATCGCACGGAAGCATTTTAATTTTAAACTTCCTCATTCGTTTTTGAGCACTCTAATGCATCCCAAAATATGCTCCAGTAGACGGAATTTCGTCTCAGCGCGGCATTTTCTAGACTCCACAACCTTCAACGGGCTAATTAGAGCAAGTTCAATAATGATGATATTTTGCTTGAACGAAATGGCAAACCTTTTGCAGAGAAATGGATCTGTGGAAAATGCAACAAGGAACATCCGCTCCAGTTACGTCTGCTTCATTCTAACTCTTTAGGGGACAGAATAAGTCACTTTATTTCATTCTTCCATCTGGTTCTATTGCAGGCTTTCGAAAAGCGTAACATAGATTACCAAAGTGGAAACTGCATAAAAACAAACTTTGTTTTTCTTCGCACTAACAGTCTTTACTATTCGATGGCATAAGTTGAATAATAGAATCTACTGATTTTCAAGGCTAAACCTGAAAATTTCTAGGGACGCAAGCACATATAGCAGAAACAAGATCATTTCGAGATTCTCCTTGAATTATTGTTTCAGGATTATAAACCAAGTCCAGACAGTAATCGGAAGTGAGTGATATTTAGTTTTGTCTAACATATGACAAAATTCGCATCGGAGGCTCGTGTGACTATGCGAATGATGACACTCAAGTAAAGTGACACATAAGTTGGTTAATAGTCGCGGAACAACGTAAATATCACCGTGTACATACAGGTCAAACTCGCTATCAAATTGTCCACAGACTCAAACTTCGGTCAGTTTTTTAGAATAAAGGTTTTCTGTGGTTCAGTTTATAATAATTTGGGTTCTTCATTCATAATTATTGACATAATTTATTTATCTGTCTTTGGGCGGTTGAGCTGTTGAAACTGAAGCATGATTGCAGACGTGATGCTAACAAAACGTCATATAGTTCTGCAGTCACTTTTCGCAAAAACGGATATATGCATTATGGACCTGGAGCAAGCTTAGGGAATTGATCGAAGATAGCACGCCAATGTGAACTAACAAGCATGCACCCATGGTTCGATTCCCAGTTGAGACCAGACAAATATGCTGCACAACTGGTGTACCTAACCATGTTGCACTTTGCTTAAATAATTTTTAATAGTGAGCTGAGTTTCAACACTGTATCCTGATGAATGTGTTTATAAAACCAAAAAACCAAAATACTGTTAATTAGGAGAAAATAGAATTGACAATTTGAAAACTCTTCATTAGCTCAAGTGATTTTCACCAACAATGTACTCGTTAATCCAAACATCACCGCAGTACCAATTTATTTGATGATATCTGAATTCAGGAGATGATAAAACGTGAAACCTTCTTGAATCTGGCTAAGTTCAGACCTACGGATAGATGCCGTTCAAATTTTGGCTCTATTTACCAGCTGAGATACGGGACCACATCAACTAACTGCAAAACCTTTCAGACACGGATCGCACAGTTTGTCCACTCACATTACACTATCACATGGCATCTGCCACAAGGTGAATGAGATTGGAACAAAATAATCAACGTTCCACTAACTGATTACACGGCCATGTTTTGATTATGAACCACGGCTTGGCAAATTTGACAGTTTTCTGATTGTTTCAAATATGTAAACTTGCTGAAGTTGTCGAAAACAGCCTAATGTTGATGCTGTTTGGTATGAACATACGTTATTTACAATGTTCTTATCAACGAGAATAGACAAAGTGCTGTTGGAAAAGTTCCTTTTTCAGAATTTCGAGCATCAAACGTACTGCTCTACCTCAAAGGCAACTATTTTATCTTGAAGACAGTGGTTTCAAAAGCAATTTTGTACAAGTAGAAAGAATTGCAACGATTTTTTGAATTCAAAGCAGGGCACTGACTGGCTACCGCATATTTTAAATGAGCATGACGATGGCAAAGGCTTCCGAAAAAGACTTATATAAAGTTTATTTTCTTATAGACCTTAGTTTACGTAAATTCTACAAAAAATGGACAAGAAAACGGCCATCTTATTCTGTACGAATCCAGAATAATTTCCTGTGAGCTCAGTCGAAATCAAATATCTTGAAAAAATGTTTTGCGTCTAATTTCAGCCACTAATGGCTTGTCTTTCCATCAAACTGTAATTCAGGGGTTCAGGAGGCCTTTTTTGATCAGATAATATTCTGATTGTCTTTTTTGTATTGTAGCAACAGAATGATTCATATTTCATTGTAATACGTATGCCACAGTATACAATATACTGCATTTTTTCTGGTGATAAATAAACCAGAGAGCCGCAGTTCAAATATCCGCTGATCCAATCATCAGAGGGAAAAACAGGATTGTCGGACAAATTATTTTTCATTCATTTCATTACGCATAATAAGTACTGTTACGGACGGAGTTGTCCGTGATTATTCTGTTATACCAAAAGAGTTTAGAAGTGTCCGGATCAACAAAGAATCAACAAAATATATTTCTGATTACTGGTCCAAGTGCCTTTAGAAATCAATTATGACGTACCAGATTTATTTTTCTGGTTACTGTGTCACTATTAGGCTGTATTTCGCTTCACTTTCGTATGCTTTCTGTTGAGGTGTGGGTTGAAGGATTAGCCGGTAAATTCTTGCGACGATCAGACTTTGCTCAGTAATCTGTCCTAAACAATAATCAAGAAATCTGACTAAATAATTTTACCGGGAGCCAAACAGTGAGTATCCCTTTTTCTTATTTAATGAGCTACTTGCCATTTCAAACAAAGGTTTTTGGCATTTTGCCATCGTTCTTTAACCATTTTCTTCGCCAATTCTCTCCATCATGAATTTATTTTCAATGAAGATGTTAACCTCTTCAAAAACCTAGTTCCATTTATTGAGTCCTTCTTGTCATCTTCCAAAAGTTTAGGTCGAAAGAGAAAATATGTAATAAAAGTCTTCGTCAGCATTATAACGGTGATTTTCTCTTAACATTGTTTCGTCATTTTAACCGAATTGGTGAATGTGGCAAAATGAAACTCTTGTATGTTAAGAAATGTTGAGGATTCATCCGGGGCTCGGGGATTTATTGAGTTCAAAATAAATGGAAATTTCCCATGAAGTTCCGATGCACCGACGGTGTCACTTAGACAGGTGATGAAACGTTACCGATCGAAAAGCCAAGCTCAGAAATCAGAACGTCATGACAACCATCAACCTGAGCTACAATCAATACGAACATTTAAAACTATTTAAATATGAGGTTTGAACCAAGGTCATATGGATTACGTTGTATAGCAAAATCGCTGAATATTTTTATAATATTAGCCAGTGCTCACAGGCTCGGCCTATGACCGCTGACAAGTGTACAGTGAGAGATGAATATGATATAAACAATTCCCTCCTGCAGGAGGCTTTCTGGTTCAATTCGGATTTTTCCTCTTTTGTTAGCCAGATTTGTTAAAACTGGCCTATTTCACTTTTCAAAAATTTTCGGTTCATTTTAATACGCAGATTCTCATTCAGTCATTGGATATTTGGGGACTGGATACCTTCGAAATGGCACGACTCACCCCGAATCCGCTCACTTGCGTGTTCTACTCCATTGTTCAGGTTAGTTTGCTTCTATATTCGTTCCCTTTAGAAGAAAAAGCGGCAGCCGTGAAACCTAGGCTTGCGCCATAAAATAGGTCCATCTTCTCTGTTCCTACAAACACGAAGGGACGAATTTTTTCGCAAATGAGGTCTTTTGTGTGAATTCAGGTGAAACACGCACACCCACGTAAGACCCACAAAAACACGTACGGGAAATGTGACCTTTATCTGATGCCAAACTTTGTGAGATAGCAAACATTAAAATCTTGTCGTTCAGCGGAAGGAAATCCAATTATCAGGGATAGGAAATTCATTGACGAACTCGACAGGATTGCTTGAAGTGTCTTCTATGATTATGTTAACTGAAATTCTCTATTTATCAGTAAACAAAGTCCAAAGTTTGAACAACACTGATGATGTAGTTACACTATTTTTATAATTATTTCATTGATGATAATTCAGGAAGTATTGCCAATCAGTATGGAGCTATTAACTGATAAACTGTACAGAGCACTGTAATTTCAGTTGTGAAAACAAACAAAATTATTTCCGTGCTTCACGTTTGCGGTCGAAATGCTTCACTCGCGACCAGTCTTCAATCTGTTCTCATGAAAAGAAATTTAGTTAAACCTTAAATTAGAAGTTGAAATGGAATGTCTATTACGTATGTAACAATTGTTCCCTTCGGTAACATAAAATCTGTGGTAAAATCATTGCACCAACTTCTATGTTGGAGAACTTCATAATTACCTAGATATTTTTATAACTATTTTAATCACAATTCGGGCGAAATTTTCAAACTCCCAAAGATAGTGTGTTATTTCCCCATGGTCTTGAACAGTATCGCACGAGTTTCAACAAAAGGTAACAGCACACCGAAAGAAAGTACAATGAGAATAAATTGTGATTGATCCCCATTTGGACAACTAGAACGTATCAGAAAGCAAAATGTAGGCAGTTGTGTTTGTTTTGATTTCATTCTCAAGTCGATACAATCGCAGTCAAATGCGAACATATTAGGAGGAAAAAGTGAGGCACTTGTAGTCATTTGGTTAGTCGATCGTCTAGTCGTACAATTAAACAATATGCAGAAAAAGACAGAGCCAAATGTCACTGTTAACGGCTTGGATGGGCTTTTTATTCGACGGTGATATCAGCAACCTCAGGAAGAGGAAGCTAAATTGCCTGGAACAAATTCTTCGGTGAACACAGTTCAGACCAATGTAGTCTTACATTCACTGAAGAGATAGTGAGCTGCTGTAGAAAGGCATAGCTTAAGTCTTTTTTAGGTTAACAGCTAGCAAAGGATTACAATAATGTCAAAGGAAACGACTGTCACTCCGGATAGTCGGAAGGAAAACACTCCAAACTCACAATGTGTTGTTGCACTATGGGTTTGTATCCTACCTGAGACTTGGTGGTAACGCACGGCTAATGATGATTTGTAGCCGGTCAGGTAAACTAACTGCGCAAATCTTTCATGGAATTTCGGTGATAGTTGAGACTTTGAAAAAGTACAACGAGATGTTCCGTTGATATGTTTTTCCCCTCTGAAATGGTTACATGGAAATGCATATAATTTGACCCACGCTGGCCAAACAGTCTTCATCGTGGACTGAAGACATAGACGTCCCATGTGCATTTCATTCCCTTGCCAGGTCACTTCCCCGTTCGGGGGACTTTCATTAGCTGCGGGCCCCTCTTAGAAATGAGATGTACATCGCCGTATATTTAATAGAGGAGGGGAAAATATTATCATGATTACCAAATCCTATCTGGAAAGGGTTGGTGATGTGGTCATGTTACACCTCCTAATGGTCAACTGTAATGTGGATGGGAAATTCCCAACATCGATGCTACAAAACTTACAGGAGCTGACCTCGTAATAAGATTACAGCTCCGGTACCTCGACAAACACAAGATAAAACAAAATCACGAAAACAAACGGTAGGTTTTGTAAGCAATAGGTTGACTCGAATGAAACCTGTGTGAACAGAATCCGGATCCTCTTACCCCGAAATTCCCAATTCTGTTTTGTAAATGTTCTGCAGCACTTTCTTCCTTGACTGAACCACACAGTGGAAGTTGATCACAGTGGACTTTTTGATTGGTGCATTTATTCCTCGTGATCTTTGACTCTTTTGACATAGACGTTTGCGTCAGTTTCTCTAGCTTGATTAGCAAGCAGATACTTACACTATTGGCCAAAAAACGTCCCCCCTTCCCTCCACCATAATCAAAACAATGTACATCAGTGAAATCCCCTGCTGAAGTCAGAATGTTCTGTTGTGAATGGAAAAGTGTGGTCATTTTCAAACGGCCACTCAGTTGTAGAAGTTTGGTCCACTTAAGGATGATATGACGGCATTTATCAGCCGGGTCATACTCACTCAAAACCTTCTCACCGAATGTTGCGGCATACGGCTCCATTCCTCCTCCAAAGTAGTCTTTTGATTCCTCTTGAGATTCGTGTTTTCGCTTTTCATCTCACAAATATTCGAACGAAATCGAATGGTCGAAATAACCAAGGGAGCACCTTTGCATCTTGACGCGCATGTGACTCGTGAACGAGATGGGAACTACGTGCAGGCAAGTTGTCGTCCTGGAAAACCGCTCAACACTGGCTAGATATGTCAGATCAGGACTTTTAGAAAAACTTGGCCATTGGAGATGCCGTTCAGAAATACCAGCTTACTCCTACATTCGCATCAGATGGCTCCCCAGACATGAACGGAACCTCAACTGTGCTGGTCAGTTGCTGTTATCATATCACTTTTATTGGTTTCGGAGTTGAGTTTCCAAACTCACCTTCGATAATCCTGTTTGAATAACTAAAACACTGCTTAACCAGTCCAGATGATCGATTTCTTTTGTTCGTTCCTCCAAACGCCCCTCCTCAGTGCCCACTCCGAACTCAATCTTCTATGAAGCTCAGCAAATAGAGGAGCAGAAATGTGACCCCTTGGTGAAATTCCATGTCCGCTGCATTGACGATACACAGTGTGGATAATTATTGGATAACGAGATGGGTTACCGATCAGAGCTGATAAACGGGGTCGATCAGATTAGCATTATCTAGTATTACCTTTGTGTGGCCTCCCGCTCTAGACGTCAGATGACCTCATTTGTGCATATCACGTGAACTCAAAAGTACGAATAAATGTGTAGGCTGCCAAACTACAGAACGTGCACAATTGCTTCTAACCTCCATAAAAAATCTCCCTATTTCCGCTTACTGACTGTATCAAGTAAACATACACCTGTGTTGGGCATGTTAGATATATCCTGAACTGACGGTCTGGAGCCTCACGACAACTGTTTACTTTCGAAAGGCGTTTTTCTAGACGAATAAAGTGTGCAGTTTTGCTTGGACCGACTCTGGTCAGCAGGGCGGTCATTATTGAGGTTTTCCTCGATTTTTTCAATTATTTATGATATATATGTAGGGAACAATACTTGAGTACAAACTGGCATTTGTCATCTTTAGGATTGTCATATCCGTGACTCAACCGACAGCTCAGCGTTGGTTACCGTAATAAAACAAGCAGCTTATGCTGTTTCACTGTCGTTCTAAACCAACACAATGTTTGTTGCTCCTTGTTGAATATCGGTGACCGACTTCAATAGCCAATATTTTGCCCTTGTTATCCGGGTCTTGCAGAAAGCAGAAGCGATACTTGAAGGATCCACTTTATGATTTCGTTCCCTCAAAACTGTTCACTTGATAATCACGTGTTCATTTTACCAGGTTTCCTTTCTTTACTGTCTGAGTGCTTCGCCAAAGGAAACGCAAAGAAAATCAGCTCCCTCAGACGATCAGAAAAACTAGACTTTTTCTACTATTTTTATGACTGCGTGTTTTATTTCGCTCTTGATCGATATTGTGCTAAAAGGATGATAACATTTTACAGCTCTCAAAGTCTCAAATCTAATATTCTCGATGACCACTTCATGTCGACAGTTAATTTCGACATAACAAATCACTTATCCTCGTAAATCCACCAAGTCAGCAGATTGACTGCTTGCGTGCATTCTTCTTTGCATATGGTCTCCCCTTCAAGGACCCCTGAAATATTCTGTTCTATCAACTGGAATTCATTTCGTTAGAAAAGTTTATTGGTTACGATCGTTCCTGAAAAAAAAAAGGAAATAGTTGGTAACTTTCCGGAGCGATCGACCACAATCAGTGGCAGGTTGGCTAGTGATAATGAATGCACCGTTTAGGCAACCATTCGATTCTGATTGTCGTTGACTGACTGACAGAGATTAGACCAGATTTGTGACCATTCTCTCGCGACCTTTAGTCGAAAATAAAGAGCAATGTCATTTTATGTACTCCCGATAACTTGCGACGGTTTCCTCTCCCGTCACCTGAAGCAACCAGATAGCACTCCGAATCCAGAGGAGGACTGTGTTCCAATTTTTTTTAGTGTTCGTTGATGTATTTGGCACTGTCTAGCAACAAACGAAACAGATCAATTGATGAACTGGCAAAACTTGAACTGGGAAGTATTTTGGTCAATTATTTATAGCAAACGATCAGTTGACATGAACTGTGATGGTGATTTTCGAGATGGGAGCGAACAGTGGACAATGGGCTACGGGAGACCTGTATTGTAGAGTTACGGATTTTCTGATCTAAACTGAAGTGAGGTGCATAGGTGTTGGGAAGTATATCTGGCTTCCGTTCCCACGAAGTATATACTCCCTTCATCACACCGATTAATTTCACTGTCTGTGCCGTTGCAAAATCCTTAAAAAGCAATTTTGACTGGAAATAATTCTTTTCTCGTAATTCTGAGAATAACTTTGGACAGGTACCCAAACTACTTATGCGTGAAACTAATTCAACCGCCCAAGTCTACGACTGAGGTTCTGTGTTCCTAGACAATCTTAATTTCACTTTGTGACTACAGTAAGCATCGAAAAATTTTGCCCTTACTAAAACACAGTGGATTGATGAGATAAAACAGCAGACTCTAGACGACGTGTGTTGCATGGAACATTACGAATTCCGGTTGCATGATCACAAGCAGGCAGCTGGGGTGCCCGGAGGTCAACGGCAAGATAACAAGCAATACCAGGAGAGGAAATTTCTAAAGAACCGATAAATAGTGAAAGCCGGAAAAGTGACTGGTCACAATAAGTGAACAAGTGTTCTTTCTTTTGTATCGTGTTTCGGCTTTTAATTATAGTTTTCTTTAGTTAGTAGTACTCCCATAGCACAACCGTATGAATGCACGGAAAATTGGGCAGTGTGTCAGAAAATCAGTTGATTTATGTGTAATGGACCAAAAAGGATTGTCTACGAAAGACTGCTTATCGAAATCGATTTGCTTTTCGTGGAAGCACTGTCCTTCAGACTGCGGCTTTCCACGTGCCTGCCACAGACCCTGGGAGCAGTCCAAGAAAAACATCAAATAGCTCTGCACTCCGTAAGGAACTAGTGGACTGAAAGGGTTATTCACTGTCATATACTCGGCGTTGTTCTAACATTCTGCTTGAATTCAGTCTTCTATCAAAAAGCCTTAGCAAGATAGACACAACACCTCCACAAGATAAGTCAAAAGTACTTTTTGAGGATCAAAACAGGCAGTTCCATAGAACGATCGGAAAGGGCGAAGATATCTTATTTACTTATCAGGTTTACATTCTTTGAATCCGTTGTTGACCAGTTGCTGTGATGCATCAATAGGATTTCAGTATGACTTTCGGGTTCATCAGCGCAATAACAAGCTTTGGTATAATAGCTAGGCTGAATACATTTTTAATGGTGGCGGAAAATTAAAAGACACCTCGACTGGCTGTACCAAACCATAGAAAGTGTACATAGCTAAGCGTTAGGTCTTAGGGCTGTCTTCAGCGCACACTTATAGGCGCACAATGATTGAATCTGTTTCCGGTATTCTCGAATATCTGGACAAAAATCCAGTCCGGACTTAGTCATGTGCCTGACAGATTTTTCTGGGCGCCTGTTAATCTCATCTGCTTTGGTCGTTCCCTAATCTGCCAGTCCAGAGTAGGAAACAACCAAATAAGTGGTTCTTCCGCTGCAAAATCTGTGCTGAAAGTGGATACCAGATAGCGTAGGATTGAAGATAGTGTCTCAATTACATTATATCTGCTTAGTTCACAAAGGCGGGAAGAAATCGAAATGTATTTTTTGTTGTTATATTAGTAGTTCTCATCTTTCTGGAAATTAAACAGACCGAGAAAGCTGAACCATCCAATAGTGACACTACATAATTGTTTCTACCCCGGCTGTTCTTTTAGTGAGCAGATATTTACAAGTATCTGTTCCCGCCAGCTACGAATATCCTTACTTCATCTTGGGAAGCAGGGACTTCTTGTGCTTTCATGTTTAAGCGCTCTGATTAAAAAGCATGTCTAGATCTACTTGGCTGTAAAAGGCACTTAAAATACTACTTTTTATTGGATTTTGAACGGAGGTATGTCACTTGTAGACACTGAGAACACAGGTGCCCGCAAATATACTCGGCGAGTTAAGAAAGAAATGTATTTTGTAAGTAATCACTGTGCCAACAGAAGATCCACTCTGCTTTGAATGCTCCTGTAACTGCACAAAAATTTGGCTTGCACATGGATTGAGTGATATATCTGAGACAACGCATCATCAGGGAAGCAGTGAAGAATGACCACTGATGAAGAAGATTGTTGAGAAGACCGTGACGAGTGGTCACTGATGATAACACTGCTTCGGTTGGGTTCACAGATTACCGCAAAAGCTAAGGAGTAAGCAAGAAGACCAACTGACAAAGAAAGAGAAGGGGATGAAAAGAGCTTGAAGGGCTCCCTATGAAGCTAACAATATTCATAGAAAAGCCGGAGATAGGCAAGTGAAGAGGATGCCAGGTCAGTATACTATTCCAGTGGAATCACTTACCATTTTTCGCCTCGGGATGCTATCCATGTAGGGAAAATTGCAAGTATAAGAATTGGATCAGTATGTCACCTACAGTCTAAGTCTAACAAGCCTGTGTCCTGGAATGATACAGTTAACTTCAATTGATATCCGAGCTCGTAGACTTGTTTATCCTCCAGTTATTTACATAAACGCAGACAGGAGATAGCCAATAAGATATGGGCTTAAATTTCCGTTGACACCACTGTCTCCAAAGCACGACTCTTAGACAATAATCAGTTCATCCGATTCCTGTCTCCAATAGTGCAGCGCACACTCCGTCTCATATAAATATTGGAAGTGCTGCACATTTCCTTCAATAGAATGGCATGAAAGAAAAATTCTAGAAAGCGTTTTTTGTAACCCCAAAGCATTTGATTGGTGTTGATAACTCTGTTTACAAAATACTTTGAATTCCGCTGAAAAGTCAGGGATACATATGGAAATTAAAACTGTTTTATTCACAGTTGGTTCCACGTCTATAGCTATAATGAATGAAGAGTTTGAACGGTAAAAATGTATTTTGCAAAAAGTTGACCTTCGTTGTTGTGTGCCAAAATGCTCACCTTGTTTACATCAAATAGGAGAAATGTTTTGGTAACCATAGATATTTTCTATTATTTGGAGTTGTTTCGGTCCATTCCAAGGAAGCAGACGATCAGTTGGGGTTTTTCTTGACTCTTTACAAAGTTAGACATTCTGATGTTCTACAGTCTGGGTTTTAAGGGTAATGCTTTCATTCTTTTTGGTTCACTGTCAAGCGTGTAGTTTCGGATATGTAAGAAATTACCAATTTTTTACTTTAAGTATTGACATTTCAAACCTTCGAAAAATCTTTCTAAAATAACCATCGATTTCCGCAGCGCGTTTTCTTCTCACAGTTTGATGTCGGCTTTGAAGAGCTCAGCATTTCCCACTAAAGCTGAGATGTAGTGACAGTACATGTGTTTGAGCTTGACCTTTAATTCTCTGCAAAGTATTTTTGTAATACTGGAGCTTCGAGTTGCTCAAGTAGTTGATATACGTGTTCGTAATCCAAATGATTTGAAAATTTGGTCATCCAGTTCAGGTTCAGCTTATACCTGAGTTTAACCTTGAGTCGGTTTGTGAAATGAAATCTGCTGTCGAAACCATCTGGCGTTCACAGTGTATCAACGACCCACTTACCACTCTGAACTACGCCGAATCGTCAGCAGTGCATAGACAGAGTAATTCGCGATTCCTGTTGAGTACACAGCGCGCAGCACTGCCTCATGAATCGTCATTTGTGGAAATTCTGACAAGCTGTGGATCTTGCTTTTTATTGATGTGCTACATTTGTCGACCAAACCAACAATAATGTAACGTTACAATGGTAAGGGATGTGGGAGGTTTGGCGCGGAACCGTCCTCAGAAGATAGTCTTCAATTCACTTATCATGTATTGTTTTGTGCACCGGCAAACTGGACAGTTATGTCACAGTCACATGAAAACAACGAAATCCATTCTAAATGAGACTGAATAATAAATGAATGTGATGTAACTGCAAGAACGATATTGTGAAAGGTTAACATATCATATGCTTGGAGGCTTGCCAAGACTGATTTGAACACCTTTGTGAACTCAAGAAAAAATGGTAGATATTTGAACGTGTGTCCAAGCTTACTTATTCGAAACGGTGAACATTTCAATTTGCTCCTAGAGTACGTTGTATTTCCAGGACAGTAAACATTAGTCATATATATCAGTACTGTGAGGCTCCATATAAACTACTGTCGTTGATGGAGTTTTGTCAGAAGAACAGTTTGAACCATCGGCTGAGCCACCCTAACATCCATTTGTTGACTAAGAATCAAATATGCTCTAGGTCAGTCCCTTTACACGGTTCACAAACACGATCATCGCGGGCAGAAATACACAGAGACCGTCGTTATTTGAGGATCAGTACCTTCGCAGTATGGCTCGGATGTGGCAGTAACACCGGATCAGAAATAACGACCTTAGGCATCATTTTTTGTGAACATGAGGTTAGTCACTAGAACGAGTCCTCAGTCCGAAGAAGTTACGATGTCTGGGATGTGTTACTTTTTTAACGGACCATCTTTCTTGGCGTGCATTGTTCCCTAAAACAGTTAGAAGCTGTTGAGTGATTTGAGACGGTCAATCCATCAGAAGGAAAAATGAGTACGAGAAATTTTACCGGTGGACTTGATCGGGTTGGGCTAAATGCGCTTCTGGGTTGGAGTTCGCAAGATCCGCCCACCGTATGTTAGACACATCAGGTAACGTGGCTAGGAGTTGCGGCCGGTGGATTGGTTGCATTCAAGCTATTTTTTGTCTAAATAATTTTCTTTAAAAGCTTTTTATTTTGCTTGCCTTTTCCATACGCTAATATTTGTTTAGTTCTCAACTGGAACATGCATCAAGGTAGCAGCACATAGAGCACACAAATTCAAGAATCTTGATGGGACCGACTGAAATAAATTGAAGCCCTTCAAGCCAGTATGAAAAAAAATTAAACACAAACGTCCTTCAAGTGCTTCCTTCAGGTAATAAAATCACCGTAACCCAGAAACATGCACCTAACAATCAAAAATAGCATCAAGTAGATGTGTAATCTGTACGAGCACAAAAGCTTCAGTGGTCACAAAAAATGGCCATCTATTTTGTGATCCCCAACAAATGTATATTGATTCCTTGAAACTCAACCATTAAACCTAATGAGTCCTACAAGGCCAAACCCAATAAGTTCAGCCTTGATACCTTCCTTTACCTCTTACGTAAAAATCCTAATTTATCTTTCGACCATTTCCAATGCCACTGAATACCACAAGCCGAGGAAGTCTACCAGGGGAATTGCAAAACACATTCTTCAACATGCTACTAAAATAATCCCGGGGCCAAAGAGAGGAGTGCAGAAATGAAGAGGTAGGGACTTGGTAAAAACCCCGAATCATTTAAGAACAATGTATATACTTGCAACAACAAAACCAGTCGGACGTTATTCCTTATGTTAAATAACACAACTACGGAGAATAAAATGATATCTGAATTGGAAATAACATCAAAGTGTACAATTATTGAACTGGAAAATTATCAAAAATTCTCCTTTTCTATTAAAAAACCGTTGGCTGGTTAAGACTGCCCCACGGATTGTGCTAAACTGTTAAATACAAGTTTATTTCATCCAAGACGGCGTTCAAACACACGCATTTGGAACACCCTCACAACAGAACCAAAAGCCACATCCTGTATAAATAATGACGCCACATCATAAGCTTTGAATATCTCACAGCCAAACGTAACTGAGATCTCAACGTAATGACTCTGACTAGAAAAAAAGAACGTAGTGCATATAACAAATACGCGAACATGACTGAATAATAAAGTTGGGTTTTTCGCCCTGGATGTTGTTGGACGAAACATATTTTTCATTTTAAGGCAAACATGACCAGTGGTAATCGAGTGGCTTAGAGCAGTTGATTACCACCTCTGAGGTTAAAAATTCGAATCCCCGCCATCACCGTTGACTTTAGTGGTAGAAAACAATCCCCTCTGTCGTCCGGCTGGTTACCACACCTGACTCATTGGGGCCTTATGTGTTTATCCACTCCAAGTCTCACCGTCTGGTTGTCTACCATCCCTATAAGAGCAGTGAACTTTCGTGGCTATGGGGTATTTACTCCTCCTACGGTACTTGTGCGCAAGCTTGTATTAAAACAAAACCAAAATTGAAAAATACTCACAATGAATGCTATAACAATTTGCATTTTCCTACTTGTTTCACATAGATTAATTCTAAAAGAAGGCACAAAATCTTACTAGTCAGAAAGCCATAACTGAGGACAAAATCTTTATTGGTTTCAGTGATGCCAAGCATGTGTTACTCAAACATTATAACCATGCAGTTGGAATCGGGTTGTTTTTCACCAAGAATAACAAGCGAAGTGGAAGCTTTTTATCACCGGCCAATGTGACATCAGCATTGGCTGATGAGCCCGAGCTAACTGACAGAAAGTCATGTTCGACCCATCAATCAAGCAGGTATTTTTTACCAACAAAACCACTAACTCTACTCGGTTCATAAATTTTAAAGATATGAGGAAGGTTGTGACAGACGATCCAAAAAACCGAATAAAAATTGAGATGCCAGATCAAAACATTCTGAATTTGTTGATCGCTAGAGAAATTGCTTTTGTCTGATATTCAACTTTCAACCAAGCACTTCAGACACCGAAATGAAAAAAATTTCTTTCGGGTTCTTGAAAACTCGTTCACAGACCACTGTACAAATAGCCATCAAGGGTAAACAATGTTTTATCAGTTAACTCTTGTCCATCCGCCAGTATGGAATGGTTTGCTTCAGTGATTAGTGTCTGTAACTGATCTTTTCCTGACTATCCACATTATAGCCTTAGAAATTCAGTCGTGCTCAAAACTATCCTACGTAGGAGAACTGGTTCTTTACCAGGCCTAGCTTTTACCTAGTGAAAATCCACTTGCATTTTGCACAACGAAGAGTCAAACTCCTTGAGCCGGAAACGAACTGGCGACACACCGCCTACCGGGCAGATCCTCTACCAGCTGAGCTATCGCGGTATGGATAGTCGGGTGTGAATAACGCAAGCGAATAATCAATGATGTGCAAACCATTATTCCAATGATACATTGCAACTGTCCTGGTTTCAATCACTGGGCTATCCTCGTCGATCATTTCCCAATGGAACGAACAGCATACGGCTGAAATGATCCACTGAACATTGAAATATATTCACAGAATGCATTAGTGGCATGAGGAGCCTGAATCTTGAGTAGGGAATAATCCACTTTTATTATGCCAAATATAAGTACAATATCTAATAACATACTCTCTGATGATTCACTTAATTCGCGTTCTGTTTTTTTACTTTAGGAAAACGGAAAGACGAGAGAAAGTTTGGTTAAAGCATGGTTAGGTAAATCACATTGTACCTCGAAAATCGAGTGTTTACCGGGTTAATTTGCCGGTGGCTCAAAAATAAGCACCAGTGAACACCCACTATACGACCAAACACTGGAGAGCCTCTACCATTTTAAAACGGAAAATATGGAGTTTCGAGTACAAGGAGCAGTTCTTCAAAACGTGAAAATGTTGCACACAATTCTCATATGTTATCATTTCAACTCCTCTACTTAAAAAACAAAGCAAAATATTTCACATAGACCTGTCAAACGGTTCTTTAAAACTACATTTACTTTAGATATGGATATGCTGTAAGTAACGTTCAACATATCTGAATGTCACACCAATAAATAATACTGACTGGAGTAGTGCGAACGTGTGAAACGTGATTGACAATGGATTTAACTGCCGCTTGAGGATATTATTGCTCAGCATCCTTCTTGAATGTTTTTCATTTGTCTCCATATCCACACCTCTATGCGATCTGAACAAACAGAAACGGGGACTGATCAAACGATTTGCGCTATCGGAACGAGTCATTATCCGCTATATGAATGTGGTTGAGGATCACTATCGGGCCGTAACCTATCATAATCGCGTGCACGCAGCCGATGTTGTCCAATCTACACATGTGCTCCTCAACGCACCGGCTCTTTCCGTAAGTTTTTGTAGTTTATACAGAAAAATCTCCGAGACAAAATAATCGTTCTAGTTTCCGGCTTTAATCCACGTTGGTTTTGCGTACTTGATCGACAGATACGAAAAAAACAAAATAATGACGGCAAGGTGGACCACGAAAACTACCTTTTTGGGGGGAATAATAGTTTGAAACATGATTTTTGTGTTAAAAACACCATCCGTAGATTATTTTATATTAGCTACTTCTCACTTTATATATATATATATATGCGTTTTTATCGTCTTTCACACGGTAACCTTCCACTTGTATCCCATATGGTTGCATCATAAAACTACCGCGTCAGATTATCTATCCGGAATCAGTAGGTCGAAAGATTTCTATTTATAACCTTCTCATCTGTTTCAATAGGCGAAATAAAAATAGCACCCAAGATAATAATCGCCCAATTACCCGACTGATTAGTTGAATAACTGATTGACTCCCTTATTTATTTATAAGCTGACTGATACGCTGACTGGACGACTGATTGGTTGATCGATGGGTTGATAGTTTGGATAACTAGTTAATTGATGGACTGAATGATTTTTACATTTCACATCTTCCCTCGGCCACTGAACGAACTTGTTTCCGGTTCGGTGATTACAGAACTGAACACGGTAATGGTGACACAACTACGTGCTTTTTATAGGAAATTTCGTCACTCTTCATCAGTATTATCAGCTACCAAAACGCAATAAAACAATGGTGACGCACTCGATGCAAAATCTTTCCATTTTGTCAGTGAGCTTCTATTGGTTGTCAGAATTCCATCGAAAGGGGGTTTGAATCCCAATACTGATAGGCTTGCTGCTGACTACTTTAACGAACACTTAGCCATTCTTTCAGCACCCCTCCGTAAATTTATTGCCCATGCGGAAACTGGCTGACAATGAAAAGCTTGTATTGCCCCAATCTTAAACTCCATGCTACCGGCTGGAACCAAACTACAGAGTTGTTCATCCAGAGTTACGATCACAATCTCATTCACGACGTCCAGTTACCCACAGGCAGCTTCGTATGGCTTCATTCGACGTATCAAAACGGTGTTGTTCGTTATGGAATGCATCGTCTAAAATAATTACAACATTCATAACTAAGACGAATTCCTTCCCTTTTAGTCTAATCCGAAATGACTTGTCTTTTCATGTAAGAAACCTGAAGCACTGAGGGACTTATTTTTATATTTCTTTCTACATTTCAGCATAAACGATTAAATTATATAAAACGGGGTTGAATGCGTTCAACAAATCTGTTATTCCAACAAAGTATTTGATATCTTCTGATTCAGGGAGCGTGCATAAATGATACTGGATATAAGGTAGGCGCCACTAGGAACGTTAGCCCTTGTCTGAGCGTCATTATTTTAGACGCAATAGTCATCATCTTATGTCCTCAGATCACGCCCAAGTATCACACTGAAGTCCCGATCGAACGAGACTGGATAAACACAAGCTGGGTTTTACAATGAGACTTCACACTAAATGACACGGAACACAAGACAAAGTAAGGTATAATATCGAAAACAGCACCTCCATCCCCCCAGAGGAAAGATACATTTGTTTCCTTGATGGGAAAAAATAGTGCTCTGTTGGATCTCTTGGATCCGTACCCGTAAAATAATATGACCCGCGACTAGACAAAGAACACAGGAATAGGGCACCTAATTCCATAAGGCCAGCCCACCGGTTAGCTGGAAACAGAGAAGATGAACATAAATACAGCAGCCCGTATATTTCCGACCGGATGATAGAGAAGGCAAGAACGCTCTCCGCTCGGTCGCTTATGTAGTGTTCATAGACAACTTTGTAAAACTGCGTAGTTGTGACAATCTGAAATCGAAAAATAGTACGGTAAAACTTTCAGGGAGCGAAATGGGAAAATTTACAAGGGTGAAGAAAAAATTAGAAAAAAAGAATGTTGAATTCCTCCATAGTTCAGTGTTTTGGAGAAAAACTATTTTCTAACTGAAATTAGAGACT
This sequence comes from Fasciola hepatica, assembly GCA_948099385.1. Lineage (NCBI taxonomy): Eukaryota > Metazoa > Platyhelminthes > Trematoda > Plagiorchiida > Fasciolidae > Fasciola > Fasciola hepatica. Next base: position 1,382,468 of record CANUEZ040000210.1, on the reverse strand, counting down.
TTGAATTGGTGGGAAAGTTGTGATTTTCTCCAAAACATCAATATTAGACCCTTCTGCTTTCGATAGTTGTGAATCGTTTGTAAGATAACATTGGGTTCAAAACAGTCCATGATCATTCTGATATCTGCTATCAACCGGATGTTGCAATGTCCCATTTCTTGTATGTTCAACTGTATCAGAGCTACGAGATTCTGAGAAATATTCCACTATCAATAAGGACAAGCTTCTTGGTCCATATCTAAGGTTTTTTGAGCAATAGTGGAGTATGCAACTTGATATGGGGATAGCGGCATTTGTGACCTCCCGACTTGAAATAACAAACGATAGTGCGTTTCATCTCCGCCACGGCCTAAGTAGTCACAGCGCGATGGAATTTTCCAAAGAATTTAAGTAAGTAGAGCGAGCGGAAGTGAATTTTTATGATTTTGCAAAATTTCCAACATATTCTTCGACAAAACACCAATGATGAGTGCTTCATTCCTGCCTCCGTTTTTCGAGGCACGTATTGGTTGGAAGGTATGTCAAGGTGGTTAGTTCGGGGCATTGCAGAGAGGCCCTTTCTTCACCTTCGTGATTTCCACGTATTACATTTTTTGTGTTTCTCCTTCACTTTACAGCTCTATTCCTTTTTCTCGTGTTTCACTTATGCTTTGAATTAACAACCAAAACCATAGGACTGACGTGCGAGATCGATGGTTGATAGCACTGAACTTGACTGTACCTAGCATGCGTATCGAAATTTTAAAGGATCCCAGATAGTACCCACATTTGAGTTCACTCGGCTCACTATCACGTCTGACCCATAGGAATCGTATGTGGTTTTCTGCTTTTCTAATTTTTAGGGTTAGGCTTCCGGTTACCCCCAGTAATGCAGTGGGCCTTTGAAGCGATGGGTTATAGCCCTCATATCCAAGCATGCAACAGAGGAAAATATCCCCATTGACACTTCCTTCGCTGTGCAAAAATTACCTTTTCCGTAAGCATATAGGAATCTTTTCTGACAAATGGATTCGAAAGAGTGATTTTAAATTTGTCTTTTGCGAATTTAAATACCACTATTCCATGGTAACTGAGCTAATAAAAACTGTAATGAAATTCATTCCAATAGTCCTTTCTCTGGTGTCCTCCGATACCAGGTAAGGTTGTCACTCTTATAAACTAAACAGAACAAAATTAAACATTTCAAGAGCTAGTAGTTCACAAACGTGAACTTTCGTAATCGAGCTTGTTTTTTGGTCTGGTGAAACCCCTATTGATAAGGGTATCTGCGGCGCGTGGGTATCTGATATTCACTTACACAGCAGTGTTGCAAAAACTGTTGATCGGTCGGTTTTTAGGCTTACCGTAGATAATTTTCCTGAAAGCAAGTTTGCCCACGTTGAACGAAACGTCAGCTGGTCCCCAACATTTCCGATAACGCCGTGTTACTGAATATCATACGCTTATATATGACATATTGCATGGCGCATCTTTTCTTTGAACCGCTACGAACCGCATTCAGTTCTGGTGCAACAGCCGTAAAGTAACTAATAAAGTATGTCTTCTGGATCCATCTGCCTAATCTCTGAGAAGTACTTTAGCTACACTGGCAATGGACGTTCATTTTGTGTGCTCACACTCAGCTGAAGATGCACAATTCAGAAAAATTAGTCATATGGAGAACAATTCAAGTTATTGCATTTGCATGGCTCATCAAATTTCAGCTTCCAGACAGTTCGGAAATTTAGTCAATGGGGCTTAATGAATTTATTGATCACTTTAGTTGTTCATTTTGAAAGTAGTGAAGCCTTACAAAGCAGGCTAAACTCACCAAAAGCCAAGAAGAAGATATCTGCATAATTATGCAAAGAAAAGGTGATGAAGTAACCATAACGGTTGATTTTCAACTGGAGAAATCTACCTAAACCGTTTATCCGGCAGACACTACTGCCAAGAATTTCATCATCACTACCCAGTTTCAGTCAAAATCCCCAGATGTTTGAACCGATTGTAAAGGCATTTAATAACCGTTTTACATGGAACAACTGAAACTTAATTATCCGCTGTAATCGATAGGCAGACTATGGTTACCTACTCAATCAGTAGTGGGAAGAGAGACTATTTCGGTGTGTGATAGCATGGCACTCGTCGAATGTCAGGCAATGCATCGACGAAAACAATGCTCTTTATGCACATGACCCGTTGATGAAGTTGATCAAGGCTGTTACTTACAGTGAATTAAAGCTGGACGAGCCTATCTTTGGGAACATTTGTGGAACAACAGGTCAAAATGTTTGTCCCACCGGCAGTCTACTCGACTACCATTGTACTGACCTCCCACACCTTGAGTGACGGATGACGTTCACGTCCAAAAAGTAAACCAGATTTCTCCCATGCAACCATTTTTAATCCCAACATAGTCCACGCATTGGATATGGATTTTCGCCAGGCGAATTAATCCCACGGATTGTTCGTAACTAGTTGACTGAGGTGCGCACGAAACTGACGGCCGTATTATCATTCTTTCTCAAGTTTCTCTTCTCTCTTTCCCCCAGAAGCTTGTTGATGTTTGCATAATTCGATCTGATTTGATTTGATTTGATTTGATTCTATTCATGTTTCGCTCAGTTACGTAGCAGCATTCGATAATCGCCGCATAGGCAACACAAGTGTAACCACAATGGATGTATCGATCCAAATGGGCAAAAAACTGTGTTGCTCTACCCATCTGTTGTTTACCAAGCAAAACATGTGAATCTGATGGTCACACTCTCAGTATCGTCCTAAATCCTGGAAAGGTAACAAATTTGTTCGTTGTACAACCTCATTGCCGGAAAACCTTCGGAGAACTGTGATAACTAACAATAAATAATGCTTGATAAACAAAATGCTGTCAGTTATTCATTTTATCACAAGTATTCCAAATTTATCTTAGTCTTGTTTTAGCCTAGCGGGAATTTTATTGAAAAAGACCAGAAAACTTATATTTTTATCCTCATAGTGAATTTTATTTACAAAATATAAGTAGATAGATTGTACTGTTTCTCCACCCTAGGTACATTAGCATATGATATCTGCCACAGTGAATTTGTACTGTGATTGCTTACAACAGGATTTTCCTTCGAATAAACAAGTGTCTATCGCTTAAATATACCAACATATTTTAACTTCGTAACACACTTTGGTTTGGTAAGCAGTATGAGCCACATGTGAAACGTCTGAAGCCCTTGCTTTGATCCCGAAGCTCAACCGGTGTGGTACCTGTGCTACTAAAACGTGAGGAGCGTCTGTTTGTGGGTTCGAGTCCCGCCAGGGTCAACGGCTTTTCACATTTGGATTATCTTGCAATCTGTAACATTTATATAAACTAACTGAGAAAAGCAGTCGAAAAGTCTCGCAATTGTGGGTAGAAGCTTTTACAAAATGAATTGCGCTTCATATATCATTCCTTTATTACAAGCTTGCGCATAAGTGCAGTGAAGGGAGCAATCACCCCACAGCCACAAAGGCCCACTACACTATTTGGAATAACCGGCAACCAGACCCTGAGATTTGGAGTGGCGAAGAACCACATAAGGTCCCAGTAGGTCAGGTGTGATAATGATCCGGAAAACCATGTGATTAATTGATGAATATGAATATCCCCTACAGGACAACATGTATTGATGATGTTCTGTATGCTGATACCATGCAGGTTGCTTTTCAATATGTGTAGTTGTCAACTCACACCAAACGTTTTTAAGGAATCAGAACTTCTTTCCTTCCTGAAAATCTAAAGTGAGCGCATGATAGCTCTTGTTTTCTTTCTGAAGATTTCTGTACCATAGAGAAAGACGTATTTCTTAGCATAATAATGACTATAGGAGTATGTTTTCATACTGCTCCAACGTTCAATTCCGAACTGGAAATCCACAGATGCTACAATGATGGGCCACTTCATTCTTGTTGGGAGTCATCAGCTATACCGTTCTTGGAGGAATTTTTCTGTTGAGCCCAGCGTTCCAAATGCCCATCGAACATTTCAATAAACAAATCAACTATACTACCAAGAAAGTCGATCTAATATTTGTGAAAATGCACCATAATTCGGTTTCTCCTTCCTTTGAAATAACTTTTTTCACTCAGTCGAGATCAGTTTGCCACAGAGTCCTGTTGATTTCTATCTATTTAACTACATACCACTTTTTCATCCGACGAATTACATCAAGTCATCTATAAGTGAACTCTCCGTGCTACGATTTACTCCAGGTAAGGTTAGCATAATTAATTTTGCTTGTCCGATAAAAGCAGAAAGAATTACCACATCTACCATCAGCAATTCGGAATTCAACCGCAAGTAACAAAGGGTTTTATTACTTGGTTGAATTTGTGATACAATGACGGAAAACAAAGATCTATCACTCAAACTCATCACCCACGCATGTTTCGTCTAACTCCATTATAAAATATCGGATGCGGAGCCCAACTACCGAACCAAGCATTGCAGAATTATAAACCTCGCAAGCTGAGAGGGTGGGCATTCTGAACTGTTCCTCCGTGGGTTTCTTTTTTGTCGGCATCGAAGTACACGATATCGCACCCAGCCACTATTATATCACACTGACGTAACAATCAACTCAGCCGACGATCGACTGCTCCTTAATGATACTTCTAAATGATAGCCTCAGACGGGAGTTAGTATTTCATGTTTCTGACGTAGAACTAGTCGCCATCGACCAGTATCGATAGTGTCCTGGATACAGGTTTTCGAGCCATGTGTTATTTTATGTCGCATCGTGCCTTGTTCTTGACCTATATCAAGCCGAATATATTTCACACGTTCAGTTACATCCAAGAATTTTATTCTGCGTGATGAATGGTACAATCTGTGCTTTTGGCGAATTTTTGCACAATAAAATACACACCGGTTTATTTATTAGATTGTACACACCACATATTTGATGCTATTTGAGCTTTAATTCACTAAATCATCAAAACTTCTTCGTTAATTTGAACTACGAGATACAGCTTCTCTAGCATCACAAAATCAATAAACACTAATAAGAATGGCTTAACACCCTATACCAACGCCTAATTTACCGTCGAACTTGAATGGAAGTACTCTCAAAGCCACTTTATCTCCAACAAGAACAACAGGTGGTGCGTTTTCACACTACAATATGTAGTACCCACGAGAATCAAGTCGTAAGCAGGCGTAGTGGCTTGATATTCGAATGGCCTGCGTTTGAGATGCACAGTCCTTCTTGTGGCATCTAAATCCCAGTTAGGTATCGGTGAGTTACCACCTAGGAAAGATCAGTTCTATTGAACTTTTGATTATTTCAGCAATGAGTGAAGTGTTGGTACCAAATTATGTATCGCCTGTGCATTGCACTAAAATTGAACTTGCGCAGCTTAACAGATATACCAAAGAATTACGTCGGCGGTTGGTCATGACGGCCGAATCCAAAGCAGTTCGAAGAATGAAGCCAGAACTGTGCAAAAATGTTACCTCGTGCAACCGTTACCATTTCGGTGGGCTTAACGAGTGTTTCCTTCCTCCACTGCTTTATAAGGCTACATATCATATCGCAGCTACCCAGTACTATATATATATATATATATATATATATATATATATATATATAGCTTTTGGTCAGTTACACTTGAAAAAGAGGCAGTACAATAGATAGACACGATAAGTAATGAACTAGAAAATCTTTGGACTTTTATAACAAGGTTGGGTTGGAAAAACTCAGTATGTAAAAAATAGGAGACAGATTGAATTCGTCTTCAGACAAAGTCCCGGTTAAATGAACAAAGAATGCCAATGTCTGGAGGGAACCACTCACAGAGAACCGATTGAGAGGGAGATTAGTCCCCTGAAGCTGAAGAGAACGAAGAACGTATCAAGGTAATCGTTAATTAGAAGCATTTAAAAGGGTTGGGTAATTTGATGTTTGCGCAAACTAGTTCAGGAATTTCAAAACAATATCGAGGAAATAATCCAAGTGGATAAAGTACACCTCAAATGTGAATATGAAAAGTACCAAAGACAAACAATTAAAATTTCGGAATTTATGACAAAAGTCTGAACAGTCTGCACACAAAAAATTACACTGAAACAGACGCCGTTAACTGGTGGAGTATTTTTGCACATTTAATGCTAAAACTGGTTTAAAGTTGTGAAATGTTTGGAAAACTTATTTTCTTTAAAACAGTTTGATAACAAGATAAAACCAAAAGCTTCCACATTTTAATGGTTAAACTGATTTCATCGACAGTTAATACCAGATGAACAGTAGAAAAAATAACAAAATGGAACACTTTTTTCCAATCAGTATATCTTAACCAAGGTCTCATAAATGACGACAAAGCTCGTTTTGCCTGAGGCTTATTTTCATCAACATCCATCGGGGCGATTCTCTGGACGTGACTGTTTAGATCCTGAGATGCATAAAGGACAGTTCACTTCACTGACTGTTCTGTCTCTATTGATGTTTTGAATAGGCCAAAGAACGATATCTGATAAGTGAGTTTTTCTCACCTTTGATCGTCAAAACATTAACATACGTTCTGTGTGATTGGTTTGTCTGAGTTCTAAACTAGATCCACCCAGAAAATTACGCACTATGAACGTAAGTTGATCTCATTTTGATTTTTTGTAAGATAGCATTATTACTGAACCGATAATTAAAAAAATAACTTCATCTTATAAGTTCTGAAAACAGCACTGATCTAAATGAAGCAAAAAACCCATTTTTCAACTCCACAAAGTGGGAATTCTGGAATACGTAAACCAGTGCCGAGCAGAGTAGCAACGTATCATGAAAATAATTTTTCCTGTACACTGATTTCTACATTTCAGTCCGTATTCACCGACCTTGAGGTTCTGGCGGTGCTGTTCGCCTGTGCCGTGCATGACGTGGATCACCCAGGTTTGACCAATCAATATCTGATTAATTCTAGTAAGTCATGTTATGATCGGGCGTTCCACATCCCCACTGAAAAAATCACGTTAGGTTTAGCTTCTGGTTACATGTAAACAGTGGATTGTTGGAGAACAATATCTGTCGATCTTGGATGGAAGGAAAGCAATTATTATGCGTAACAGTGTACATCAAACAAACCGCCTGGTAGTGTTGCATATCTGAACTTCCGAGATCATCATACAAAATTAACTGGCCGAGCATGGGTCCAAGTGAAAATCCCCCTTTTTTCTTTAGAACTACAGATCCTAATGCCCTCGGCCCCATTATAACATGGGTTGTGTCTATTCCGTTCGTCTGACTAAAAAGCACCGGTACGACAGTTGAAACATTTCATTTGGCAAGAACTTGACAGAACTTACGCCAGCTTTGATTTATTTAGAAGATGGTTAGTGTTTCGTCGTCCGTTAGTGAGAAAAAAATCACTTGAGGGAGAAAAATCGAAGATGGTTCTTGAAGTCAGCGAAAAGAAAGATAAAAACAAGATGATAGAGGCTGAACAGGAAACACTGCACTATCAAAAACGTGGTAACCGTTTCGTGTCTGATTTCGGATAATTGGCACGCAACTCAGTTTGGTATTTTATCCACACAAGTATCTCAGCCGTGCAAGGAAACTGTCACCGGGATTTTTGATGTAAGCACTATAGTTTAGCATCTGGATGAAAGAACAAAATTTGCCCGAAAGCATACCGTCGGTTTCGCGACTGTTGCCGCTCATCAGGTATGCAAATAATATTATATTGAAAAACCAACTGGACAGTGCTCAAGTACGGGGATGACTGGGCAGGACAGTAACGGGTACGCATACCTGATAGGTGGCAAAACCCGCACGATTGTAGCGTGTTTCCGGGGAATTGTGTCCTATCATCCAGATGCAATGCTGCAATACTCATACATAAGGTGAAACTTGGAACCTCATGTCCTCATTCTGAAGGAATGTATTGACTGAACACAGAAATAAATTTCAAAGAAGCATCTGGCGAATCAGAAATGAACTCTGTCCATGCAAACGTCTCATGATTCAGATGAGGTTACAGTATCACTGACAACCACACGAAGCGTTATATAAAATCATACTCAACTGCAACGCAAAACCGTTGTGTAAAAATTTCACAGGGAACAAAAAGAGGAGTCCATTTTGGGAAACACACTGTGACACTTATGTGGGTAATTCGCCCGGTAACATCGCGAAATTTCGTCGTATCATCCGGATATAATGCCATACTACTCAATTCGAAACTTCGTAATTGAGATCATGTGTCCCCGTTCTGAAGGTTAGTCGTGTTCACCGACAAACTAACAATGGAAGAAACACCGTGTGATTCTCAAAATGGACTCTCCATCGATGCGGGCTGCATACGATTCAGATGAGATTACAGCTGTAAATCAACTGTGGAGTGCTCAAGTGCAAGGGATGATGGAACGGAAGAGTACCGTGTACGCATACCTGATGAGCGGCAAAATTCCGCGAAACCACTGGTGTGTTTCCGGGGGAGTTTTGTCCTGTCATCCACGTACAATGCCATACTACGCATTTTGAAGTCGAATAATAAAATTAAGAATTCGTGCCACATATTGTTACTATTTAGGGGACCTTGGCAATTCAATAACCTGAAAGGACCCAAAGACATTGTCGGGTTGATGAAGAGTTCCTTTTGATTAAACGGTTAAAAATGTTCTGATGAAAACGAACCGACCATCAAACCTAACTCGGTCTCATTTTATCTGACTCAGCTGGACTGTACCAGAGAAAAAATGGTACTTTTGGTAGCTGTTTGTGGCATTTTTCTTGAGGAAAAGCAATTCTGTTCTGTTGGGTGCAGACTGCCTCAATCACAAGTGAATGAAGTAACTTGATAAAATGGTTACAGGTGGTAATACACTTTATGAAACCGGGGTAGTTTAGACGCGAAGCAGTCAGTATACTTACCGCAATCTATGATTTATTTTTGTTTAAAGTTCTGAAGAACCAAATCAGTTTCGTAGTTGTGATTCAGTGACAGATTTCTTCTTTCCATGGCACACTAAACCGGTTGATTGGAGTACCCATGATATCATATTTAAAATGATTGATACTCACAAAATGTTTGTAATGTTCCGGTGTAAATCATTCCTCCCGACTATACTATCAGTAAAAGCCAGTACGCAGTACACCACATAAGTTCACATAGCAAAAAGTGCAATAGTTAGTCTGATAAGTGATTCATTGTTCAATCAAATATTATCTGAATAGTTCGTTTTCAATATGCTTCAACATGCTTATCAGCACGCTTAACTCTACCACGGGGTTGTGTTTCAACAACGATTCTAGATTTGTAACCACAGTACTGGTTTGATTTGATGGCACGATTGCGCAGAAAGTAACATATTCGAAATAGTCATATCCTTTATGTACCGGCTATCATACAAACCAAATGAATGTTTTATTGAAGCATTTTACCGAACCGACCATCGCGTTCTTTATGCGTAGTCTACTTTAGCTGGTCAATAGACAAATTGAACTTCCACAGTTGAGGACAATTGGGGCAGTCAAGTTTGGGCTTCCTAGGCTATAATTACAGTGTACTAAACATTTAAAACTGAGTGATAGCAAACGAATGTGAACCGTGACCTCTAATTAAAATTCACTTCATGAGCTATGTAACCAATGTTAGCTGGCCGTATGGATTAAAGATAAAAAGTTTTTGATCACAAGGTCAAAATGAATGATGCAGTCTGAAGTGGACATATCAGTCAGCCTGGAGCATCTTCATTTTGCTGAAGTGCATGATCTATAATAGGTCCACTCTAACTTTGATTGTCAGATGAACCAGCGGCGTTTGAACAGTTATCATTGGGGGCTTCCAACCCTTCTGTCCCGAGTTAGAATCATTGCGCCGCCCAACTGACAGCCTTTAATTGGTTGTGACTCCCTTCTTGGAAAATTGTCCTACCATTTTATAGTGAAAAAGGAGTAAACTGATCGGATTCAGTTTGCAGTCTGTTTGTGCAGTTGCAGTTAATTGGTGGCCCTATTGCCAAAAAATGGAGCTTTTCTAATCATGTCACCCATTTTCTGAAAAATAAAGACTGATCGATAAGCGTGATTTTACGCTTTGTTTGACTTCGTCGGACGCTGCACGCTAACATTGGTTCACGGTAGACAAGTTTCTGAACATCTAAGGGACGGAGTTCCGATGTATACTGACTAGCAGCCTAATTTCGACTGGTCAGTTACTGTATGCTGTAGAACTACTCGAATCAAGGCCTTGATTACAATTCCCTAATTTGTGCATCAAGAGTGCCGGTGGATGCTCCTCATAGAACAGTTCAATAGGGAAGCACAGTCGTGAGCCATTGATAGCTTTTGTGGGTTAGTCTCAGGAAACCGCGAGAAAGACAAGACTGCGGTTGCCAGTTGAAATGTTGAATGTGTGTGGTATCTATAGATCGATGGGTGAAGCTTATCAGTTGCACACGATTGGTTCCGCGGTGGTTGCCGCCCATCAGGTAAACGTACTCCTGGACGAGAGGCCATAACCGCGAAGCCCGTCGCGTGCTACGGAGGAACTTTTCCGTATACCCACATACACTACCAACATTCAGTAAGACTTAAACAACAAATTTGTATTGGCTCCACATGTGTGATTCGATTCCCTTAACTTGCTTGTTCGCTAGAAGGAAAACGAACCCCATCCATAAGAGTACCCAATATAAATTACTGTAAATGTTGTCTTGTTCGATGTGCTAACTTGTTTTGTCTGGTAAGCGATATGCAAATTTTGTTCCCCAGTCGGTCCCTGAAATTAATTGTTTCTTGATTTCTATTTTTGAATTAGCATTACACGAATTTAATAGTAGGTTGAAAACACCGACCATAATTAGGACCTTACATCTACCTTACTTTCTATCAACTATTTAACTCCCAATGACTTGAACCAATTTGTGTTGATGGTTTAGAAAACTTTCAATGGCTTTTGTATACTTGACTGTATTTAAAGAACGAAAACCTCCGTATCAACACTGCTGCCAGTGATCGAGTTATTCATACATTCTGGAAAATACTGTGCGAGATTTGATAAGATAGCTCGTGGGTGGAAAGGAATCTCTTACAATGACCTGACATTTTATCAGCGGACAGGATCCTCTTTTCCGTTTTGTAAACTTCGAAATCAGTAATGAATTACGAGTAGGTATTATGATTTATGCTAACTGCTACGAGTTATCTTACTGTGAGTGCATCTGCAAAAATGTAGATTTTTCAGTTGATCAATAACAACTTAGTGAAAGAATCACCTTTGATGCAACGATTCTGGAATTTTATAATTTTATGCTTTTATGCTAAGTTTGGAGAGCTTCGTCAAACCTTTGGTTTTCTCGTCCAAAGATAAATTCTTTGATCGACCAAGTTGGTCCTCGTGAACTTTCGATGTTCAGATAATTTCATTTTAACGTCTACTCCATTGAATTCAGTCAAGTAAAACTGTCCATCTTCTTTGGTTTTACTGGTTTAGAATGAACACCAGCATCAAATTTAAGAACGGGAATGGCTCTACTCTTATATTATCATCAGCACTCTGGTGTTGTAAGTAAGCGTCGGAATCATCTAACAGAGTGTGACTCGATCAGCACTTATCCATAGCGACACGTCATCTGATCGGTAATCTTAAGTTAAAATCTAAAACCCCAAGTTTGATGTTCGCAGTGCAGTGTTTGGTAATTTAATTGGTAGGTCTTGATTTTCTTCCAGCTAATAGATTCATTTTTTAGATGCCTAGCAATGAATAATCACCAGTTCAGTTCACTCGAAGTACAACGCAAATGCTGTATTGCTGTTCGATGGATTGCATAACAATGTGCTCGAATCAAAATCCCGACTGATAAGTAGATTCTAGTATCTCGCACATCTTTTGAGGCACCCATTCTCGCAGTTAACTACAAGACATGAAAATGTAACCCATCTTTGGAAATAACCATGCCAAGTTTGTTTCTCTAAGCTATGAATTCTAATATCAACAGTCAATTTCAGGGAGCTCATCAAATTGTCTAGAAATTAAGTGTGAAGCTTATCCGCTTTGTACTCAAAACACGTAAATCTAAGAATTGTAACCGTCATCTGCGCATTTGCTATTGTGACAAAAGACAAGTGTGTGTATTTCACTCTGCTGCCATATGAACTCTGGCAGACTCCATTTCCCTTGGTCGGCTGCGGAATCATTTGCTTTCCGTGTCATAAACATGCATTGCTGTTTTGTCCCTAGCGGTCATTCTCGTTCCTCTGGTGTTACCCCTACTAGGAAAGAGCTAAAGAAACAAAGTTCATAGACGAATTCTGAGTTTTATATCGCAAGAAGACCAAACATAATTAATTGTTAGATACTTTCGGAATAATATTCGAATGATGAACGCAAACAGTGAACAGATGTTTCAGTTATTGACAGGACACTCTTTATGTTACATATAGTAAGCGGCAAACCAATGTGGACAGTAAATGAAATAAAATACACCGTACGTCCATAATTACAAAGTAGGCGCTCGAAGAACTTGGTAAGATATAATTCTATGATCATATCTGACATTTACCTGTGACAGAATGTCTATAAAGTTTAATCACAACAATGGATGAAAATTTCGGTGCGCATTTTTGAAACCTGCATTCCGGTTGCCTATGCTATCTCAAGGCAAATCGGTTCAACTCTATGGTAATCGACTGTTGCTCAAGGGCATGATTGTCACAGAAAAGGCGAACCCCAATCGAGGAGATTAACACATCTCACATGCACGAGTTCATTGTGCTCATACATTTCAGTGCTAATTTTACTAGTCACCACCCCAACCTTACTCCCAAAAGAAATCGGTCTGAAGGAGCAATGCATATACATAAAGTCCAAACAATCCAATGCAATCCATGCCATTTGCAGGCCTTGATTCAATCGCCCAACAATTTGGTTTCCAGACCCAAACTGTTAACTTTTCGTGGCATCATACTAACAAAAACCATCAGGGATTTTTTCCAACACCGGTAATCTCGCTCACTGTACAAGTAATTACCTGCACTTACCCGACTGCAAAATCACAAACTCGTTTGGTGGTGCGCAGAACGAAGTAAAGTGTCAAATACTTCTGTGCAGGTGACGAAACCTCATTCTATTTTTAACCCTCCGGTGAAACTTAGCCACCATTAAGTGCACACATTTTTGCAGCTACCTTTATATTAAAGAAATATGGTTTAAAATTAAATATACAAACTACGTACCCGAAATATAGAAACACACCCACAGTCCACTGGCACACGCACGTGGATGCCATTGTGCAGTGACTATGCCATATACATCATTAGAATATGATTGCATATTGTGATACTTCACTCTGTGTTCCATGCACTTTTTGAAACCATCGATGTGACATGCCTGTGATTTGCCCCTTTTACTAACCTGAGAAACAAGATAAAACAGCAAAATAAGTTCCCCTTTGTAGACAAATATTTTGCCCCTGTGAGCACACCCATAGTTCCAATGATTTATTCATTCATTTAAGCTATTAAGCAAAAATTATATTCGTATTCATAGATTCTTAGCTTGTCGAGTCAAAAATTCATGAGTAGTTTGTTATTGGAGAGTTCAAATAAGTATAAGCCGCTTACGATCCGCTGTCTTAGAGTGATTAACCGTGCCATATATATGCGTGGCATTGACTCCTCACTATAAAACCTAAAAGGTGTTTCACGTCTAGTTCAGTCAACTGCTTTGCCCCACTATTTGATGTTTCCTATGACACCTTACCGGTTGAATTAGTCGATCATTTGACTACCTCTCACGGTAACTTTCAATGCACCGCTACCAGCGTACTTATCAGCACGCTGGGATCTAGCCAAAGCTCTGGTGGAACACTAATGACCTGAATCTTCCATTTCTGTTTTGACAGTATCTATCCATCTGTCATTATCTAGCCTCTGAGCTGGCAGCTCTGACCGGAACAAGGCGTTGAGAATAGGCATCTTCCCGAAGGTTACGTTAATGGTTGGTGGAATTACTTTACGGTCAGTAATGGCCTCTGGGCCTAAACTTAGCTGTAAGTTCGCGGTTATTTTTGCGAACGCATCGGAGGAGATATCTGCCTCACGGATCCGTCTTTGTCGCATCTTGACCCCTAAGTATCCGGGGCCCTGTAAGGTCAAACTGGAGAAGTCACCTAGACAGGTTTTAAATCGTTTTCAATCTGACTGTTCAGTAGGTGAATGAAAGGGCAATCAAAGGGCTATTTAGTATGACTCGAGATGGTACAAGTGAATAGTTTCTGTTTCTGGTGGTTCTTTACCAATCAGATTAATTCGTCCAAATTGACCAAATAATTGTTTTCCCGTAATTAATTCGGAAGCAGTTCATATGACGCATAAGAGACACAAGACGAAACAGCGTACGGATAAGCAAGGTAGAGGTCTGTCCTGGTCATATTATCCCTGTTATGACTGGTTTACCCAGCTTATACCCTCAAGGTGACAGGACGATGGGTTCATTCGGCCTCGTTCTACCCTGGGCCATGGAAGTCGTGATGCCAGAACCAAACGTTTTCGGGTGCGAAGATCATTAGCCTTTTCCACGCCTCAAGTGTCACTTATGATTTATTCTTTTTTATGACATGCTTGCATATGAGTCCAGTGGAAAGAGTATATCCCATAACCACAAAGGTCCACTGCACTAGCAGGGATAGCCGGCAACCAGACCGTGAGACTTGGCGTGAAGAACCACATAAAGTCACAGTAGGTCAGGTTTGGTAACGAGCCGGACGACAATGGGTACTACTGTCTGCCACCAAAGTGACCGACAGTGGCGGGGATTCAAACCCCTAACCTCCAAGGTGGTAATCAAATGCTCCAAACCACTTGATCACCGTCGATCGTCAATGGTCATTCAGTTTCTCAGTTCACCCTCACCTACCTGAGAGTTAATCATTGTACAACGCGTGAATAACCAAGTGGCAGATGATCGTCTTGTACTTATTGCAATATTCCCAGTTTACAGCCAAAGGGCAATTTTTCACGTTTTTGTGATAATGAATTCTTTTTGCGGTGGTTTTCCCCCTTCTCCAATTCAATAACTTATGAACAGCAGTATTTCGTTTGTCAAACATCTCATTTCGCTTTTCTTCATCAATTTTTCAAACCAAAAGAAAAGCAATTAATTCCCGTTCAACGGCGAAGAAACCCACTCAGTTTCTTCCGATGTCCACATTGCTAATCAAAGTTTATGACGATTTATTTATCACTATTTTATTTATTACATAGAAGTGGTACACTGTTCCAGGAAAAGGGTCATAGCCAGTTAGATGCTGCAAAATGAGGAAGTGTCGAAGGCGACCGGATTGGAACTCGGAAGCACAACGTCTGAAATTCGTCAAGATGACCGTCCGACCGCCGTCGGTTACACCAGTATATCCGTGTGTGATCAAACAGACGGATTAGCGGGACAGAGCTTCAAACTAAGCACGACACAATGCTGAGGTGATAGAAAAACTTCAGTTAGTTTGCAAGTTTTCACTGTTGAAGATGATGGACATACGAGATGGATGAAACTGATCTGATGGACATCGTTTTATGTCATTGTGAAAAAGCCTATTTTTAGTTCGTTCTCCGTGTTTCACGATGACAGTACCGTCATATTAGCACCCTCTGAAAAAGTGCTGTGAAATCCGTAGTAAATAATATATTTCATCATACTTTTAGGCGAAATCAGTGTTGTTAACCAAAATTAGTCGGACAAACTATTTTCTTCGAAATGGATTTTTCTTTTTCATTTCTCACGGTATTCATAAGAAAAGATCAAAGTATATGCATGGGTTGTTACTATACTGTTAGTTCTGTGATGATCAGTAGGCAGTTGAATTCGTGTGACCTTGGTTACTATGATAAAGTAGTCTGAAGCATAGAAGTTCAGAACCAATTTTATATCGACAATGAATAATTATTGTCATATTGAAGATGAAATTAACCCTAGGCGGTTCTTAACACTGTTGAATGAATCTTGTCCCTGACAGAAGCATGTCATTTACTAAAATTATGACTTTGCAGAAAAAACCCAAAGCAATACAAATACATTTAGAAATCGCTATATTTTTTATCGGCCCACTTGCGACTGATAGAAAAAGAATCACCGGAGAATGAAGTTCGATTTATTTCGAGTGCATGACCTACACATGAGGGTCACATAGGCGTCGTCCGTTAAATTTTCTCTTTCCTCGATGATGGAGACCGACAAACTCAAAACCGCAAAACTACTACTTCAGTAATCTGAAGAGAAATAAAATTCTGAGACCCAATTAGGCACGGGTTTCTGTAACAAATATTGCTTGTAATCGTTCCGTAAACAACTACGTTTTTCCGATTATTCATGCAAAATATGGTGGTCTCGCAAGAAATGGCCGACTTGGATGATGTCACTCACGTGGCGACAGAACCAAACGTCAACAGATCATTAGAGCTATCAGGGAAGATTTCTGTACGCCCTTGTGAAGAAGGGTGAGACAAATTAAGATGCTTCGGCTTTCGATCGATCTAAACCTTTGTACACAGTGCGCCCAACAAGGGTGGTCCAATATCGCAACCGCGAAGGAATTCAAAGTGTATCGTAAATCGTTTTGGCTGTCGTTTTACTTTGCACGATCTATGGACAAAACTGAGTAGGCTCGCAAAAACGTAACTTGTGATAGGAAATTCCCGAGGAAACTCATTTTAATGACGTCAAGGTAGCAAAACCCATCACGCAAATTCATATGAACCGCGTCGATTCATAGTCAAACAATGACACGAAACTTATCGGAATGATAATACAGGTGGTTCCAATCTGTAAGAGCAGAAGTTCTTACAGAAAAAAGCATCTTGTGGTAAGATAATACGCCGGGTCATTCTTCAGATTAGACGGTAGACCTTATACTGTGTGCATTACTACGCATTTCGAATAAGCTTTTACGGTGGCAAAATCTTGGTTAACCAGACCAATTCTCCCCTATTGCCTTCTAACAGACAAAATTTGATTGCGATAGAGCGCTCTTTTTCAGTGTTGAAGAAAAAGTCATTATGCCCCCGTCACACTAAGCTCTGGAGGCGAAATCGGTGCATGCAAAGAAGAACAAGATAACAAGTGACACGTAACAGCGTTTGTTGAGAATACATGCAGGTCAACAGGCTATTAACCGAAAAATAATAAATTCCTAAAATAGTACTATCTAAATTTCCATGCAAACAAATATCTCAGATTTTCTTATTTATGGTTGACATTTTATTATGGTTGTGGTTCGAAGACCTACAAAAATTGACAAGTTTATTCCTTTTATCTATGCTGTTTATCAGTGAGAGGAAGGACAATCCTACATGCCTTTGTGCTTACTGGTCAGGTGGGGATCGGTCTAGTTAACGTACAACGTTTGCACTAGGATGCAACGTTGTGTGTGGCACATAGACCAAATGCAAAATGATACTAGTCAAATTTTCGCCTAACGGCTAATATATTGCGCTCAGAAACGTTTGCACAGGGATTGTGTTTCAGATGAAGGTCACACGGTGTGTACTAGTGGTGATTTGTAGCAAAGCAGATGGAACAGACAGCTGCCCAATGGGGGGGCGAGATAGTGTCTTCATTTTCACTTTTTGGACGACTCATTTAACTGCAATTTCTATCAGCAAGTAGAAACAAAGTAATCATATTCCTCGGAAGTGGCTCTGACATTAGCAAGCTGGGATTTTAGTCATTCTTTCTCAATGAGATATTTACTCATTTCGTTATAGTGAGACAGTTTCTTAATGCAACTTTACCAAGAAAGTGCCACCGGCCATTGTTTGCACCCATGGCGATTCAGCCGAATAAGGTGCACACTCAAATAGGCCCAACGTTGTACTCTGAATAAATTCTTTTTTCCCCACTGTTACAAAGCCATTATCTTTTATTCACTCATATTTTTATGATACTTTCATTTTACGGTGTATCTTGCTTTGTCGAAACATTTGCTTCATTAAAGAGAAAAACCAAATCAAGTAAAGCCCGTAATTGGCTTTTTAGTTATGGTTTATCCAGTGGCCACCCTATCGTTCGAGAACCAAGCTGGTTGAGGAATCTGTGAAGAATAAAACCCAAAATTACTGAGATTTGTTCACAGCAACATACAGCTCTTAGGCTATATATATATATACATATATATATATATATATATATATATATATATATATGACGCGTGTATGGGAAGAGTGTGCACTCACTATCCAGACGATTCAAATTAGATCGGAGTGCACAAGTATGAAGATAAGTGGGCAGATGAGTGCCGGGTACGCATACTTACTATCAGTATGGGCGCTTTCACATGCAGCCTCGTTGTTCGTTGGGTTGGTCGTGAATCAGATACGAATAACTAACAGAAATCACAGTTGTGATTCATTTGTAGATTCTTCAATGAAGAGTATCCAATCACTCTCCAGAGGATCCAAATAAGACCCTATACATAAATGAATACATGCATATGTATATGTATATATACCTAATTCGAATGGGTCATGGAGTGAGTGTTATTCTGAAGGGGGAGTTAAAGTCGAGGACTTTTGTATCTTTAGTTGAAATGAGTGCGAAAAACGAAGGAACATTTGGCCTCTCGGCAGGAGGGACGACAGCACAGCTCTTCGCCCATAAGGTTAACTTATGTGATAAAATAGTCAACACAAAACTTTCCTGGTGTAAAACAGATACGGAACTCTGAGTCCCCAAGTTTCGGCGTTCCAACAAGTCGATACTCCGGTTAAACGAAGTCTAAGGTTCACATCCTGATTGACAGAGACTCTTGCTAGGGATTTTGTTCAACGCCCAATCAGATCTTTACAGCGCATAAACAATATTTTCCTCTCAATTTCCCCAGGTCATATATAAAGGCCGTTCATATTTCTTCAGTGCTTGAAGGCAATACTTAGCCTGTAAAATAACTTAAAGACTTTTACAATAATTTGCATTATTTGCATCAGGTTCCCAGCGATTTGAACGAAGGGTTGAAGTCGTCCCTTATATTTTCTAATTTGCACAATAAATGGAAATCAGCGCAGACAATAGCCCTTATTTGAAATGATGTCAATGAGATACTCTTTGCCTTCCCGTATTGTAGTAGGCAACGTTTTGTTTCACGTGAATTAATAACACATCGAAAATTGTGGAGGAGCTCTGTGGAGATCTCCACTTCATATCTCGCATTCACGGCTATCGGTGTTTCTAAACGGAGCAGTGCATTCCTCTCCAAACGCGTATGCATCGAATAACGAGATTTCCTAAACGCCATTGAAGAAGATTTCTTATGCAGTCAAGGGCACCACATTCACGTGACCTGAATTTTATGTATTCGACAGTGCCTAATGCAGTTTAAAGGGTAAATTTCAAAACCGAAAAAGCTAGCTTTAAGTGGTTCTCGCAACTTCAGGACAAATCTTTGATGGTGAAGTTATCAGCTGTAACAAAATTTGGGGAAATTCCATACACCTCAGTGGTAATTCTTAACATTGTGACAGTAAGGAATTTTGCTGAGACTTGTTCATTGTGTCAATCTGATCAAGTTTGATGTTTCACTTCCCATGAACTAGCAACTTGGAGGACACTGAAATTCAGTTTCTCCCAATATGTTCAGGTAAGCTGAGGATCACTGTTCCAAATTTTAAGTATTTCAAACGGAAAAAGGAACGATAACTCCAAGTTAAAAGATTCGCGATTGCCAATCACATACAAGTATTGTGGAAAGTCATATGACCGACTTCGGTCACCATCCCTTTCATTCCCTCCCCACCCCCCACCCATCCCATCTTTATGGTACGCGGTACATCTGCGAAAGTGCATAACCTTCTAGTGAACCGTTTCCGGCAAAGTCAACCAGATTGCCTATCCTTTCATCGGGCAATGCAAAAGTATCGACATTTACGAACTGCGTCGTAATGGCAGCCACTCACTTACCATTAATCCCCATCCATGACATTTTCCCAGTAATTTGAACGAAAATTCAGTGAGTTCCATTTTCAGAAAATGTCACAATCCGTAAATCATAAACAACAATATGGTTGACAGATCGTGTGTGACGGACCCTATTCAGTGGAACTTCTTTTGATCTTTCTGCGATGAGATTCAAGAACTTTGCAATAAGCTCTGCTCTTTTTCGTATCATCATTCTTGGTGTACAGTTCAGTAGATTTTCTCAGGTTCTTTTTCTAACGTACATGGCAACAATCGACAGTTGTCAAAGGCGAACTTTGCGGCCCTGGGGGGCGAATTAAGCAGCCATCGTCGGTCACATCACCATTCGACAGACCTTAATCGGCCACAACCCTCCAGAAATACTGTACCAAGCCAAATGACTAACTGACTCTTTTGATTCACGATAATCTGTCAATCCTAGTATAAATATCAACTGAATAAATGCATCTCTAACAATGAAATAGCAAGAATCTTTTGGAAACTAGTAACACACTCTGCTAAGAAATGGTGTATTATCCCACAAAATGCGTTACAAATTTTAAGCACTCTTTTAAAATTCTAATAATCTGTATAAAGTCTTACACCACCAATAGTGCCCTTAATATGTTTTAATTGAACACATATTTCACGGTTCTGACAGCTCATTCAACCAACAGGGTCAAATTTTGTGTGAATTCAGCGGATAAATTGTCTTTATAGTTCCGTTTTTATGTCACAGTCTACAATTTGTTGAGTATGTCATGGCTCAAAACACGGCAAGACATTGAAGAGCGATATAGACTAAGAAGCTCTAAACCGAAATAAGCATACAAGCGCGCACGTCAGTTATCTACTTCCGGCTGCATTCCAGCCTTCTGGGACCATAGACCAGATCGTGGCGTTTTAATGCATTTGCAATGACGCATAAGGGTATCCGGAAACGCGTTTCTTCACACTATGTTACAGACAACCGTTTCTGATTGTCACTTATCTCATCAGCTTTAACATAATTGTCGACTTTTGACTGAATGGATTCATTTTTGACCTAGGTTTCATAAAGAACAGTTTCAGTAGAAGATTCAGATGCTTTATGACTTGACTCACTATACAGAGTCAACGTTCATTTCACAACTAAATATTCAGGAGGCACTATACAGTTGGTTCATCTCACTCCGTAGAAATATATGAATGTGTTCGTGCACTACTGGAGAACAGAATACTGCACCGTAAAAACTAGTGTTTATCGAGCACCGAAACTCGTCACAGTTCAGCACCATCTTCAGCAACACAATGCCATGTACATGAAACCCACCCTCTTTATTTGTCTTGGAATTTGCTTCTTCCAATAACTTGTTTACTGAAAGGAGTCCAGAAATAACATTCTAATGGAAGACCCTATAGATAGCTTAAAATTTGCACTTTTATCAATATCGACCAAAGTGTCACCGTTTTTCTTTATTTGAGGCATTCCAGCAGGCATACTCAAGG
Source organism: Fasciola hepatica (assembly GCA_948099385.1). NCBI lineage: Eukaryota > Metazoa > Platyhelminthes > Trematoda > Plagiorchiida > Fasciolidae > Fasciola > Fasciola hepatica. The sequence goes on along the minus strand of CANUEZ040000210.1, from coordinate 1,361,087 downwards.
CTTTTAACTCCTTTTTCCTTCTTTTTACCAACGCATTTAACATCACATTTTCACTTGTCTGAAAACAGGGACTTGAACAGTCCATTTATTTTAGAACCACAGAAAGCAAATTCAACTATTACTATCCATGAGCGGTCTCATTAGAGAAATCGGTCATAGCCCAACCAAAAATTTGATTGCTTTCTTTCAAAAGAAATTTTTGTCCTCAACGTCTGTCAAATAAGTACCAAAACCATGTACCCAGCCCGTAAGTCAGTGGTGAGTAAACTTGGATGCGAAGACTCTAATTTGATGGAATTCACCATGCTCTGAGGAAAATATCGATTGGAATAACTAGTTCCTTATTCCACTCCTGCCGGACTGAAGAAAGGTTCATATTCCCATCAAACCAATCAAATAATACTTCTTCAATTTTTCTTCCTGAGATTAAGAGAGGAAGCATGCAAAGTTGACCATAGTTTAGTGATCATGTAACAGTTCAAAAAAATCGCAGTCTCTTCTGCTACCAGTAGTGTGCATGTCCCTAGTGATAATAACAATGATAATAGTGACGGATTTAAGCTTGGTTGATATCTCATTGATAGACCAGTCACCTCCACTGAATTGTTCCACACACCGTCTTCTGTCTGCATGGCATCTATTGTCTGTGGAACTGCGTTAGGCAAACACATATAAACAATCCATGGACAGCAATATACATCACATTATGCTGGTTACGATTTCAGTTAGGCATTGTTTACAGCACTTATTCACAGTCCGTTTTCTATTTAACTAACCCTCTGATACATCATTCCCCAAATAATTGCCTTATTTTTAAGCGCTGATCGGGGAAAATAAAAAGGCTGCAATTAGTTTATGGGCATAATCTTCCTTGATTTGGTAAACTATCAACAGCTTCCCTCATTGGGCAATCCCAATTTGCGCTAATCTATAGTGACACCAATGGTAATAAAGGCAAAACACCGATCCCAAAAGCAGTATGTATATTCATACAATATCTATGAAAATCTCCGCTGTTAGTCTTGTTACAATCTTGTTCATACTATTGAAAGTTGCCATTCTAAATCGTAACCTGCAACTTGAAAGTCAGCTTTAAAACAGTTTTCTGATGGATGAAAATAATCTTAACTCAATGTATTCTAAATAGGTTTCATATTAGTTCACTCATTCAGACGCGGAAATTTGATTGTAAACTATTCTTTCATCAAGGTGATGTCATCCGGGCAGTGTGGTATAAGCATATTGATAGGTGCTACTGGATATGCTCTGAGTTTAAAAAAGACCAGTACTTAACCACCACTCAGAATTACGCACTAGCCTTATACGCAACAAAAAAAACAGTATTATGGTGTATCGAACTATGCAGTCTACTCTGAACCGTTTCACACTGATGAATATCCCATCGGAGATATGCCTGTGATCAAAATTGTGTAAGCTTCAAATATTTTCTTTGGAGATCCTGATGCTTCTAGATGATAGGCGGTGCTTCACATATTGTGTATGTATTCATCCATACTTTTGCAACGGGTTTCATAACGTGTGTTCTCAACGGGTTATTAAAGTCAGTACCCACCGAAATCTCCAGAAGACAACAAAGCACGACACTGGCTCAGTTTTGTCACTGCATAATTTGAACTGGGAATCGTTACTATCGGACGAAGTGGTTACTCAACTCAGTCTGGCCGGCGTGATCAATCCGAGAATTTGATTTGATTTCACCTCGGTGGCCTTCTGCCGTTATTGTTCTTTTGGGTCACCGGTGCAATTTAATTTCCACATTATGCTGTTGTGTGAAAGAAACCGAACAGAACGAGCCAAGCGTTATTAAATGTCAATATTGATCTGCTTTCTTTTCTAACTAGTGTAAACAAAAAGAGGACTCCGTGTTTCAAGGCACACCAGCATTGTTATGCTACAGACGAAGATGAATTATCTTCTATATTCAACCTTTATTCCCGTTTCCCGCCTTATTTCTCATTTTCAGACGATCACTTGGCTATAATGTATAATGACGCTTCAGTTTTGGAAAACCATCACTTGGCAGTGGCATTTCAGTTACTCAATCGATCAGGTTGTGACATGTTCGAAAATTTGGCAAAAAAACAACGACTGAGTCTGCGACGAATGACTATTGACATGGTGAGTCCTAAGAGACATTAATTTGATAATCTATGGCTTACATGCATCGGTTTGTATTCTACCAGGTAATGTCTGTAGAATATTCAACACCGTAGCCCGCTACGCAATATGCACTGATGCCTAGTGTCCATCGGACTCATTTTTCGTGAAAAGATTCAACAAAAATATATAACCAAACTAGAAAATGATACGGGTCATTCTTATTCAGTCATGGGCATTGCATCCAGTTGTCTCTCTTAGCTCATTTATTTCTCGGTTCTTCCACACTCCACTGACGGGTCTTTGAACTTCTCATATCCCGCATGATTTCACCACCCTCCGCTCGTCTCCAACATATTTATCCGGAGCTTTTCCTTTTCTGGTGATTTTTTTGTTCATACAATATGAAGAATTGGCAGATCTGAGTAATCATCCAACAAGGGTTTCAACAGGGAAGTTCTGTGAAGTGACTTCGATAAACTAGCATGAAGGACTGATGTCTTGCCCCCACCAATAGACCAGTCAAAATGCCCACAAAGGGAGTCAGACGTAGTGTATCAAATCAGAGACGAATCACTCCGGAGATTTTCGTATAAGCGAAACCTCAGGGTCAATTTCTCATCTTCTCCGTAGACGAAGGCACATTCGGATGTTATCTGTGCCTCCATCAAAGCCATGATCGGAGCCATATGCCCGGCCGGTCTTCCGCTCGTCCATCGAAGTTCACGGAGGGCGACGGACATCTGCAACGCTCTACCAGCGGTGGTGGTGGGAGATAACAGTGCATGAGTAAAACGGTGCCCATAGGGACATTTAGAATCAACGTGGGTGAACATTTCATTTTGAGCCCGAGCCCAAGGAATCTGAGTGAAAAGGCTTACACCGGATGACTCCCTCTGTCGTCTAGCATGAAGACTGAGCAACAGAGACTACACGCTAAGCAGACAGGCTTCTTGGTTCTATTGTGAAGGGGGAAAGAATATGTTCAATGCGCCTTAATTCTACATCCTTGGAAATGGAAAAAAACAATGAAGGTGGGCAACGATACACTACAATACATTTGGGCTGAAAACCAACATTTTCTCATTTTATTTTTAAACAATACTAGGCAAGCGAACATAAATACATAAGCACAAGAAAAAAATGGAAATAAATTCGCCCATCCGTCCCCGATGTGAGCAACACATAATTACTGTGAGAATGTTGACTTATTTAGGGGATGCGAAACATTCCTGCACATGGATCAATCCGCAAGGCATTAGCCGAATAACTGGCCGAAAGATGCCGAGAATGTCTGGAATTTACGTGGGGTCAACCGTGACCGGGCTATATGGGGTTCTGGTGAATCGCTCTTCTCAGTTGCCGAAAACTGTACGTCTTTCATTGATTCACTTTTGTGAATGTAAAAAAGTGGCACTTATCTAAGGTCCAAAGATTTCTGCTTCAAATGACTCTCTATGAAGTATCTGCATACCAGGCAGATAGATATATTGCACACTGAGAATGCTGATGAATGAGCGTTGAGCGCTGTTTACCAGTGCTCCTGGACTCGTTTCCAATCAGGAGCATTTTCTGTTTTCAATTATCTACTAATAAGCGTTAATTTGAGTGACTACAGGTAGTGTTATTCGACATAACCCAGTCGAAATTGCACGAAAAGAAACACAGAAAGTGGAAAACGTAAAGCTGTTGCGCGTCAATGACCAACACCGAGTGCCTGCGATCAACAAATAGACAAATCTCGTGAATCCGAACAAGAAGGACTTACTCATCCCTCACAAACAGACTTATTGGTCATCATTTTTATGAATGTATGCCACTTCACCAACTGGCTATTCCGAGCTAACTTCGACAGTGATCAGCCTCGGAGAGCTACGCATGTAAAGAAATTCCATATACTCAAATCCAGTCTACTAATGCAGTCCATACCGATCAAGAACCTAAAATCTATCGCTCGATAAGTCCCATTTCGATGTCTTTTTTGTCCTATCGAATTACCAATGTCGAACACCAAAAACGCTGAATATCCACCCCTCGGGGTGCATAAAGCAATCACTTGACTTGAATTGACATGAACCATTCACCTCAAATCCCACACAAATGACGACTAGGTTTTCGAGCGGTTCGAGAAAAATAACGTTACTGCCACATCGGACTTCCGCTTTTTGACCGGCAAATGGATTTCACACCAAAACCACAGAAGGCTGAGGTAGGCGCATGTCAAGTACTGCTTCAAACCATCCGCTATTTGACCCTCTCGTAAGAAGAAGCTATAATGGTAAAACGTGTCCACGTTCCTACTGTATGTGGTACTAGACCAACCTACTCCTGATGCAACATTCTATACACTGGTAATACCAAACTTCAACCAACGGTCACAGGTGTGTATCGAGCACTGTATATGGACCATACTGTTCACCCAGTTGAGGCGCAGTGTCGAACGGCATCCACCAGCTTTTAAATGGACTCCCTTTTGTATGACATGTTTGTACATGAGTATAGTGGAGGAGGATAACCAACAGTCTCAAAAAATAAACCAAAATCTGGCCTTGAAACTTTGAGTGGAGAACCACATAACGTCCCAGTAGAGGTCAGCCATGGTAATGATCCGATCGACAGTGAATTTCTGTCCACTGCCAAAGTGAGCTTCGGTGACGGGAATGGAAGTTCTGACTTTCGAGGTGGTAGATAGAAGTTCTAGATCACTCGACCACCACCGATCAAAGGTTGTTCGTACCGGATAGAACTTAGTCAGCTGAATATACTGCAAAAATTGCGTTTAATAAAATGGGTCCAGCTAGATTTGGGCAAACTGTAAGGTAGCATCTATCCATATGTTTGAATCCCAATGTGACCGGATAGTTGCAACAGAAGATGGGTTGAGCAACTAACTACCTGGACTACACAGTATTCAGACAGCATGCACTTCAAGTTATATGAGGGAAAAGTTAACACTTCATCGACTGCACCGAAATCAATCCTACCGCTCAGAGGTGGATGAATGTAAACCATTGCAAGAAAGGCAAAACAAGGTTGAAATTCACGTGAACCACCAATCGGAGTCACAAGTACTCAGTCGCAGCATCATCGATAAAAGTCAAAAACAAATTATTTTCTGGTCCTTTGGTCTAAGTGGACCCTAAATTCTTCTTGTGGCGTCAGTAAACAGCTTCTTGTATTACCAAAGGAATACATTATCTGGGGTGAAGCACAGAGAAGTAAAATTGAATAGTAAAACAAAGCTAGAAAAACACGCGGATCATAACAAGCAAATGGCTTGTCCACTCTTATAAAGCAAAAACGAAAAACAAGATCCAACACGTTTCAAACAACGATGTGCTTTGGTAAATTCGTCCCATCTCCGTGATGAATGTGTTGACCTAACTGTCCAATCCATTTATCCATGAAGCTTCGGGCTTTTTATCCAACCTCCAATTAAATGAACTGAAGACTTTATCCTCGCAAATCACAGAGGGAGGGGAAGTAAATTTGCACCATTATTCATTCCTTGTACACCTGATCAATCGCCTCTTCGTGTAGCATCATGTGACAACGAAACAAATTAGGCGCGGTCCGATTTGTGGGTCATAGATAATTGATTTCCTTATACCTTGTTTCTTCGTGTGTCTACTCATACGTGTCCTACACGCTGCCTTCACTAGTGAGAAAAACGACTGCACAGGCTTATTTGAACACAGCCTGATTACTGCCTGTCATTGAACAACAGGAATTACCGAACCACCTAACCCGTGTCAGTTGTCTGTTTGTTTTATAGGTTCGTTCAGCAACACAATTGAAGATTTTTTTCATTTACCTGTTGCTCCATATGCTTGAAGGTGTTCCCGAAAAAGAAATATCATCTGCGTCGAAGCTCATTCGGTTGTTCCAAAGAAACATTTCTAAGAATATCGCGGGAAAAGTCGATTGGCGATTTGTAACTAAAATCATTTTGTATTTGCAAAACATTTTGCAAGCCCACATGCTCACGTTCGATTTAAAAACTTTCACTCAAAAACGAGTACACTCGAATTTCACAGGGTATATAAAACAGAATAAAAAAAGAACCCAAGTTTATGCACCGAGAATAGTGAGAAACTCAGTTTCTACTTTTTACCTATTTTATGCAAGCCAGGAAGGGGGCATGAAATTTTTCATAAATTTTAACGAAGAAGAATACATCAAAAATGGAAACAAGCTTTCGGGTGGGGGCAGCATGAAAATAAATCGGTGTGCAACGTGCGTATTATGTAAATGTATGTTGTTAGTAAACTATATGCAGAAATCAATGTGTCCGTCAATAGTATTAGCGAAACAGGGCTGATTGTTATCAGACCGCGTAATACAACTTTGAAGCTTTGCTTTGAAAAGCCGGGGAATAGTACAAAAGAACAACCGAATAAGGTAGGGAGAACCAATCACAGTCAATCAACTAATCAGTCAACCAACCAATCAATCAGTCAGTTACCCAGCCAATCAACATCATCTAATCAAACAGCCAAATAAAACATAAGCTAGTCGAACAGTCAATCAATCGAGGTAGTATTCAGATAACCGACAAATCAGTTAAAGACCCAATGAGTCAGTTTATATTTCGATGAAACAACAATGCGATCAATTAAGCAGGCAATAAATTATTTATTAAATTAATTAGTTAATTTATCAGTTATCCGATCGAAACCGGTTCACTAATTCTTTAATCACTGTGCAGCCTAGTTCCCAAACTTTCATGAGCTAAAACTCATGCGTTTCACTTAATTTACCGACTCAATATTCAATTACGACAACAGGTATTGGCCACAGACATGTCGAAACACATGAGTTTGCTCGCGGATCTCAAAACGATGGTCGAAACGAAGAAGGTAGCTGGGTCGGGGATTCTCACTTTGGACAACTACAGTGACCGCATGCAGGTGAGTTGAAACAAAGGCACATAAGTAATTAAAGGCCACCATAGCACCAACTTCAAGCTTTCCTTTCAAACACTAGTTGTCATTTCCAAATGCATGCATTCACCGATATTTCGGCTACTTTTAATAACATCAGTAGCCAGATCGTTTTGTTTGAATTTAGATTTTGATTGCAAAACTGCCTTGAGAAAGGTTATCCACGGTAACTGAAACGTCGGCTTATAATTCTCCACCGACAACGCCGTTACTGACATTATATTTCTTTTAAGAACTTGCCTTTCATCATCAACAGATTCTTCAAAACATGATCCATTGTTCGGACCTGAGTAATCCCACAAAACCTTTGGCATTATATCGTCAATGGACTAAAAGAATCATGGAAGAACTTTTTCGTCAAGGTGATCGCGAACGGGAAAAAGGCATGGAATTGAGTCCCATGTGTGATCGGAATACAGCCTCGGAGGAAAAAACTCAGGCAAGTGGACGAATATCACTAATTTTGAGCGGTGTGTGACTTGAGCTCGAGTGAACCTACAAATCTGGCATTGTAACAAATTGGTGGATGCATTTTCACAGTAAACTTTTACTGCTGCCTAAGAGAAGATATTGCCTGAATTCGTTGAATGAAGAAGGTATAAGTATTTTCAAAGTCAGCCCGCAAGGTTCTGGTATCCGCAAATTGTGAGAAACTAAGGCGAATTTTGGATGTGATGTAAATAATACCTGTGATTCAACCCCTAAGCACGTCAAAAAATATGCACCCCAGGGCATCTGAATTCGATTTTTATTTCAGCTCGCCATATTATCCTTGAAAAGAATACAACGGTAAATATATGCCCCGTTAATCCAAAACCTTTAGCTCATAAAAGTGTATTTTATTTGCTATGTGCCCCCACTTCCTACAACATATGCTTCAAATGATCAATTCATTTGATTTCAATACTTCAATCTGTGCTTTCATATACGGTTGTTTAGCATCTTCTCCACAGTACATGTGTGCACAACACATCTTACGGGGAAATTCCGCTGAAATCACGTCACTAACTACGGTACAAAAATTGCAAATTATATCTTCCCTAATAATTAGGCATTAAATTATATGAAGTGATGCAAATCGGTACAAAAAACCCCAACAATAACTGTTTGTTGCATCTCAAGGTCAAATTCGAGAAAAACTGAAACTCCGAATTTTAAATCGTGACTTTTCGGGGATCAACTGCATTCTAGTGCTTACCGATTATTTGATGAGCAAACGCGCTGGTAAAATGACACTTGTACACTGATCTCATGAAAAAGCATACTCCTTTTTGCCTGGTCAATAATATATTTTAGTACACACAACTCTAAGCGCAAAATTGGATTGTAATAAGAACGCTATCCTCGCAAAAAATTCGAAAGCCTCAGAGTTTAAGTCATATATGTCCGCTATAACTTTCCATGAGAAATCCGTAAACTGTTGTAAAAATTCCTATTTCAGGTGAGCTTCATCGACTACATTGTGCATCCATTGTGGGAAACCTGGTCTGAATTGGTACATCCTGATGCTCAAAAAATCCTCGAAACACTTGAAGACAATCGAGAATGGTACTTGGCACAGATGGTGGAGGAGTCACAAGAGGAACCAAACAAAGATGGATGAAAAACGATTCAAACACCTCGCGTGAAATCGAGTTCTTCAGTTGTCCAGTTGCTACTCCCCAAAGCTCGTCAAAGCGCCTTCATGTTTTGTATATCTAACCAGAATAAGAAATACTTAATTGATCGTTATTGCTAGCTGAACACATTACCTGCTGCCAACGTACTCATTGGATGGCCTTCTCAGTGATTCTGGGTTCTTTCTGGAGACTAACCCTTTAATATCAAAGAGCAAGACATAGTCACGGGCCACTCGAACATTTTGACGGGAAATCCCGAGAATATTCGTAGGATCCTGTCAACTTAGGTTGTTGGTCAACGACTGTTCAAAACTGTTGAGACAACATGCAGCAACTTCGGGGACTACTCGAACGCAGTCGCACTGCCATTCTTTCTAAAATCCACATTATTCCAATAATATACCAACAATTTCTTGCCTCCACTCATCACCAAGCAAAGTGAATATACAAAAAATGTCCATTAGTTCACCTATGATTTGTACAGATTTCGTGTTGATTCAGTCTCATCGCTTTGCGCCCTTCACCCAACCCCCACAACTCAACCACGAATTCAAATTAAACTAAGCCCTTTGTCCGAGTGACCTGTCTCTATACGCAACATTTCGCATAGCCCCAATTCAGTTTCCATTGCATCGTCGTACAATTCATTCAGCCCGAGACAATCGTTTTCTACACGCATAAATCATAAAACCATTCTGCCGTTTCCTCAAGGAATATCTTCAAACGGCTCGCTTAACTTTGAAGAAGAATCGGAAAGATGAAACTTGGTTATATGGAAAAATTTGATGCGGCTATATTAAATCAGCGCCCTAAAGCCCTAAATTACTCCCTCACTCTCTCTCTCTCTCTAACACACACACAAACACACACACACACACACACACAACATACACCATGTGAACCAAGCCAATCCCTTGCCCGTATCATTCTGAAACATTGGCCTCACTAGCAACCGACATCAAAGGCAAAAACGTTTGGCGATGCCACCACACTGTATTTATTATCAGCTACATTCAACTGGGCTCGCGTGTGAGTACTGAATGTTTTATTGAACAAAAATAAAATATACATTTTGAACAACGTAAATTTTCCAGTTTGTGAACAGCAACGAAGATCAAACATGACAAATTATCGAAATTCGAAATGAATTACCGGTAATGTAAGCCGACAATCAACGAATACGGCCTTGTGGCACCAAACAATAAGCATACTGTCTAGAGCTATGTTGATATTAGTCAAACATTTAGCTAACTTCCTTTCATTCAGTGATTTTACACAAACACACTTGGCCATCCCCAGAACGCTACACTATCATGAAAGCGATCGTTTTATCATTTGCCATGTGATATCTTCTCTTGGCTGGATAGTTATAACTATCAATTTAGTAGTGAGATATAAAAACCACCGATAGGATGGTTCGTGCTAAGGTATCCACGACCAGCACTCCTTTAAAGATACATAAACGATACACGGAATATATGATACATATGGTTCATCTAGCTTCTCCGGAATTTTTGTCCGTGTGGTTGATCACAAGGGATCTATCAGATATTTTCTCTTATCGAAAATTAACTGATGACACCTCTTCAATCAGTATTTTTACACCCTATTGACTATGTCTGTCTCCAGTTAGCAAGGCACGTCACCCTAATCTTTCCTACGGACGTACTCGCAACCTTCATCAAGCTCCATTGTGCTGAACGCTAAAGTATTACCTCAAAACACTAGGTTTACCTGCTGTTTCACAAAATAAACTGGTGAAAAATTGCGCGTAATGAAAACTATTCAGGAATTCTTCCTTTCTATACCGCATCCGAAAAGAAATACCGCATCAGATTGAGTAAAATGGTCATCTATGGTATCGAATTTCGATACATTGTTGATGCGATTTTGTGCCCATTGAAAGCAATGATAATACCAATCACAACACTATTCTAATTCCTTTATTTATTAAACAACAATGTACAATATTTCTGAAACGGGGCCGTGGTCAATCAAACGTTGCCGAATGAGGAAGTGACCGGCGGTGGCGAGAATCGATCCGGGACGTCGTGGTTCAAAATTCATGAGGACGACCGTTTGATCACTGCTATTCACAAATAGTGTTAAACCAACACTTTTTTTATTCTCCAACACAACTGGCATGGCATCTAGTAATACTGAGACAGTTTAAACCAAGCATTTCCATCGGACTAAAATAACTGAAGCAAATGGTGCTATTAAAGATGAGTGTCAGAGAACTTTCATCGAAATCATATGCTGAATGGGATATCACTGTTCAACAGCCTAAAGTTAGAATACTCTCGGCTAATCACTCTGCTTTCATCCATCCACTGGCAATCTGATCAAAAACGGTACAGACTAGAGACAGGTTTATCTCAAATTCGATTAGGTGATAAATTCATTTGATAGTAAGGCAAAAACGAATGCGTAAAAGTTTAATATTCAAAAGTGCGAGGGGTCATCAAAGATGGAAAACATTACTGGTGAACACGAACACAAACGTTAAATTTTTCATCTCAAAAGCAGCTGGTCTTGATTCACTGTTAGCTCAGTTGTGCATCAAGAGAGTGGGCAGGTGCTTCGCTGATAGTCCTTCGGGTTGCTTACTCGCATCTACGTTTGAGAACGACGGAAATGTCATCGCCAGTTGAAATATTGGTAGTTAGCATAGAGTAGAATCGCGCAAGCATACCTGATGAGCGGCGAAAACCGCGAAACCTGTCTTGTAGTTCCAGTAAACTTTATCTGACCATCCGTATACCACTTGCATACAATAGTTGAGCTTGCTAATTTGAGAACGAAAAACGTTCCATTTTGCTAACATAACATTCGATAAGTGACAAGCGACATTGATTATTGTTCAATATATCAACAAGACGCGTAACAGAAGCTTCGCTGATACACTGTGCTGAACGAAGCATGCTCAGGGCAGATGGAATCTGAAAGCAAGCTACGGTCAAAAGCCATTTGAAGCACTGGTCAGGATTATGAACAGTGTGATTTTCTTCGAAAATTAACCGAACTTTTGAAATAATGTAAATTAAACCATAAACATCTGAATGAACAGATGCCATGCGATACGAGCCTCGGTGGTCAGAAATGATTTCCCCGGCCGCTGGTGATCGAATGGTTTAGAGCGTCTGCTTACCACCTCAGAGGTCCGAGGTTCGAATCCTCGCCATCACCGGTTACTTTGGTGGTAGACAGTAATTCTCACTGCCGTCCGAAGCGTTACCACGCCTGATCTATTGGGACCTTGTGGTTCTCCACTCCAAGTCTCAGGGTTCGGTTACCGATTATCTCCAATAGCGCAGTGGGCCCTCGTGGCTATGGGGTACATACCCCTTCCACTGCACTCATGCACAAGCATGTAATAGAAGAAAAGGAGTATTTTTACTAGAGTCAGAGAAAAGCAAAAGTTAAGAGTTTGCACCTTAAAGAACTCCGGATTTATTTACTGAAGGTCTAGACAAATATTTGGCATTCTTGTCGGTTAATCAGTGTCTTCATTCAACCATTAGCCTATCACGTATGTGCTCAGTTCATCAGTTCAGTTCTAACGACCATCAAACAAACACTGAGTGCAGTGGTTTTGGTTGCTGTGTCTTAGAAAGAGCTTCAATCGGAAAAAACCAAAAACAAGTACGAAAAGCCTAAAAACAGGACTACAAGTTGTACCATCAAGCCGATAAAGGAAGATTGTGAATACAAAAGCGCAACTTATCGCGATACCCAACCATATTCTAGCATGTAGCTAACTATTGAGTAGAATAATCTTTTGGATTCCACTCTGGAAGCCTAACACGCACTGCATGACCAAGTTTACTCGTAAGGCTTTCCATACGGATTGGCTACCTTCACTGACCTTCCAACCACTATCCGCCTCAGCGAATTATGCGTACTCAGGAATCCTATCCGGTGACATGCGCAACAAATGTCTTAACGACCTCATTCTGGTTAGCTTAATTGTTTTACTTAATAATTTGGTTCGTGTACCTAATACTCTATGCTGAACCTCAGCTTTGCTGATACGGTGCTCCCACCAGATTCGAGCAATGCTACAAAGAAATCAGTGTTCGAATACCAATGATATTCGTGTATCCTTCGCCTACAGTGGTCAAGTTTCTGAATAGTGCAGCGTACACTCGCCCTTAGGTAAGTAAACGGATAACCCTCTGACTCAACAGATGGCTGAGGTTGACAAAAGTCAGACGCGCCTTCCGAATTCGTGAATCACTTCATCCGACCTCCGACCTCCGGGTGAAATATAGCTGCCTAGATAGCAAGACTTATTTATCTAATTTTTCCCAATTCAATTTGCACAGGACTTTGTGTGGCTAAGGTCAATCGTGTGTCCAGAAAGTTTTGTTATCGGCACGTTTCCGTAGCTCCCAACTATCCACTTTCGAGACGGACAATGGTAAGGTTTTTTGAGCTCCTATCACGTCAACATTTCGTTTAGCTTTTGCACCTAACGATTGCCTATTGGAAACTCCGCAGAGTTTAAACCGCGTGCGCGGCACCGGCGCGAGAAGTTCTTCAATCAGTCATGCGTTCTCTGCAATTTATTTGTAATGTTATCACACCACTTAGGTTCCTACGGGAAATAAGTTCATCATGGGAGTCGATCGCTGAGTGGGCTATCAATTGTAAATGTGCGAAGACAGTGACGGCGATTTATCTATATCCTGTTGACGCGAAACGAGACTGAACCGTCTATGGGCAAGAGTGTGCACGACATCTAGATTTGACCGACGAGTTCATCTGATGTGATCTTTGATATATTCAGTACCAACAGAGATCAGACGAACTTATTCTGAATATCCCCTGTCCCCATGTGGAGCACAAGTATCTACGACAGATATACTGAAAGGTGTCGGCTGTTCAAAAACACTATCGGAAGAGTAAACAATCTAGGACTAATAGATCGCAGGCTAATTAGTCCCATGACGTTTTACATTCGGGAGGACAAGACTGGAGATGATAACCGGTTTCAAGATCAATACTGTAAGGCAAAATTGGAAAAGAGGGTCTCAGAAAAGGTGTCAAAATCTAGATAGGAATCAAATTACGAGAGAGAGCTGATAGCTTACACAGGACGAATCAACATTAGTTGATATCTATGCGATCACGAATTGGATAAGCGAAAGTCAATCCAGTCTAAAAGAAACGTAGTAGTCATTTAGTTCGAGGACAAGCAATACACGCACGGTAAACCAATGCAACGCAAGGATACACCCGTGAAATGTGGTTGATAAACAGGGAAGCGAAGGTCTTTCCAGTGGAAGCTAAAAGACTTTGTGAGTTATTAGTTCAACAGAAAGCATACAACTGAGCATATAATCACCTGGTTAAAATCTAGTATGACTGGAAGTTGTGGAGAAAACAACAAAAATGATGCTTAGAGGAATGTTCAATTTTTTCGAAAAAACTATCTCAATGTAGCAGATAAAAAGCGTGGTTAGTTTTCGGATGCATGTATGATCAGTGTATATCATACAGTTGTGCGTACAATGCATACAAAATGAACGAATTCAGACCGTAACACGACAAAAAATGGAACCAATAGTAAGCGGAAACCACCGAGTTATTTTCGAGTGTGAGGTGGATCTGATTTCAGTAACATCGGTTACGTAGGCTGTCGTTCACCAAGGTCGTTCTGCGCTCATTATCCGTAGATAACCGTGAATTCCCAAGGTCTGAACGGAAGTTCGGCCGTAAAATTTCGACCAATGGTTAGATCCAGAATGGGGCCAAACTGCCCGGGGAATCCCAGGGAACCAGCAAAGTATTCCCGGCGGTAGATTTTCATTAGAGCGAACAGGAACGGGAAAAATAGTGTACCAACCACGACAAGTTTGATAGATATCACTTTTTGTCCTTTATGTAGCTTTAATCATGTATCATGACACAAAATTCCAGGGAGAAGATCGCGGCCAATCAGAAGCTTTCAACTGGGGAATGACTGGCGGCAGGGGTAGGATTCGAACCCTGAAAAGAAGTGTCACATGTTCACTTTGATGAATGTTTGACAACCGCCGGTTCTAACAAACATTATCCGTGTACTGTGGAAAATACAGGGACCGAAATTCATCACGCGACCTGTACTTATTGTGGACATTTTTAATGGTGATACTGCACTGTTTTATCACGCCCACCTTTACACTTATTCAATATGAGCGTATCTAAATATAGAGGTTCGAACTCCCATTTTAGCTGCTGACCACGATAGCAGTAGTTGGATTTTCACTTTAACTGACTTCCGCTTCATTAAGTTCACATGTACAATGTGTTTTCCGAGGGTGGGCACATCCCTTGCGTTTTGAGTGTCTATTCTCTCTATTGAAAACCGTAGCAGTTAGATTTGGAATTTTTATTATGACGCCAAGAAAACTGTTACATTACCCACTTCGAAAGACGATGAACGACACCGAAATTTGCGAATTTTACCTTCTAAAGTGCTATATTTAACAACCAAGTGAACACAAAGCTGTCGACATAAATCGACGACACTGTTAGTGGTATATCAACCAATATGGACTCATTTATTGTGAATAAGCTGGCCATTTTGGTCAATTTGACAGCGTCTGTCATTGAGCACTCGAGTAGAATCACAATCTATGTACTGTGTAGTACCACTTAGGAGTAGTTACAAATTCGTGAATAGGTACTGGTAAATTAGCTAGTCATTTCAACGAGTTTGTTAATGCATTGGATGGTTAAAAAACTGTGGGCCAATTGTCTTACACTGACCTACCAGTCGCGCTTCCGTCATTCCAGTGTTGAAGCAGTTTTGCTTCTGAGTGGCTTGTTGGTGCTCTTGTCCAGCGTATGAGTATGAGTACTAATCTCATCCACGTGTTGAGACGAATGGACGGGGACAGAAGCTTTTTTGGCAACGGTTTACCTCACGACCTGAAACATTATTATCAAACGTATTCTATATATTTTGATATCCCGTACTTTTACTATCATGGTCCAAATTGAAAGAATACGGATTGATGTTATCAATCAGAAACTTCGGCGACCACACGGCTCTCTAGAACTGTTTTATTTTATCACGAGTTCATTACAATTCACTTCAGCTTCGTTAGTTTATTCAAAATCTCTAACAATCACCAAAGTTGACTGAACTGGTACCTAACCGTAACTATAAGAGATTTCCTCAAACACTGCGAACTATGCCCAAATTGAACTACGCGCTGATGACCCTGCATACAACAATCACAGTTACTGCGCATACCACAATAACTAACTAACGTGATTATCATCCCAATATTGCATTGTATTTTATTGAGGACTTCTTTAGGTTAACAACTCACATATCAGCCATAAAAAGGAGCGAGAACCACGACTGGCCGTTTGGAAACATCTCAGGAAAATGGGCAGAAAGACGGACAAACAAAAGTCAAGTTCAACTACCGAGGTTGATGCCAAGTTCCTCAGCTACATTCGCCTTGCTAACAAGAACACATGCTAAATAAGGCACTGTAGAATCACAATAAATATTTATAAGGGACGGGATGAGTCTAAACTGGAAACGTGTAGAAAGATGTGAACGACAAACAGACAGATCATGACAAAGAGAATGAGTGAGATCCGCAAGAAACTTCATAGCGTTTTTTTACGGGTAAAAATGTGTAGGTTACATGTTTTCGTGATGAGATGCTATGAAAATCAAAGAAACAGGACTAATGGTAGCTAAATCGCGATGTAGTGAAAGAAAACCCATTTTAAGTAGACCAGGAAAGATTACAGAAAAGCAGTAAAATAAGGCGGGTAGGATACATTTTGGGACAAAGAAAATGATGACAGCTTGATTGGCACAAAACTGCTCAATCCTACGGACTTGGAAACAGAATCAACGTCATTTCTTTAAATTATCTAGAACATGAGAAGACTACTGTAAATTGGTGCAAACAGTATCACCTAGGTACCTGACCGAGCTAGCTCTGGAAACGGGGACGGAGTTATTGACCGATTAATCGTTGGGATGAGGAGATCATGAAAGGGTGAAACATTTGAAATTGTTGGGGTGCAGTCCAGAAAAAGATGAACATTACGCGATTTCTCAGAAAAACAGGCGAAGTAGGGTTGATTGGAAATGGACTGTCGAAGCACCACATCATCAACAGGCAGGATGAGCCGCTGATACGTTGTCATGTACGTTGTGAAAAGACAGGGGGCAGTACAGTATCCTGAAGAACACCAGAGCCGCCGGTTAAATAGCCGGACCAACTGTTATCAACCTTGGAACACTGGGTGCTGTGGAAAAATCACGAAAGCATAGAAGCCGGACAGTTCGAACACTCCAGCTTTTGGGGAAGTAGGGAACGAGAAACCGAAGCAAGAACAGGAGAGTAATCGGGGAGGACACAAAGAACTGATTTAGCAGAACTACTCAGGGTTTTAGTACTTAAATGGCAAACGGGAAGCGACTGCGTCCAGGGGGTGTTTGTTGGGCTTGTATGTGAATTGATAAAGGTCACTGAGAGCAATAAAAGAGGAAAGCAACCGGCCAAGGTTAGCACCCCTAGTCAACTTGAGTGCGTAGGAAGTGATGGCGACGGGACGGAAACGCTTCGACAAAATGTTAGAAGTGTTGTTAGGAAAGAGGCCCAACTGCTGTGGCAGCTTGGATGAAATCAATATAAAGAAGCTAACAACTATTCATAAAGTGCAGAGATTAGCTTCATCACAGTATGACAGTTAATCAACACAATACAATAATCAAATTCAACCCACGGTCGGATTGGTAATGTCAACTCTGTTAATTAGTCATATACCACTTATCAAATGCTATATCATTCATGGTATAACACGGAAGAAAGGTAGTAGAACCCCCGGCCAGTTCACTTGACCACTTATGGCGAGTCGGGCTTCCACGATAGGGTGCCACGAGCCTCATTCAGCCAGTGATTACGGACACTAAGATATGGTACAGCATCATGACCAGCGGGGCTCTTGTGATTACACAACTTATTCATCGAAATACCATTATTATTTTAATTTGCTCTCTACTTTGTTTTATTGGTGATTGTTTTGACTTCCTAGTTAGGCTGCTCCTGAGAACTGTGAACTGTTAATTATTTCGTGAATGAATAGGATTTATTGAAGTCTCTCACATTAGGGAAACTAAGATGAAAATGCACGATTAAACCGCAAGCAGGTGACTGATAAATCCTGTGCTAATAGATGGCATACCGCCACACAAACTGCGATTCGGCTCGAGTGCCCAATGACAAACGCTGTCAAATTGTCCAAAATGGCCAGTTTATTCACAACAAATGAGTCCATATTGGTTGATATACCACTAACAGTGTCGTCGATTTATGTCGGCAGCTTTGTGTTCACTTGGTTGTTAAATATAGCACTTTAGAAGGTAAAATTCGCAAATTTCGGTGTCGTTCATCGTCCTTTCAAGTGAGTAATGCAACGTAAATTTTTCCGCGTGATACTGGTGCCGCTTTCAATAGCGAGAATAAACACTCACACCTCCAGGGATGTGCCAGCCCCCGGAAGACATTGTACGATGTGCCCCATGTGTTAGGTCCGAAGACGAGCTGCTCACAAGTTGGAATAATATCAGTGAAGGTGCATGTAACCGTGGACGATTGAGACAAATCACATGCAACATCTTCAGCTACCTTCCGTATCGAAATTCAGTTCACCTTTCGCCTAAAGACAGTTACAAGGACCACGAAACAGACAGGTCTTGACTGAAAGCTGGGTAACTGAGTGAGCACATCTGTGTGCGTATGCGCATGTGTACCAGCTACGAAGACCAATATGATTCTCGCGGTTGACTGACTGCAGGCATATGGATGGGATAAGGAAAATGATCCGTTTTTGATAGCAGCGATGCTTCGTGACAATGAGTTCAGATGGTTCATCTCTTTACCGAGAATAGGCGGAATGCGGAGGAGGCTGCAACTATTTTCTACTGTCACTATCACGTAGAAAGGTACCATTTCGTCTACTCTTCTCAATGGCCTAAGTGAAACAACTTGAGATTGATACAAATGGTTTATTCAATCACAATGAGCGGACATGATGTATTAACTCCATACAAAATGATTTTAAAATTGACTTCGTTTAAACTTTCTAGTATACTGGAGCACATTATATTCCACTGTGTTGGTTTCTGTGAGCTCATGTTCTTGCGGTCCCGTCTGAAACATTCGCCATATAGAGGCTATTTTTTGCGATGGCAGGATATGATCCCTGGGTTTTTTTTGCCCCTGCACAGGCTTAGGAAATTTATGCACAACGTCAAAAATATCCTCTTTCTCAGGTCCGGACAGTCATCTTTTTGCTCGCTTCAAATAAGCCATCATTATCCCTATTCCAAAGGCCATCAAGTCAGCAGTCATCATGAAACATTTTCGCTCCACAGCCTAAACATCTACGGCGCTGAAACTGAACGAGAACTTTAGTTTCATGCGCCTACACTCGCGCATTAACGTACCAATGACCTCTATCAGGTTTTGTGGGAAACGAATATATATGCAGCCTAGACGCTACAGCCTTCTTCATTCACCCTTTGAATAAATCTGTGAGTGACAAAGCAAAGTCAGTCGGGTTTGTTTTCCTTGGTTGCATTCGGCGATCACACCTCCTCGCCAAGTTAGGACATTCAGGGTACTGACAGAAGTTGCTTGCCTGATTATCTAATTATTCTACTGAAAGCATGCAGTGCAACAAATAAGAAGTCATTCTTCCAATTTGAGTAGTAGGAGATTTGATTTCTATAATATGATTCATCATGCAGCTTCAACGCTCAACTCACCATTGAAAACCATGGAAACGCTGTACAGCTGTTTCATCCTTGTTAGGAATCATCAGCAGTGCACATCCACCGAGTTCCTGCGGGGACTCGAACCCGGAGTGAACGATTGTGAACCGAACACCTTAACCACAAGGCTATTCGGGATGGCTCTCAACGGATTGTTGAACATCTACACAATATGATATAGCACCCATCGCTGTGCGGGAAGCGGGTTGTCACCGTTCAAAGCCAGTGACGGAAGTGTTTTATCATTCCCAACAAGGATGAAACAGCTGTACAGTGTCTCCGTGATTTTCAATGGTGAATTGAGCGTTGAAGCTGCATGATGAGTCATATTATACAATTCCTCCGATTCCCTAATCAACCAACCATTCCATAGTGCATCAAAACGCCTTTCTTGCCCTGTACCAATTCTCTACTTGCACAGGTGATATGTACGGAAACCCTCCTGCTATTCCCGCACAATGTACCTACAAGATACTCCTGGACGACATGCACTCTTTGCACACCTTCATTTGTCTTCCTGTTACTCCCACCCCAAAAATACGTTCCAATTTTCGATGCATTCCCTCTCAAGACAACATGTGTAACGATGATTCTGTTTTGTACTTGGCTCACATATTAGAAAATAGAGTTGTGCGCTAACCTCAGTGCGTTTTGTAAAGTTCATACAGTACGATACAATGTATTTTGCCATACTATTAAGCTCGTCAATTTCGATCCTCAGCCAAATTAAGCACAGATTCCTCTGGTCAGGAAATAGGCTGCTTGCGTCAGCAGTGGTCAACGTAACGGTGGAAACAACTTGCCTTTTAATTTTGTCGTTTTCTGCCAGCTGAATCGAAGTAATCCACGTTTAGCTGAAAGCTCCTAGTTGTTTATGGCACTATAGGACACATCCAAAATGTGCTCGGAGGCAGACAGTTTACTATTTATATCGATCATAAACCGTTTTACTTACTTTTACTCTTATGCGGCTAGCTCCTGTGAGAGGATGAGCCGGTTTCATGGATTGCCCGAGTGAAAGAGAACTTGCCATGAACAGTCTTGGGGATTTGGTACGAAGTGATATCCTTAGCATCACTCGGCTTTTTGTTCGAGGTAACAACTCTAGCCCGTGCACAACCAGGTGCTATCTGTCGAACAATAGGAAGTTTTTGTGTTGGGAGCCGGTGACCGAACGAGCGATTTGTACGCCTTTTGAGTGGTGGTCTACCAAACTGGAGTGCCCAACGCGTCTTACCGATCTTGGTGCGTGGTTGCCGGTGACTCCCTAGGAGCTCTTTCGCCATTCGGTAGAAGTCACCTAGATCTAGGGGTCCGCGCAACCCTGTTGATGGGACGGATTTCCTTGTTAGCCGTTGGATCCCAACAGATCTCATCGATCTATGCAGCAGTATTCGTCTTCGCACGCTTGCCGCCGTCTCATCGACGTTTTTAAGCATCGGTTAACCTCAACCTGGTTCGGCCCGCCGGTCGAGCGGTTTGCCGGGGTGTGACCGCTGATGCCTGTTTCGGCTTCGTGGAGCCACAGGTGAGGGTCGGATATCTGATGTAGACCAAACAAATGGAAGATACCCCGAGGAGCACGACAGTCTACCAACTCATAGATACTACTCTTCTCAAATAAATCACTCACCCTATAATCACCATAAAGCGCTGGTATAGGCTTTTCATAACCAGCCACCAAGTGAGTTGTGTGTTTAGGACTTCGCTATGCAGTGGTGTACACCATATCTTTGGTATTAAAAATGTTGTGGCTAATGCTCCTCCTCACTATTCCCAACCAGCCACACATCAGGCCACTCTAATTTTCGTCTGCAGACCAACGTCCAGACGTAAACCTCGCAGGTTTCAGCTGGAATATATCACTCGGCGTTTTCACTGGCTACTTCGTTGGTTCGAGCATGTGAAACCACCCTGACACACCCGCGTCTCATCGTACCCATGTCTTAGCACCGCACAATTTTTGATATTCTACATAGTCAAGGCCATCTCGGTATCCGAGTTCACATCAAGCCAGTTGCAGAGAGATATGTGGACGAACTGTTGTGCTATCCCCTGGATTATATCGCGATATCTCGGCTTCACAAAGTACGCATATTCTCAGTCTAGAAATTCACCGAAATCAAGCGTCCGAAAAATGTCCTCTCTCTCTTTCGACTTATTCCACCATCATCTACCATCTGTTGTTTTACTATGATGTGACGTCATTAAATGTCGACTGAAAACGAGCACCAGACACTGAATCACCCGTCGAGCAAGCATCAAAATGAGAGGCCAAGTTTGTCTCTGCTGAACGAAGTGTTACGTCTGCATCGGGTCTCCTATGCGTGCTTCGGGAAAAAAGCCTTTATCTATCTCAAAAATCTCGAGGGTTCTAGCGAGACCAGCCTGTCGCCCTATCTGACATACGATTATTATCGTCAGCGCACAGCGTAAAACGGAAGGGCAAGCCCCACTGACCACTGCCTTTCTCGACGTGTTGCACGTAGAAGTAGAAAAAATGAACATACAAGATGCACAGGAAGTAGGCCTACAAGGATAGGAAAAAGAAACAGAGCTCTAGTAAACAACACACGGAATACACAGTCTAACTGTACAAACAAACATCGATCAGTCATTCTGATTCGATAGAAAATGACAACACGATCGCCGCTGCTCGCGGTTCGCAGCCATATCCTTCACTGTCTCCAGCCAGTTGGTTGAGGGATCTTTTGACATCCAACCACGTAGACGTGAAGCACCTACTTTCCCCAAGTTCGCTGTACATTTTCTCATTCCTTGCTGCCACGTCATCTGTTGACCTCAACGTGGTCTCTTCCACTCCCTAAAAGGAACGGAAAACACGGCACGATATAGTAGACGTGTGTTTGCCAAACGCAACACGTGCCCTAACCAACGAAGTCTACTAAGTTGGATAGGCTGTGACAGAACATTCTCTGAACTAGTACCCAATACTCGATTTCTGACCTCAGTATTGTCTACTCGGTCATTCCACGCAAACATCGATGATCGAAAACCTCAAGACGACGAATATCTTCAGCACGCAGACGCCAAGTCTCGCAACCACACAACAAAACTGAACGCAACGCGGCACACTACACACGACCTTTCAACTTCGGCGAACTTACAGATCAACGTCATAAGTGCTTCAGTCCAGTGTACGCATGTTCATCTTTACTACCGTACTCCCATCCGTCGTCACGCTGCTACCGAGATAACTAAAGTGGTCAACAGTTGTTAGTTCCTCCTTATCGAGCATCAAGTTCGGAACCGATGACGTCCAGTCTTGCAACAATACTTTATGCTTGGAAGGCTCAAAGCGCATACCGAATGGGGCTACAGCTCTCGCAAGACTATCTGGTGCACGCTGCTCATTCCTCGCATTCGAACAAGCAGACAAGATCGTCGGCGTAGTCTAGGTCAGACAGCTTCCCACTATTTCCTAGCTCGATGCCGTTATTCTGGAGATCTCGCAAGGCACTCTACATTATTTCGACCACGACGACATTGAACAAGAATGGAGAAATGGGACATTATTGTTGAACACCGCTCGTTGTTTTGGATGGACTAGGTAGTTCACCATAAACCCTTACGCGGCCAGAATTATGAAAGTACAATGATCTCAGTAGGTTCACGAACTTCTGGGCACACCATTCCGGTGAAGAGCATTGAATAGCGCCGTCCAGTCAACTGGATCGAAGGCGCCTTCCAAGTCGAGGAAAGCCATTGTTGTCGCGTGACGCGCCTCAAGTAGTCGGCGAAGAGTAAAAATCTGGTCAATGCATCCTGATGATTATGTCGCTTTCTTGAAAGCCGCAATAGTCCGTGGCATGTTGCGTTGACCTCAAGTCAAAGGAGGGGCGAGGGAGAGAAAGAAGAGTTAGTAATGCTCCTTACACGAAGGATGCTATAGGTTCCTGGGCGGCCTCCCACATCGCGGAAAGGGTTTTTCTTTGGGAATCCTAACTGGAGCCTTTAACTCAAAAGCAGGACCCACCATGCAACGGGGGGGGGCTAACCCATGAAGAAACTTTTTCCGGTCTGTCACGTAAGACCTGAGTGTTTCAAGCATTTTGTCTTGCCCTCGCTAGTGGTTTGTTGTCGATCCGCTTTTCGGATTCAGTCCTCAGCCCCATGCACCCAATGGAGCAAGCAGAACGTGGACGAAGCGGCATCCTTTGGGATGGCGGTTGTCCATCTTAGATGGACGATAGCTGTCCAATGAAGTGCGATGATTTCTCCCACCGTCGAGAGATACTCCCGGTACTTCATTCTTATGTCCATCCAGTGGAGGTGTATAGACCGGTAAACTGCTTCGCTCCCTGTGTATTTGCTTGAATGGCAGAAGTTTTCTTGAAAATAATCGGAAGACATTTGTGATAAAATCCCTAGTTTTCTCTTTACAGGCGCTATGTTCATGGTATTTTATTTTCCCCCAATGAGAAACATCGTACTTCTTCTACTAACACCCTAAACTCTATTTATCTTGGTCTGTTTCTCACGAAGAACGCAACAACAGCCTACCCTTTATTTATTTTGGTAACCAGACAGGTAGATGGAACATTGTAGCGTAGTGTTTACCGCAAAGCAACTAGGGGCGGATGCTATTCACAGTCCCCCAGCTTCACACCAGTGGCTTACAAACGTGGATTAGTCCGAACTCAAAAGAGTGCAGAGAATCTGCACCAACCATTAAGTGCGAAATGAAGAACACTTCATAAAAAGAACGTTGCTGTCCAACGTTTACCACAAAAAGTACATCGAACAACACTGAAAGCTCATGAGATCACGCGGAAAACCGATTACGGTGGATAAGTAACTTTTTAATGTATGACGCCTCAGGTCGTTCAGTTAATCAAATAGATAGAAATCTTAAGTCAGCCATTAAGCACTCAGACAGTCTTAATGTCTTGCATGGCGTCCATCAGTACAGTTGCGGCTATGGTATGGAATACATTAGCAGAACGGATCGCTGCTTGGCTCGGTGAGTAACAGAGCACATACCCAATGGCTGTCAAAATCAATGACGCGTTTTGCTTTACGGTTGAGAGACCTGGCCACTGCGTGTCGAGGATGTGTAACGCGCTCAGACATAGATCGCCAAGTCCATCTTTATCGGTGCAAGTGTTGATGTTTTTTTATGCACTTACTGAGCTCAGGCTCACTGAATGTTCTTTGTCTTTGCAGATCGTGCACGTGCAACTCCTACGGAAAAATACTATAAGCAGCATACTACATATGCTCAGCGGCTTTCCGTATCTCCAAAGCATCGCTCGCATCTGGTGGGAACATCTATTGGGCGATGACGAAGTTCACCACCTGGTACGTATAATCGGCTCTCGAGCGAAGTGGTCGTTCCACGCCGTCCCCGATGGCTAGCACATGTTTTACGAAGGCCCGCTCACCGTCTGACTTTTCATGCAATATTCGCACGCGCTGGGCAGTTCCGGAAGAAGCGGCACAGCGGTCAGGCCACGACTTGGCTAGGGGTATGAAGAAGCTAGCATCAACATTGGTATCGGTTGACGCTCCCCGCCTCCTTAGCTGGGGCCCGAGGGATGAGGATCGTCGTTCGTTAGAAACGTTGGAAGACATGGCTCAGAATATAAGTCAGTGGCGCGAATGCTTTACGGCTTGTCTGTTGCGCTCCAACACTCCATAAACAAAAACAACAAAAAACATCAAAACGTGAAGGGTGAGAAAACATTCGCGCATCTTTTATCTATTAACCGTTCTTTCCGATCCTGTGTTATCTTATCCTTTCAGTTATTTTTTGTGCTTCTGTTACCGTTGTATCATGTATACACTGACCAATTTTGCGTGCGCGGTAGACAAGAGTAAACGAAATGCTTGCATCGCGCGAATTATGTTTTCTCTTTTTTCCCATAACAAGCAACGACTGGGAAAAACGCGTTTACCCAATCGAATGATAACCATTTTCTATTCCCTTCAATGCTGTACGGATTTCCTGTCTAGAAATACTATAATGACCCAACTGAATGAGCCACTATTGAGCACAAATTACTTTGTAAAACACCGGGTTCGACTGAATTAAGAGTGCATTCGGATAGAGTTTTATAGTTATGAATGAAAAATGACCGTACATATATTTTCTAAACAATAATTTGACTGTACAATGTAGATCTTCAGCTCCCGTCCACCGTCCCGAGTTTACGTGGGTTTCCTGTGATATTCATCATGTTTTTCGTCAAAGTGACCACATCTTTCTAGAGCCATCAACTATCCGTAGAAAACGATCAACAAACCGAGAATAGGTAGTTACGAATGGCTCTCTTGCGCTGTCCTTCGCTAGTGTATACCGGGCTTGCTTTACCTTTAGAAAAAAAAACTTGTCAACACCGATGAAATTTACCCAGCACAGTATAGTCCGGGAGGTCAGTCAGGGGACCCCATTCAGTGTTACTTGGTGGTAGACGTCGTCTGGCAAAAAATTAGAAGAATGAATCACGTATTGCTTACCTGGCACGAAAAATACCGGCGGCGGAAAGCGGGCAGCTTGTATATAACTGGCGACCAAGAGGCACAATGAAGGCAAGTTTGGACATTTTTGTCCGATCAACTCATTCGCCTGAAAATAAAAAGGTGGGTCGTAAAAGAAATGTCATTTCAAGTAAATGGCTTCAAAGACTAAAGGTGAGCCACTTGTGCAGCTCTAGAAAAATTACTGTGAAGTTCGTTGCTTTCTTCAAAAAGTAACCACCACGATATTCGGTGAACAGATAATATCATCGTTGCATTACAGTTATGCAGACAGATTTAAACGTACTTTATGTCCACGAAGTACAACGCTCATGCATATGAACAGTAAAATATTTCACTGTGTACATTTCACATGGATGGTAGACAGTAATCCGTTGATGCCCGGCTCGTAGCCATGCTGGACCAACTGGCACTTTATATGCTACTCTACTATAATCCTCAAAGTCAGCCTGCCAACTATCCCTAATAGTCCAGTGGGCCTTCGAGGTCATGGAGTATATGCCCTTTGACTGCACAAACGCGCAACTGATTATATATATATATATATATATATATATATATATATATATATATATATATATAACAAAATTGAACACATTGCGGCACAGTATACACGACCTTTCAACTTCAATGAAATATCAGACCGCCGTCACAAGTGCTTCGGTCCAGTGTACGTCGCTCGAGCCTTGGATATCCGCGTACTCACCTCAACTTCTGTGCTCCCATCCGTTGTCACTCTGCTACCGAGGTAGGTGAAGTGATCGACAACTGCCAGCACCTCCTCATTGAGCATCAACCTCGGAATCGTTGACGTCCAGTCTTGTAACATCACCTTACACTTTGAAGGTGCAAAGCACATGCCGAATGGAGCTACAGATCTTGTGAATCTATCTAGTGCACGTTGAGCATGTTCCGCGGATTCGAACAAGCAGACAACGTCGTCTGCGTAATCTAGATCACATAGCTTTTCACTATTTCCTGGTTCGACGCCCATATCCTGAAGATTTTGCAGCGCACTCTCCACTATTTCGTCCATGACGAAGTTGAACAGGAATGGAGACATAGGACATCCCTGTTGAACACCACTGGTTGTTTTGAACCGATCAAATAGTTCACCGTAAACTCTAACGCGGCCAGAAGTATGAGAATACAATCTCAGTAGGTTCACGAACTTCTATGACATACCTTTTCGATGAAGAGCACTGAAAAGCATTGTTCGATCAACTGAATCGAAAGCGCCTTTCAAGTCTAAGAAAATCATTATTGTCGGTCGACGGTGCGTGTGACGCGTTTCAAGTAGTTGGCGAAGAGTAAAAATCTGGTCGATGCATCCTCGACCTAGCCTGCTGCTCGCGGACATTCCTCTCGCGAGCCGGTGTAAGACGATGAAGCAAAATCGAAGCTAATACTTTGGTGATTATCGGAATTAAGCTAATCCCACGATGATTACCACAGTCATTGCATATCCCCTTTTTGAAGATGGGAACAATCAATGACTCACTCCATATTAACGGAATACGCTCCTCCTTCCAAATGTCACGGAGCAACGTAGTAAATGATTTTATCAACGCCCCACCACCCAGTTTGAAAAGAACTGGGGGAAGTTCGTCGGGACCTGCCGCTTTCCCTCGCTTTAGTGATATAATGCATGACTACTTCTACTTCCGATGGAGGCTTAAGTGATACCACCCAAGGAGTCGCAGTTGTTGACACGGGAGTAACTGCACTAGCGTGCGGCCAGCTAAACTGTTCCTTGAAGTACTCGGCCCAACGGTCAAGCCTTTGTTGAGACACCCAGCCCCGAAGTGGCATCTCTGAGTCAGCAGACTGCCGATCCCTTGGGCATCTCCTATCTTGGTCTCCATTAGATACCCGACCCTCACCTATGGCTCCACGAAGCCGAAGCGGGCATCAGCGGCCACAGCCCAGCAAATCGCTCTACAGGCGGGCTAAAACACGTTGAGGATAACCAAGGTCCAAAAACCTCGATGAGACCGTGTTGGAATGCGAAGACAGTCATTCCCGAATAGGCGGACGAGATTCACTGTATAATCTAACGATTATGAAGGAAAAACGTCGAACTAACAAGGCTGCATGGATCCCTGGGTTGAATTTAATTTAATCAAATGGCGAACGAGCTTCTAGGGAGATACCGGCAACCATGCATCTGCACGTTCCTGCCTTGCAGGCCGCATTTAGTTGCGCAAAGGCTAGGGGTGCGCCCTCGGAAAAAAGCCTAAGTAACGGTGGGGACGTCTCTTGTACCAAACACCCATGAAATTTCACGACCATGTCCTCTACATATTGTTATCCCTTCTACGGCATCTCCAAAAGCGATGCGTTCTGCGCTTCTCCAGTGGCTGGGGTGTCAAGAACGCGAACTGAGCCCCTTTTATCTTCGAAAGACCCTCTACATAGGATACTGGAACGTGAGAACTCTTTCGGATATTGGAAGTAAGGCAGTGACTATGCACACGCTGCACGACCAGTAAGTGGATATTGGCTGCTTATCTGAGGTCAGAACAGACGATACCGGTTCTCGTAACATCAAAGTCCCCGGCGCAGATAGCCATCACTGGCCTCGTCATAATGGACCAGAAACTTCGATTCAACAAGGAGTAGCAGCAGCTTCAAGCAGCCGCGCTAATTCTGTTCTGTTCACTTGGGAACTGATATTATCAAGAATCGTAGTGGTGCGTTTTAAAGGTCAACCCGCCAACCCTACCGTAGCTGCCCCAACCCCTCCGAAATTCGTGTAGAGGGCGAGTTCTACGGCAGTCTTCAAACGGTGGTGAGTCGCATTCCCAAAAGGGACATTCTTATCATAGCGGGTGACTAGAACGCCCGGACAGACGCACAAGATGCCTTGACACATTACATTCTTGGATGGGCTAATCAATTTATCCGACCTTAACCGGTTGTGCATAACCAACACACGGTTCCGGTACCCTAGAAGACATTTTACATGGTATTCCAACGACGGTTGAACAGTTCACCGAAGAGACCACGTGCTAATCCAGTCACAGCAGATCTAGTTGATGGAAGACTCGAGATCGTATCGGAGCAGTGGGGCGGGCATCAGAGGAGAGTCAGATAACTTACTGGTATGTGCGAAACTTCGTTTTCGGCTGACGACCCGTATAAGGGCAATTCCTCCGAAGTGCCTTAAGGTGGAATAGCTTCAATCCCAATAGGAAACGGAAGTTCCAATGTAGAAGATTGAACTGCGGTTATCAACGAACACACCCACCCCACACCATACAACCTGGAACGAAACAGCGAGCAACACAGACACATTCTCAACAAACTAGACGAGAAACAAAGAGCCAGATTCGAACGGTTTGCTAAGGACGTAAACGCAAAACCAGGCAGTCAGAAACTCGCCAAACTACAGGACACGCTAAACGAGACAGAACCAAGAACCAATCTGCCGAATTATCCAGAGCGGTATGTGCATAACTTCTCCCGTTCACTTTTGGATAAACCAACATTGGAAGTGTTATCACTAAGACTGGATTTATGTTGTCCTACCTCTAAGAACGACCAGTTAGATGTGGAGGTGCAGTATGAAAACTTACAAGCTCAAACCTACTCCTTGAGAGCGACATCACAGCAAACGACTGGTGATTTTAAAACTACCCTAGTTGACTGCTCTCATCATTGTCGTCGAACCCAAAGGAACACTGGAAGTATTCACAAAAATCGACACAGAGAAGCACTGAAAAATTTCAGGAATAACAATGGCATCGTCATCTCGAAACCAGACAAAATGATACTGGGTTGTTCTTATGGACCATAAAGATTATATCGCTAAGATGGATGATATACTAAAGGATCCGAGAAAGTTCAATGAACCAGAAAGAGAAAATGGCAAAACTAGAACAGTAGAGGAGAGACTAACCAAAGCCCTGAAGTCACTAAAAGAGCTTAATGTTATCTCCCCTGCAACCCTAGAACAGCTAAGACCAACTGGCACCACCATTCCTCGACTTTACGGGTTACCAAGGGTTGTCCGATGGATGTAGATGTACTTGGACCGGTTTGCCGAAAGATTGCCCGCTACAGCCTAAAAGACACTTTCCAACTCATAGAACAGATCAGCCAGCGACATGTTGAAGAGCTAACGATGGTCTCATTGGATGTGACATCTTTGGTTACCAAAATGCCGCTTCTGGAAACGATGAATCATTTATGCGATTTCATCAAAGAAAACGAAGTCAATATTGGTATTCCAGTAACCAATCTGAAGGAACCACTATCACGATGCACTTTCAATGTCCAGTTTATCTTCAACGGAGAATTACACCGTCAGACCGACGGAGTACCTATGGGGTCACCTCTAGACCTCTTATTTGCTGATATATTCATGACTAAGCTAGAAAACGAGAAACAGCGATACGACAGAAAGTCTACCCATCTACTGTCGATACGTAGATGATATTTTGTCCTAACTGCCAATCATACACAGCTGGAGTCATTGGTAGAGGAGTTAAACCAGGCACATAATGCGGTTGACTTTACGTCGGAAGTAGAAGAAAGGAACACTTTCCACTTTCTAGATGTGCTTCTTTTAGGAGGTGGCGATGGCAAACTGCTCCGTCGCGTATATCGAAAACCAACGTGGACAGGCCAGTACATCAATTTCCCCAGCTTTGTACCTATCGGACGTAAACGTACTCTCATTCGCTCACTCGAAGCCCGTATGTGAATTATTCGCTCGGATGGGACGATGTGTAAAGAATTAGACATTTTGAAGCAAACCCTTTTGGATAACGGATACCCCTAGTGCTTCATTCAAAAGAATATAGCAGAAAGGGCAACGAGACAAACGTTAGTGAAAATTAGAAAGGAAAGATTTATACATTCAACCCCCTTTCAAAATAGTCTACAGATTCCCTACGAACGCTCCGAAACACGCTCGAAAACAACATCTAGCAACCGTAGAGGCTGTGACGATCAGATTACTCAATTCATCGCTTTGTTCTCAGAAACGTTCCGTTAAGACATTCAAACTATCTTGGTTGCGATCTGAGACCGACCCTGGAACTCAGTGTGACCCATTGGTTGAAACCGGAAATGGACAATCCGGAAACCCATGTTTATGGTTCCACTAGTCTCTTTCCCAACCACGAAACAACAACATTTCCCCTCCGATCTTTCCTAACCACGCAACACTAACTTTGATGACTATTCAATCACACTTTAGCACACAGACATTCTTCATTATTTATGCATTTATAACCTTTAGATGTAACTGTATTAGCCATGAGGATGGTGTTACCGAGAACGAGCTTGTTCGCTGTTCGTGTTTTCTATGTATAATGAAATCGTACTACTCAACAACGCGTGCAAGAGTACGATCTTAAGGAGAAGAATTCGGTGAACTTACCCTTAACTCCGGTATCCGACAGAGCTCCCAGTTGTCGTCAGTCTCACTTAAGTACGCCATCGACCAGGTAATGCCGCAGGCCCTCATCGATAACCCTAGTGTACAGCCCAACCCATGCGTTTTCTTAGTTGACTTGGAATTCGCGGATGATATCGGTATCCTAGAGGACAGTCCGACTATCCCACAGCCAATTCTGAATTGCGTAGTTTTCTCTGCGAAAACCATCGGGATTGAAGTCAACAAATCGAGGGCTAAGATCTTTTCGACGAGCAACTTGAGCACATACAGACATTCAAATAGATGGGTCTTATGGTCCTCCCAAAAGGCCAAACCAAGGGCGAAGTCAAAGTGCGAATTGGCAACACCAGGACAGCATTTCCCCAGCTATGTAAGTCACCTTGGGTCCGAAATGAGATCAGCCTTCGAACTGATATCCGCGTCTTCCGAGACGACATCCACGCCATATTGACTTACGGTTGCAAAACGTGGCCACTAGGCGTCCAGAACACGAGAAAGGTGGAAGCATTTGACCCTGCGAATGACCCTCAACGTGACCTGACGCGGAAATATATCAAACGACACGATAAGAAAAGAATCCTCCACGATGAAAACTTCTCGGTATTCCTTCAACGGCGACGCGATTCGGTCACATCCCGTGACACCCAAACACGTAGACCTCAAAACTATGTCTGTAACTTGTTCCATGCCAAGGCTGGCACTGCCACCATGCAGGACACCTGAAAACTTGGACCAGCACTGCCAAGTAGGACGTCGAGCGGCTAGAACTCTGGTCTGTTTACGGGGGTCGTCTTTGGAACCAGAACTGGATCTCCTTATGTTCCCATTTCGCCTCTGACCGCCGTGCATGGGCAGGCACCATCCACGACATCCATGAAGCCAGTTCATCTTCTCTCAGGAGATAGCCGCATAAAAGTAAAAATTAAAATTACGTCCACGAGATCTGCTTATCCGATGGTTGGAGACACTGAATGATGTGGTTAGGTGTTCTGTCCTGCTCCGTGAGCTCTAATAAGAAGTCTCTTCTGCCTTCAAATCATCTCAATTTATTGGTACATAATATATCATTTATATGAGATATCAGTTGACCATAATTAAAACCTTGTATAAAAGCTTATTAGTTTGCTCAAAGACCTGGAAGACCAGCCTGACTGGTTTGTCTGGTTGTGCCCGAAGTGGACAGTTCCTACGAATGTTAACCGCTGGTTGATCCGGTGATCGCTTCACTGGCTTCACCCGTGTTGGCGATTCTGGTCAGCCGATCACGTGCTACCTCCTTAACTGCCTCTGACCTTGTGATTGATTCTGGATGGACAAAGGAATGTTGTCAGGGCGCATCGAGCAGTTCATAGGAAATTTTAGGACACTGATAGGGTGTCCAGCCGCAAAGAAGAACGATTAGGGATCTCGACAAAAACCTTCACCTCTCACAAGAAGCTGTACGCAAGGCAGCCGGGTGGAAGAGTGGAAGCCCATTTACTTGGACCAATTGGTCTTCTACTAATAAGTGTGCTAGCGTCCAGAGCTCTCTTTTATTCAGCTTATCATCTCTCCACAACCACCTCTCTTTGACCCCTCTGTCCATTCATAATGATCTCACTGATACCACGCCCGATACTCGCGACGATTTAGTGTCAAGTAGTGTCGTAAATAGTCCACAATCGCATAACTTACATTTACTCAAGCTTCATCAGCCTCTGAATCTCGGCTACTTTAACGTGCCTACTCTCATGCAGGCCGGTCAGCAAACGTGCCTAGCCCTAATAAAGAACTCTCTGAAGATTGATGTCTGATGCGTAAGTGAAACGCGTATCCAGGATTCAAGCAGTGTGATTCAACTAACTGCTGCCGGTATCTCATCAAGGTATTTCCTGCGCACTTCACGAGACGAAGAAGCTAGAACTGCAGGCTAACGTGGTATTGGAACAGTCTTGACTGACAAGGCTAAGGCTGCCCTTCTAGACTGAATACCAGTTAATAGTCGTTCATGTGCTGCGAAACTAGAGGGGACAGTTGGCGTTCGAAAGGATAGCTGTCTTAAGCGCAGTCTGTTTGTAATCTCGGCATACACTCCAACAGACTGCAGCTCTGACACCCAGAAGGATAAGTTCTATGATGAACTCACCGCTCTCGTTCGCAGGAGCAAAGCCTCTGACACTGCAGTGCCAGCTGGTGACCCCAACGCACAAATTGGCAAACTTAGTGTGTCAGAAGCTCATTTAGGTGGCGACATATTGTTTATCGTTTTTGCTATACAACTTGTTTTCCCTTTTCAGCTCCCATACATGTATTGTATATTGATTAAAGCATGAATTGTAGATCTCTTTCGTTCTCCGTCTACTCTCGAGTCAAGCTGGTCGAACAACAGTCCTTGTCTTATCAAAATGCCTCGGCTTTATCGCACTCTGTGGCACCTCACGTCATTCCGGCTCCCACAGTTACGACTGAAATCTCCGATGAGACGGTTGCAGCCGTAACTCGCCCCAAGTGCTTTTTCCGCGGTTTTGACAAACATCCCGGATCCAAATGCCCGGCCAGAGATGCTGTATGTAAGGCATGTGGAAAGAAAGGTCATTTTAAAAAGGTCTGTTTATCCAAAACCCAGAACAAGGTGTCGTCTGCTGTCTGCCCCTCCATATTCTCTGCCTGTGCTGGTGTTGCAATGGAATGTCTTTCTAAGTCCATCGTGGACCTTGAAGTCAAAAGTATCTCGTGTAGTGCTCTTATAGATACCGGCAGTTCGGCTAGCTGTCTCAGAGAGTCGGGTTTATGCTAATAAATGGAGAACATATTCTTCTCGAGAAGTCACAACGATGGCTTCTAGTAACGCGAAAAACCGTTGCCTTGCCTCAATCAAGTTCAGAGATCGCACCTATGACCAATTCAAACTACCAATTTTGAGTAATCTGCGCACAGATTTATTGCTCGGACAGGACTTCCTCGGACTCCATTAGAGTTTCGACATCTCATTTGGTGGACAGGAACACCCGCTTACTTTCTGCCTGTTGAAACCAGCTTCCGTTACAGTTTCACCAATTTTTCAGAACTTATCTTCCGAATGCAAACTTATAGCTACGAAATTCCGACGACACTGCCGAGATGACATATTTATACGCGAGGAAATAAAACGACTTCTTTCCGATGGGACCATTGAGCCCTCTAACTACTCCTGGGGTGCTCAAGTGCTTGTAGTCACCAGCGATAATCACAAACAAAGGGCGGTGGTAGACTATA
The DNA here is from genome assembly GCA_948099385.1 of Fasciola hepatica. Classification (NCBI taxonomy): domain Eukaryota; kingdom Metazoa; phylum Platyhelminthes; class Trematoda; order Plagiorchiida; family Fasciolidae; genus Fasciola; species Fasciola hepatica. The sequence continues at coordinate 1,326,467 of CANUEZ040000210.1, read as the reverse complement.
GTTGAACCATCGATAAATTCGCGAACTTGGATGCTTATCCATTACCGAAAATAGACGAGATGATTGGAAAAAGAGCTCAATACGACATATTTACTAAACTAGACCTAAGAAGTGCTTACCACCAGATTCCGATTCTGGACGAAGAAAAGCCATTCGCCGCTTTCGAGGCTTGTGGGCGGTTATATCAATTCTGCCGTATCCCTTTTGGTGTTACCAAGTGAGTATATTGTTTCCAGAGGGCAAAAAGATCAAACAATTTCCACGAAAAAACTAAGACACATTCACCCACGTCGACAAAACCAAGATTTGAGGAAAATCTATCAGTGACCATTATTCGAATCCTCGAGTTTTAGGATGTAGTCAAGACATACGGTCTAACTTTTAACGAAGTCAAAAGTATATTTGCAGCTAAAGAAACCAGACTTCTAGGGTCCCAGGTTTCTAAGGGCAACATAAAACCGGACCCTGACCGACTGAAACCCTTATTGGACCTGCAGCCACCGAAAGATCCTAAATCCCAAAGGCGAATTGTGGGTTTCTTTGCTTACTATTTGTCTTGGATTTCTAACTCTTCAGACAAAGTTTATTCCTTGGTGCACAATCAAACATTCCCGTTGCCGGAATCAGTGGAAAAATGTTTTGTCAACCTCAAGAAAGAACTAGCAGATGCTAATTTGGTTACAATCCGTTCAGACGTCCCATCTGTCGTAGAGACTGGTGCCTCTGATATCGCATTGCTGCGACTCTCAACCAGGATGGCCGTTCGGTAAAGCGATCCGAAAGTGGAGACATCTGCTACTGGGTATCCACTTTACACCCACCACCGACCAACGATCTTTTTTATTGTATGCTTCCGCATGAGTGCAGTGGAAGGGGTATATACCCTATAGCCACAAGGGCCCACTGCACTATTGGAGATAACCGGTGACCGAACCCTTACACTTGGAGTGGAGAACTACATAAGGTCCCAATAGATCAGGTGTGGTAACGCTCCGGACGACAGTGGATTACTGTCTACCACCAAAGTAACCGGTGATGGCGAAGATTCGAACCTCAGTTTCCCCGTTGCACCACCCCAGTCTCATAGCCCTTTTCAAGGCTACATGCACGGGGATTTCCACTGCTCGGATCAAGTTGACCAGATGGTATCTCACTGCTTAGTTTCTCTGCTTTCCAACTTTCATGAACGGTTCCGGAATTCCGTGTACTTCATTATTCCGGTTCCTTCACAGGGCCAAATCACTATTTTCCTCAACGCAGTCAGAATCTTAGTGATATTAGCCGTGTCTTGCTCTAGCCTAATTACACGCTCATTTAGAACTCCTACTCCTTCTACTGTGTCCAGAGTCGGCAGGACAGCAGCTGCTTGCTGTCCCGGCTTTGCCTCGGGGTTCTTTAGGTGTACGGGCTAAGCCTCTTGTCCATCGCTGTCCCTAATTGGCGCCAACTGTTCTTTTGAAGGTTTATATATTTCCGTTTTCTCCTGGCTACCGCTGCCTCTCCGAAGGTTTTACTATCTGACCTACATGGCTTCTTGCATCGCGGGCATATCCAGCTAAGTTTATAATATTCACTGTTTAACTGGTAGTATTTCTTGCTTAACCCCATCCAGGCATCGCGGCGTCTCCAACGGCTAGCTGCACGATACGTCTGACCGTCCATGAATAAAGACGCTCGTATGTAGGCAAAACAGTGTATACGATGTCAACAATCTAAATTGCATGGGCACGTAGCTTCGCCCATCGGTACTTTCGCTACGCCTGATGCTCGCTTCGATCATATCCACGTAGACATTGTGAGTCAGTCGACCCCATCGCAAAGGGGAAACCTACTTATTAACGTTCATCGATAGATTTACGGGGTGGCCCGAGGCTATTCTCATCTCTATCGACACGGCCCAATCACTCTGTTAATTCTAACAGTCTGTTCTCGATCCAACTCCATTGGTGTTCCAGGCTGTCATTGCTGACCACATCCCAATCTACCCGGAGGCCCAGTTCTACCAAGCTATTCCCGTCTACCTTTGAGAAAGTCCTACTAGATTTATCAGGCGCTCTTATTCCCCGAAGGTTTAGCCTAAAATGGAGTACACCATGATCACTCTTTCCTACGGGTTACCCGACTTCTGTGTGCCCTACGTCATTTGGGGCTCTTGTCATTACCAGATCAAGGATTGACGGTGACTGGGCAAACCTCCATCTTGCCACTTAATTAACGTGTTGGACGAGAACTTTCCTGTGGATTAGGTGGAGCAATCTCTCCCCAAATGTGCCTTCTGGAGCGGTTTCCGAGATCCAATCTACTTCGGGCACGTTGAAATTACCCATAATAAGTAACTTCTGTCCGGCACTGGCAATTGTGGTGGAGGAATCAAGCAGGTCGCTGTCCTCAGCACCGTCCGGTCCTGGGCTTCGATACGTGCAAACAACTGACGCTTTCATTCCGCCAGTAGCTATTGTAACCTCCACCGCTTGTACCTTCGGCGTAACAAGTCTACTGCCCTCAAGGTCGTCGTACTGCTCTGCTAGGAGGGCGAATATACCACCTCCGGCTCCACCGTCCATCCTATACATCCCAAAGCCTGAGTATAACTTTGGGATCAGCCCATTGTTGCTCTCGTTTAGTCGTAACCACGTTTCAGTAACCGCTATCACATCTACTCCCTGTGCCCTATCTCTAAGCTCTGACCATTTGTGGCCCATACTTGCTGCATTGGTGTAGGCCACGAGCATCACAACACCCTCCTCTATTTTTCTGCGTTTCCCAGAAAGGGGCAGCAGGTGATCGGGCCCCGAACCGGAGGACCCGGAGGGTTTTTTTCGTATCACGGTTGGATTCCTAGCGCCACTGTCGATTAGAAACCTGCCCACCCCCTGGATTGCTATGCACATCACCGTTCTTGGAGTCTCGGTGAGGGTCAGTTGTCCTAATTCTCCTCTCTCGGAGTTGCGACAGTTTATTCATTCAGTAACTGGACTGGACAACGCCTTCTCCACTCCCACTTTCGGCTCCGTGGTGCTTAGCTCCTTTTTCTTGCTTGCGTTCGCTCTCGGAGACCTTGGGAAGGCCGTGTTGAAACCCGGAGTATCGGTTTTCTCCACCCCTCCCTGACTGAATGCAACTGCTTCAACATCAAGCACCACATTTATTTCTCCCTTTGAGACTTGCCTAATGTGCCCGGTTGCAGATAAGAAGGCGTCCCTGCGACGACGGTTGGCGAACTCGACAAGCATAGGTATCGGTCCGCACTCTTCAGGTTCAGTCTCCCCGTTGCACCACCCCAGTCTCATAGCCCTTTTCAAGGCTACATGCACGGGGATTTCCACTGCTCGGATCAAGTTGACCAGATGGTATCTCACTGCTTAGTTTCTCTGCTTTCCAACTTTCATGAACGGTTCCGGAATTCCGTGTACTTCATTATTCCGGTTCCTTCACAGGGCCAAATCACTATTTTCCTCAACGCAGTCAGAATCTTAGTGATATTAGCCGTGTCTTGCTCTAGCCTAATTACACGCTCATTTAGAACTCCTACTCCTTCTACTGTGTCCAGAGTCGGCAGGACAGCAGCTGCTTGCTGTCCCGGCTTTGCCTCGGGGTTCTTTAGGTGTACGGGCTAAGCCTCTTGTCCATCGCTGTCCCTAATTGGCGCCAACTGTTCTTTTGAAGGTTTATATATTTCCGTTTTCTCCTGGCTACCGCTGCCTCTCCGAAGGTTTTACTATCTGACCTACATGGCTTCTTGTATCGCGGGCATATCCAGCTAAGTTTATAATATTCACTGTTTAACTGGTAGTATTTCTTGCTTAACCCCATCCAGGCATCGCGGCGTCTCCAACGGCTAGCTGCACGATACGTCTGACCGTCCATGAATAAAGACGCTCGTATGTAGGCAAAACAGTGTATACGATGTCAACAATCTAAATTGCATGGGCACGTAGCTTCGCCCATCGGTACTTTCGCTACGCCTGATGCTCGCTTCGATCATATCCACGTAGACATTGTGAGTCAGTCGACCCCATCGCAAAGGGGAAACCTACTTATTAACGTTCATCGATAGATTTACGGGGTGGCCCGAGGCTATTCTCATCTCTATCGACACGGCCCAATCACTCTGTTAATTCTAACAGTCTGTTCTCGATCCAACTCCATTGGTGTTCCAGGCTGTCATTGCTGACCACATCCCAATCTACCCGGAGGCCCAGTTCTACCAAGCTATCCCTGTCTAACTTTGAGAAAGTCCTACTAGATGTTACGAACTTTTGAGCAATGCGTAGCCAAATTCGCAACGGATCCCGAAATCAGAAGGCGATTATCCGTGATAATTCTACGATACTAGATTATTAAAATAAACAATGACAAACAATATACAAACCTCAATAATACGATCACAAAGACTCAACAACGAGAAACCGAATAGCAGCGTGTGAGCAGACAGCACGTGCGTCACGCAGGTCCTGAACAAGGATGTGCCAAAATAGCGCTCTGGGCGCGAACAAACAACAATTGGTCCAGAAAAACAACCAGTTCCTAAAGACAAGTCAATAGTGTATGGAAATGAGTGATGTTGGGAAAAACACTGAATCGCGAGGGAAAAAGGGGGATTTTCCACGACCGGCTGTTTCACCGCCCACCAAAATTCTCCTGGATCCTTAGCAAAGTCAAAGGTTCGGTATAAAGGTACTGATTCTTCCTACCTGCCTAGGCCCTGCTGTCAGTGCGCGCGTCTAATGCTCGTCGTCAACGTTCTACTACTGGTCGCAACTAATCCATTGGATACATAGATGTGAGGCTAGTCTACATCTTCCACAAGACCAAATGACCGATGGCGGGCGTGAATGGTCACATAGACGTTGTCCTCGTAAGGGGCCGTCTGGTCCTGGATGTACGTGCTTGAGTGTGTGTGTGTATGTGTGTGCGTGTGTGTGTGTGTGTGTGTGTGTGCCGGGGTTACAATGAAATCGCAGGTATGACTACACATCAAAGGAGGACTTTGCAATGTCAACAAAAGACCGCGTGGCAAGAAAACGAGTAAAATGTAGCATGTGTGTGTGACCTGAGCTCCGCTACTTCCACATATGCAAGGGGCATTCGGTAGCGTCAACAAAAGGCAAACAACGAACACTGTCACATGTATGATGGGTTTACGGGATGTAGAGTGCGTCGTGCATGCGTGTATGTTGTAACAGCCGGTCGTGGAAAATCCCCCTTTTCCCTCGCGATTCAGTGTTTTTTCCCCAACATCACTCATTTCCATACGCTATTGACTTGTCTTTACGAACTGGTTGTTTTTCTGGACCAATTGTTGTTTGTTCGCGCCCAGAGCGCTATTTTGGCACATCCTTGTTCAGGACCTGCGTGACGCACGTGCTGTCTGCTCACACGCTGCTATTCGGTTTCTCGTTGTTGAGTCCTTGTGATCGTATTATTGAGGTTTGTATATTGTTTGTCATTGTTTATTTTAATAATCTAGTATCGTAGAATTATCACGGATAATCGCCTTCTGATTTCGGGATCCGTTGCGAATTTGGCCACGCATTGCTCAAACGTTCGTAACAATACTCAATAGATCTATTTGGAACGCGGGAAAATCACGCAAAATGCCAAGAAAAGGATCAAAAGCAGTCGAATCCGGACGGGAAGTAATACGGCAAGTCTCTGGGGAGGTTTTGGGTACATATGATTCTTTAGTTAATGCTAGATCGCCTAGTCCTGTCAGTGCTAGCTCATGTGTTATTGAAAGCAATGTTGATCGTAAGGATGTCGATTCATATAAGTTGAGAATACTAGAACTAGAGCAACAGTTACTTTCGGCTAGACTACAGGCGCATGAAGCAGAGAAGTGTACACAGAAACAGCGAGAGCATGAGACCAGTGACTTTGACACTTCCGATAGGTTAGGGTGCAATAAGGTAGGGAACCCCACGCCGGTCGCCGACTACAAACCACCATCGATCGATCTGCCTAGAGTGGAGTTAACGGTTTTCGACGGGCGAGCTGAGCAATACTGCAAGTTTGTCAAGCAGTTCGAGACGTTCGTTGAAAATAAGGTAACCGACCCTGGGCAAAGGCTTCTTTACCTTACTCACTACTGCCGAGGCCGAGCAAGAGAAGCTATCGACGGGTGCACCATGCTCGACCCAGAACAAGGCTACACAAGGGCAAGAAAGATTCTGAGGGACTTGTTTGGCCAACCTTTCAAAGTAACCCGTAACCTAATAGAGGGCGTGATGGCAGAGGCAAAGAGAACCAAGGGCGACGTCTACACCATGGCCGACCTGGTGATAAAGATGCAGAACTGCTCAATAGCCCTCGACCATTTAGGTTACAGGGCTGACCTAGACGCCATGCACACTTTGGAAGGCATAGTCCGTCACCTCTCTCCCGAACTACAGGGTCGGTGGGCGGAAGAAGCAGAACGGATAAGCCGAGGCGACAGAGAAGCCAACTTCGAAGACCTGACTGAATACTTAGACAGACAAACGAAGATAGCTGACAGCAGATTTGGCCGACTCATCCGGGACTGCAACCGAGCAAACAAGCCCGGTACTAGCCAAGCCCAAACCCCTGTACGGGAACATCCAAAGTACCAGCCTTGGACCAATACACACGTCATTTCACGAGATGCTACTACGAAACCAAATTGCAGATTCTGTGGTACTAGCCATGGCCTACCAGAATGCCCCAAGTTCGGCAACACCACAATAGACGAACGGTGGGGAATGGCGAGGATGGCAGGAGCATGTTTTATCTGTCTCAACACCACGCACCGGGCAGCAGCCTGTAGAACAAGGAACCGATGTGGTTACGAGGGCTGCACGGGCAGACACCATCGGCTGCTGCATCAGGCGAGAGTAACCATATCCGAGGCGAGTGCCAAGCCCAGCGTGATTTGTTCAACTTCACAATCTGCCAGTAAACCGGTACGTTTAGGCGTAGTGGCCGTGGGAGTAGTGACTCCGACTGGGATAGTCAAGGCGTTGGCTTTCGTTGATAGTGGATCCGACACCACCTTAGTGAAAGAGCGGTTTGCCGACAAACACCAACTGGCTAAAGGTGCGACGTCGTTAGCAGTGAGCACGGTGGGCGGAACACAGGTAATGACTGCCGGTAGATTAAGGCTGCAACTCATCTCTCTAGACACTAACGAGGAAATTGAACCAACGGAGGCATTCACGTTAGCGGATCTCCCCATGCGAGCACCAAGGTCGGTGAACGCAATCTTGACTCGGTGGCCCCACCTGCAGGATGTAACCGTCGTAGACTGGGAAGATGATGAGGTGGATCTCCTCATCGGCTGCGACGTGCCAGAGGCGCATTGGGTGCTTGACCAGAGAGTGGGCGACCGCCAGGCACCTTATGCTGTACGCACGGTTCTGGGATGAATGTTATACGGTCCAGTAGGGGTACACGGTTCCGTGAATTACTTATCCGCCGAAACGGACCGCATAGAGTATCATCTGCAACGGCTGTATGAAAAGGAGTTTCATGACATTGGAGACGAAAGACCGACGTTGTCTCAAGAGGATCACTTCGCTCTACAAACGGTGCGGCAAGGCACTAGAGGCCTCAAAAAACAGTTCGAGGTTCCCCTCCCATGGCGCACACCGGACGGCCCGTGGACTGACAACAGAAATTATGTTCTCCAACGATTACTACGACTAAAAGAACGCTTCATTCGAGACCAGAATCTGTGGGAACGATACGCGGATTTGATGAAGTGAAACGAGACCCTCGGTTACGTTGAAAAGGTGCCTGTTAACACCGACAGCAGAAGGGGTATCTGGTATCTGCCTCACCATCCGGTTATCAACCCCAAGAAACCCAATAAACTGCGGGTGGTTTTCGACTGTGCGGCCAAGTTCCAGGGCAAGTCGTTAAACGATCGCCTACTACAGGGGCCTGACTGGACCACACCACTGATCGATGTTGTGTGCCGTTTCAGAGTGGGTAAAGTGGCTTTGTCTGCCGACATTAGGGAAATGTTCCATCAGGTGAAGATTCCGGTAGGAGAACGAGATGCTTTGCGTTTCCTGTGGTGGGAAGGGGGCGACCGGGACAACGCAGTGGTGAATTATAGGATGACCGTCCACCCCTTCGGAGCCATATCGTCACCATTTTGTGCAAACTACGCCCTCCGAGAATCAGCGAACAAACATGGCAATCTAGTACATCGGACGGTGGTAGAAAGCGTCAGCAGGAACTTCTACGTCGACGACTACCTTGGGTCATTCGATGATGTGGAATCAGCTCTAGAGCAGTTCAGGGGTCTGACGAGATTGCTGGAAGAGGGCGGCTTCCATCTAACTAAATGGATGTCGAACGCTTCAGAAGTGCTGAAGGTCATCCCGTATCACGAAAAGGCCGAAAGGGTAAGAGATTTGGACGGCTCTCCACTTCCTATCGAGCGCACTTTAGGGATACAATGGGACGCGGAAACGGACGATGTTGTTTTCGAACTGAACGTTCCCGAGCTGCCAATAACCCGTCGTGGCATACTATCTGCCGTCTCAAGTTTGTTCGACCCGCTCGGTTTCGTCTCACCATGGCTGCTACCCGGGAAGATCTTGCTGCAGCGGCTGTGCCGTAAGAAAGTTGGTTGGGACCAGTCACTGGACCGAGGGGACCGGCTGGACTGGGAAGAATTTTTGAACACCTTGAAGAAATTAGGGGACATAAGAATCCCACGATGTTTGGCTCCTAGCCATACGACACGGACTGGAGAACTACATGCCTTTTCCGATGCATCCGAAGTCGGTTATGGAGCTGTGGTGTACGGACGATGGTGCGCAGGAGATGGACAATATACCACGAGGATCCTGTTCGCCAAAGCCCGCGTTGCCCCACTGAAGTCGGTCTCAATCCCACGCCTTGAACTCAGCGCAGCCGTGTTGGCAGTCAGGGTGGTGCAAGCTGTGAAGAGATGTTTCGATCTCTACATTTGGTCGGTGAGCTTCTGGACGGATTCAACGATAGTACTTTACTACATTAACAACGTACGGAGCCGGTTTAGTACTTTCGTTGCTAACCGGCTCACGATTATCCACGATGAATCAGCCACGCACCAGTGGAGTCATGTCAGGTCTGGCGATAATCCGGCCGACCTGTGCTCCCGAGGTGCGAACAACTTCAGGCAACTGGACACGTGGACGAGAGGGCCACACTTCCTGCAATTGCCCAAACAGGACTGGCCCGTGTTCGAATTAAAAACCCCTACGGAAGTGGAACTGGAGATCAAAGGCGTAGTGATAGCAACCAATGTCGTCGAAGCGTCGTCCATTCTATCGCGACTGGTCAGGTTTTCTTCCTGGATGAAGACGCTTCGTTCGCTAGTTTGGTTAACCCGGTTCAAGAGAAATTTACTAGTCATGAAAGGGCCACGTCCCTCAGGTCGGATATGGGTCGGCCCGATAGGTCCCGATGAGCTACAAGCGGCAGAGTATGATATTTTCAGAATGATACAACGCGAGGCTTTCGCCCAAGAACTCAAGAGGGCGGAAGAAGTGGGGCCGACCAATGAAGACATGCCATCTCCAAGAGGCGAGCTGAAGCGTTTAAACCCCAAACTCATCAACGGACTGCTGCGGGTGGATGGTAGGCTGACCAACGCCCACCTGAACTTTGACACAAAGTATCCCATACTGCTGCCTGCAAGACAACCTGTAGTAGAGCTAATGATTCAACACGTCCACGCCATGGAGGGACATGCCGGGGAAAGTCACGTGACGAGCGTCATCCGAAAGCGTCTTTGGTTGTTGAGAGGACGAGAGACTGTAAAACGCGTAATACGACGGTGTGTGCAATGCAGGAGACGCAATGCCACAGCAGGCAAACAACTCATGGCCCCACAACCAGGATGCAGGGTGACTACGGGCTGGTGGCCGTTCAGTGACACCGGGTTGGACTATTTCGGGCCCTTGTGGATCAAGTGCGGGAAAAGATTAGAAAAGCGATACGGATGTATCATGACGTGCATGAAATCACGTGCGGTACACCTAGAAGTCGCACATTCGATGACGACCGATTCGTTTCTACGGGCCTTGCAAATATTTATCAACCGAAGAGGCGTACCGGCCGATATATACTCAGATAATGGATCGAACTTTGTGGGCGCTCAGCGGGAATTGCAGCGTTGGCACAAGAACATGAACACGGACGAACCGCAGGATCGAACCTTGGCCTACGGCATACGATGGCATTTCAACCCCCCACAGGCCAGCCACCGAGGCGGCGTATGGGAACGCATGATCCGGTCCGCCAGAAGGATATTGCTGTCAATCATGGAGCAGCAGCCGCCTGACAACGAGACTCTGAACACCGTCATGACTGAGGTGGAGCGAATCCTGAACAACCGCCCCCTGGCTCCAGTATTGAACGGCGACCCCACCCACCTGGCGCTCACCCCGAACGACTTATTGACGTTAAGGTCGAACGAGGGTTTCCAAGGGCCGGTAAACCTTCGTGGGAGCTACCTCCACGGGTGGAAGCAAGCGAACTATCTGGCCAAGGTCTTCTGGAGGCGATGGCTACGGGAGTACCTACCGGCTTTGCAGACTCGACAGAAGTGGCTGGCCAAAACAAGACCATTCAAAGTTGGGGACGTGGTTATGATCGCCGACGAACGCGCACATTTCAGCGCTTGGTCCTTGGGAGTAGTTACGGAAACCATCAAAAGCACTGACGGAATGATAAGAACGGTGAAGGTGAAGACAGCTAACGGAGTGCTCATTCGTGACATACGCAGTATTAACCTACTCGAGAGCGAAGACGGAGAAGCTGATAACCCTGAGGCCTAGTAAACCTTTTTCACGCCAGTAATCGAGGTGGATAAAGAAACACCATACATACCACACAATCTCCGTCAAACACGTTAAGGTGCTCGCGGTCCTTTCGTTGACATTACAGAAGGTTCTTTCCGATATGTGGTGATGAATGCGATTCCATTATACGCCCCGATACATACACGCATGCACGACGCACTCTACATCCCGTAAACCCATCATACATGTGACAGTGTTCTTTGTTTGCCTTTTGTTGACGCTACCGAATGCCCCTTGCATATGTGGAAGTAGCGGAGCTCAGGTCACACACACATGCTACATTTTACTCGTTTTCTTGCCACGCGGTCTTTTGTTGACATTGCAGAAAGTCCTCCTTTGATGTGTAGTCATACCTGTGATTTCATTGTAACCTTGGCACACACACACACACGCACACACACGCACACACACACACACGCACACTTACACACACTCAAGCACGTACATCCAGGACCAGACGGCCCCTTACGAGGACAACGTCTATGTGACCATTCACGCCCGCCATCGGTCATTTGGTCTTGTGGAAGATGTAGACTAGCCTCACATCTATGTATCCAGTGTATTAGGTGCGACCAGTAGTAGAACGTTGACGACGAGCATTAGACGCGCGCACTGACAGCAGGGCCTAGGCAGGTAGGAAGAATCAGTACCTTTATACCGAACCTTTGACTTTGCTAAGGATCCAGGAGAATTTTGGTGGGCGGTGTAACAGCCGGTCGTGGAAAATCCCCCTTTTTCCCTCGCGATTCAGTGTTTTTCCCAACATCACTCATTTCCATACACTATTGACTTGTCTTTAGGAACTGGTTGTTTTTCTGGACCAATTGTTGTTTGTTCGCGCCCAGAGCGCTATTTTGGCACATCCTTGTTCAGGACCTGCGTGACGCACGTGCTGTCTGCTCACACGCTGCCATTCGGTTTCTCGTTGTTGAGTCTTTGTGATCGTATTATTGAGGTTTGTATATTGTTTGTCATTGTTTATTGTAATAATCTAGTATCGTAGAATTATCACGGATAATCGCCTTCTGATTTCGGGATCCGTTGCGAATTTGGCTACGCATTGCTGAAACGTTCGTAACATATGTATCGGGATGTATAATGGAATCGCACTCATCACCACATATCGGAAAGAACCTTCTGTAATGTCAACGAAAGGACCGCGAGCACCTTAACGTGTTTGACGGAGATTGTGTGGTATGTATGGTGTTTCTTTATCCACCTCGATTACTGGCGTGAAAAAGGTTTACTAGGCCTCAGGGTTATCAGCTCCTCCGTCTTCGCTCTCGAGTAGGTTAATACTGCGTATGTCACGAATGAGCACTCCGTTAGCTGTCTTCACCTTCACCGTTCTTATCATTCCGTCAGTGCTTTTGATGGTTTCCGTAACTACTCCCAAGGACCAAGCGCTGAAATGTGCGCGTTCGTCGGCGATCATAACCACGTCCCCAACTTTGAATGGTCTTGTTTTGGCCAGCCACTTCTGTCGAGTCTGCAAAGCCGGTAGGTACTCCCGTAGCCATCGCCTCCAGAAGACCTTGGCCAGATAGTTCGCTTGCTTCCACCCGTGGAGGTAGCTCCCACGAAGGTTTACCGGCCCTTGGAAACCCTCGTTCGACCTTAACGTCAATAAGTCGTTCGGGGTGAGCGCCAGGTGGGTGGGGTCGCCGTTCAATACTGGAGCCAGGGGGCGGTTGTTCAGGATTCGCTCCACCTCAGTCATGACGGTGTTCAGAGTCTCGTTGTCAGGCGGCTGCTGCTCCATGATTGACAGCAATATCCTTCTGGCGGACCGGATCATGCGTTCCCATACGCCGCCTCGGTGGCTGGCCTGTGGGGGGTTGAAATGCCATCGTATGCCGTAGGCCAAGGTTCGATCCTGCGGTTCGTCCGTGTTCATGTTCTTGTGCCAACGCTGCAATTCCCGCTGAGCGCCCACAAAGTTCGATCCATTATCTGAGTATATATCGGCCGGTACGCCTCTTCGGTTGATAAATATTTGCAAGGCCCGTAGAAACGAATCGGTCGTCATCGAATGTGCGACTTCTAGGTGTACCGCACGTGATTTCATGCACGTCATGATACATCCGTATCGCTTTTCTAATCTTTTCCCGCACTTGATCCACAAGGGCCCGAAATAGTCCAACCCGGTGTCACTGAACGGCCACCAGCCCGTAGTCACCCTGCATCCTGGTTGTGGGGCCATGAGTTGTTTGCCTGCTGTGGCATTGCGTCTCCTGCATTGCACACACCGTCGTATTACGCGTTTTACAGTCTCTCGTCCTCTCAACAACCAAAGACGCTTTCGGATGACGCTCGTCACGTGACTTTCCCCGGCATGTCCCTCCATGGCGTGGACGTGTTGAATCATTAGCTCTACTACAGGTTGTCTTGCAGGCATCAGTATGGGATACTTTGTGTCAAAGTTCAGGTGGGCGTTGGTCAGCCTACCATCCACCCGCAGCAGTCCGTTGATGAGTTTGGGGTTTAAACGCTTCAGCTCGCCTCTTGGAGATGGCATGTCTTCATTGGTCGGCCCCACTTCTTCCGCCCTCTTGAGTTCTTGGGCGAAAGCCTCGCGTTGTATCATTTTGAAAATATCATACTCTGCCGCTTGTAGCTCATCGGGACCTATCGGGCCGACCCGTATCCGACCTGAGGGACGTAGCCCTTTCATGACTAGTAAATTTCTCTTGAACCGGGTTAACCAAACTAGCGAACGAAGCGTCTTCATCCAGGAAGAAAACCTGACCAGTCGCGATAGAATGGACGACGCTTCGACGACGTTGGTTGCTATCACTACGCCTTTGATCTCCAGTTCCACTTCCGTAGGGGTTTTTAATTCGAACACGGGCCAGTCCTGTTTGGGCAATTGCAGGAAGTGTGGCCCTCTCGTCCACGTGTCCAGTTGCCTGAAGTTGTTCGCACCTCGGGAGCACAGGTCGGCCGGATTATCGCCAGACCTGACATGACTCCACTGGTGCGTGGCTGATTCATCGTGGATAATCGTGAGCCGGTTAGCAACGAAAGTACTAAACCGGCTCCGTACGTTGTTAATGTAGTAAAGTACTATCGTTGAATCCGTCCAGAAGCTCACCGACCAAATGTAGAGATCGAAACATCTCTTCACAGCTTGCACCACCCTGACTGCCAACACGGCTGCGCTGAGTTCAAGGCGTGGGATTGAGACCGACTTCAGTGGGGCAACGCGGGCTTTGGCGAACAGGATCCTCGTGGTATATTGTCCATCTCCTGCGCACCATCGTCCGTACACCACAGCTCCATAACCGACTTCGGATGCATCGGAAAAGGCATGTAGTTCTCCAGTCCGTGTCGTATGGCTAGGAGCCAAACATCGTGGGATTCTTATGTCCCCTAATTTCTTCAAGGTGTTCAAAAATTCTTCCCAGTCCAGCCGGTCCCCTCGGTCCAGTGACTGGTCCCAACCAACTTTCTTACGGCACAGCCGCTGCAGCAAGATCTTCCCGGGTAGCAGCCATGGTGAGACGAAACCGAGCGGGTCGAACAAACTTGAGACGGCAGATAGTATGCCACGACGGGTTATTGGCAGCTCGGGAACGTTCAGTTCGAAAACAACATCGTCCGTTTCCGCGTCCCATTGTATCCCTAAAGTGCGCTCGATAGGAAGTGGAGAGCCGTCCAAATCTCTTACCCTTTCGGCCTTTTCGTGATACGGGATGACCTTCAGCACTTCTGAAGCGTTCGACATCCATTTAGTTAGATGGAAGCCGCCCTCTTCCAGCAATCTCGTCAGACCCCTGAACTGCTCTAGAGCTGATTCCACATCATCGAATGACCCAAAGTAGTCGTCGACGTAGAAGTTCCTGCTGACGCTTTCTACCACCGTCCGATGTACTAGATCGCCATGTTTGTTCGCTGATTCTCGGAGGGCGTAGTTTGCACAAAATGGTGACGATATGGCTCCGAAGGGGTGGACGGTCATCCTATAATTCACCACTGCGTTGTCCCGGTCGCCCCCTTCCCACCACAGGAAACGCAAAGCATCTCGTTCTCCTACCGGAATCTTCACCTGATGGAACATTTCCCTAATGTCGGCAGACAAAGCCACTTTACCCACTCTGAAACGGCACACAACATCGATCAGTGGTGTGGTCCAGTCAGGCCCCTGTAGTAGGCGATCGTTTAACGACTTGCCCTGGAACTTGGCCGCACAGTCGAAAACCACCCGCAGTTTATTGGGTTTCTTGGGGTTGATAACCGGATGGTGAGGCAGATACCAGATACCCCTTCTGCTGTCGGTGTTAACAGGCACCTTTTCAACGTAACCGAGGGTCTCGTTTCACTTCATCAAATCCGCGTATCGTTCCCACAGATTCTGGTCTCGAATGAAGCGTTCTTTTAGTCGTAGTAATCGTTGGAGAACATAATTTCTGTTGTCAGTCCACGGGCCGTCCGGTGTGCGCCATGGGAGGGGAACCTCGAACTGTTTTTTGAGGCCTCTAGTGCCTTGCCGCACCGTTTGTAGAGCGAAGTGATCCTCTTGAGACAACGTCGGTCTTTCGTCTCCAATGTCATGAAACTCCTTTTCATACAGCCGTTGCAGATGATACTCTATGCGGTCCGTTTCGGCGGATAAGTAATTCACGGAACCGTGTACCCCTACTGGACCGTATAACATTCATCCCAGAACCGTGCGTACAGCATAAGGTGCCTGGCGGTCGCCCACTCTCTGGTCAAGCACCCAATGCGCCTCTGGCACGTCGCAGCCGATGAGGAGATCCACTTCATCATCTTCCCAGTCTACAACGGTTACATCCTGCAGGTGGGGCCACCGAGTCAAGATTGCGTTCACCGACCTTGGTGCTCGCATGGGGAGATCCGCTAACGTGAATGCCTCCGTTGGTTCAATTTCCTCGTTAGTGTCTAGAGAGATGAGTTGCAGCCTTAATCTACCGGCAGTCATTA
This sequence comes from Fasciola hepatica, assembly GCA_948099385.1. Taxonomy (NCBI): domain Eukaryota; kingdom Metazoa; phylum Platyhelminthes; class Trematoda; order Plagiorchiida; family Fasciolidae; genus Fasciola; species Fasciola hepatica. The sequence goes on along the minus strand of CANUEZ040000210.1, from coordinate 1,310,706 downwards.
CCTGTGTTCCGCCCACCGTGCTCACTGCTAACGACGTCGCACCTTTAGCCAGTTGGTGTTTGTCGGCAAACCGCTCTTTCACTAAGGTGGTGTCGGATCCACTATCAACGAAAGCCAACGCCTTGACTATCCCAGTCGGAGTCACTACTCCCACGGCCACTACGCCTAAACGTACCGGTTTACTGGCAGATTGTGAAGTTGAACAAATCACGCTGGGCTTGGCACTCGCCTCGGATATGGTTACTCTCGCCTGATGCAGCAGCCGATGGTGTCTGCCCGTGCAGCCCTCGTAACCACATCGATTCCTTGTTCTACAGGCTGCTGCCCGGTGCGTGGTGTTGAGACAGATAAAACATGCTCCTGCCATCCTCGCCATTCCCCACCGTTCGTCTATTGTGGTGTTGCCGAACTTGGGGCATTCTGGTAGGCCATGGCTAGTACCACAGAATCTGCAATTTGGTTTCGTAGTAGCATCTCGTGAAATGACGTGTGTATTGGTCCAAGGCTGGTACTTTGGATGTTCCCGTACAGGGGTTTGGGCTTGGCTAGTACCGGGCTTGTTTGCTCGGTTGCAGTCCCGGATGAGTCGGCCAAATCTGCTGTCAGCTATCTTCGTTTGTCTGTCTAAGTATTCAGTCAGGTCTTCGAAGTTGGCTTCTCTGTCGCCTCGGCTTATCCGTTCTGCTTCTTCCGCCCACCGACCCTGTAGTTCGGGAGAGAGGTGACGGACTATGCCTTCCAAAGTGTGCATGGCGTCTAGGTCAGCCCTGTAACCTAAATGGTCGAGGGCTATTGAGCAGTTCTGCATCTTTATCACCAGGTCGGCCATGGTGTAGACGTCGCCCTTGGTTCTCTTTGCCTCTGCCATCACGCCCTCTATTAGGTTACGGGTTACTTTGAAAGGTTGGCCAAACAAGTCCCTCAGAATCTTTCTTGCCCTTGTGTAGCCTTGTTCTGGGTCGAGCATGGTGCACCCGTCGATAGCTTCTCTTGCTCGGCCTCGGCAGTAGTGAGTAAGGTAAAGAAGCCTTTGCCCAGGGTCGGTTACCTTATTTTCAACGAACGTCTCGAACTGCTTGACAAACTTGCAGTATTGCTCAGCTCGCCCGTCGAAAACCGTTAACTCCACTCTAGGCAGATCGATCGATGGTGGTTTGTAGTCGGCGACCGGCGTGGGGTTCCCTACCTTATTGCACCCTAACCTATCGGAAGTGTCGAAGTCACTGGTCTCATGCTCTCGCTGTTTCTGTGTACACTTCTCTGCTTCATGCGCCTGTAGTCTAGCCGAAAGTAACTGTTGCTCTAGTTCTAGTATTCTCAACTTATATGAATCGACATCCTTACGATCAACATTGCTTTCAATAACACATGAGCTAGCACTGACAGGACTAGGCGATCTAGCATTAACTAAAGAATCATATGTACCCAAAACCTCCCCAGAGACTTGCCGTATTACTTCCCGTCCGGATTCGACTGCTTTTGATCCTTTTCTTGGCATTTTGCGTGATTTTTCCTCGTTCCAAATTGAGCCAATAATGAATCTCTCGTTATATCCAAGGTAACAACAACTGCTGCACGAGGTTACTTTGCCTACACGATTCCGACTGCAATAGTCCAATTGCTGTGGCTTCTGACATCGGCGGCAAGTGCCTGCATAATCCTTTCACGTGAGTGCTGGGAGCTGTCAGTGGTGACTTGAAAGCTGTCACTGTGTCAGTTTGACGTTCGCTGTCCACCAGCTGACGCGGGATTGCACTACTGAATATCTGATGTGTTCCTTTGCGTAAAGGAGCCCAGACGTTCTGATATTCCCTTAGACAGGCGTATCGCCGCATGTCCGACCACCATGCACTACAGGAGCAAATAAACCATTATATAATAAAAGATTGAGACTGATGAGGGGATCTGTCCTTCGATTGCTGAACAATCAAAGGCTTGGCATTTGTTAAGAACCTTACATGTTCAGCAAGAAGGGACCTTCCGAGAGCCATAGACAGACGTAGCTCTGGTACTTCTAAGTTTTGCCACCCGTAAGCGGACAGCCCGGGAGACATCGTCTTTCTAGCCTTTTGCACTCCTATTTCGCCTCGCTCCAACCATAAGTGTTAGCGAGTAAAAGGTTTCGGATAGCCTTTTTATTGCTGTGTTACATGTGTTCAGTGTTTTGGGCCATCTTATCACGACTAAAGACATTTTGCTCTCTGTAGATCAAGGAATTCACCGGATTTCATTTTTATGGTAGGAGGACAAAAATTAAGAAATGTATGTACTGCCGCACTCATGCTCACTACCGACACACACTCCTTTCTTCCACGAACATTTATTTACTAACTGCTATCCATAGCTACATATATTCTCACTTTTACCCCGTAGTATACATGTAAGTGCCCGGAGTGGCGTCGGAAAAAAGTTCCTTCGGGTTACGAGCATTTTCATGAACTGACGGGTATGTTCTAAGATATCTTTGAGGGTAGTCAGTGCGCGGGGTAAGCTTCCGGGAGAAGTAGTGTCCCCGCACATTTTCGCTCGGTTCAAGGCTAGCTTGGTCAGCGCTAGGTCATCAATGTTCCCTACAATTCTCTGAAACGCAGATTACTCATGTCTCTCATTATTTACCCCGTTGCAATTCCTCTCACACACCGTTTTCATCTCTTCAGCAGTTTCGAACTCTTGTTCTCCTGTGGTTGCATGTATTTTTTGTTTCTCATCAAGCATGTAGTATTTTACGCCGCATCCAATTTCAAGGGTTGAAACATGTTTCACTAGCCTAACCCGTTGTTTTCGCGCTGTATTCTGGAGTTCAGCCTGTTCAAGTAGTGAGCCCCTGCACTTTTGGGAGGGAACCCCGGTTTTAATCTCTGAAATTGAACCCGTCGGCACCAAAGTGCCGAGAAAATACTTTAGCAGTCAAAGTGCGGTGAGATACTGAGACTCACCTGAGCAAGAACCTGGGCTCTCGTTGGCCGAGCCACAAGTCCCATAACCCGACCTGACCTGACCTGACCTGACCTGGACCCTCGGTGGGTACCACGCGGTTCGAATCCTCAGTGTTTTCATTTTAAGTAAAATTTTGAAAAGTTTTGTGAATGAACTCAGGTTACTTTGCAATCTTTAATCTACCAGAACCACTCTTGAGGAGCTTTTTATTGGGAGAAAACCTCCAGTCCCCTCGTACAGTAGCGGACTACTACCCGGTGTTGTAGTTAAACCGTCTTTATCGCCTAAGGTTTTTCGAGCTTTCCCGTTAGAGGGTTAATCTCGCAAATGTCAAAGGTTTCTGCGTTTGGTTAAACATCCCTTGAACCATTTTTGCCTTACGTTTTGCGCATCCTTCAGAAGGCCACGTGTTTCTGACCAGCGTCTCGCATCCGAGTGTTACGAACGTTTGAGCAATGCGTAGCCAAATTCGCAACGGATCCCGAATTCAGGAGGCGATTATCCGTGATATTCTACGATACTAGATTATTACAATAAACAATGACATAAACAATATACAAACCTCAATAATACGATCACAAGGACTCAACAACGAGAAACCGAATAGCAGCGTGTGAACAGACAGCACGTGCGTCACGCAGGTCCTGAACAAGGATGTGCCAAAATAGCGCTCTGGGCGCGAACAAACAACAATTGGTCCAGAAAAACAACCAGTTCGTAAAGACAAGTCAATAGTGTATGGAAATCAGTGATGTTGGGAAAAACATTGAATCGCGAGGGAAAAAAGGGGGATTTTCCACGAACGGATGTTACACTCGATTTATCAGGCGCTTTTATTCCCCGAAGGTTTAGCCTAAAATGGAGTACACCATGATCACTCTTTCCTACGGGTTACCCGACTTCTGTGTGCCCTACGTCATCTGGGGCTCTTGTCATTACCAGTTCAAGGATTGACGGTGACTGGGCAAACCTCCATCTTGCCACTTAATTAACGTGTTGGACGAGAACTTTCCTGTGGATTAGGTGGAGCAATCTCTCCCCAAATGTGCCTTCTGGAGCGGTTTCCGAGATCCAATCTACTTCGGGCACGTTGAAATTACCCATAATAAGTAACTTCTGTCCGGCACTGGCAATTGTGGTGGAGGAATCAAGCAGGTCGCTGTCCTCAGCACCGTCCGGTCCTGGGCTTCGATACGTGCAAACAACTGACGCTTTCATTCCGCCAGTAGCTATTGTAACCTCCACCGCTTGTACCTTCGGCGTAACAAGTCTACTGCCCTCAAGGTCGTCATACTGCTCTGCTAGGAGGGTGAATATACCACCTCCGGCTCCACCGTCCATCCTATACATCCCAAAGCCTGAGTATAACTTTGGGATCAGCCCATTGTTGCTCTCGTTTAGTCGTAACCACGTTTCAGTAACCGCTATCACATCTACTCCCTGTGCCCTATCTCTAAGCTCTGACCATTTGTGGCCCATACTTGCTGCATTGGTGTAGGCCACGAGCATCACAACACCCTCCTCTATTTTTCTGCGTTTCCCAGAAAGGGGCAGCAGGTGATCGGGCCCCGAACCGGAGGACCCGGAGGGTTTTTTTCGTATCACGGTTGGATTCCTAGCGCCACTGTCGATTAGAAACCTGCCCACCCCCTGGATTGCTATGCACATCACCGTTCTTGGAGTCTCGGTGAGGGTCAGTTGTCCTAATTCTCCTCTCTCGGAGTTGCGACAGTTTATTCATTCAGTAACTGGACTGGGCAACGCCTTCTCCACTCCCACTTTCGGCTCCGTGGTGCTTAGCTCCTTTTTCTTGCTTGCGTTCGCTCTCGGAGACCTTGGGAAGGCCGTGTTGAAACCCGGAGTATCGGTTTTCTCCACCCCTCCCTGACTGAATGCAACTGCTTCAACATCAAGCACCACATTTATTTCTCCCTTTGAGACTTGCCTAATGTGCCCGGTTGCAGATAAGAAGGCGTCCCTGCGACGACGGTTGGCGAACTCGACAAGCATAGGTATCGGTCCGCACTCTTCAGGTTCAGTCTCCCCGTTGCACCACCCCAGTCTCATAGCCCTTTTCAAGGCTACATGCACGGGGATTTCCACTGCTCGGATCAAGTTGACCAGATGGTATCTCACTGCTTAGTTTCTCTGCTTTCCAACTTTCATGAACGGTTCCGGAATTCCGTGTACTTCATTATTCCGGTTCCTTCACAGGGCCAAATCACTATTTTCCTCAACGCAGTCAGAATCTTAGTGATATTAGCCGTGTCTTGCTCTAGCCTAATTACACGCTCATTTAGAACTCCTACTCCTTCTACTGTGTCCAGAGTCGGCAGGACAGCAGCTGCTTGCTGTCCCGGCTTTGCCTCGGGGTTCTTTAGGTGTACGGGCTAAGCCTCTTGTCCATCGCTGTCCCTAATTGGCGCCAACTGTTCTTTTGAAGGTTTATATATTTCCGTTTTCTCCTGGCTACCGCTGCCTCTCCGAAGGTTTTACTATCTGACCTACATGGCTTCTTGCATCGCGGGCATATCCAGCTAAGTTTATAATATTCACTGTTTAACTGGTAGTATTTCTTGCTTAACCCCATCCAGGCATCGCGGCGTCTCCAACGGCTAGCTGCACGATACGTCTGACCGTCCATGAATAAAGACGCTCGTATGTAGGCACGTAGCTTCGCCCATCGGTACTTTCGCTACGCCTGATGCTCGCTTCGATCATATCCACGTAGACATTGTGAGTCAGTCGACCCCATCGCAAAGGGGAAACCTACTTATTAACGTTCATCGATAGATTTACGGGGTGGCCCGAGGCTATTCTCATCTCTATCGACACGGCCCAATCACTCTGTTAATTCTAACAGTCTGTTCTCGATCCAACTCCATTGGTGTTCCAGGCTGTCATTGCTGACCACATCCCAATCTACCCGGAGGTCCAGTTCTACCAAGCTATTCCCGTCTACCTTTGAGAAAGTCCTACTAGATTTATCAGGCGCTCTTATTCCCCGAAGGTTTAGCCTAAAATGGAGTACACCATGATCACTCTTTTCTACGGGTTACCCGACTTCTGTGTGCCCTACGTCATCTGGGGCTCTTGTCATTACCAGATCAAGGATTGACGGTGACTGGGCAAACCTCCATCTTGCCACTTAATTAACGTGTTGGACGAGAACTTTCCTGTGGATTAGGTGGAGCAATCTCTCCCCAAATGTGCCTTCTGGAGCGGTTTCCGAGATCCAATCTACTTCGGGCACGTTGAAATTACCCATAATGAGTAACTTCTGTCCGGCACTGGCAATTGTGGTGGAGGAATCAAGCAGGTCGCTGTCCTCAACACCGTCCGGTCCTGGGCATCGATACCTGCAACCAACTAGATGACGACGACAAGCGATTGCTCGACTGTTTACACAGCCTAGACCAACTTGGTGATATCGAGGTACAAAGATGCTTGACGGGAATGAAGTGTACAAACGATGCCCAACTACACTTTTTCTGTGGTGCATGAGAAATAGTCTACGAGATAGTGGCTTACGGCTAATGGGTGGACGAAAATGGTGAGCGGCACAGTCAGATATTATTCGCAAAGGCGAAAGTGGCCCCGCTGAAGACGGTGTCCATTCCGAGTCTGGAATTGACTGCAGCGGTATTGGCTGTGAAAGCCGCGACGCTGATTAGATGCTTCGATCGGATAAACTGGGAACCAAACTTTTGGAGGACTCAGCCACGGTATTGCATTACATAAACAACATTGACACTCGCTTTAACACCTTCGTGGCCAACAGACACCATAATCCACGAGTCGACTAAGACCGACCAATGGCACTGTGTACAATCCGTCAGTAATCCGGCCGACTTCTGCTCAAAAGGCGTAAATACACTAGAAAGACTGCGGATGTGAACAATGGGACCGGACCTCCTAACTGCATCTAAAGAGATGTGACCAACGCTACTAATGCCTAAACCTGATGATGGCGATATCGAGACCAAAAGACCAATACTGGCTGCAAACTCCACGGGAAGCGTAAGCCGAATAGAAAACTGCGCCACTTCCCCGACTGGATAAAAATGTTAAGAACCGTGGTCTGGTGGATAAGATACAAGGTACTCCCATGGATTTCGAAAGGCACACTACCACAGAACACATTGAATGTGGGAACGACACTACCGGGCGAGCTGAACCAAGCCGAACTCCACGTTCTACGCCTACTACAACTAGACGTCTCCCCGTTCGAGACCCGCGAGCTAGCCAGGATAAATGATAACACAGGCTGTTGTACAGCAGTATCCGAAGACTAAATCCTATGCGAGCTAGTGGACTACTGAGAGTTGGAAGGCGGCTGACAAATTCAAACCCAGAGTACGAAACAAAATACCCCATAACGGCCCCTGGTGACCACTACTACATAACGGGATGTCCAATGGACCATTTACATCGAGAAGGGGGACACGCAGGTTTTAACCACTTATTGAACAATATAAGTCGACGATTTTGGGTGACAAAGGGACCAGCGACGGTCAAGCGAGTAATAAGCAAATACATCACTTGTCGTAGCCGGAGGGCGGTAGCAGGCCAACAAATGACGCCCCCCCCCGTTTCAGCCGTGAGAGTTCAACCGGGATGATGCCCGTTCGTGTAAATTGGCGTCGACTACTTTGGCCCGTTACTTGTACGACAGCAAAGGGGCACGATCGGCTAGCAGAATCTTCACGGCCCTGAACTCACAACAGAACCTCGATGACGAGACGCTGACTACTTTACTAGCAGAAGTAGAACGCATACTAAACAACGGACCCCTGGTGCCGATCGTCCCAGACCCGGAAGGCGAACCGGCTCTCACTCCCAACGACCTGTTTCTATTGCGGTCAAACGTAGAAGCAATCACACCGAAAACCCTACATGGAACGTACATCACAGGATGGAAACAAGTGAATCACCTGGCACAGGCTTTCTGGAAACGTTGGACGACAGACTAATTACCGACCCTGCAGCTTCGGCAGAAGTGGATCTCCAAAGAGAGGTCATTCAGACGTGGCGACGTCGTCATCCTCGTGGAGAGCCACTTACATAAAGACGAATGGCCGATTGGGGTGATCAAAGACTGCCGTATAGAAATCGATGGCCTCGTGCGCACGGTGGTGGTGAAAACGAACAAAGGAGACGTATTGCGAGATATCCGTAAGATATGTTTGCTTGAAGGTGACAATGGCGAGAGCAAAGTCCACGCTACAGATCAAGCTAAAACCAAGTTTACTGATACCAAATGAAGCTGAATTTATTTATTTATCCCTCATGTATTATCCTGTAGGTCCCAACTCTTCACACAGTCTTTAAAGTATATTTGTGTCTAATGTCATACAGTGTTCTCGATTTACAACGGATTCGGTTGTCGAAACCTCAATTTGGCACACGACATGACATTGTTTGCGAAGTAGCGGAAACTATTGAACAAGCACTTGTTGACCGTTTGTAGAAACATCGCCATTTCCGGGACCTCCTTTTTGTATTGTTAATCAACCTGTGTAATGTCAATGTTGATTGAAAAATTCCTCTTCTGCTCACATTCCTGTACTCTATGACCGATTTTGGACCGCCTTCTCTAACCCACTTCACGCTGACACTGTTTTGTGGTCGACAATTATTCTACGCTTGGTGCACTTACTTTTTCTTTTTATGGTTGTGCTTTCTTATTGAGATTAATTTGAGGACAGTTGGTACGGTAGTGAGATGCACTGGTTCAACACAGTTTGTTTTATTACTCCTCGGTTTCGCTTTCTCGCTCACGTCGACTGACCGTAGACGTTCAGCTCGTTTACGTTGATTTTTGGCTGCCACGCTCGGGAAATTGTTCTTTGGGCCTGATTAAGCGTGGAGAACTTGTTCTATTTGTTTGGACATCAGGACAGGTATTTATTATTTACTCTTTTTGGCCAACTATTCCTCTTTTTACAGAATTCGTCCTATTTTTGATTATCTTTTTGGCTGGATAGTGACTGAGGCTCACTGTCAAAGGTATGATCATGTTTGTACTTATATTTTTACTCGCTAATAGTACCGTAGAATTTGCAGAGCAATCGTGTTCTTGATTTCGGTTCTGCATCGATTTGGGCTACGCGTTGCCTTGAGGCTCCAAGGTGCTATCCAGAACGAGTGAAGCTTATTATTCGGTGAATCGATAACTGAATCGTTGGTCAGGCTTCACCCGGACCAGGACTTGAGCGTTTTGGTCGGTACAGTACTTTGACACTGTCTCTGGAACGATGCGAACTACAAGGAGCAATAAGGTGACCACTGGACTCAACGAATCTGACAATGGGGTCGGATCGGATCAAATCATCGCTGGAACCCGGCAAGTCCCTCCTGATAGTTTTTCTGTTCATGGCTCCAGGGTACAGGCTCTCGTCGGCATAGTCGTTGTTCTAAGTCGAATTTGTTGCTTGTCAAACTTAGGAAACGCCACCTTAAAGAGAAACTAGCACAGGATTTGAAGGCCTTTGAAGAAAGCCAGAAAAAGAGTTTCTAAGTGTTAAGCAAGATTTGAAGATCACCGAACTCTCAGAAAGGTTAGGCAGAAGTGCGTCTGTGCGATCCTCGGACTCAATCGACTGTGATAAAAGAGTGCGTGAGTACGTTCAGGTGCACACCAGGTCGATTTGTGATGAGTTCATAGATACTGCTTTTCAGGGAGACGAAAAAGCCGGTAAGCAGGACCCTAATCATAAGTTATGGAATGCGGCTTCTCACTTTTTGGGTGTGATTGACTTACCAAAAATAGAATTGTTTTCGTTCGACGGTCGGCCAGAAATGTACTGGAAGTTCATCGATAGTTTCATGTGTATGTCACCTCGAAAATCTTGGATGACGGCCAACGCCTGATGTACTTGCTTCATTACTGTAAGGGTAAGGCACTGGTGGCAATCTAGGAATGTGTGATGCTTCCTCCCAGCGAAGGATATCGTAGAGCTTTTGAGATACTAAAGGAATTATTTGGCCGCCCGCGCGAGGTAACGCGATCACTCCTAGAGGGCCTAATGAAAGGACTGAACACTAGCAGCTTGGACTCGGAAGCACTATCGACGCTAGCCGTTAGAATGGAGAGCTGCATGATTGCTCTCGAGCAGATGAATTATACATCCGATCTGAACTCGCTGGCCACCCTGGAACGTGTAGTTAGTGGTCTTCCATACTCCCTACAGAATAAATGGGCTGAGCGAGTCGATCGGTTAACGCAAACCGGTCGGGAACCAACGTTTAGTGAGCTTACGGAATTCGTGTCCACCACGGCCAGGATCGCCCGTAGTTGCTTCGGACAACTAGCAAGCCGAACCAAGACCACTGGTCGGGTGATTCAAGCCAATCGCAACCCAGGTCCACGTCAATCTGGATCTAGTTGGTCCATAAGCACAGTGCAGCAGGAAAAAGAGCGACCTCAGACCTGCCCGAAATGTGATGGGAACCACTCAATAACGCTGTGCCAAAAGGTTTTGGCGTTAGACGTACCTGCGAGATGGGCAGAAGCCCGTAAAAAGGGTTGTGCTTCATTTGTCTGAAAAGAAGCCATAGAGCGGGTGACTGCAGGTCAAAAACCGTCTGCACTATTGAAGGCTGTGGCGGTAGGCATCATCAACTACTCCATAGGACTATACCACAGCGCCCTGTACCACCCAAGGCAGTGAGCTAAAATCACTGCGGAGTAACCAAGATGCAGCATAATGGCATACACCTTGGACTACTGCCGGTGAGAATTAAGGCCGGAGAAAAGGCGGTTGTTGGATATGCCTTCCTCGACAATGGATCCGACACTACCCTCATTCGGGCCGAGGTCATACAAACGGCTGGGTTTAGGTTTTCGAAACAGCCAGTTGACAATTAAGACTCTGGGGGGATCCAAAACAGCTAATGCGGTCAGTGACGCGTTCGAATTGATCGCACTGAATGGCACCGATTCAATCAGCATAGAGCAAGTTGTTGTTGTTGAGTCACTGCCCGTGCCCAAGCCCAGTTCCGATGATGAGTATAGGAAGTGGCCTCACTTGGAGGACCTGCCCATAGAAACCGTAAATGAGGAAGTGCTATTGCTTATCGGATGTGACGTACCCGAGGCTCATTGGGTTTTAGACCAGAGACTAGGCGGTCGTAAACATCCCTATGCAGTCCGCACACTGTAGGGCTGGGTGGTATTTGGTCCGACCACCTTCAAAAGGCATCAGTCCTTATCGGTGAACTGGGTGACTCAAAGCGAATCATCACCCATAGAAGAAATACAAAGAATGTACGATGCGGAGTTTGGGGACGTGCAGCTACTGGACAAGAGTGTTTCCATAGAGGACGCTCAAGTCATAAAATACGTCGAGTCCGACACGCGGCATATACACGGACACTTCATGGTTCCTCTGCCATGGAGGAAGGGTGTAGCGACAGGGCTCGGGAACCTGGAGTCTGCACGAACGAGGTTGCACAGTTTGAAACGTCGCCTGACAAACGAAAAAAACCTGTGGATCAGATATACCAAAGCGATGGATCAAACCATAGCCAAGGGAGACACGATAAAGGTACCGTTGCATCAAATGAGCTGTGACTACAGACCTCGGTGGTACTTACTGCACCACGCTGTCCTAAACCCAAAGAAGCCTGAGAAGTTGCGTATTGTCTTGGATTGCGCGGGCAAACATAAGGGGCGGTCGCTAAATGACATGCTTTATCAAGACCCTGATACTACTGCTGAACTTGTGGGCATACTTTTGCGATTCCGCAAGGAAAAGATGGCCGTTTCAGCGGACATAGAAGAAATGTTCATGCGAGTAAAGGTGTCCAAAAGTGACAGGAGTGCCTTGCGGTTCCTATGGTGGCCACAAGGAGACCTGTCACTGGTGCCGGAAGAATATCAGATGACGGCCCATCCCTTTGGGGCTACTTCCTCACCCTCCTGCGCCAACTTCGCGTTATGCCGAGCTGCGAGGGATTTTGGGGTAGGTTATGAACCATCGGTCTTGCAAGCCGTAGAACGCAGTTTTTATGTCGATGATTGCCCTGCATCCTTTAAAACTAGTGCTGAGGCTACTGCTTTTGCGACAGGGATAACTGCGTTATTGATGCACGCTGGTTTCAAGCTGAGGAAATGGGTATCCAATTCACGGAAGTTTATGGCCTTATCTCCAGACCCGGATTTAAATGCCAGTTCCGTTCGGCTACCTCAACAGAACGACACCGGCCAGAGAGCACTGGGTGTTCAGTGGGATACAGTCACGGACGAATTCACCTTTCAGTTCCAGTTGCTTGATAGGCCTTTGACAAGGAGAGGCATACTGTCGAACGTCAGTTCCCTGTTTGACCCACTTGGGCTAGTGGCTCCGTCATGTCTTCCGGCTAAGTAGTGGTTGCAGAGGTTGTGCAGGACGAAATTAGGTTGGGATAGCCCACTCAGTACAGCAGATACGGTGTTGTGGAATAATTGGGTATCATTTATGAACCACGTCGGTAAAATAAGAGTACCGAGGAGCATAATTAAAGAGACCCAAAAAGGAATAGGATGCACTGAGTTGCATATATTCTGCGATGCTTCAGAAACCGGATACGGTGCAGTGGCATACGCGAGGAGAATTCCCGTGGACGGAGCCCCATACTATGTGCTTCTATGTAGTAAATCGCGAGTAGCACCTATCAAAACTGTTACTATCCCGAGGCTTGAGTTGGCGGCAGTCGCCTTAGGTGTTCGATCGAGTGAGATGTTAAAACGAAACTTGCCAGATTGTTTTGACGGAGCGTATTTTTGGACAGACTCGACGATCGTCAGGTACTGCACAGAGAACACCGGTACGCTTCACAGTACCTTCGTCGCTAATCGATTAGCAAGTATTCATCAGTATACTAACGTTTCCCAATGGCGGCACGTGCGATCGGAAGATAATATTGCTGATCTAGCCTCAAGAGGAATTTCCACCGAAGAGGAACTGAGGATATGGTTGAGAGGTCCCTCGCCCCTAAACGACTATAATCAACCAGAATTGGTATTGTCTGTCCCACCGGATGGTGTGGAGACTAAGAAAGGGCAGGCTTTGGTGAATACGGCCAACCTGCACACTGACGTCACCCTCATGTTTTCTCGATACTCTGATTGGTCCAAGCTCTTAAAGGCTGTTGCTTGGCTCATCCGGTTTACTTCCTGTATTCAAGTTATGTTCTCAAGGAGCGAGGATTTGCTGAACGTGGGCAGCCTTTCGGCCGAAGACATAGAGAGGGCCAGGTTCAGAGTGATAACAATAAATCAGGGGGATTCATTTGGAGAGTTTTTACAGCGAGAACCACTTACAGATGAGCTATACAAGGGTGCCTTGGGTTCCCTAAAAAAGCTATGCCCGATTGTATTGGGAAATCTTTTGTGTTGGCGGACGACTAAATTATGCTGAATATCCAAGTGTAACAGCCGGTCGTGGAAAATCCCCCTTTTTCCCTCGCGATTCAGTGTTTTTCCCAACATCACTCATTTTCATACACTATTGACTTGTCTTTAAGAACTGGTTGTTTTTCTGGACCAATTGTTGTTTGTTCGCGCCCAGAGCGCTATTTTGGCACATCCTTGTTCAGGACCTGCGTGACGCACGTGCTGTCTGTTCACACGCTGCTATTCGGTTTCTCGTTGTTGAGTCCTTGTGATCGTATTATTGAGGTTTGTATATTGTTTATGTCATTGTTTATTGTAATAATCTAGTATCGTAGAATATCACGGATAATCGCCTTCTGAATTCGGGATCCGTTGCGAATTTGGCTACGCATTGCTCAAACGTTCGTTACACCAAGTGCCTTTAAAGACCCAGTTATTTTTCCGAACAGGCACCCGGTGAGAGAACTCATTATCCGCCACTACCATAGTAGAGAAGGACATAGTGGCACCGCGCAAGTGCTTGCCGCAATCCGCGAGAGATAATGGATTATCAATGGAATCGGCGCGGTCAAACGGGTAATAGGACGATGTTTCACTTGTCGTAGGCTGGCAGCCGTCGCCCGTCAGCAGTTGATGGCTCCTCTTCCTCCCTGTCGTGTGGAATGGTGGCGGTATTGCTTCAGTTCTGTCGGAATAGATTACTTTGGTCCAATCCTTGTTCGTAGGGTTCGAGGGTCGGAAAAAAGATACGGCTGTCTATTCTCTTGTCTACAAACTCGAGCTACGCATTTGGAAATGACAGCCAGCTTAAGCACTGACTCGTTCATTATGTCACTCGTCCGTTTTGTTGGTAGACGTAAAACACCGACGGAAATCTATAGCAACAACGGATCTAATTTCGTTACCGAGCTCAAAGGTCAGTTGAAGCGTTGGGATAGACGGCGCATTAGCGATCACCTAGCCGATCAGGGTATAAGTTGGCACTTCAACCCCCCAGCTTCGAGTCACCGAGGGGGCGTATGGGAGAGAATGATCCGTTCGGTACGCAGGTTGCTATCAGTGCTTTCGAAGGAACAGATGATGAGTGAGGAGACGTTACATACTTGCTTTGTTGAAGTCGAGAGGATATTGAATAATCGACCGATAGTCCCACTTCTGTCCGATGACCAGGGCAGATTGGCTCTGACTCCGAGCAGTCTACAACTGCTGAGGGGCAATTGCGGTATATTAGATAATGCTAATATGAGAGAACACTATTGTAGACGTTGGAAGCAGGTCAACCACTTTGCGAATAACTTTTGGCGCCGATGGGCGAGAGAATATGTCCCGACTCTGCAGGCCAGACAGAAATGGCTTTCAAAACATAGAAATCTTAGAAACGGGGACATCGTGCTTGTTGCTTCAAAGAACTTTGCGAGAGACAAGTGGCTCATGGGGATGATTGAGGACGTAGAAGTTGATGCAGATGGACTCGTACGGACGGCCGTGGTCCGCACTAGCGAAGGAAAGCAACGGAGAGACGTAAGAAAAATTTGCTTGTTAGGAGGTGCCGACTAGAAGCGGGGTCGTAGGCTAGGGGGTATGCAGGCGTACTGCTGTAAGTCCTCTTATACCCCAAGGAAAGGGAGGTAGCAGGCGTACTGCTGTAAGTCCTGTGAACTCCGGTGTCTCGGGAGCGTAAGTAGGAAGGGGGAGCCAGAACCGATTACTGTCTGAAACTGCCGTGAACGAACGGGAGGAATTTCGGCGGCCGGTGTAATGTCCATGTTGATTGGAAAATTCCTCTTCTGCTCACATTCCTGTACTCTATGACCGATTTTGGACCGCCTTCTCTAACCCACTTCACGCTGACACTGTTTTGTGGTCGACAATTATTCTACGCTTGGTGCACTTACTTTTTCTTTTTATGGTTGTGCTTTCTTATTGAGATTACTTTGAGGACAGTTGGTACGGTAGTGAGATGCACTGGTTCAACACAGTTTGTTTTATTACTCCTCGGTTTCGCTTTCTCGCTCACGTCGACTGACCGTAGACGTTCAGCTCGTTTACGTTGATTTTTGGCTGCCACGCTCGGGAAATTGTTCTTTGGGCCTGATTAAGCGTGGAGAACTTGTTCTATTTGTTTGGACATCAGGACAGGTATTTATTATTTACTCTTTTTGGCCAACTATTCCTCTTTTTACAGAATTCGTCCTATTTTTGATTATCTTTTTGGCTGGATAGTGACTGAGGCTCACTGTCAAAGGTATGATCATGTTTGTACTTATATTTTTACTCGCTAATAGTACCGTAGAATTTGCAGAGCAATCGTGTTCTTGATTTCGGTTCTGCATCGATTTGGGCTACGCGTTGCCTTGAGGCTCCAAGGTGCTATCCAGAACGAGTGAAGCTTATTATTCGGTGAATCGATAACTGAATCGTTGGTCAGGCTTCACCCGGACCAGGACTTGAGCGTTTTGGTCGTTACAACCTGTGTTCAAGTGGATGTAAGTTTTGAGTCCATCATACTTCTAATGTGATAACACCACACGTTGAGCCTCTGATATTCGAGTACCCTGTAGCCATCTCGATTCTCCATCGAGAATTCCCAGTCTCCATTTCATCACGTACTTTACTCTTACTCGGGAAGCCTTCTTCCTCTACATTCCGTAACCTGTCTACGCATTCTGATCCCATCGAAAGATTCTTTTGTATACGGATAATGTCGTATCATCCCCAGAAGAAAAACTAAGACATCGAGAGATGGAGCATAACCTCAAGAAAACCTACAAGCGAGTCTGCGACCGGCCAACGACAGACGAAGCCCATAGCAACCTAAGTATGCACTGACTTAGGGTATAGGTAGGTTAGGGCGAATCAGTACCCCTATTTACTCCTTGGATGTTGACCGTCTCATGGGAGGATTTGGTGGGTGGTGTAACGTATATGCGTGGAAATCCTCTCTAGCCGTTATCACATACCTGTATTGTTGAGACCATGCTCTTTATCTGATTGACCCTCGAACAAGTACAGCATGCATCAATCACTACACTTCAACATTTGTTTTTATTTATATGCGCACAGCTTGTTAATCCAGTACCGTAGAAACTACGAATCAGTCTTGTTCTGGTTTTGGGATTCAATTTGAATTGGCTACGCGTTACTCACAGTCGGAATAACCGTTATACTAATAGGTAGTCCGTTACTGGTTGAGGCAGTCGCCTGACGTAGGGTGTTCGTAGATCACAAAGGACGCGCATTTCCCTCCACGTCCAAAGGAGACGCGGTGTCTGTCCCGTCGATCGATGTACAGTGCTTTGCTTCAACGCTTGCTCCCAGTGTTTCGTTTCTTCGAGGAAGGCCTTGAGTAACCTTTTTACGGTGCGGTTCGTCCGTTCAACCAATCCGCTCCCTTCCGGGGTATATGCGGTTTTCCTGGTTTGATCAACCTGCAGCAGTTTGCCCAATTCATAGACAGTACTGTTTTCAAAGCTGCTCCCCCTGTCTGAGTGAAGTTGCCCGAGTGCCCCCCGATTGCAGACCAAATTCTCAAAAATTGTTCTCGCGACGGTTGCCGCATCGATAACAGGAACCGCGAGACCCTCGCCGACTTGGTCAACAACAGTAGAGCAGAAACTCTAGGAGCATTCACCATAAAAGATGTGCTGATGAGAGCAACTCAGTCAGTGCAATCGATTCTGATTCAGTGGCCGCATCTCGACGGGGTTACGATCGAGGAGTGGCGGAATAACGAAATTGATCTGGCGATCGGTCCTGATGTACCGGAAGTACACTGGGTCCTGGATCAAAGGATAGGAAGCCGCAAAGCACCCTAGGCAGTACGAACAATATTCGGCTGGACTTTATAGGGTAGTACAGATGGAGGATGCAGCAAACAAATCCAAATAAACTGCACTTCTGTGGAAAAGGCGAACCATGAACAAGCATTCCAACAGTTGTATAACGCCGAATTCGCCGACCTGGCCATTGATAGAAATGCCGCTTTACGAGAAAAAAATGGTAGCCGAGAAAGCCAAGTATGTAATAGATCGTATCGAGGTTCCTGTCCAGTGGAGACCCAACATGAAACCTATGCCAAACAGCCGAGAAATGGCTCTGAAAAGATTATGCCTCCTCAAAACCAGGCTAGATCGAGAACCACAATTGAGGATAAAATGCACGTGAGCCATGCAACATGACGTAGACTTGGGTTATATAGAAGGAGTGGATACAGCGGTAATCAGCGCAAACTTGAGGTGGAACTTACCTCATCACCCGGTCGTGAACCCAAAGAAACCGGGGAAGGTTAGAGTGGTTTTCGACTGTGCCGCGAAATGTCGGGGTGTGACTCAACGACGATATACTAGAGGGCCCAGATTGGACAACAGCAATAGTCGGGGTTTCATATCGTTTTCGGCTAGGAAACTTGGCCGTCTCTGCAGACAAACGTCTGAATCCTGATCAGGAGTCTCACATTGGCGAGTTAATGAAGACGTTTCACAACTCGCAGGAAATTTGTTCTTATGCTCACGATAAGTATAACAGATTGTTTACCGTTGCGGACATGCAGTCCATTATAATCAAGGCTGCCAACTTGGACAGCCGAACAGATGCGCTGCAGGTGAAGCAGTTAGTTAGTGGCAGAGGTTTCCTCCGACTAGTGTACCGGGACTCATTAGTGCGATATGCATTTTTTATTCCACGAACGGTTGTTCCGTTGGTGGATAAGTTTGGCGAAGTTTTGTTGGCTGATGCGACCCATCAGCTGAATTGTAGGGCTACGTTTTGTGGCACGCAATGATTATAGACGAAAGCGGGTTAGGTAGGTCTATTTTTTATGCTATTCTCCCGAACGAGAGTGGCGTAAGTTATCAGCTTGCCATCAGGAAAGTGAGGGACCGCTTACCCGGCTCTCTAAATGCTAAGACGATAATCGTAGATAGGGGTTTGGCGCAGTGCAATGCCTTCAGGGAGCACTATCCTAACTGCGCAGTAGTCTTTTGCCGGTTCCATGTTCTGCAAGACATGAGGCGGCGTTGTTTTCAGTTCAGTGGTTTGTCATTAAATGACAAACGGGTTCTGTATCGTTGGATGAGATCCCTAGTTTATTCATCTACAAAGGAGCAGTTTGATAGGTGTAAGGTGGCCATAGCTGGTCGATGTATAGCTGCGAAGCACTATCTTGATCGGGCATGGTTACCGTTTGAGAATACGTGGGTAGGTTACGCCGTTAGATCTGTCGTCAATCTGGGCGTATTGAGATAGAAAATAGGTACTTGAAACTGGGATTATCTAAGAGATTGTCGTTGGCTGATGTGCTCGCTCGTATTATAAAGCGGACGGAAAATTTGGACGGGGGCAGGCGCCGTCGACTGTGTAAGCTGATGGCGGGTTCTTTTCAGGCTAGTGAGGGGATGGAGAAGTATAAAGGTTTCCTTAGTCGACTTAGTTCGTACGCGCGTTCTGCCGTTGAGGAGCACATGCGTACGCATATGATCACAGCATTCGGTGCTGGGGACGGTTTCTGGGTTGTTCATTGCAGTCGGTCGCACACGGCTAGGGTTAAAATGGGTGCCAACCCGCAGTGTTCGTGTAGCTCCAACCAACAGTGGCTACTCGTCTGCGGGCATATCCTGAAGGTATGCGAAGTGATCAATTACGACACCCATAGGCTACCGGCGGGTCGTTGGGCTTTGCCGGATGAAGGCCCATGGTAAAGCATACCGCCTCCGGCGATGGAGCCGAAAGTGGTTCACAAAGCACCCGCTATAAGCCCTAGTAAGAAATTAGCGTTATGCGACGACGTTTTGAAGGATACTGCCACGGCTTTAGGCAGTTTGGGGTACAGAAAGTTCATGCAGCTTTTGCCGCAGTTAGGAAATCTTGCTGTCCTAATTGGTTCTGGTAGGGACGTCGACATTCGTTGCTACGATAGATCTTCCGGAACCACTGTGGATTTGTCAAACGGCAATATACCGTCCCAGTATGTGGGCAAACGCGTCGCTGAACGCAGGATACTGCGTCTAACCCAAATTTCACAACCTGTCCCCAGCACGTCAAACAAGTTGATGAAGCCTCCGTCTTCAAAACGGAAGGCTTCCAATAATATTAGGAACACCGATGAGAACGACATAGAAATTATAAGGGAAAAAATGCAACTAGTACAGTTCCGCGGATTCCGAACCATGACGTCTGCCGTGTACAAGAACAAAGAAAAAAGAAGACGTCTGGAAGCGACGGATTCACTCGTCAGAGAGGACGTCTGCAGCGT
Source organism: Fasciola hepatica (assembly GCA_948099385.1). NCBI lineage: Eukaryota > Metazoa > Platyhelminthes > Trematoda > Plagiorchiida > Fasciolidae > Fasciola > Fasciola hepatica. The sequence continues at coordinate 1,291,141 of CANUEZ040000210.1, read as the reverse complement.
TTGCCGCATGGAGGACCCATCGGTTGATCTAGACGAGAATACAAACTGGGTCCAATGCTGTGCATGTGACCGATGGACGCACTACCAGTGCGCAAACTACAACAACCAGGAGGATTATATATGCGTCCATTGTTTATCAAAATGGAGGTACGTTTCGATGTGAAGAACCCCAACGTACAACAGCGATATTCGTAATCAACTGCAACTAACGACAAACTTTTCTTCCATTTCAGATGACGTACGTTTACGTCGACGACGGAATACGGACACCTAGGTGAGGGTCGACTAGGAGATCGTTAAGTCCCGTGTGCATGGTTCTCCCCCACCGGCGGCACGAGTGGATGGTGACATCGCTACGTGGTTCCCTAGATGACCGGCGTCGCCTGAAATTCGTTTGGCTAAGGGTGGCCGGCGCACGGCACACCCTCATTTAGATCGGAGGGTCTCCAAAAGTGTTCTCTTCTAGAGGGAGAATGGCCCAAGAGATCTGGAGATGTCACCGCGTGCTTGTATAAAATCATACTAAAATATAGATTTCCCTGTACGTAGGCTTAGGCTGTCCGTATGACGTGCGATGCAACAGGTGAATGCTGCGATGACTGTTGTCCTTCTCTGTTGTTGACACTTATACGATTTACATTTGCATTTATGATGTTGTACATGAGTTCACTTTTTTCACATGGGTCCCTTCACATAATTTTGTTATTTTCATTTCATTATCATACCATATTTGTCATCTATGTTATACAACAGGCATTGTAATATCACGTCCGTTTACTTTTTTATCCGTTTCCGTTCACACGTCCATGACATTATTCGTACGTTCATTTTTATGTATGATTGACGATGCCTGATGAGAAGGTCCATCAGCTGATCCCGACAACGGTGTCCAAAATAGCTTGTAATTCTTTTTGTTGGAATAAATAATAATTAAACTATAACAACGTCTTTTCATTGACTTATGGCCAACGTCTGAACTTACGGCTTGTTGCCCGTTCCATAGGCCAACTTAGTGAGGGGTGGGATTACGTTATTCGTCAACTGATTCCGTGTACTGCGTACAACAACCACGAGTTCCCATGTTGAGAAGTTAGGAGATGGGCGTCCTCAGGTAGCATCCATAGTCGTGCGCGCAAACGTTCGCAGTTAACGAGTAATCGCCTGTATAATAACAGGGAACACGGATTTTCACCGAACCACGGGAACTAGTCATACTAACGGGCGTGCGTTCATTAACGGCTTAATTCAGAAATGCAGCAGTTAAGATCATTCCTTATTCGACGTCCTACAGTCAGCCCAAGGGGCTTTTGCTGATCATTTTCTTTTCAACAGTACTAAGGCATTTCCGACCCAGTAACTCGGAAAATATAGCCCCGTTCTGTGGGTAGACGCGTGAACACGTGACCTTTAAGTCAACCTTTCAAGCAACCCAAAACTTGGCTTACACGTCTTGCTCTTTTATCATCTTTAACAGCTAAGTAGTACCAATGTTGATAACAAACGCTAATATTTACAACAGTCAGCTGTTCCAACAGCAGCAACGTCAGTTGTAATTTTGCAGTTATCGCGAGCTGAACAATTCCCCAAACACCACAGTCGAACAGACCGCCTTTTCCATATTTTCCCGCCCGTTGATCGAATATGAATACCCTCATCGTTATTCCTTGTGGCGTTTCAAAATTTAACTGCGCGGTTGCGCTGGATGGCCTCCAGGATTGTGGTCGGATGAGGACCAGTTAGTTGAGTGCATGCTTGTGTGTGTTCGTGCATGTGTCGGTTCACGATTGGTTGACCAGTCGAATCGGCCGGATTGTCGGAAATGTAGGATGCTAGGCGAGAGCCGAAGAGACCTGCGGTTCGAACTCTCGATGGGGCAGCCGATTTTAACGGAAAGCCTTTTCACGTAAATACACACAGGACATTCAAGCAGCGGTTGGGAAGAGAAGTACTACGCAAAAGGTGACTGAAAGGGGGCGGAAATATGGCCAATACTATGCTGCGAGCGAAACGAATTGTCAGTACACAGAAATGGTTTAAGTTAAGAATAAAGGTTACTTGATGACCGAAAGAATCAACAGTGGCTTTTTTTATGTCCCAGGAGGGGTCTTATGGTACGGTTTGCCCGAGGAGTGGTCCCGGAGAAGTTCAGTTCACTTCATCTTGCACGGGACCGGTAGTAGCCGATGCTAACAGATGTTCCAAGTTTATTTCGACAGTATGCACTGAAGTCATGACCGATACATACGAACTTTGCAAGTTCCTCCTACATACTCAATTCGAAGGGATATTCCACGGCTCCAGTTTTTCCAAAAGCGAAGTGAAATGAAACACCCGGTTGCTATCGTGGGTATTACGCAAATCCAATGTACTCTGGTTAGCAGATGACTATTACATACATCTAACGGCTTATCTCACAAGTGGGCCCATTTTAGCACCTCTTACATCCCTAGCTAGTGACACTCGCTGACCTGGTCTTACAACCTCGATATCGTCTTCAGATGTAAAACTCCAGAGCTTCAAAGCTTCAGCGAAACCTCTTATATAAAGGAGGGAATATAAGTTGTCCCGGAAATGACCTCCGAGGGCCTTCACTTGTCACATATACCGATTCAGAGTTTGCATCTCCAACCCTGACATTCAAAGTCACGATGTTTGGTATAGGAATACAGAACGAATGGGCTGGATACTTGCAACGACCACGGAACAAAGTTGGTTTGCTCATTTTGCAGCTCTGTTCAGTGGTGGGTACATAACCTGCATGCATGCCACCGGAGGAATTTTGTTTGCTCTATTCGCCCTGGTCATTGCTTGTCCCGCGCGGACTGATCTCAATTGAATCTGACCCTCCAAAACCCAGGCTGTAAATAACAATTTCTGAAAATCCTTCCAAATGTTCTACATGCTTCGTGAATTTGACTATATTTAACATTACCTCGAAAAACTCGCTCATAAACCTCACTTTTTCACGTTTGTTTATCCATGTGAGACATTCGAATTTGGCCTTGAACCGTTTCTGATGGTCGTGCTTGAGCCACGGGGACTTGAACCTTCGGGTTTTACTGTGAAGTCTACTTGGCCGCATCCTTGAGGTTCGTATATATTTGCACCCTTTGTGAATGCCAATTTACACCGTAGAAACTACGAATCAATCTTGTTTTGGTTCTGGGATTCGCTTGAATTGGCTGCGCATTGCTTGATTTGCGAGAATTGAATTACACAAGCTGTTATCCCCATTATGGAGAAGTATGGCCGCGAAGAGTGTGACCAGGATCTGTGATCCAAAAATTTGTTGAGGATAACGACAGTGGGAGGTCCCAACTACATCGTCCTTGAATATGGCCGAAAGCTTAGGAACTCTGGTTGCTTCCTTTTCTCGAAAGACCGAGGGATCCATGGAGCCCATCCGTGTAAGAATTCGGACATCCAGGCATCGCGTTATCAAGCCCTAAAAGTGAAAAACAGTAAGCCCCACGCCAAGTGAACTCTTGAAGCGCTCTGAGCTGAACTAAATTGTGAAGTTTATTTTGTAATATTGAAGTTTATTCCGTACCGCTGTATGTTCCAGAGCAACCTCGAGGTACGTTTTTGATTTGGAGAATCTTTGAATTCTCTTTTTACAGTTTTTGAGCTTCGTGTAGTTCCTTACTGATCAACTTCCCTTCTCGTTTGGTGGCGATCAGTGTATTCCGATTGCTTACCAGTCGTCCGTACTTCTGCCGCTAGTACAGCTCTTGGCTTATAACTAGCGATTAGTCAGAACTCGCCATGACGTGCGAGATATATACTGGTCAGACAGCCAGGAGCGCAAAGCGATTAGCTGGAGGTACTGAATGCGAAGCCTTCAATAAGCTGACTGATGAAGACCGTTCTGGTGTTAGTAAGGACGTGTATCCGTCATACTGCCAGAACAGCCGGGTCCAGTGGGTTCTTGGTTTCTTCAAGTGGGTTGCAAAGCCGGCGGATATGAGGCAGTCCAAGCCGGACGATATTCAGCATTCTTCTGAAGGCTGCAGGGGCTCTGAGCGTAAGAAGCCGCCGTGTGGTGCGTTGTCAGGTTCATATGCGTGGGTCCTGAGAAAACCCTAGGGGAAAATGTTTGCAGCAGTTGTGAACCTAGCGGACTGTTACTCTGTTGTGTCTGCCCCACTCGTTTGGCCAAAGAGCCACGAGAGAGCAGACGATGTAGTAACCAAAGTGTAATGAGTGAACATTCAAGACTGACAACGCCCTGGAGATTGAAGAACTTTGATACTTGAATCTGGAGGCCCGGCTGAGAGCCTCCAAAGTTGGATGCAGTGCTAGGGACGAGAAACGAGTCGACGGCCCCAGACCCTCCTGCATGACAAACCGTTCATACACCAATACCAAGCAAGAAGGAATACAAATCAAATGGGCACACGATGCACTGTCCATCACAGGTGTACCCCATATTGTTCTCTTGACGGGAGTGCACCTATTAACATAGTGGAAGTCTCCGTGCACTAACACGAGTAACAAAGCTGCACGATCAGGTATGGACAAGTCTGCTGATCAGCATATCAGGAGTATGCGGATGGCTAGGGATTCAATGGTAGCCCATAACATCAAGGGTTGATACGTTATTGCGCCCATCGAACACAGGAATGCAAGTTGGACTCTCGGACAAGCCTTTTATGGTCCTATCGAAAGGCCCGTGGGGAAAACATGAAGCCGCGCCCGGCTTTCGGAACAACACACCGGCGGAAATAGCAAGCCATTGAATACTTCTGGAATGATGGTCAATGAGAATGTTCTGAAGGATGAGAATTTGAATTGATGGGGGCAGGCCGAAGATGGCGCAACCTTCAGGGGTCATTTTTACCCCAGTAGGGATGCTTTTGGATGTATCGGGGTCTTAGATAACCAACGGCCTCGATTCGCCGGAGTGACGAATAAAGCCGCGAATTACTTGCTGCCACCTTGGGAGTTGCGCTGGAGAAACAGGCAGGTTCGAAAAAGGGCGGTATCGATCCGCTGAAGCTAAGGATTTGGTAGTGCACCAACGGGCGTGGCGTTAGAAGCAAGCCGATTGACCTCTCCAAGGCCTCCTGGCACCTAGATGCGCCAACGGATGGCTCTACAGAAACATGGCTTTCCGTGCAAGGTCATGCGCCAGGGATAGTATATCACGATTTTCCAACTCACGCGGAATAGGGAACTCCACTGCCATGGAGGAGGAATAATAATCCTCGTTAGGTAGGATACAAACAATTTTCCAGCTCAGGACCAAGAAAGTTCCAGCTGCGCACAGTTGCGATCATCCTTTAGAGCAGAGAGATCAAAGTGGTCTACGTCTACAGAGTACCGAGTACACAGCTCGATGCGGATGGCTGACTGCTGCGTACCATAATTGATCTAGTCTAAGTCTTGAAGTAGTGCACGGGTTCATGGCTGGTTTCCTGTTGTCCTCTTTCCTTTAGATCTCTTTCTTTCTGTAGTATTCGCTTTACTGAAATCCGAAGAGCTGGAAAACAGGGGACAACAACCAGGGGCAAAAGTAGGAGGTGGTGGCACTGATTATGGCCCAGAATGACAAATGAGGCGACATAGATATTTTGCTCAAAAGCAATCAAAACCCCGTAGTGGGAAAACAAGTGGAAAGCTAAACATCTATACATCTAAACAGACGGGAAAGAGTCACTATGCTTTTTTGTGTTTCCACTTTTTTGGGTAGGAGCACAGCAAAATAGGCCAGACAAAGTAAACCGATGGTAAAATCGACGTGGGGTTAGAAACTAAAATGGTTCATTGGTGAACTTTAGATTTGGGAACTGGTTTAAGCACTTTTAAATGATCTATTTTCTCAGAACTCCGACAGCTTCCAGTAGTAAGCTGCTATAAAACTGGACCGCTTGGTGAGTAAAGAAGATTCCACGAACAATTTTCTGAGGGCGAGGATTAAACCATTTCCTAGCACGCTTTCTGTGGGTGTTCAGGCTCAAAAGCGAGTGAAGTTGAACTGTGAGCTCCGTGTGAAAAAGTTGTGCATTAAGAAGTGATAGTCTCTAATTCTGCGAGCTTCCAAGGGATACGATATTAGGTCGAACAGTCGTTGTGGATAAGGAGGGCGCGAAAGCCGGCGGACTGGCTTTGTGGTATTTCCTTGCACACGTTCTAACATGTCTCGGCCCTTGAGAGGTCAGAAAGTACAATCTGACTGGAGTCTTCTAAGAGGGATTGAATAGTGGCCCCATAAAGGATCTCAAGTTCATCGATGAAAACTGTAGGAAACTGTAGGAAAGTTTCCTCCCATCATGCAGAGAATGCGAAAGATGGGCGTTTTAGCTGGATGATAGTAAAAAAGGGAAGATAGAGACTGTTTGACCAAATCATAAAACCTTGGGCTTCTCCACACATCGGGTTGCTGCAGTTTTGCTCCTACAGAAAAGTCAGGCAAAGAAGCTACCGTACAAGAACCCTACACATTTAATGTCAGTTGTTAGTAAGGTGCATTCCCCAGGCTGATTCTTATGGTGGTCCGCAGCCGGCTGCATTTCTGTGGCATTGTTGTCCCAGATCGTAACTTAGTCGGTGTACATTGGGGTGTTCACTGGGATGCTGGTATACTGGTCATTCTTGTGAGTCAGAAATAGTAAGGGACCCGGTGCTGCTACTTTGGAGCTCCAGAGTGAATTGAAGATGGTCCAGTAAGGCAAACCCCCCCCCCCTATCTAAGAGCGTGATATCAATGAGGAAGCCACCAGGAGTGAGCACGCTTCCAGAAATTCTTAGGGTTCCAGCGCGTGCCTGAGAATAACTTGAGGTTATTTAGCAAAAGCTTTTACGAAATCCATGGAGATTACGTGTGAGATCATGCCTTCATTGCGGGACTAGTTTAGAATGTCCGTGACGCGAAGCATATTAGTAGTGCATGACCTCCCCGGTATAACACCATGCTAATCAGTGGGGAAAACTCCGTTCTTGCGAAGGTGTGCCAATATGACAAGTTTCAGCATGCGCTCGAAAATCTTGCCTGGAAGGCCAGTTAGGCTAACGCTTCCGTAGACCACTGGTTGCTGGCGATCACTCTTTCGGACTAAGAGGCAAAATTATACTTTTTCAAGAGTTGGGGGAAGTTCCAGAATTCAGTCATCGCTGGAAGAAGCCCTTGTAGTCCTCCGCCAGTGTTTCGGACTTTTCTTTAAGAATTCGTGAGCGGATCCCCTCTTGTCTAATCGACCTTAATGGGTTAAGAAGCTGGAGGTGGCACTCAATCTCTTGCCTGGTAAAGAATGTAGTTCGTAAACGCTTTTCGCCCTGCATATCTGGGAGATAATGATAGACGGAAATAGATAAAGGTACAGGTGTTCCGGAAATGGGGTCTGATATTTTCTGTCACTTGGAAGAATGATGCATCTTGAATGCCATTCCCAGGACAACGGGTGAATAGTATGACCGCTGGCTGCCTGACTCTGTGCATAGCCTAGGAAGATCTGACCGGCTCGAGTCCGCCTATTCTAGGACAGCCCCTCGTCGTTTGTAAGAGTAAGCCCTTATTTAAACCTTGCAAGCACTACGGGCGTGGTAAACCTCTGTCACTTTCTTTTCTAGCTCGGTAGATTCAGGCCTGGGAAAACCCCTAGAGCGTTAGTGACTAGTCATTGATGGGTTGCGGCTGCGGAAGCCTACTTTTGGCGGTGAATCAATTCCCAGGGACATAAAGGTAATCAGCCTGATGGATAGCGGCGAATTAGAAGCCGCAGCCCATGTTACCACCAGATACAGCCTAAAAGCCACTCACGCTGATGAACTTCAACCAATCAGGATGGCCGCGGACAATTCCGGCAAGAGCCCCATGCGATTGGCCATCTTCGAATCTACCAACTGTTTTCTCCGACTAAACATATTTATAAAGACCCCTTTCTGCAATACAACGAACTTGCCGTCTGGCATCCTTGGTCTTCCTGTTACTTTCGTCCGAGTGACTCTGTGTTGGGACAGTTTCAATACGTCCTGCCAGTTCAGTTAACTGCGATCCCCACAAGGATGCAGCCATTATGTTTGTTGTTGAGTATTTGTGCACCAGCTGTTTGATCTGAGGGGCTAACGAAATTGGTTCTCCCGGATGTACTGGCGAGTTTACACTGGGAGTCAGTAGCCGGACGGCGAATTATGAAGCTAAATTGAAGTTCCGTGTTGTCACACTGGCCTAAAGAAAGAAGTTCGTTGACCACATCTACTTGGCGATTCCCACTGTGGGTCAACAGATCGAGCAACGGCGGCTTCCACCCTGAATGGTGCCTAGGCGGCTCATTCAAGTCGTAACCAGATGGGCTCAGCTACTGGATTTGTTAATATCTACCCAAGGGGACTACCAGCAATGTTCCTCTTCCAAATTACACTCGCAAGGTTGAAATATAGTAGTGAGAGGCGGATGAAGTGACAGCTGACTTTCGAACCGTTCAGCAACTGTTCCGTGAAGAAAGACTTATCAGAACTAATCGGTGGAGTACGATCGGTTAAGCTCACTAGGATGATATCTGAGGAATAAGTTCGTATCCCCATCCATGACTAGTGAGTAACAGGAGTATGGGGAAGAAAATAGATAAAAATGTGGGGAAAGACCATTGATGAGGTACAAAACTACCTCGGTTGGTCTCCTAACGAGTCCTTCCGGACTGATTCTTGTCAAGTGATGGAAATTCCGCCACGTAGTTTACTTGAGGAGGGCCCAGTTTCAGTGACTGATAGAATTAGGGGTTTCAGTTTGAGCAAAAGGGAACTTGAGAGGAGGCGAATTTTCGGGGCAGTTGCCGTGTGTTAGAAAGAGAGGTCTGCACCGGAAGTTTCGCCAGTTCCATTTCGGTTTTTGTAACTGTGGGACGGAAGAGGCACTAAAAAACTGAAGTTCTGGGGGGTTTGCTCGGTAGCCCACCTTGTTATGCTCGGATCTCGGAAAGTTAGATTTCTTCACAACCGGTTTGGCAGTGGCTGGAGACAGGAGAGGCCTTTTCTTGAAAGCCTATCTGTTCTCCAGGGGATTCCTTGGTCTCAAGCGTAGTATCGATGACAGTTATTTGCTGCTCGCTGACTGGATCCTCCTGGCTCACTTACGGTTCCCTGAGTGCCGGAGGCCGGAAGAACGTCTGGGCCGCAGGAATCTACCAGAGCGACACTTGAAGATTCGGCCTTCACTGATCCATCTGGTTACAGGGTCTAAGATTTGTCTTCCAGTATGGTTAGGACCGTTCGGCGGGGGAAAGTAAGCTTGGTTTTGCTGCTCTTCCCTGGGCATTCTCCCGTTTCTATATTGGGTGCCTATGGCTCGTTTTTCTTTAGAGCACACACAAAGAGGTTTGCCTTGTGAAGTCTTATGAAATGCCCGAAAATCTTTCTTATCGTGCTTGTCTCTGTGAGAAGATTGAAGAGAACACTTTCAGAGCTGAGAAGTAAGAAGCAAGTGGAGAAAGAAACCGGTTTCTAGGGGTTTTCGGGTTCAAGGAAGGAGACTGAAGACCAAGTGCCAGCCAGTAATTGCCATTTGCCGATGGCCCCTCTCCATTGATTTCTCAATACAGGCCGACATGGGGAAGGCGGGGGAAAATTGCTGTTCTGAGGACCAAGCCAAACTGGAGAGTTGGGCGTTACGCCACATACCGAGGCTGGTTGTCCTGACTGAAACATGGCTCATGATGGGTGTCTTGGGCTTGGGGGGGGGGCTATCGGGCTGTACACTACACAGTGTAGACAGAGGTGGTGGTGGTTTCATTCTTTCCTTCAAGTCGGATATACCACCACTGCAACTGGAAACTTGTTCAGAATCAAAAGAATATGGTGAATTCTTATGAGGTTGTCTTGAGCTGGCTGCCGGCGGGTATGAATCGGTTTATGGCATCTACCGGACTCCAGCATTGGACTCACCACATACAATGTCGCTCATGAGCAGGTGGTCTGCGGATGCCCATTGTCTCGTTCTTGGCAGCTTTAAACGCCTGCGTATCGACTGGGCGAATCATCAACGCCTACCCGGTGCCGGCATATTTTACGGGGAATTCTTTCTGACTCCTCGGGAGCTGCCCTTGCATCAACGTGTGAATCAGTCGACTCATGCCCAAAGGGATCACAGCGTAATTTTAACTTTGCCATATCTCCCAGAAGCTCTGACGTTGATTAGATCTTTCTCAGGCCGCCTCTTAGAAGCAGTGACCATTCAGTTCTGGATATGCGTCGGCGAGGAGGAGTGTAGGCTGGTCCGAGTATGGAGGGTGCAACTAATAAATGCTGCTCGCCGTTTAATGATCTCACTATAATGTAGACTCCGTCTTTTTGAACCCCAGTGGCTCATGCAACAGTCGCCAGGCTTGGTAAGCTATCCAACTCGGAGCAATTCATCTGGCGTCACATTTACATCTCTGTTCCGGGGCGACCCACAGGATAAGGGACCCTCTTGGTTCAAACTCGAGTTCAGAAATCTACTTCGGGACATGAATCGAGCCTGGCAGCCCTTTAGAGAAACCGCGGCAGAATATCAGCACTACCGAGGCATTCGCAGTCAGTGCCCCGAACCCTGACTTTTGAAGCGGTGCACATCCTAGAACACACTTGCTGTTGACCCCTTGTGTGTTGCAAATGTATTTCCGTATCTAACAAGCGAAGAGGGGACCACGATGAGTTTTATTGCACTGATGAAGGACATTTCTTCGGCCGAGGCGAAAGACCGTAAAGCCGATACCCTGGTGCAACTTTACGACCCAGTGTAGCACCAGAACATCTGCCGCTTCAAGAGGTGCAAATCAGTGCTCCTGTTATGCCTTTTGCGCCATTCTTCGAGAGAGAGCCAGCCGAAGCGCAACGCTTTTCAATGCTTATAATCTTCCAGGACCGGAAGGTGTTCACCCATCCCCCGGAGACAAGAAAATTGGCTAAAATATCGGCTCCACCAATCTTGAGTCTCTTTAACTCCTCAGTTCTGGCCGAAATAATACCTGGAAATTGGGAGTGGGCCGCCCTTGCCTCCTTGTTTAAAGTTGGTTCAAAAGTGACCAACACTAACTGTCGTCCTGTTTGGTTCAAGTCCGTGGTTGACTAGATGCTGGAACGTCTAGTTGCTTTCCACCTCTGGGGAAACATCACGCGCAACCAACTACTCAGGTCCAGACAACACGAATATAGGAGGAGGCACTAGTGCACATCTAACCTGCTGCTTGCCCACGAAGACTGGTCGGACGCTAAGGCTGCTGGGCACCTTATGGAGGCAGGCTATGTTGAATTTAGCAAGGCATTCTACAAGGTGCGGCATGGACGGCTGTTGCAGAAACCCGTGGCTGGTAACTTACTTGGTTGGAGGAGAGCGTTTGTCGTGAGACTAGTGCCGCCGCAAATGGGTCCCTTCAGTACCTTGTAGGAGCCCCAAGTGAACCAGTTTTAGAGCCACCAGTTTTTTTCGTGTAAACAGACGATCTGTCATCCGTTTTCCAATCATTTCACCACATTTGCGAGGGTGGCCGTGAAATCTGGAGAACGGCCGGTTGGATGTCTCTTTTAGGATACTAAAGGTGGACTTGGATACCGTGGACTTGTCATTTTCCTATCATACGAGATGTGTGCTCATTTGAGTTTGGGAAGGGTGGAGAACCGTACATCCTATAACTTTCACGGGTAGCACGTCAGCACTTCGGACTGTGAGGACGATTCCGGGGAAGCGGCGTCATCAAATCTGAAGGCCGAGGCCAAAGCTGTCAAGTCATGTGCCTGAGGCTGAAGTGTGTACGGAGCGACGCGTAGGTCTTTCGGAAAACTTTTTATGCTACGGTTCAAAGTGCTGATGGTTTTACGTGCGGGCCAGCGATTGGGGTACTGTTGACCCGCTTTACTCCGTACAGCCGTGGAAGTTGCAAAAGCTCGTACAGGCACGGCAGGCCGTCAATGGCCCTTAGTGGGATCACGTGGGATCGTTCACGAAGGCCGTCTTTAGGGTAAGCCACAATAATAGGAAATCCAGCAACGCGTAGCCGATTCAAGCAACCCCCTAAAACCAGAACAAGTTTGGTTTGCTGTTCTTAAGGTACTAAAGTGAGAAGCACAGAAAGTACAAACAAGCAAACCTCACGTATGCAGCCAAATAGATTCAACAGTGGAGCGTAAATGTTCAATTCCCAGTGGCCCAAGCACGACGGTCAGCCTTGAAGAAACCGCGCTCGGGGTCGGAAATAGTTGTAATTGGGGACGTGCTAGTAGATGGGAACTGGCGGTACTGCCCGAAGGTGGAGGACAGCGCGACTGTTCCAGTGTGGATGGTATACCAACTCCTACATAAATGAATTGAGAGTAGTCGGAAGTTCTAGGTCATCAGCCGGTGTCATGCACACCACTAGGGAGGACCGATGCAAACAGCTTGTTATCATCTCAGAAGTTGCGCCTGAAAACCAGACAGGAGTAAACAATAAGACATATCCATGCGACAGGATGAGCGCTGAGGCGGTATAAGTGTTACGAACGTTTGAGCAATGCGTAGCCAAATTCGCAACGGATCCCGAAATCAGAAGGCGATTATCCGTGATAATTCTACGATACTAGATTATTACAATAAACAATGACATAAACAATATACAAACCTCAATAATACGATCACAAAGACTCAACAACGAGAAACCGAATGGCAGCGTGTGAGCAGACAGCACGTGCGTCACGCAGGTCCTGAACAAGGATGTGCCAAAATAGCGCTCTGGGCGCGAACAAACAACAATTGGTCCATAAAAACAACCAGTTCGTAAAGACAAGTCAATAGTGTATGGAAATGAGTGATGTTGGGAAAAACACTGAATCGCGAGGGAAAAAGGGGGATTTTCCACGACCGGCTGTTACACCGCCCACCAAAATTCTCCTGGATCCTCAGCAAAGTCAAAGGTTCGGTATAAAGGTACTGATTCTTCCTACCTGCCTAGGCCCTGCTGTCAGTGCTCGCGTCTAATGCTCGTCGTCAACGTTCTACTACTGGTCGCACCTAATCCACTGGATACATAGACGTGAGGCTAGTCTACATCTTCCACAAGACCAAATGACCGATGGCGGGCGTGAATGGTCACATAGACGTTGTCCTCGTAAGGGGCCGTCTGGTCCTGGATGTACGTGCTTGAGTGTGTGTGTGTGTGTGCGTGTGTGTGTGTGTGTGCGTGTGTGTGTGTGTGCCGGGGTTACAATGAAATCACAGGTATGACTACACATCAAAGGAGGACTTTCTGCAATGTCAACAAAAGACCGCGTGGCAAGAAAACGAGTAAATGTAGCATGTGTGTGTGACCTGAGCTCCGCTACTTCCACATATGCAAGGGGCATTCGGTAGCGTCAACAAAAGGCAAACAAAGAACACTGTCACATGTATGATGGGTTTACGGGATGTAGAGTGCGTCGTGCATGCGTGTATGTATCGGGGCGTATAATGGAATCGCATTCATCACCACATATCGGAAAGAACCTTCTGTAATGTTAACGAAAGGACCGCGAGCACCTTAACGTGTTTGACGGAGATTGTGTGGTATATATGGTGTTTCTTTATCCACCTCGATTACTGGCGTGAAAAAGGTTTACTAGGCCTCAGGGTTATCAGCTTCTCCGTCTTCGCTCTCGAGTAGGTTAATACTGCGTATGTCACGAATGAGCACTCCGTTAGCTGTCTTCACCTTCACCGTTCTTATCATTCCGTCAGTGCTTTTGATGGTTTCCGTAACTACTCCCAAAGACCAAGCGCTGAAATGTGCGCGTTCGTCGGCGATCATAACCACGTCCCCAACTTTGAATGGTCTTGTTTTGGCCAGCCACTTCTGTCGAGTCTGCAAAGCCGGTAGGTACTCCCGTAGCCATCGCCTCCAGAAGACCTTGGCCAGATAGTTCGCTTGCTTCCATCCGTGGAGGTAGCTCCCACGAAGGTTTACCGGCCCTTGGAAACCCTCGTTCGACCTTAACGTCAATAAGTCGTTCGGGGTGAGCGCCAGGTGGGTGGGGTCGCCGTTCAATACTGGAACCAGGGGGCGGTTGTTCAGGATTCGCTCCACCTCAGTCATGACGGTGTTCAGCGTCTCGTCGTCGGGCGGCTGCTGCTCCATGATTGACAGCAATATCCATCTGGCGGACCGGATCATGCGTTCCCATATGCCGCCTCGGTGACTGGCCTGTGGGGGGTTGAAATGCCATCGTATGCCGTAGGCCACGGTTCGATTCTGCAGTTCGTCCCTGTTTATGTTCTTGTGCCAACGCTGCAATTCCCGTTGAGCGCCCACAAAGTTCGATCCATTATCTGAGTATATATCGGCCGGCACGCCTCTTCGGTTGATAAATATTTGCAAGGCCCGTAGAAACGAATCGGTCGTCATCGAATGTGCGACTTCTAGGTGTACCGCACGTGATTTCATGCACGTCATGATACATCCGTATCGCTTTTCTAATCTTTTCCCGCACTTGATCCACAAGGGCCCGAAATAGTCCAACCCGGTGTCACTGAACGGCCACCAGCCCGTAGTCACCCTGCATCCTGGTAGTGGGGCCATGAGTTGTTTGCCTGCTGTGGCATTGCGTCTCCTGCATTGCACACACCGTCGGATTACGCGTTTTACAGTCTCTCGTCCTCTCAACAACCAAAGACGCTTTCGGATGACGCTCGTCACGTGACTTTCCCCGGCATGTCCCTCCATGGCGTGGACGTGTTGAATCATTAGCTCTACTACAGGTTGTCTTGCAGGCAGCAGTATAGGATACTTTGTGTCAAAGTTCAGGTGGGCGTTGGTCAGCCTACCATCCACCCGCAGCAGTCCGTTGATGAGTTTGGGGTTTAAACGCTTCAGCTCGCCTCTTGGAGATGGTATGTCTTTATTGGTCGGCCCCACTTCTTCCGCCCTCTTGAGTTCTTGGGCGAAAGCCTCGCGTTGTATCATTCTGAAAATATCATACTCTGCCGCTTGTAGCTCATCGGGACCTATCGGGCCGACCCGTATCCGACCTGAGGGACGTAGCCCTTTCATGACTAGTAAATTTCTCTTGAACCTGGTTAACCAAACTAGCGAACGAAGCGTCTTCATCCAGGAAGAAAACCTGACCAGTCGCGATAGAATGGACGACGCTTCGACGACGTTGGTTGCTATCACTACGCCTTTGATCTCCAGTTCCACTTCCGTAGGGGTTTTTAATTCGAACACGGGCCAGTCCTGTTTGGGCAATTGCAGGAAGTGTGGCCCTCTCGTCCACGTGTCCAGTTGCCTGAAGTTGTTCGCACCTCGGGAGCACAGGTCGGCCGGATTATCGCCAGACCTGACATGACTCCACTGGTGCGTGGCTGATTCATCGTGGATAATCGTGAGCCGGTTAGCAACGAAAGTACTAAACCGGCTCCGTACATTGTTAATGTAGTAAAGTACTATCGTTGAATCCGTCCAGAAGCTCACCGACCAAATGTAGAGATCGAAACATCTCTTCACAGCTTGCACCACCCTGACTGCCAACACGGCTGCGCTGAGTTCAAGGCGTGGGATTGAGACCGACTTCAGTGGGGCAACGCGGGCTTTGGCGAACAGGATCCTCGTGGTATATTGTCCATCTCCTGCGCACCATCGTCCGTACACCACAGCTCCATAACCGACTTCGGATGCATCGGAAAAGGCATGTAGTTCTCCAGTCCGTGTCGTATGGCCAGGGGTCAAACATCGTGGGATTCTTATGTCCCCTAATTTCTTCAAGGTGTTCAAAAATTCTTCCCAGTCCAGCCGGTCCCCTTGGTCCAGTGCCTGGTCCCAATCAACTTTCTTACGGCACAGCCGCTGCAGCAAGATCTTTCTGGGTAGCAGCCACGGTGAGACGAAACCGAGCGGGTCGAACAAACATAAGACGGCAGATAGTATGCCACGACGGGTTATTGGCAGCTCGGGAACGTTCAGTTCGAAAACAAAATCGTCCGTTTCCGCGTCCCATTGTATCCCTAAAGTGCGCTCGATAGGAAGTGGAGAGCCGTCCAAATCTCTTACCCTTTCGGCCTTTTCGTGATACGGGATGACCTTCAGCACTTCTGAAGCGTTCGACATCCAATTGGTTAGATGGAAGCCGCCCTCTTCCAGCAATCTCGTCAGACCCCTGAACTGCTCTAGAGCTGATTCCACATCATCGAATGACCCAAGGTAGTCGTCGACGTAGAAGTTCCTGCTGACGCTTTCTACCACCGTCCGATGTACTAGATCGCCATGTTTGTTCGCTGATTCTCGGAGGGCGTAGTTTGCACAAAATGGTGACGATATGGCTCCGAAGGGGTGGACGGTCATCCTATAATTCACCACTGCGTTGTCCCGGTCGCCCCCTTCCCACCACAGGAAACGCAAAGCATCTCGTTCTCCTACCGGAATCTTCACCTGATGGAACATTTCCCTAATGTCGGCAGACAAAGCCACTTTACCCACTCTGAAACGGCACAGAACATCGATCAGTGGTGTGGTCCAGTCAGGCCCCTGTAGTAGGCGATCGTTTAACGACTTGCCCTGGAACTTGGCCGCACAGTCGAAAACCACCCGCAGTTTATTGGGTTTCTTGGGGTTGATAACCGGATGGTGAGGCAGATACCAGATACCCCTTTTGCTGTCGGTGTTAACAGGCACCTTTTCAACGTAACCGAGGTCCTCGTTTCGCTTCATCAAATCCGCGTATCGTTCCCACAGATTCTGGTCTCGAATGAAGCGTTCTTTTAGTCGTAGTAATCGTTGGAGAACATAATTTCTGTTGTCAGTCCACGGGTCGACCGGTGTGCGCCATGGGAGGGGAACCTCGAACTGTTTTTTGAGGCCTCTAGTGCCTTGCCGCACCGTTTGTAGAGCGAAGTGATCCTCTTGAGACAACGTCGGTCTTTCGTCTCCAATGTCATGAAACTCCTTTTCATACAGCCGTTGCAGATGATACTCTATGCGGTCCGTTTCGGCGGATAAGTAATTCACGGAACCGTGTACCCCTACTGGACCGTATAACATCCATCCCAGAGCCGTGCGTACGGCATAAGGTGCCTGGCGGTCGCCCACTCTTTGGTCAAGCACCCAATGCGCCTCTGGCACGTCGCATCCGATGAGGAGATCCACCTCATCATCTTCCCAGTCTACGACGGTTACATCCTGCAGGTGGGGCCACCGAGTCAAGATTGCGTCCACCGACCTTGGTGCTCGCATGGGGAGATCCGCTAACGTGAATGCCTCCGTTGGTTCAATTTCCTCGTTAGTGTCTAGAGAGATGAGTTGCAGCCTTAATCTACCGGCAGTCATTACCTGTGTTCCGCCCACCGTGCTCACTGCTAACGACGTCGCACCTTTAGCCAGTTGGTGTTTGTCGGCAAACCGCTCTTTCACTAAGGTGGTGTCGGATCCACTATCAACGAAAGCCAACGCCTTGACTATCCCAGTCGGAGTCACTACTCCCACGGCCACTACGCCTAAACGTACCGGTTTACTGGCAGATTGTGAAGCTGAACAAATCACGCTGGGCTTGGCACTTGCCTCGGATATGGTTACTCTCGCCTGATGCAGCAGCCGATGGTGTCTGCCCGTGCAGCCCTCGTAACCACATCGATTCTTTGTTCTACAGGCTACTGCCCGGTGCGTGGTGTTGAGACAGATGAAACATGCTCCTGCCATCCTCGCCATTCCCCACCGTTCGTCTATTGTGGTGTTGCCGAACTTGGGGCATTCTGGTAGGCCATGGCTAGTACCACAGGATCTGCAATTTGGTTTCGCCGTAGCATCTCGTGAAATGACGTGTGTGTTGGTCCAAGGCTGGTACTTTGGATATTCCCGTACAGGGGTTTGGGCTTGGCTAGTACCGGGCTTGTTTGCTCGGTTGCAGTCCCGGATGAGTCGGCCAAATCTGCTGTCAGCTATCTTCGTTTGCCTGTCCAAGTATTCAGTCAGGTCTTCGAAGTTGGCTTTTCTGTCGCCTCGGCTTATCCGTTCTGCTTCTTCCGCCCACCGACCCTGTAGTTCGGGAGAGAGGTGACGGACTATGCCTTCCAAAGTGTGCATGGCGTCTAGGTCAGCCCTGTAACCTAAATGGTCGAGGGCTATTGAGCAGTTCTGCATCTTTATCACCAGGTCGGCCATGGTGTAGACGTCGCCCTTGGTTCTCTTTGCCTCTGCCATCACGCCCTCTATTAGGTTACGGGCTACTTTGAAAGGTTGGCCAAACAAGTCCCTCAGAATCTTTCTTGCCCTTGTGTAGCCTTGTTCTGGATCGAGCATGGTGCACCCGTCGATAGCTTCTTTTGCTCGGCCTCGGCAGTAGTGAGTAAGGTAAAGAAGCTGTAAAGGAGTTCAGGAAACCCCATTCCATGCATTAGCATCCATGTTACAAACGACATTAATCATTCGTATGAACTATATTTGCTGGAATTCCGATTGTTTGTTTTATTTCTCTAAGCCTTTGTTACAAACCGGACTCCTACCGTTGCCTCGAGCGAGAGTCGCTCAGTTTGAACTTCGTTGTGACTGTTTTTGGTAATCTTATCTTCTGTATCTAACCTTTGGCTGTAACCCAGCTGCAGTTGTTGATTTGTTTTCCAATTTGGAGCGAAAGAGCCCAGAATGAACACTATTGAGGTTTGATTATTGTAAAATTAATTAATTTGTTGTATATAGTACCGTAGCTATTTGGAATCGACTTTGTTTTGAATTGTGTCGAAATTGGTTGCTACGCGTCGCTCGAACGTTCCGGTGGCTGGACTTTACAGTACTCAATATCCTTGGCAATTGCTGAGACATGAAATTACGCAGCAAATCGGCAAACCGTTCCGAATCAAAGGACAATACCCCGCAGGTGAACCAAACCCTTTTGCCCGTAGGTGTTGGTCATGTTTCTTGCTCAGGCTCTAGTATATCAGGTTGTTCTAGGGTTAGCTCGGTTTCCCATAGAGCTAGAGCTGATCTGTTGTTAGCCGAGTTGAAGGAGAAGCAGGTTGTAGAACAGTTAGAGTTAGATAAGCAACGTAAGCTGCTCCAGGTGAGGAATGAGACGGAAATGGCGAAACTGCGTTTGGCACTCGCTGAGGAAGAAGAAAATCTAGTCAACGGAGATGAAGTCAAGGGTGGAGTAATGGTCAGTGAACATCTTTCTCGCTACTTAGGTGATTGCCACGTGCAGAACGACGCACCACAAAAAACAAGCTTGGTTCCAATGGTGAAACCTGCAGCGGATTATCGTTTGGACTTGCCTAGGGTGGAACTGGAGTCATTCGCGGGCTGCTCGTCAACGTACTGGAGGTTTGTGAAACAGTTCGAATATTACGTCGAAGGTAGAGTTCGAGACGATGGACAGCGCCTACTTTATTTGATGCATTACTGCAAGGGACAAGCAAGGGATGCGATTGCCGAATGTGTTATGTTGCCTCCAACACTGGCATACAATAGGGCTAGGGAAATCCTAAAGGATCTGTATGGACAAGATCATGTAGTGGCTCGTTCACTGATTGACGGCTTGCTGCAAGGTTTAAAGCCTCTGGCAGAAGATTCGGATGCCCTGACCAAATTGTCGTTAAAAATGCTGAACTGCGAAGTTGCCCTCACGCAGATGAATTGCATGTCAGACCTCAACTCATTGCAGACTATGGAACGTATCACTCGAGTGCTACCAACGCGTCTCCAGGATTTGTGGGCTAGGACCGTTGATGATATTTTGGGAAGAGGAGTCGAACCGAGGTTCCAAGATCTGCAGCACCTAGTGTCCCGTGAGGCACGGATTGCTCGAAGTAGGTTTGGCAAACTTGCCGCCAATAGCAAGGCTCAGGGGTATTCGCGGTCATCCAGTTGGAGGAATTATGCACAAAACCCGCGTCCAGAAGCGACACGGTTCACGCCAAATCAGGGTAGTACTTTGTTGGTCGCAGCTAACAGGTGCTCGGTATGTAATGGAATACACACACTTGAGGAATGTCAGCGATTCCTGTCTCGTGATATACCCGGTCGTTGGGCATTGGTCAAAGAAATCAAGGCTTGTTTTTCGTGTCTCAAGTGTGGACATCTGTCCAGCAACTGTTCTGTTTCAAAACCATGTTCAACATCAGGTTGTTTGAAACGGCACCACCCTCTACTGCATGTTGCACAGAAGCAAGGTGCCGATCAAGTCACGCAAGATACAACACAAGGGCCGCAGCTGGATAAGCTGGGTACGGACAGTGCGAAAGGGCATGGGCAGTGGACCAATAATTGTGCGGCTACTCTTAGGCCAGAATGTCGGGTCAGTTTAGGTGTGCTACCAGTGCGAGTAGACGGACCGGGGGGCTCCGTGGAGACCTACGCTCTGCTGGACAGCGGGTCTGATGTGACTCTAATACAAAAGGACATTATGGAGCTGGTGGGCCTGAAGGCATCCCCGACCTCACTTTCGATTTCGACCGTAAATGGGACTACCACTTGGAATTCGGGAATAACGGAGCTGCGACTGAACTCATTGTCAGAGAATGATTTCGTGAATGTAGAGAGAGCATTTTGTGTTGATAGGTTACCAATCCAAGCAGTGCAGTACTGCACAGATGCGGACATTTTATCCTGACCTCACCTACATTGCGTCCAAAGACGGAATCTGGAAGATTCGAGAGTGCGAATCCTGATAGGTGCCGACGTCCCAGAAGCACATTGGGCATTAGAGCAAAGATGCGGCAAAAGAAAACAACCCTATGCTGTGCGGACGATTTAGGATGGATTGTTCTTGGTCCGATAAACCAGGAACCACACTTTGCGAGAACAGTAAACTACATTGAGAGGGGAATCGATCCCTTAGCAGAACAGATCGATCGACTATACAACGCCGAATTCTGCGATGGGTGTGCGTCAGAAAACTCTCCTTCATTAGAGGACAAACAGGCCGTCGATATGGTTTCCAATGCCATAACCTGGTTGAACGGACACTATGAAGTTGCACTCCCGTGGAGGAATCCCGAAGTGAGACTTCCAAATAACTATATTGTGGCCGAAGAGAGATTGAACGGCCTGAGGAAAAGGTTTGCGCGTGACCCTGAATTCTTTGAAAAATACTCTACAATAATAGAGGGTTATGTGCGCAAGGGCCACGCCCAGTTAGTTCCCGATGTACAGCTAAAAATGGGTTTTGAGCCAAAGTGGTACTTACCACATCACGCAGTTACAAACCCTAAAAAGCCTAGCAAGTTGAGGGTGGTGTTTGACTGCGCGGCTGCATTCCAGGGACGCTCCTTGAATGATTACTTGCTACAGGGACCGGATACGACAGCAAGCTTAGTTGGAGTGTTGCTTCGTTTCCGAAAGGAATCTGTCGCATTGGCTGCGGATATTGAAGAAATGTTCATGCAGGTTCGAGTGCCAACGAGAGACAAAGGAGCACTGAGGTTCCTGTGGTGGGAAAATGGTCGACTAGGTGGTAATCCTGTTGAATATCAGATGAATGCCCACCCTTTTGGTGCCACTTCCTCCCCATTTTGTGCAAATTTCGCGTTACGTCGCACGGCAAACGATTGGGGAGGACAGTATGAGGATTACGTCTCCACGGCCGTGTATAACAACTTCTATGTAGACGACTGTCTTGTTTCTTTGCCCACACCGGAGAATGCGAGAGTTTTCGCTATCCAGATGAGTGAGTTACTATCACGAGGCGGATTCCGGCTTCATAAGTGGGTGTGTAATCGTAAGGAGGTGCTGGATATTTTACCAAAATCTGAGCTCGCCCATCCCACTTTGGAAATAGATGATTGCGCGCCTGTGCCGGAGAGGACGTTGGGGTTAGAATGGAACGCAATAGAAGACACGTTCCAGTTTTCATTCTCAATACGCGAAAAACCTCAAAGAAGGCGTGGCTTGTTGTCTATAGTATCATCCGTGTTCGACCCGCTAGGGTTGGTTTCACCTTTCATTCTGCCAGGCAAGGTGTTGTTGCAATCACTGTGTCGCTTGAAGCTTGGTTGGGGCGATCCAATTGGAGAAGGACCCCTACGATGCTGGAATGAGTGGTTAAGAAGTATGGAACAACTTTGCGCATTCAAAATTCAGCGTCCCATTATTAGAGGTAACTCGCTGAACGAAGGTGTGCAGCTTCATGTATTTTGTGACGCTTCTGAAGTTGGCTATGGGGTGGTGGCGTATTCCAGAATGGTTTCAAGGGACATAGCCCCCTACTGTGCCCTATTTTTCTCTAAGTCAAGGGTAGCTCCTCTGAAGACCATAACGATCCCGCGCTTGGAGTTAGCCGCAGCAAGACTGGCCGTTAGAGTTTCTCGGATGCTCATGGAAGAAACTGGAATCAAGTTTGGTAAGGCCTACTACTGGACGGACTCTGCTATAGTTTTGCATTACATAAACAACACTAAAACGAGGTTTAGTACGTACGTTGCGAACCGTTTGGCTGAAATCCATCAGTGGTCGGAACCCTGGCAGTGGCGGCATGTCAGATCGGAGGCTAACCCCGCAGACTTGGCATCAAGAGGCACAACATCACCGAGTGATATCAGCTGCTGGTTCGAAGGTCCTAAATTCCTGATGGGCGATGAAACCTCATGGCCGACCTGGCCTACGGTTGATGCAGCACCACCAAACGTTGAGTTGAAGCAGCTTTCGAGTACAGTTCTCACAGTGTTGCGGGATACATGGTCGGACGCACTTCTAGCTAGGCACTCCAGTTGGTTTCACTTGCTGAAGTCGGTAGCGTGGTTAACCCGTTTTAAAATGTACGTTGCAGTCATGAGAGGCGGGCGCACGGATCTAGGATTGACAACTGGGCCGTTGAAGTTACACGACATTGCTAAAGCGGAGGAAAGTGTTATTATGATTGTACAAGCTAAGGTCTATGGCGAAGAGTTAAAATGGCTACGAGTCAGGAGCAATAACCTATGCACTAACAAATCTCCGATGAACAGGACTCTATTAAAACTCGATCCAATTTTATTAAATGGGATTATTTGTGTTGGAGGACGACTGAACTACTCCAGTCAGCTTCGGGGTGTGAAACATCCGGTGATACTACCCAAGACTCACCCGATTACAGACTCGATAATCCGATGGTACCACGCGATGGAAGGACACGCAGGACCTTCTCAGTTACTCGCGGAACTTCGCAAAAAATTTTGGATTGTACAGGGGGGAGCTGCCGTCAAGCGAGTACTTGGAGGATGTTGGAAATGCCGGAAGCATTTGGCGGTTGTGGGCAAACAGATGATGGCTCCTCTACCAGCCATTAGAGTCCAACAAGGTTGGTTTCCGTTCAAGTACGTCGGAATAGATTACTTCGGCCCGTTTGCGGTTAAACATGGGCGCAGCATGGAGAAACGATATGGATGCATCTTCACCTGTCTCCGGATGCGTGCGGTACATATTGAAGTTTCTTATTCTCTAAGCACGGATTCATTCATCATGACATTACTGCGTTTCATGTCGAGGAGAGGAGCACCGTCCGAGATTTTTAGTGATAACGGTACAAACTTTGTTGGGGCTCAAAGGGAATTGAAGAACCTAATGGAAAACTGGTCTAGTGATAAGATTGCCGATAGATTGTTGCAACGGGGCGTGCAGTGGCACTTCAATCCTCCACATGCTAGTCACCGTGGTGGCATATGGGAGATCATGGTGCGCTCGGTTAGAAGAGTACTTCTTTCAGTTTGTGACGAGCAGCCGATGACTGACGAAATACTGTTGACATTCCTCACGGAAAGTGAGCGGATAGTAAACGGACGACCGCTAGTGCCTTTGACCTCGGACTGTCGTGATCTGCCAGTACTCACGCCCAATGACCTGCTTATCCTGAGGGCGAACCCACGAGATATTCCGACGGATTCGTTGCGCGATAGAATGGTTCGTCAGTGGAGGCAGGCAAACTACCTAGCGTCTGTGTTTTGGAAGAGATGGATCAGGGAATATCTTCCACTATTACAACAGCGGCAGAAGTGGATAACTCGAGAACGCAATTTTAGATCGGGTGATGTAGTGCTCCTAGTTTCGGAGGTTTTGCCGCGTGGCCGGTGGCCGATAGGAGTAATCGAAAACATCTCAGTTTCGGACGATGGCTTAGTACGAACGGCAACAGTGCGAACTAATGAAGGATTAGTGCTCCGTGACATTAGAAAGATTTGTCTTATTGAGGGCGAACCGGACACTGGTGGTGTAAGTTCAGAGGCCAACTTTCCTCAAGTGGGAGGCGGGTCTTCGGATCTGCCGAACCGGGAGGGACCACTGAGAGTTGATCCACTTGTCCGACTGGGAGCTGCTATTGACGGTGACCAGTTTTAGGTATTGGGGAACCGTAGGGCGAGCCGATGCATGAGGCCGACCACACCTAGCGGTGCACGGGAAAAAATCCGGGTCGGATTTTGGGGGCCGGTGTAAAGGAGTTCAGGAAACCCCATTCCATGCATTAGCATCCATGTTACAAACGACATTAATCATTCGTATGAACTATATTTGCTGGAATTCCGATTGTTTGTTTTATTTCTCTAAGCCTTTGTTACAAACCGGACTCCTACCGTTGCCTCGAGCGAGAGTCGCTCAGTTTGAACTTCGTTGTGACTGTATTTGGTAATCTTATCTTCTGTATCTAACCTTTGGCTGTAACCCAGCTGCAGTTGTTGATTTGTTTTCCAATTTGGAGCGAAAGAGCCCAGAATGAACACTATTGAGGTTTGATTATTGTAAAATTAATTAATTTGTTGTATATAGTACCGTAGCTATTTGGAATCGACTTTGTTTTGAATTGTGTCGAAATTGGTTGCTACGCGTCGCTCGAACGTTCCGGTGGCTGGACTTTACAGAAGCCTTTGCCCAGGGTCGGTTACCTTGTTTTCAACGAACGTCTCGAACTGTTTGACAAACTTGCAGTATTGCTCAGCTCGCCCGTCGAAAACCGTTAACTCCACTCTAGGCAGATCGATCGATGGTGGTTTGTAGTCGGCGACCGGCGTGGGGTTCCCTACCTTATTGCACTCTAACCTATCGGAAGTGTCGAAGTCACTGGTCTCATGCTCTCGCTGTTTCTGTGTACACTTCTCTGCTTCATGCGCCTGTAGTCTAGCCGAAAGTAACTGTTGCTCTAGTTCTAGTATTCTCAGCTTATATAAATCGACATCCTTACGATCAATATTGCTTTCAATAACACATGAGCTAGCACTGACAGGACTAGGCGATCTAGCATTAACTAAAGAATCATATGTACCCAAAACCTCCCCAGAGACTTGCCGTATTACTTCCTGTCCGGATTCGACTGCTTTCGATCCTTTTCTTGGCATTTTGCGTGATTTTTCCTCGTTCCAAATAGATCTATTGAGTATTGTTAAGAACGTTTGAGCAATGCGTAGCCAAATTCGCAACGGATCCCGAAATCAGAAGGCGATTATCCGTGATAATTCTACGATACTAGATTATTACAATAAACAATGACAAACAATATACAAACCTCAATAATACGATCACAAGGACTCAACAACGAGAAACCGAATGGCAGCGTGTGAGCAGACAGCACGTGCGTCACGCAGGTCCTGAACAAGGATGTGCCAAAATAGCGCTCTGGGCGCGAACAAACAACAATTGGTCCAGAAAAACAACCAGTTCGTAAAGACAAGTCAATAGTGTATGGAAATGAGTGATGTTGGGAAAAACACTGAATCGCGAGGGAAAAAGGGGGATTTTCCACGACCGGCTGTTACAATAAGCTTACCCTTGTAGTATTAGAAACAAACGGACGAAACTCGCCAAAACAGCTGGGGGCACAAAGTGTCAGTAGCTTCCGTTGCGGAAAAGTGGCTTTCTAAAGAAGACCACGTGCCAGGACCAATAAAAAACGGTTCCACCGTCCATAGACAGGATAGAGAACACGATCGTTTTGGTAGAGGAGTAGCCATCCTCATTAGGTCAGGTACAGAAAATCATGGGTCTCAGACCAAGATGTGAACTCGCAATGTTCAGTTTTGCGCAGTTACGGTCGTCCTCCCGAAAAGAAGGGTTAATTTTATTTGTCTACGGAGCACCAAGTACAGACCACGACGAGGAAGCTTGCATAATTCGCACCCCAACTGAACCCATTAAAAAAGCGCACAAAACCTTCCGGGCGAATGACTTCAATTTTCGCACATTGACCGGACAGCTTGAGTTTGCACGCCGGGATCGGAGGAGAAAACCTACTCAGAATGGCTGCATGCAAATTAGCTGCGCCAGCATAACAGGGAAAATACGAGATATAGGACCGGATGCCTTCTATTCTTGCTGGATCCCCAAAGGTGTATCTGGGTTGCACTACCGTGCACAGCCGGACAAAGGTGACCAAGTGTGTTTCAAAATCACCCTAAGCGTGCGGCAACCCAAGGTACTCTCAAGGCTGGTTCGATATCTTGGTATCCTGGATATAAAAAGGCTTCGGAATATGGCGGTGGGGCTGACGAGGGACACGGTAGAGGGAGCTACTCTCGGGAAGCGCTGACAGGTCACAAATGGATCCTTGATAACCCTCCAGGAAGAGTTTGCACCTTTAAAAGGAGGGAGTGGGAGGGCAACCCCATGTGGCGTAAGGCTGCGATTGCCAGGGCCATCAAAAGTGGAGATTGCAGCTGGAAACATTACAGAGCTTCCCGCGGTGGACTAGCATGGACTCATAATACAAAGATTAGAAACGAGATTGTAGGCCTTCTGCGAACTTGTGAGCGAGAAATCGGGCTCAGATTAGCTAAGTGCGTAAGAAAACAACCGAAGAAATTCTACAGCTATGTGCAGTCGAAAGACTCAACAGAGGATGCCTCAAGTCCACTATCCGCTAGGGACCCCCGTATTTCCACTGACGACCGGGGGAAGCAGACACTCTGTGGGAATACTTTGGTAGCCTGCATAGTGTAGATAGTGGGGTACGGGTCGACCTGGCTCTGGTTCATCCTCCTCCGCAGTTAAATGGGCCTATTCTCTCAGAGGAAGGCGAGCGTAGGTACCCACAGGAATTAAGCAGACACAAGTTAGCGGGTCAAGATGGTTTCCACCCAGCTACTATCAAGCCGTTGAAGGGCTGTACAGGTCGAAGTTGGATCAGAGTAAGCTGCCTCAAGAATGCAGAAGCGCGGCCATCGTGGCGATGCATAAGAGTGGACCACAGTTGGTCATGCATAACCACAGGCCGGTAAGCCTAACTAGCATCTTGTGCAAATCCTTCAGAAGATCGTCCGTGCTCAATTTCGTAAGCGCTTACTGGATCACTCCATGCTAAGTCCGGTTGGCATGGATTCCTAGAAAAAGATCTCGTCTGACCAAACACTCTTACGTCTAAGATGAAATGACTCGACAACTGGATGAAGGTAAGCAGGCTGAGGTATGCTACCTCGACTTTAGCAAGAAGTTCGACTCCGTTATTTATCGTCTTTCGCTATGCAACATGGAAACGTTCGGTAAATGTGAGCCAGTGCGTAGGTGGCTGGCGGACTTCCTCTCCCCCAGGACGTTTTACGTCAAAGTGAGGGAAAGGTGTTACGAACGTTTGAGCAATGCGTAGCCAAATTCGCAACGGATCCCGAAATCAAAAGACGATTATCCGTGATATTCTACGATACTAGATTATTACAATAAACAATGACAAACAATATACAAACCTCAATAATACGATCACAAGGACTCAACAACGAGAAACCGAATAGCAGCGTGTGAGCAGACAGCACGTGCGTCACGCAGGTCCTGAACAAGGATGTGCCAAAATAGCGCTCTGGGCGCGAACAAACAACAATTGGTCCAGAAAAACAACCAGTTCGTAAAGACAAGTCAATAGTGTATGGAAATGAGTGATGTTGGGAAAAACACTGAATCGCGAGGGAAAAAGGGGGATTTTCCACGACCGGCTGTTACAACAGGTGCTCCAGTTTGATGAGCGTCCTCAGAGATGTACCCCAAGGATCCGTCTTAGGCTCTTTGTAAGACACATTTGAGCAATGCGTAGCCGAATTAGCAACGGATCCCGAAATCAAAGGCGATTATCCGTGAAATTCTGCGGTACTAGATTATTGAATGAACAGTGACACGAAACAGATACAAACTGCGATTATGCGATCACAAGGACTCAGAAACGAGAACCGAATTTCGATGTGAAAGAAAGGAGCACGTGCGTCAAGCATATCCAGAACAAGGATATGCTAGAGCAGCGCACTGGGTGTGAACAAACGAGCATTGGTCCATAAAAACAAGCAGAGCACGAAGTAAGCCAGTAGTGTAAATAAGTGGGTGATGATAAGAAAACATGGAACTGCAGTGGATTTTTGGGATTTTCCGTGGCCGGTCGTTGCACCCGATGCCATACTTGTCGTTTAATAACGACCTGGCACATTCCCTTTAATATCCTAGCCTCAGTTTTGCGATGACGTGAAAATTGTTGGATCAGTGGGTAGGGTGGACTTAAGCAGGGATATAAGATACCTTTCTGGACTGGGCGTACAAATAAGACTCACTCCCGAAAGCCGGAAAAAGCCTGTTGTTTTCAAGGTCAACGGGAAGCCCAGCTGTCGCTCGAGACCAAGGGCTGTTCACTATAGTTTCAGTCAGTAGGGTTTAAGATCAGGAGGTCATCATGAGCAGTGACCTTCAATGGTCGAACCAGTTCAAGCGGCTGCACGAAAGGCTCGTGGTGAACTCCTCGGGCTGCCATCAGTATGGTCTTGTCGGCGGCCGGAAATATCAGCACCTGTTTACATGGCTGTAATATGACCTCACTTTGAAGGTGGCGTGGATACTTGGTCGCCTCTCTACAGGAAGGATATTGCCTGATTGGGGAGAGTTCAACGTCCCGCTACGCGAATGGTTGAAGGGCAGAGGGGTAAGTCGTATGATCACACTATCAGTGATCTGAATCATTTCTCGTTGTAAATTAGGAGACGTCCAGCGGGTCTTATGGAAACGTTCAACGTAATGAAGGAATTCTCTGGCCTTGCGCCGGATAGTCTATTCCAAGTGGCTTTATATTCCGGAACAGGGGTACACGAAAAGAAGCTGACGAATGTTCAAGCTAGGTTGATGACTAGATCGCACTTCTTCAGCAACAGGTTGGTGGACGTTTGGAACTGTCGGCCTGGTCGAATGATAGGCGTACGGACCGTCCAGTCCTTCAAAGTGTCCCAGGTAGCAAGTGTTACGAAGTATTTTCTGGTGGTGGGCGTTGGGTATGTTTACTAGATGGATGACGGTAGTACCGTGTTCCACCTGAGGTGTGTGACTGACGTTTTCGTTTGTTGCATACTGTCTCAGTGAACGCTCGCGATGCATAATTTCTGTCGCAGTTGGTGTGCGAAGAGGCCCTTCGTTTCCCCCTCATTTTTAGTGGGGCTTCGGAGAAATAAACCGCGCAGTGGTACGTGCTTCCTAGAGTGCATATCACCGAAAGAATTCCGGAAGCTCGATGGCCTGGGGCTTTATCTGTCCTGCGCAGACCAGACTGAAGTGAAATGACCTGCGCTCCAAGATGGATTGATGCTCGTTGTGTATCCTTTTTTAAGTTTTCAACAAGGTTCAACGTTCCGTATCGATTGTAAAACCACTCTCCTTGCAGTTCTGCCCCTGGCGTGTGTTCATTTGTGCAACTGCGCTACACCGGCGATTCCTTCGGCGTGATGTTTGGAATTATATTCTCTGTGGTTCTGTCAATCTTTGGAGCAATATGCCCCTCGAAGAAGTCAAGAATGTTGCGTCCATATGTTGTGTTTGTTCAAAGGTTGTTCTTCCCCGCGACAGATCCTTCCAATGTGATGGGTATATTTGTTTGATCCACCTTGGGTGCTCCGATATGGACAATGACCTTTACAAAGCCTTAGATAAATGCCATGTGAAGTTGCTCAAAGTGCTATGCATCAGATACACTGAGCTATCGGCAGCTATATGGCCCGCAAAGAAGTCAGTTATGACGGTGCCTTCCATCGCAGATAAAACTGGTTTATCATCACGAATATTGTTATCATTGTTATTATTATTATTGTTATTATTATTGTTATTGTTATTATTATTATGACCATCGTCGTTGTTACCACCATCCAATTTCTCGTCATCATCAGTAGCGGCAGAGGTAGTAGCAACAACATCATCATCGTCATCAACTTCACCAATGTCATCATTGTCACCATCGCCGTCAGAGGGGAGAACGTTCGCGGAGGATGTGGCTTCCAGTAGTACGATAGTTGCCAGTGCACAAGTCCTGCTGAAGCTGGTGTTAAGGCGGTTACGGTTTTGGGGACGAAGAATTTCAGTCGTAGGAGAGCCAACAACAAGAAGAGGAACGTACTGTAGCGGTTGCCATCTTCGTTCATACTTTTACCACGTTTATTGTTTAACTGAACGCTGACTGCCAAGCGCGGTGGCCATTTGACCGTTGCTCTTGCGCACGCTCTCACGCACGCTCCCAAATACACGCTAACCACTATCTCTCCTAATCGCCTTCTCGTTCTCACGGGTCGTGGAGAATACTGTTCTGGTTAACATATTTGTGCAGTGCCGCGCATTAGAGTAACGTGCAGATGGTCCACGCAGTACAAAGGACCGAAGCACGCGTTTACTAAGGAAACCGCGATGTAAGGTCTAATCAACCTTACAATTGGTGAGCCCGACGTGATCCTCAGGTCACGTGAGTTTCCTTGTTTTCTACCGTTCAAGGTCCCGTCTGCGTACGTTTTTGTGTGTTTTATTGTTTCCCTATCTTGATTTTTTTTTTTCGGTTGGTTTACCAAATAATATTTTTTTTCTTTTTCGTCCATACATATTTTGTGTGTCTAATTCGTCGTGATTTTTTTTTCCGCCATGGATTTACCAAAAAAAAAACAGACCCGTGAAATTACAATCTGTAGTTATGGTTTCATTTTCTTCTGGTCTCCTAGCGACTACAACAACACCGAACATCGTTCGTGTGTTGTTATTACGGTCCAAAATCCGCCGGCGCCCTCAGGCGCTATTTTGTTCCAGTTTACCTTGCCCTCTCTCAGACGGATCTAACAAGTCACATTGGCTTCATCCGTAGCCTGGCTGACTCCCGTGCACGTTCAAGGAGCCAACCGCTCGCTGGACAACGGGACGATTGGTCAGCCTGGCACTGGAAACGGCAGCTGGACGCCTTTTTGGATGGACCTGACGAGGCATTTTCCGGCTTGCATTCGTATGAGACCCGCGGGCGCCAAAACACAATTGGACCCACGCACAGCGGACCTCGAGAGTGCAGGCACCGGTAAACTCATCAGCAGTCGTTCGACGTCAACAACAATATAACGGAGAAGCTATGAGGAGTTCCTGGACAACCAATAGTCCGGCTTACCATCACGATCGAAGCCCAACTCCGTCGGACTTCTAGGAGGAGGCCCCTGTAGCGGTTGCCATCTTCGTTCATACTTTTACCACGTTTATTGTTTAACTGAACGCTGACTGCCAAGCGCGGTGGCCATTTGACCGTTGCTCTTGCGCACGCTCTCACGCACGCTCCCAAATACACGCTAACCACTATCTCTCCTAATCGCCTTCTCGTTCTCACGGGTCGTGGAGAATACTGTTCTGGTTAACATATTTGTGCAGTGCCGCGCATTAGAGTAACGTGCAGATGGTCCACGCAGTACAAAGGACCGAAGCACGCGTTTACTAAGGAAACCGCGATGTAAGGTCTAATCAACCTTACAGTACCGTCCCAAGAAGGAGCAACGACGACCACTGCTGTCACACCGGCAGCCGTCCCTCCATCGGTCTCTGAGTAAACAGCACTCCGTGGTCACGGAGATTCTCGGATTCAGGTGCATATGGGTCAGAAGAAATCATCTCCGCGGGATCAGTACTTGCGGGTAGTTGGGATTCTGAAAGCTTCGGTATCGGTCCCTCATTAGCGTCTCAATCACGATCTTCTTCAGTTATAGAGTGTATTTGAAAAACTGTTCTCTGCGGATGAAGAGATGCTGGTGGGGTCTATACAGGTAAAAACGGCTTTTCGTTTAAGGAAGATACGCGAAACTGGGGATCCTCGACCTCTGAAGGTTTTTCTTGCTTCTCGCGAACAAGCACAAGAGATTTTACGGTGATCGCCGCGACTAAGATGCGAGGTTGCTCGACTGTTGTATGACCTGGAACCAGAGGATCACAGAAATTCAAGCAAGCTCGCACTGAACTCCGGGAACGCCGCGCAAACGCTGAGGACAATCTTTACATAGGGGATTTTCGGGTAATGAAGCAGAGACTGCGGGTGACGTGGCCACCGCTGACTGCAGTGACGCTACCAGCTCCAGCCCAGGGGGAAGCCCTGTTGTATATCTCAATCTGTGTCGTGAATGGACAGACGGCAGATGTGGTTCTGAGCAATGTTAGGGGGCTGTTGAACAAACGAGCAACTAGAAGTGTTTGCTATAGCCCATAGACCTGCGGTTATAGCACTGACTGAAACTTGGTTGCATGACGAGGTTCTGGACACCGAGGTTGCTCTGCAGGGGTACCACATGCTTCGTTCTGACCGAACTCATTTCGGAGGTGGTGGCAGCGTAATAATTTATATTAGAGACGGCATATCTGCTCATCTGCTTGATCGGATGCCCAAGGGCTTGGTGAGGCACTTAGGTGTAAGGTGAAATTAGTTAGTAGTGGATCCGTGATTTTGGGACTTTTCTACAGGACACCTGCTGCAGAGCCACTAGACATCCTGGAGTCCTTGAGGCGATGGTGATCTGACGGTCACTGTCTCATCCTAGGTAACTTTAATGTGCCCCACATGGACTGGGCTGCATTCTGCTTTACTGCAGCAGCTGATAACTTCTCCCGAAATCTGCTTGCCACGGTATGTGATCTGGCGCTGTACAAACACGTATCTCAACCAACTCGCTTCCAAGGTAAGCAATCGTCCATTCTCGTTCTTGTTCTCACTCCACGGATGTCAGACGTCTCCAAGATTGTTATCCTACCTCCTTTAGATTCAAGCGACCATGCTGTTCTGTACATGCACAGGAGACGTGGCGTCCAAACATCGACTAGTCCACGCTGCGGACCAAACGTTCGGCGTAGAGGTGAGAGGCGGCGCGGACTATGGTATGGGAACACGACGATCCTGACAACGCAGGACAGGCTGGAGTCGTATCCGCGACGGAATCCTTCAGTTGATTGATCGCTTTGCTCCACGCCATGGCCGGCGTTGATGCACATGGTCCTCCATGGTTTGGTAGAAAACTTCAATGCCTGTTTCGCAAGAGAAATCAGGCATGACAAAGGTATCGGGAGACCGGCGACGGCTATGCTGTGTACAGACAGGTACGGAATCATTGTTCGTCTGTAAAGGCAATCAAGCGAAGCAGGTTTGAGGAGAGGCTGGCAGCCGACTGTGTCAAGGCACCTAAACGGTTGTACGCGTATTTCAAACGCCGCACGGGAGCGACGACGGGCATACCAACTTTGGTTCAGGCTGAGATCATCGCTGACTCTGACGAGGCACGGCATTATGCGTCAATGTATGCAACGGATCCTGCAACAACTAGGAAATAGTGAAAAGCTACGTGATCTAGATTACGCAGACGACGTTGTCTGCTTGTTTGAATCCATGGAACATGCTCAACATGCACTAGATAGACTTGGGAGAACTGTAGCTCCATTCGGCATGCGCTTTGCATCTTCAGAGTGTAAGATGATGTTACAAGACTGGACGTCAACGATTCCGAGGTTGATGCTCAATGAGGAGGGGCTGGCAGCTGTCGATCACTTCACCTACCTCGGCAGCAGCGTGACAACGGATGGGAGCACAGTAGTAGGGGTGAGTACGCGGATATCCAAGGCTCGAGCGGTGTACACTGGACTGAAGCACTTGTGGCGCCGACCTGATATTTCATTGAAGTTGAAAGGTCGTGTATACTGTGCCGCAGTGCGTTCAGTTTTGTTGTATGGTTGCGAGACTTGGAGTCTGCGTGCTGAAGATATTCGTCGTCTTGAGGTTTTCGACCACTGATGTTTACGTAGTATCGCTAGGATTGGGTGGAATAGCCGAGTAAGCAACGATGAGGTCAGAAAGCGAGTATTGGGTATTAATTCGGAGTGCGTTCTGTCACAGCCTATCCAAATTATTAGACTTCGTTGGTTGGGGCACGTGTTACGTATGGCAGACACACGTCTATCGTACCGTGTCCTATTCTCCGTTCCTCCTCAGGAATGGAAAAACCTCGTGGAGGTCAACAGATGACGTGACAGCGAGGAATGAGAAAATGTACAGCAGACTTAGGAGAAGTAGGTACTTCACATCTTCGTGGTTGGGATCCAAAAGATCCGTCTACCAGTTGGCTGGAGACACTGAAGGATATGGCAATGAACCGTGAACAGTGGCGATCGTGTTGTCACTTTCTATCGAATCAGAATGACTGATCGATATGCGTTTGTACAGTTGGACTGTGTATTCCGTGTTAGCTACTAGTGCATTTTTTCCTTTTCCCACTCGTGTAGGCCCATTCCTTGTCCATTTTGTATATTCATACGTTCTTTTTCAACGTGCAAGATGGTTAGAAAGGCAGTGGTCAGTGGGGCTTGCCCTGCTGTTTTACGCTATATGATGATGATGACTCTCTGTTGCTGCTGGAGGAGGCTTTTTACGTTTTTCTGTTCTACTGGAAGTTCTGCGGGAGCATCGTCTTTGGAAGTACGCTGACATCGATGAACTTTCTGGCTCGGTGTCCGGTTCAAGGATTGTCGTGAGCTGCCGGAGCTAATTGGTGTAATGAGACTGAGTCTTCGCAACCATTTGGAAGCCGTATTTTGGCGTAACTCGGTTGGATTCGAGCAGTTCTACCTTCCCTACTAAAGGATCGTATTTGGAATATCGGTTATGCTTCTTCAGTAACACCCGATTAGTATTCAGGAGCCGACTAGGGGGGATGTCCCGGCAGAAGCTCGGCGTTTGTAAACGTGTAAGCGTTCGTTCGGTGTTGCATTGGTTGCTGTGCAAAGAAGAGAACGTATAGAGTGTAGCGCCTCTAAAAGAAGTTTCCCAATGTCGAATCCTGAGTCCTCGGAACTTTAGAGCGAGAGTAATGGCCTTCCAAAGCGTGCCGTTTAGACGTTCAACCTGCCCGTCAGATTGTGGAATGTAAGCAGCAGTGCGGCTAATGGCAATGCCTTTCTCGCAAAGGAAATCACGGAGTTCGGCAAACATGAATAAAGATTCGAGGTCACAATGAAGGCACGTGGGCATGCCAAAAGTAGCAAACAAATCGTAGGCACCGAACAACAGTGGGTGTAGAAATGAAAGCATAAGCGAAAGGGAAACGGGAAAACTCGTCAACGATGGTAAGAAGGAATTTGTTATGTGTGGATGATGGTAATGATCCTTTAAAGTCTATACTGAGTCTTTCAAAGGGTTGAATGGCTTTGAGGAGAGGTACATACGGTGGATTAAAAAACCCCACGCGAACTTTCGCTACAATACAACAGAAAATGCACATCGGGAGTATCTTAGCAAACCTGGCCTGCTGTTCCCGGACCAGTCCTCATGAGGCGCCATGTCCGTTCGTCGAGGTATGAACC
This sequence comes from Fasciola hepatica, assembly GCA_948099385.1. Classification (NCBI taxonomy): domain Eukaryota; kingdom Metazoa; phylum Platyhelminthes; class Trematoda; order Plagiorchiida; family Fasciolidae; genus Fasciola; species Fasciola hepatica. The sequence goes on along the minus strand of CANUEZ040000210.1, from coordinate 1,255,700 downwards.
TGCTGTCGACGAAGTGCAACTCGTCGAATGCAGCTCAAGGTATGCTCATGTGCGGGCACCAGACGGCTGTGAAGAAATAGTTTCTATTCACAACCTTGCTCCAAAAGAGCAGATAACATATCAGACCACCGCACAAGCACTGATGATGCCGTTCATACAGAAGCGCTGGGTCAACATATTCCTAAAAGCACCCGACAGTCATCAGATAAACAGCAAAGAGTACGACCGTACAATCTCCGAAATCGTGAGATGTAAAAATTCGTACCGGCTGTAATCTAGGTTGTAAAACTCAGCGGGTAAGAATGTTGTGTACCAACTGCTTCATTACTGTCCACCCGTAATCCGAACTTTCATATTTTCACATTTTCTATTTCATCGTATATATTCATTCTGTTTAACGAATAAAGCTTATATTCTGGGCCTTTAATCTTCTCATCCTGATGTTATGATTGTTTGGTCGAAACAAGATATACAATAACTAGTGACAATACACAACAGTGATTAAATAGTCTACGCCTGTGGGCTTAAATCACACATTGGTACGTTTTCTTTTCTGGCTAAGTCTCGTCTGTGACCGCACTGACGCTTGGTCCACCCGTCCCGCACAGTTGCTTCTAGACGATAACCGACGATCTGCTCTCCAGGCAGAACTGTTTACATGATTACCCATACAGCTGGATGCCTAGGACCCAAATGAGCACTGACAACAGATCAAAAAAGCCTTGTGTACCGCAAAAGACTAGGGTTTAAGTAGACCTCCCCAACGATAGCTGTTTACGTCATCAGTTGTTGTGTTCGATGCTCACGGGTCAGTCCCTCTGGATGCCATATTCAATGAGGTACGCAAATCTCAAAGGCGCCAAATGACCAGGAGCCTGAGGAATGACAGTGACGGATTGGGAGAAGTAAGCAAATAGAGAAGGGTGCGTCTATTGGAAATACTCGCAAACTTTACCGTTTGACTAGAAGTACCGGTCCACGGATGCCCGGTGTAAGTGAGGTAACCAAGGACTCCAATGGCTCGCTGATTCACCCTCAGGGACGTCGTCTGGGTCGTTAGGCGGAGCGCTTTAAGGAACAGTTCAGCCGACCCACTGCTATAATTAACCTGAATATGCCTGCAGTAGAAACGGTCCAGGTAGATATCACTCCTCCACCAGAAATGGAGATTATTCAGGAGTTGGGTTACTTTAAATGGTGCAAAGCCGCTGTGCCGGATGGGTTGTCTCCATGTTTTTCAAGGACGGGGGCAAGGCTTTGTTTTCCGAGGTAGTAGAACTGCTCCAGGTAATTTGGTGTAGGAAGCAGAATCCCAGGAAAGGGAGTGAATTAGTGGTAGTGTTTAGTTACAAGAAAGTTGGTAGATCCTCTTACGAAAGACAACCATTAACCATGTACTAAATGCGAAAACCGTGGAGGAATCTGCATGGTAAGTGTCACATTCAAACTGCTAATCGGGCTAATTCTCTACCGGTTATTCGATGTTCGTGAAAGTTATTCTCGGGAGAATCAGACCGATTTCAAACCCAGTTGGTTTGTCTTAACCAAACAGACATCTTCCGTAGGCCCACAATCTCTGCCTTTCTTGATCTGAAAGCGGCGTTCGACTCAGTCGACCTCACAGTTCTCCTTTGCTGCCTCTCATTGAGCAGTGTGCCAGAGGAATTTATTTCTCTTTTCCAACGCCTGTACGCAAACGCCTGAAGCCGAGTTCGGACTTAAGGCGATCTTTCACCCGAGTTCTCCATGGAAAGTGGTGCTCGTCAGGGTTGACCTCTCTCTCCTCTCTTCAATTTGTAACTAAGTTGGTTCTTCAGGTAGCTCTGAACTCGTATGACAATAGGGGCATCGATCTTCCCTCGGGGAAAAATATCTGACATCCAATAAGCCCCTTATAGGAGGTCCAGGTAAACTGCGTTTTTTCTAGATATCCTAAGCACTGTTTGAGATTAAAGGCAGAGTATCAGGCGCACAAACCAAATCATTAGAAGTACGGTTCAAGATCACTAGGCTTAGATAGTTGTAACAGTTTTTGCGCATGTTAGTGGACAGGACTCATCGGCGGGGGTAACCGTTGGAAAATAAATGAGGATGGTCGTTGCATGATGTAGAAGAGAGGTGGGATTGGTCATGTAGGGCTTGTTAGGCTGCCTGGGTGGGGTGCAAGAGATTCTCCCACTCAGTGGTTAGACACATTGGACGATCTAGTCCAGTGTCCCTATAAGTGGCGCTCTTGTATTCACACTCTTTACAGACTTAATTTCATTGTTCGCACTTCTCGATCGTTTCATACATTTGTCCTTTTTTGGCGTCCGGTCGAAGCTTCCGCTGAGATGTGGCAACTGAATTCACTGCCTCCAACATATTGTAGTCGTTGTTTGGACTGGACTAGACTGTGAGTAGTGGTAGTTGAAGATGTTTTTGAGGACGGAGACTGAGGAGTTGCCTAAAAAGGGAGATAAACCTTGACCGAGACGCTGCGGGACCGGTTGATGGGCTTATAGCGGCATCCATGAGGAAGGATCTAGTCACCGACACCAAAATCCCGTGATCGATGTTGCTGCCTTGTCTTGGTGATCGGGTTTGCGGAATACGATGACGCCGAGGGTTATGGCGATTGGAACACACGGTGTTCCTTCAGGGTCATCCATACAGGACAGGCTGAGGGCGAGTAAGTATATATGCGATTATTGGGTGTATCCCTTACACTGCAATCATATGCAAGCATGTAATAGAAAGTAAATTAAAAACTAGACAAAGGTGACGCTTCGCTGTTAGAACGTGTGATGGGTTTTTTGCCTGGTAGCGAACTCTGTACATGAAAACCACAGAAGCCCGTAGACAGTAACGTGACGTGGGCGAATGTGGCCTACCACTTGATAAGATCATTGCCTCTTGCCTCTTCCTAAATGGCGTCAGGTTAACTAGGACGTTTTGGGCATCCTTGGCTGGCAGACCGCTGCTCAAAAGCCTGTGAACTGCTCGTTTGGTTACCGCCTCCTAACACAAACCGCCCGTCATGCGAGCTAAACCAGACTGAGGGTGACCAAGGCCTAAAAACCCCGGCAAGATGATGATCAGCATGCGAAGAGACAAGATCTGATCCAAAAGTTACACAGAAAAACTGCCCAACCTACCCGACCCGGTATCCCGGAAGAGACGAATAAGCCGCACAATAAGCCACCGGCTCATCTGGAACAACCCTGCTGATTTGCAAGCTGAAGTTTGGTTGTGTAAAGGCTAGGGATGCTTCCTGAAACAAAAAGACCGGATGAGTTACCGTCCACTTACTTCCTGCTTCGGACTGGGCGACCAAGTAGTACAACAGTCCCGAATGATGCTGGGAGACGCTGCCTCGTACCAGATTCCCGATAATCTCCATGAGTAATTTTTGTGATATTCATGGAACCAACTTATCCTCTAGTAGATGATAGTTGCGTAAAAGAAGAGCATGAACTTCCTGTTGCCCGACGGGAAGCACTTGGTTGTGCATGGGCTAGAGTTGCTACTTCGAACAATAAGCCGAGTGACGCTTGGGATGCTGTTTCGTACCTGATTCCCAAGAATACATGCATAGTTCCTCTACACACACCGCTCACGGGCAGATGTCATTCGAGACATTCATGAAGCTGACGAATTCTTTTGCTGAAACTAGCCACATAAAGGTAAAAAAGTAAAAGTATCAACAATGTGCCGGAGATCTCTACTAACGAAAGTTGTTGCAGGAAACTTCGTATTCTTTCGGATTTTACGTCCAAAAATAAGACGGAAATGAAACAGCAGATTTGCACACCATGATACTAACGCATACGCCTACGTATTTTGGAAATCATTTCCAGGTCGCAAATAACATTTCTGGTAAATCTTTATCCCAATAAATGTCCTGGGTGGAGTCCAAGAAACCCTCCCACTTAATGATTGAATACATTAGGGAATATGGCTCGATTTTGCGATCGGTGGCGCTCTTTTACTCGCAGACTTTCTTTATCGACTTGATACCACTATTTTTAGTTCTCGTATTGCTCTTCTCATACTCTTGTTTTTCTTCATTATTTCCCATTGAGGAATATTAACCAAAGCTACCGCATTCAATGCATGCGTAGTAGCTATCTGGTCTGAACTGAACCTGATCTTACCTACGGCGCGTGAACACTATTTATTGACTTAACATTCTTTGCTAGTAAATTCATGTATTTTTGCAGCGACCTAGTTTTTTTCATTGATGCGCGTGCATAAAAGTAATGGTAGACAGTTTATAACCTTTCTGCTTCAGTCTGTTTACACTCCAAAGGTGGAATGATCAGCATTCTGTTGTCGTACGGCTAGACCCGATTCCTGACCCATTCGGACCTTATGTAGTTCCCTTCTCTCGTCTTCGGTGATCGCATCTGTGGTGTACTAATTGCTTCCTAATACTTTCCACCCATGATGCGCATTTCAAATTTTCAAATTTTCCGTTTCAGCGTATATGCTCGATCTGTAAACGAGTAGAACCTATATTCTGGGCTTTTAATCTCATTCTGATGTTATGATTGCTTGATCGAAACAAGATATACAATAACTAGTCGCAACACACAAAAACGTCCGTCGGTCTTTTCCACTACTGCTTTAAGCTTCTATAGCTATAGGGTATATCCCTTCCACATACGTGAAAACACAAAATAAAATGTATCATCCCCTTTTTAATTTGACGCTTGACGCGTTGATGGCTTTTCATTATGTACTCACATATCCATGCAATGAAAATGTCAGTGTTTTTCAGTACACGCTTGTGCATGAGTACCTTGAGTCTTGAAGGTCTACTGCACTATTTGAAATAATCGGCAACCAGACCCTGATACTTGGAGCGGAGAACCACACAAAACATGCTTCTTTTCGTTTCAAACTTTCCCAAACCCGGCAAACTACGTTCTCCTGGGTGGTTCATCCCCACCTGCAATCGCACTGTGCGCCTAAAGAACTTAGCATTCAGACGGTGGTGCCGCTCCGCTACTCCCCAATCTCGTAGATTCTTCGTACAGACCAGAAATGAATGCTCGTTTCCATTAGGAAAGTCAAAGATCGTTTTGTCCGCCACAAAACCGAACGTATGGCTTCTGCTACTGGTAGCCGATCACTCTGGCCTCTCTTCAAAGCCGTTTCCCTTAATTTTTGCCCCTCCAATTTGTCCCACATCTCTAACGTCTCTGGCTCGTTAGTCTGTGAACCTCACGAGATAGCCGAGGTTTTTGCTTCTCGGTTTGTCTCTGATTCCACTTTGCTATATTCTCCTATTGTTCCACCTCCAACCACTTTTATTAATCGTCTTTTTGTCCCTATTGTTGCAACCACAAAGGCCCGCCAAAACTTACAATCACTCGACCGAAATAAACCACCTGGTCCGGACGGTATTCCACCCTTTGTCCTAAAAATGTGCCCCAGAATTAGCACCAATTTTACGTCATCTTTTTTACTTTCCTCCAGTTTGGTAGGTTTCCCACCCCATGGGAAAAAGTAGTAGTTTTTCCTATTCCCAAACACGACGACTTCTCCGACCCAAACAACTACCGCCCTGTTCTAAATTCTGTCATCTCGAAAGTCATGGGAACCATAATTTCGGATCAGCTGCGACCGTTCCTCGGAAGTAAAAGACTGCTAAGCTGTCGTCGATACGGGTTCCGACCTCGTCGTTCCACGGGTGATCCACTAGCTATGGTCTCGCGCTCCTAGTCAGCGGCACTCGATAACCACGAAGAGACACACCTGGTCTCACTAAACATATCGAAGGCTTTTGACCGTATCTGGCACAAAATTTTACGGAATAAATTGTCCGCTTCTGGGTTTCTTCCAGCCCTTGTCTCGTGGATGTCAAGTTTTCTCAGTTACCGGACCATCTCCGTTCGTATCGATGGGGCAAAATCACAGCCTTTTCCCATGAATGCTAGTGTTCCCCAAGGTTCTGTACTTTAACCCACCCTCCTGCTTTTCGATAATTATCCCTTACATACCACTTCCAAACCCATCCACGCTTTAGCCGATGACGCTACCCTCCACTACTCTTTCGTATCCCACCACGCCACCGCCAACATCGACCGTGACCGTTATGCTTTTGTAAAATCGCTCAGTTCGGACCTAGAACAGTTCTCCTCTCGGGGCTCTCAAAATCGTGTTCTCTTCAGTGGTTCTAGAACATCTATTCTCAGTTTTTCCCAACACAGCACTTCCTTTCTCCTCACCTAAATTTCGACTCAGTTCGCCCTTCGTTCCTCCAGCTCAACACCTTTCCTGGGTCCTTCGATCGTCTCCTCTCTGTCTTGGTCTTCACACGTTTCCTTTTTCACTTCCTTATTATATAATAACAGTACAATATTTCAGGAAGAGGGTCGCGGCCAATTCAGGCTGCCAATTGGGAGTGGTCAACGGCGGCGTGGAGACTCGAACCCGGACTGGAGGATACAAAGCCCACTATGGTGACTGTTTGACCATCGCCAGTTCACTTGCTTCTTGTGCTGCGCACAAGGTTGGTTTTCTTTTCCGCGCCTGACTTTTTTTCGAAGCATCCCACTTCCTTTTACTGTACAAAGCTCAAATTCGTCCCACACTTGAATACTGCTGTCACGTGTGAAGTGGAGCTTCGTCTTCTTTATCTCTTTTTGACCGTGTCCAATGTAAAGCCACTCGTCTGGTAGATGACCCAGTTTCAACATTCATTCTGCAATCGCTTGTCCATCGCCGGGGAATAGCTTCATTGTTCCTATTCTACCGCTATTGTTTTGGGTTTTGTTCCTCCGAGCTTTCCTCGGCTGTTCCTATTCCCGTTACTTTTCAATGCCAATCCCGAGCTCAGGCAGCTAGTCACCCTTATCAGGTTGGTGTCGCTCGATCTTGGACCTCGACCTTTCAGTCTTTTTTTCCCCATGGACGGTTAAGTTATGGAACACCCTTCTCCCCGCCTTTCCACCCACATACAACCCCTTTTTTCAAAAGCGGGATCAACAAACTGGTTTCGACGTGAATGTTCACTGAGGACTCCTCCTACAGTGTATTTGAGAACTATGGAGTTTACTCCTTATACTGTGATGCATTTCGTGTGTAATAAAAAAGGTCCCAGTAGGTCAGGCGTGGTAACGAGCCGGACTACAGTGGATCACTCTCTACCAACGGAGTAATCGGTGGTGGCCCAGCGGTCAATCGGGAGACACTCCTTATCTATCCGCGCATCATCCTTTACATTCCAATTCTAAATGTGTACGAGTAGCCAGAATGAGCCGTGGTTGTGAACTTGAAGCTCTCGCAAAGGGTAGCAGATTAAGAAGAAGAAGAGAATCCATTCTCTGACCTGAGTATCCTCTGCACTTAGCTGCTTTTAACGTCAGCACACTAACAAACGGGGAAAAAAGCTGTCCTAGCCAGAACTCTTGAAACCCTAAAAAAAGATGTGTGTTATATCTCCGAAACAAGCATACAAGACCCAACTGCAGTGTCAACACTTCGATTCCCAGATACAAGCTCGGCTTCTCGTTTTATTCCTAACGGGTAGGGCGAATCGATGTCTAATGCTCGTGGTCAGGCTAGCGTTGACATCGCTCTGAGTATGAAAGTTGACTGTGCATTGCTCGACTGGATGGATCCCAGTAAGCAGTTGTTTGTGCGCGGTTCGGTTGAAAGGTTCTGTGCATGTCAAAAGCACCAGACCAAAGCGTTGATGCCTATGTTGTCGTGTCTGTGTATGCCCCAACTGACTGTAGGTCTTCTAAAGCTAAAGAATTTTACCAAAATTTGTTGTCTACGGACATCATGGTTGTTGCTAATGATGACGGTGCTCAAGTCGGAAGCCCAGACGAGACAGAGAGGAATATGAGAGGCCGATTTGGCATTCCAGTCGACGGAACCGATAACACTAATCGACTCATCCAACTATGTTCCAACCATGGACTACTAGCGAGTATAAATTTCTCGTACAAAAAAACGGCACCGACTAACCTGGCATCATCTTGCGCCCCCACAGCGTTGGACCCAGATCGTTCACATTGTTGTCGGTTATCGCCGGCACGGATCGATTCAAGAGTGCCGATCATTTTGGTCCACGTCTGTTGACACTGATCACACTCTTGTCCACACGCATTACAGCTTACTTCTCGTCGGTGGCCAAGGCAGTGCCAAAACCAACCGTCCCCCGCAGCTGCTACCGGACGATAACCAACGATCTGCTTTCCGAATAGAATTATCCACCAGGTTATCGATGCAGTCAAATGCCCAGGATCCAAGAGAGCGATGAGCAGAGATCAGGTAGGCCCTACGTAAGGCTGCTAGTGCTGCCCAAGGTCCAACAACTAGACACACACAGAAACGATGGATATCTGCATCCTTAGTTGAACTGTTAGATGTGCACAGATCGATTCCTCCGGATTCCAGATATGATGAGGCACGGAGATGCCTTGAACGTCATCTGATTCGAAGCCTGAGAAATGACCGTGAGCAGTGATGGATTGCGCAGTGTAGGGAGATGGGAAAAGCTGCGGCGATTGACAACAGCCGCAACCTTTTCCGTCTAATAAGGAAAATCGGTCCACGTAGATCAGGTGTAAGCGAATTGATCAAAGAAGCGAACGGCTCACTGATTCAAACTCAGGAGTCTCGTCTAATTCGCTGGGTGGAGCATTTCGAGAAGCAGTTTAATTGGTTTTTATCCTCTTCAGGTCTGATCACTAGCCCAATGGGTATAGCTCTTGTTGTAGATACCAGTCTTCCGCCAGAAACAGAGCTTCTTCATGAGATAAGCTATCTTAAACGACATAAGACTGCCGGACCGGATGGGTTGCCTCCGTCTATCTTCAAAGACGGTGGTGCAGCACTTTTACAGGAGCTGACAAAACTCCTCGGTTTGATATGGGATGAGGAACAAGTTCCAAAGAGTTGGTGTGAATCGGTGATCGTACCGATTTATAAGAAACTCGACAGGTCCTCCCGTGAAAACCACAGGGGAATAAGTCTGGTTAGCATCGCATCCAAACTGCACGCTGGTATTATTCTCCACCGCTTATCTAACGCTCGCGAACAGTGCTCTCGCGAGAATAAAGCTGGTTTTAGACCTGTTCGAGGTTGTATTGATCACATCTTCACTCTTCGACAAATTTTAGAACATAGACAACCGTTTCGCAGGCCCACTATCTCCGTTTTTCTTGATCTTGAAGCAGCCGGATAGGTTCTTGTTAGAACTAAAGGCTTTGGACGATGACCCTAATCGTTCTCCTGCTTTGTGGCTGGACACCCTAGCAGTACCCGTCCAACATCTCCCATGAACTGCACGAATACAAAGAATCCCGTACTGCATCAGTCGTCGCACAGGATAATCAGGACCGCGCTGCCCATTGCATGGAGCGGGGTGGGTAGTGATAAGTGGTCTACTGCTGATAGTTCCCTTTCTTTTATTCAACCTTTGTCTTCTTTCCTCAACCACCTCTCATTGCTCCATCTATCCACCCATAATGCTCCCACTGATAACACGGTCGATACTCGCAACGATTCAATGTCAAATAGTATCGGGAATAATCCTGTCTGATAACTCACATTTCCTCAAGCCTCGTCAGCCTCTGAATCTCGGCTCCTTCAACGTGCGTACACTCATGCAGGCCGGTCAGCAGGCTTGCCTAGCCCTCATTATGACCTCTCTCAAGATTGATGTCTGTTGCTTAAGTGAAACGCGTATCCAGGATTCGAGCAGTGTAATTCAACTAACTACTCCTGGTATCTCATCGAAGTATTTCCTGCGCACCTCAGGAGACGAAACAGCTAGTGCTGTGGGTCAACTTGGTGTAGGGATAGTTTTTACTGACAAGGCTGAGGCTGCCCTATTAGACTGGATCCCTGTTAACAGTCGTTTATGTGCTGTGAGATTCCAAGGGTCAGTTGGTGTTCGAAAGGATAGTTGTGTTAAGTGCAATTTGTTTGTGATCTCGGCGTACGCCCCAATGGACTGCAGCTCAGACTTGCAGAAAGATGAGTTCTACGATGAACTCGGCACCCTCGTTCGCAGCAGTAAAGGTTCTGACATTGTAGCGCTAGCTAGTGACTTCAGTGCACAAGTTGGCAAACTCAGTGCGTCCGAAGCCTGTTTAGGTGGGCACTGTGCTTTACCTGCTGAGCGTACAGATAACGGGGATAGACTTCTCCAGTTTTGTGTAGACAATCGATTGTTCTTGTCAAGCACCAATTTCCGACACAGATCGCGTCGCACAGCGACATGGCGCTCTAACTCTACAGGTACTTTGAGTCAAATTGATCATATTGCCGTAAGCTACCGATGGCGCAGTTCTGTTCAGAACTGTAGATCTTACTGGCCCACGTACGTAGAGTCTGACCATGCATTAATTTTAATGAGATTATCTCTCCAGCTCCATGGTTATCGTCGCAAACCGCAAACCCGATTAGCCGTGCAACGTTTGTCTGATCCAGAAGTTTGTACCCGTTATGAGCAGAAGTTAGAACATGAGCTAGGATCTACGACGAACAGTAATGTAGATGAGCATTGGGCTCATATCAAACAGGCGATGCACGTTGCAGCAGGTTTTGCCTGTGGTCCTAGATCCGATGTCCATCAAAGACACTGGATTTCGCAAGAGTCGCTGAGTATAACGGAGCAAAAGCGTCAGCTTTCGAACCGTAAGGATATGAATAAGATGCGGAGAAAGCTGCGAAGACAAGTTACGAAAAGCCTTAAGAATGATCGCGAAAATTGGTGGGTCAAGGTAACCGGAGAAATGGAAATAGCAGCTGCTTCAGGTAACAGTCAAAGACTGTTCAAACTTATTCGTGACACCGGTGGATGGCGAACCCAGGTCAGTGAAACGATATGCGATAGAAATGGAGAACCCATCCACAACAAATAGCAAAGGCTTGACCGAAGGGCCGAGTACTTCAAGGAACAGTTTAGCTGGCCGCACGCTAGTGCAGTTACTCCTGTGTCAGCAACTGCGACTCCTTGGGTGGTATCACTTGAGCCCCCATCGCGAGTAGAAGTAGAGTCATGCATTCGATTACTAAAGCGAAGGAAAACGGCAGGTCCCGACGAACGTCCCCTAGTTCTTTTCAAACTGGGTGGTGGGGCGTTGATAAAATCACTTACCGCTTTGCTCCGTGACATTTGGAAGGAGGAGCGTATTCCGTTATTATGGAGTGAGTCACTGATTGTTCCCATCTTCAGGAAGGGAATACGCAATGACTGTAGTAATCATCGTGGGATTAGCTTAATTCCGATAGTCACCAAAGTATTAGCTTCGATTTTTCTTCATCGTCTTACACCGGCTCGCGAGAGGAATGTCCGCGAACAGCAGGCTAGGTCGAGGATGCATCGACCAGATTTTAACTCTTCGTCGACTACTTGAAACGCGTCACACACACCGCCGATTAACAATAATGGTTTTTTTAGACCTGAAAGGTGCCTTTGATTCAGTTGGTCGAACAATGCTTTTCATTGCTCTTCATCGAAAAGATATGTCATAGAAGTTCATGAACCTACTGAGATTATTGTATTCTCATACTTCCGGTCGGTTCAAAACAACCAGTGGTGTTCAACAGGGATGTCCTATGTCTCCATTCCTGTTCAACTTCGTCATGGACGAAATAGTGGAGAGTGCGCTGCAAAATCTTCAGGATATAGGCGTCGAACCAGGAAATAGTGAAAAGCTACGTGATCTAGATTACGCAGACGACGTTGTCTGCTTGTTTGAATCCATGGAACATGCTCAACATGCACTAGATAGACTTGGGAGAACTGTAGCTCCATTCGGCATGCGCTTTGCATCTTCAGAGTGTAAGATGATGTTACAAGACTGGACGTCAACGATTCCGAGGTTGATGCTCAATGAGGAGGGGCTGGCAGCTGTCGATCACTTCACCTACCTCGGCAGCAGCGTGACAACGGATGGGAGCACAGTAGTAGGGGTGAGTACGCGGATATCCAAGGCTCGAGCGGCGTACACTGGACTGAAGCACTTGTGGCGCCGACCTGATATTTCATTGAAGTTGAAAGGTCGTGTATACTGTGCCGCAGTGCGTTCAGTTTTGTTGTATGGTTGCGAGACTTGGAGTCTGCGTGCTGAAGATATTCGTCGTCTTGAGGTTTTCGACCACTGATGTTTACGTAGTATCGCTAGGATTGGGTGGAATAGCCGAGTAAGCAACGATGAGGTCAGAAAGCGAGTATTGGGTATTAATTCGGAGTGCGTTCTGTCACAGCCTATCCAAATTATTAGACTTCGTTGGTTGGGGCACGTGTTACGTATGGCAGACACACGTCTATCGTACCGTGTCCTATTCTCCGTTCCTCCTCAGGAATGGAAAAACCTCGTGGAGGTCAACAGATGACGTGACAGCGAGGAATGAGAAAATGTACAGCAGACTTAGGAGAAGTAGGTACTTCACATCTTCGTGGTTGGGATCCAAAAGATCCGTCTACCAGTTGGCTGGAGACACTGAAGGATATGGCAATGAACCGTGAACAGTGGCGATCGTGTTGTCACTTTCTATCGAATCAGAATGACTGATCGATATGCGTTTGTACAGTTGGACTGTGTATTCCGTGTTAGCTACTAGAGCATTTTTTCCTTTTCCCACTCGTGTAGGCCCATTCCCTGTCCATTTTGTATATTCATTCTTTGTATTGCCACGTGGAACATGTTGAAAAAGGCAGTGGTCAGTGGGGCTTATCCGGCTGTTCATTGCTGTCAGATAATTATGACGACAGTGTTGATGTCGATTACGAAATCCATTTTGTCTTGAATTTTGAGTTCAGTCAGGGCACTAGGGTAATGTTCAGATTTTACCCCCTGAACGGCAATCTGTCAGCAGTCATCTGTTTCTTTTTCAGGAATAATGTCCGCGGCCATGGCGCTGCATAATTTGGAACTGCTGATTTCTGGAAACTCATCTCTGAGAGGTAGTCTTACGTTCGAATACTATCACTTCAAAGCAACTACACTTGATGAACAGGCCTTAACTTACCAGTATCTTGAATGGAGAGCGCAAAACGTCCATGAAAACCGATTGGAAAAGTGCGTACTCGAGGTACGATTACCCCCAAATTAAAATCTTTTTTTTTGACAGGAGTTAAACCAGATCATCCTGCCGCGTGCTTTTCTAACTGGCTCACGTCTGACCGCGGTCGATCTGCTATTGGCGTCGGACTTGCGTCAGTCTTTGGTAAGTACAATTGCTAACTATGCTCAACTTGAAGGAGTCACTGTCGCCCCCACAACAGGAAGCACTTGGAAGTTTGATACGTTGGTACAATGCTGTTGCAGTTCGATCAGAAGGAAAACTGACCCAAATACCTATTCACCGCATGCCCTTGTACTCGTGAATAAACCTTTGTTAAATTAAGAAGTTCTTACTTTCTCTGAACATTTATGTTGTCATTCATCCACGATTGTTTACACACTGTCGAGGAACTTCATACAAATGTTAGGCTCGGGAAAGATTTCATGTTCTGGTTTAATTCGGCTGTGTCCCAGCGAATAATGCTATTTCGGACCCGCTTGTTTCGCTTTCGGGAATTATCCACAGCTACACAACATTGACCTGACCATCATCTTTCCGCCAGTGTTTTTCTTCTTCAGTATAATGAATGAAGAAAGATTAACGTCGGGGAAAGAACGACTTTTAAACCATTTTTTCTTTATAAAATATTATCAAGTTGTTTCAATGTAATTCGTGCTGGTTGCTCTGTTTTACTAATCTCCAGCTGAGTATTTAGGTATGACTCGTTGAATTTCCCATACAAATCACTCGCCCGACGATAACCAGTCTCGAATGGATAGTGGATGGTCACTTTACCGATCGAGGTTATCTCAGTCTTCTGGCGAATAAGAGAAATCGAATTCTCTAACATTGCAATTGCGAAAACATGAACCCCAGGTGTTGTACCATCGTGGTTTCCGATGTTAGCATGATATCTTTTCCCTGGATTACTTATGAACGGAGTCGTCATCATTCAGTTTTGTCTGGAAGAGCTTCAAAAAGAAGTTTTTCGGAATGCGAGTGACAGCTGTAGTTTAGGTTTGTCCATGATACAGGTAACCGCAGGTTCTATAGTTCCACCAGCTGTACTATTCCGTTCATTTTGTCAATTTCTACTGGCTGTTGAAGTTCACGGACAACTTTTCAAATTAATTTACTGTACTTAGGTTTTATCTGTGGACTGTTTTCATGCTAACTGTGTCTGAAAAAGTAAGAGTAGTGATGATTAGTATCTTGCGCTGGATATGACTTTCGAAATTCATAGTTTCTGTGGTTCAGTTCGGTTCTTTCAACAATTACCTCGCACTTCTGTGCTGTGGTTTTGCTTGCTACCTCGCAGAATCATCAAGTTGAGGTTAAGGTGGTCGAGTGGTTTAGAGCGTTTGATTACCACCTCGGAGGTCAGAGGTTCGAATCCCTGCCACCACCGATTATTCCGTTAGTAGAGAGTGATCCACTGTCGTCGTTACCACACCTGACCTGTTGGGACCTCATGTGGTTTTTCACTGCAAGTCTCGGTCTGGTTGCCGACTATCCCCAATAGCGCAGTAGGCCTTGGAGGCTGCACTCATACACAATCGTTTAATAAAGAACAGAAAAGTATGTTATGCGTGAAAGTTATGTTTCAACTACTGTGTACACTTTGAGAGCGAGATCTTAACACAGTTCACTGTCGCTTGACTCAGATCTTGGGTTTGTCGTGTAATTTTCCCTGTTTGTTTACTTCTTTTTGTTAACATATCTTACATTGTAACAATTTCTATTTCAGGTCATGTATCTTCATTACTAGTCAAGTAAATCGTAACATTCCTATCACCGAATCTCGTTCTCTCTGATAAAGCTATCATCGTCTGTTGCGAACCGTACGTATCAATTCACCCGACTAATAAAATAATGGACCGTTTTCTACGACCGGACAAGTTCGACACCAACATCAATGCTCCAGACGCTTCTAAATATTGAGCTCACTGACTCCGTACTTTCAATGCCTTTTTGAAACGATTACAATCCGATTTTTTTTATTACATGCTTGCGCATGAGTGTAGTGGAAGGGGTGTACACCATAGCCACGAAAGACCACACTATTGGGGATTACCGGCAAGCAGACCCGAAGACTTGGAGAGGAGAACCACATAAGGTGCCAGTAGGTCAGTTGTGGTAACGATCTGGACGACAGTAGATTACTGTCTTCCAACAAACCTTGATATGCTCATCAACTTCCTTTCACTGTCAGTTTACAGAGTTTATCTCGGAGTGCTAAACTTTCGAAAGTGCCATTTCAGTCCTACAGTCCCTGTACGTACGCCCAAAAAGTGTCGCCTTCACCCGGTATCTACTCGCTACATGTGAACATGATTGCGGGCAAAACATTGATCAGTACGTCCAGGTTATCAAGTCATTGGCAAAGGATTGCGACTTACACTCTTTGTCCGCCGAAGAGTATCGCGATGACGCTATGCGCGACCCATTAATCTTTTGGTTGCAGTCTAACAACATTTGAACAAGATTGTTGGAACAACCAGCATTGACGTTTAAGGCTGCTTACGACATGGGTAGATCACTGGAGGCAGCTGTAAAACAGTCACAGTCTTCTGGGATTGAAAACGTTCCACGTGCATCCATTACCCCTCTGACCCCCACGCCCGTTGTACGACCTGCATCTGCCCCAACTGCTGGACCCGAACCGATCACATCTGCTTTATCTAAAGCCACTTGTTGTTTCTGTAGTTACTCCCGACGCTCCCGCACTAAATGCCTCGCTCGAGAAGTGGTTTACAAGGCTTGTGGAAAGGCAGGTCATTTTAGACGTGTGTGCAAATCAAAACCAACCCCTTCCCCCACTTCCTCTGCCCTCATTCCCCTGTTGTCTTCTGTCGTGACGGCGGCAGCCCCAGCTTGTTTGGCCCACGCAGCAGCCAGAATTCATGTGAATAACGTTGAATTCCAAGCTCCCATTGATATGGGTAACTCCGATAGCTACATATCTCAGGAAATCGTCGACTCATTTGATTGGTCAGTTCGCCCGTGTGACTAGAAAATTACTATGGTGACGACGTCATTGTCCTAGGTCATTCCCGGCTACTACAGTAACAATTCACAATCAAGATGTAGTCTACGAAAACTTAAAATTGTCATTTATGCAGAATCTATGCGCCGACGTTCTGCTTGGTCACGATTTTCTCGGGTTACATTAAAAGGTCGAAATATCATTTGGGGGAACATGCGGCACCTTTTTACTGTGCGGACTGTCCGCTGCTGAAATCCGGTCTCCGCCCCTGTTCTCTCATCTGTCTGCGAACTGTAAGCCTGTTGCCAACAGATCCCTCAGACACTCTTTTGAGAACGAGCGTTTGAGTAAACAGAAGATACAACGCCTTGAACGATGGCGTAATTGAACCGTCTAACTCTTTATGGAGAGCTCAAGTTTCGTTTACTAAAAACGCGAACCATAAGAAAAGAATGGTCGGACGACCAACCGTTTTACGCAGCTCGATGCGTATCCACTACCACATATAGACCAAGTGGTGGAGAACTTCACCCGTTACACTGTTTATAGCATCCTAGACCTCAAAAGTGCGTATCATCAAATCCCAGTCGCGGAGGATGGAATGCCCTATACGGCTTTCGAAGCAGCAGGCAATCTTTCTCAGTCCTGCCAAATACATTTTGGGGTCACCAGTGGCGTGGCGTTTCCTGAAAACAGAAAATTTGAAGGATACTTTCGCCTTCATTGACAATGGAACTGTGTGTGGCTTGACCACGAGCACGACCAGAAACTTGAATGTTTCCAAAAACTTGTCCCCAAAAACGGAATAACTCTGAACAATACAAAGTCAACCACAGTTACCACAGAAATCCGACTCCTTGGTTATCACATAACGCAAAGCGTAATTTAACCTCTGCGTGATATCCCGCCTCCGACCGACATGAAATCATTACGATGCGTACTAGGTATGTTTGCCTATTATTTTCAATGGATACCGAACTTCTCTGACAAAATTAGCCTCCTCGTCCGGAACAAAATTTTCCCCCTATCGCCGCATATGAGAAAAAAACATTTGGGGATCCAAAAGTAGCATTGGAAACCGCGATGATTGTGACGGTGGACCATAACGTTCCGCTTGTTATTGAAGCGGACGTATCCGACATAGCTATAGCCGCTTCACTGAATCAGAACAAGTGACCGGTAACCTTTTTCTTCCGTACATTGAATTCTAGCAAACGACACCATTCCACCATTGAGAAAGAGGCTTGCGTGGTCATCGGAAGTGGCGGCACTTTCTCCTTGGTGCTCATTTCAAACTACTCACCGATCAGCGATGCGTCGCCTTCATGTACGGTAGCAAACGAAACAGCAAGGTCAAAAATGATAAGATCGAGAGGTGGCGCCTGAAGTTGTCTGCATACTACTACGATATAATCTACAGAGCCGGGAAGAACAATCGCGTTGCCGATGCTTTGTCTCGTTGCTTGTGCGCCTCCACTCTTGATAGGAGCACCTTGAAAATTCTCCATGATTCATTATGTCATCCCGGAATAACTCGTATGGTTCACTTCGTTCGTTCTAAGAACTTGCCATGCTCAGTAGAAGTCAAAAAATGTGATTTCTAGGTGTACTGTCTGTGCTGAAATGAAAACATGTTTTTACAAACCGCCTGCATGTAATCTTATCAAGGCTACACAACTATTTGAAAGACTCAGTATTGACTTCAAAGGGCCGCTGTCTTCACCGTGCTGCGATCGATATCTACTCACCGTTATCGATGAGTACTCCCGGTTTCCATTTGCATTTGCCTGTCCGGATATGTCGTCTACAATCATCGGTTGCCTGTACCAACTGTTTGCGGTATTCGGAATCCCCACCTGTATTCATTCTGATTGGGGATCCTCATTTGTGTCATCTAATATATCTCAGTTCTTGAGAGACAAAGGAGTAGCGATCTGTCATACAAACGCCTAAAACCCACAAGCCAACGGTCAAGTGGAGCGTTTGAATGGCATTCTGTGAAAAGCTTTCTCCCCGATCCAACGTACGAGAGGTCTTCCAGTCTCACAACGGGAACCAGTTCTTCTGGATGCACTCCGTTCCATCCTGTCTTTACTTTGTATCGCAGCGAACACAAACACTCATGAATGTCTATTCTGCTTTTCTCACCGCTCATTTAGTGTTTATTCCATGCCTAGTTGGCTGACAACTCTAGTCCTGTACTGCTCAAACGCACGGACCGATCTTCCAAGTATTACCCCATGGCGGATGAAGTAGACCTTATCAGCTCCAATTCGTACTACGTTCGTGTGAAACTGCATGATGGCAGGGTAGATAATGTTTCAATTTGTCGTCTGGTCCCTCGGGGCGACACACCAGCATTACCACCCGAATCTCACTCACCCATAACAGTCAGCCGAGACACATCACATGTAGATCATTCGTTAGCATCAGAGTCTGACAACACCGTGATGCACAATGCAGA
The DNA here is from genome assembly GCA_948099385.1 of Fasciola hepatica. Classification (NCBI taxonomy): domain Eukaryota; kingdom Metazoa; phylum Platyhelminthes; class Trematoda; order Plagiorchiida; family Fasciolidae; genus Fasciola; species Fasciola hepatica. The sequence continues at coordinate 1,237,233 of CANUEZ040000210.1, read as the reverse complement.
CAGTAACCCATCACCCCGTTGCCCAGTAACCCCACAAAACTGTTAGAACGACAACAGAGAACACGTCCATATTGCTTACGAAATCGAGAGGCCTAGACAAACGATAAACATATCAAATCTTGCTTTAAAAAAGTTAATTTTCCGGCCGGGGCGAATGTCGTGTAATTTTCCCTGTGTTTGTTTACTTCTTTTTGTTAACATATCTTACATTGTACCAATTTCTATGTCAGGTCATGTACCTTCATTACTAGACAAGTAAACCGTTGTCTCTGATGAAGCTATTATCGGCTGTTACAAACCGTAGGTGCCAGGGTTCTTCCGATTTAGTCATATAGTACATTTGATCAACTACCAGAAAGTAGCTTGTTGCATACCAGCTTTCCCACTGCGCCAGTTTAGTTTTTTGATACAAATAATTCAGGTGAACTGCTTTTTAAGGTAAATGGACTGGAGGCCATTTATGAAGTAGCCGTTGGTTGCATATGGCTTTCTTTCACATAAGACGGACGCTTGAATCTCACATATAACGATAGATCATATGCAGCATTTGGTTGCATTTTCTCTTCATTATATGCTGAACATGGGTTACAGTAAATGGGTGAATCCCATAGCCTATAGACATACTGTACAAAAGGTGGTAAGTTTGGGAACAGTTACGCAAAAATCTATTTTATATCCTGCGCTTGAAAGTGTGGTGATCATAAGAAAGAGGAAATACAGAGAGGGGTAGGGTGTTCCGTAATTTCGCAGTTCTTGGGGGAGAACGAAGAGTTGCAAATAACAGAGTGGCGGGTTCGGTTAATCACTATATGGAAGGCTTGTTGCTTGAGCTCAGGTTAAACGATTATTAACAAGGGGAATAGGAACTACAGAAACAAGTTCTTAAGAAAAGAATCCATGATAATACCGTTAAAAAAGCAAGGGAACTCACCGACGATTGGCTAGCGACTGCAAAGTCGGGTTTATCGTGTGGTCGCCGAAGTGATGGATGGCTTTGGGTTGGACACGGTCAATAAGGGATGATGAGTAAGACGAGGTTTCGTTTCTCAAATATGATTACAGTATTCAAGAGCAGATTGAGTTTGGGCCTTGTGCAGAACAAAAAGTTGGTTAGGTGTAAATGAACGGCCGGTACAAATAAGAAAACCTATCCTTTTGAATGCGCTCAGGTGGAAAGCAGTTACATGTGGGGACCAAAAAAGCGAAGTAGAGAAGAGAAGATTCGGAAGAATCGAGAAAGGTATGAAAATAAGGGTGGTGGGGCCGAAAGACAGGTCTGGACGGCCCTACTTTCGTTTTGAAGAAATGGATAAACTGGTCGTCTGATAGTCCACAACGCATTCAATCATGCAGAGATCAACTAATCCAATGACTGCTTCTTATATACTTAGTTTTGCTCTCCCCTTCTTTTTGTAATTGTTGTTATAGCGCGTTTATTATACGCGATTCCGAGCTGAGTTGTATCACGAGACAGCAAATAAACGATCTATCTAGTCAGCTACTCGGTTTCAAAAGAATGCGGTGGAGTGGTCATTTGAATTTAAGTACAAGCTCTGATGGCTATCCCTGGAAAACGCGGACGCACGCATCTCCCCTAATAGTAAGGTACTTGTGAGGAAAACGTTTCTGTATTGAAATTAAGATAGGTTACTGAGGAATATGGCTGTTTTGTGGTTGAATTGGGATAAGCTGTTATTTGATTCCGTTTAGAGAGAAGATCGGAAGAATGAGGACCATGAATGAGACTTTATCTAGTCCTAGTTACAACAGTAAGATCTCAACCGGTATCCCAGTGGGTTCGAGAGCCGATTTCCCATCAGCACTGGAGTATTTGGGGTGATTTGAAAAGTCACTTCGGTAGACAGCTGAAGACATTTAGCAGTCTAGTCTCTCACTTAAGCTGTTCCAAACGTTATTGACAGTTCACCAAAACACTTTGTAGGCCACCTTAGGTGCTTCATCGCTCACACAACGGCCACAACAAACGCCAGATACTACTAAACGACTAGGAAAATCTGCCGATTTTATTCACGTCCTCAACTAGAGTGGGTTATGCTTTCTAATTTCGTATGACGCCTACCGCCCCCCCCACCCCCTTGAGTTTGTCGTACATAAGCTAGTGATAGACATTTTATCGTTCTTGACCTGTGTCATTCAGTGGTAATAGTCAATTCCAAGTGTTCCACCTAGACTGAATTAGTAGAATCCCTCGGCAATTGATTACCCTAGAAAACTGTCAGCCCACTTTTCTGAACAAAGCGGATGCATCGAATTGGTACAATCATTTGTCTTATCCCGACTAGTTTACTTATTGCTGCTGACAACACTCTTGTCCGCGCGCATTCTTGCGCCTCCACAGCGTTGGACCCAGATCGTTCACATTGTTGTCGGTTATCGCCGGCATGGATCGATTCAAGAGTGCCGATCATTTTGGTCCACGTCTGTTGACACTGATCACACTCTTGTCCACACGCATTACAGCTTACTTCTCGTCGGTGGCCAAGGCAGTGCCAAAACCAACCGTCCCCCGCAGCTGCTACCGGACGATAACCAACGATCTGCTTTCCGAATAGAATTATCCACCAGGTTATCGATGCAGTCAAATGCCCAGGATCCAAGAGAGCGATGAGCAGAGATCAGGTAGGCCCTACGTAAGGCTGCTAGTGCTGCCCAAGGTCCAACAACTAGACACACACAGAAACGATGGATATCTGCATCCTTAGTTGAACTGTTAGATGTGCACAGATCGATTCCTCCGGATTCCAGATATGATGAGGCACGGAGATGCCTTGAACGTCATCTGATTCGAAGCCTGAGAAATGACCGTGAGCAGTGATGGATTGCGCAGTGTAGGGAGATGGGAAAAGCTGCGGCGATTGACAACAGCCGCAACCTTTTCCGTCTAATAAGGAAAATCGGTCCACGTAGATCAGGTGTAAGCGAATTGATCAAAGAAGCGAACGGCTCACTGATTCAAACTCAGGAGTCTCGTCTAATTCGCTGGGTGGAGCATTTCGAGAAGCAGTTTAATTGGTTTTTATCCTCTTCAGGTCTGATCACTAGCCCAATGGGTATAGCTCTTGTTGTAGATACCAGTCTTCCGCCAGAAACAGAGCTTCTTCATGAGATAAGCTATCTTAAACGACATAAGACTGCCGGACCGGATGGGTTGCCTCCGTCTATCTTCAAAGACGGTGGTGCAGCACTTTTACAGGAGCTGACAAAACTCCTCGGTTTGATATGGGATGAGGAACAAGTTCCAAAGAGTTGGTGTGAATCGGTGATCGTACCGATTTATAAGAAACTCGACAGGTCCTCCCGTGAAAACCACAGGGGAATAAGTCTGGTTAGCATCGCATCCAAACTGCACGCTGGTATTATTCTCCACCGCTTATCTAACGCTCGCGAACAGTGCTCTCGCGAGAATAAAGCTGGTTTTAGACCTGTTCGAGGTTGTATTGATCACATCTTCACTCTTCGACAAATTTTAGAACATAGACAACCGTTTCGCAGGCCCACTATCTCCGTTTTTCTTGATCTTGAAGCAGCCTTCGACTCAGTCGACCGTACAGTTCTCTGGCGCTGCCTCTTGCTGAAGGGCGTACTAGATAAATTCATCTCCATCCTAAAATCCCTTTACATTATTAACCGAAGCCGAGTTCGGGCTTATGGTGATCTTTCACCCGAGTTTACCACGAGAAGTATTGTGCGTCAGGGTTGCCCCCTCTCTCCTTTTCTCTTTAACTTTATGATTGACATGGTCTTAGAGACCGCACTTTCATCATGTGGAGATTGTGGCATTGAACGTTCCCCGGTCGGAAAGGCATCGGACCTTGAATATGCGACGACGTGGTTCCTCTAAGTGGAGATCCAGGTGAGTTGTAAGCTTTTCTAGACAGCTTGACGGATTGCGTTGCAATGTTTGTTATGCGTTTTGCACCTTTAAATTGCAAGATGCTCTTACAGGTTTGGGTTGATCCGACGCCAAACCTTCCAGTGTCTGGGGAGACCAGATGTGGTGGACAATTTCTGTTACCTGGGGAGCTGCATCCCACTCGGAGGCCGGATATCGAATGATGTGCCTCAGCGTATACAGAAGGCTCGCTTGGCACTTGCCAATCTTGGTCGGCTGTGGCGTCGACATAACATCCGTTTACCTATCAAGGATCGAGTGTACGCTGCAGAAGTCAGGCCCGTGCTTCTGTATGTTCCGGAGACAGCCACTGCAGGGGGAGGATATACGAATATTGTCGGTACTTGAACACAGATGTCTTCGTAGCATTGCTCGAATCTGGCTGGAACACCGTGTGAGCAATGCTGAGATTCGGCGGAAAGTCTTAGGTTCAAGGATTAAATCAATAAATGGAACACTTAAGCTTGCCAGGCTAAGATAGTTGGAATATGTGTTGCGCATAACCCGTGATAGGATTCCTCGGCGCGCCATATTCGCTGGGGCAGGTACAGGTTGAAAGATAAGATAACTGCCAAAGGAATTCACTACAGCTCATAGTTCAACCAATGCGATGGTGTCAGCAAATGGAGCTACTATAGGTGTTTTTGGGTCCTCTACACGGTTAGTCAAAATCACTAACAATAAAACTCCTCATTCACATACTTGAGAGGGTCGGTCAGAGCTCGAGCTGGTTTGTGAATGTTAACAGTTAATAAGCGTCTAGTTTTCTTATAGTCTGTGTGAGTGTTTTTTAGTTTATGGTATAAGAAAAAACATAGTTGTTTCCTATTCCTTGGTAATTTTTCCCCCAACAAGTCACGCAAAATCCCGTGTACACCCGTCAGTCATAATCTAACGTCAAATTTTAAAGATACCCTATGGATTTTTTTTTTCCTTCAGGGGTTTATTTTTTCGGGTGCCAGAGAGCAAAAGTACTTTCTGTTTAGGTAAATAGGTCCTTATCGATTTTGCATGGCTTAGAGTAGTTCGACAGCTGTATTGCCATGCAGTGCAATGCCAAAAACATCGGACAAAGTGCCCGGTTCCTCCTTAAAGTGTCTGTCTTCTTCCTAGCTACCGGTATTGCGTATAAAGAAAATTGATAGCTGTTTTTTCAATTATAGTTCAGCTGAGTTGCCAAAAGCTCCCCAGTGTGTACAACAGCGACCTTAGTCTTCATGCTATCTGCGATTCCGGACCAGTGTAATTCACGGTTTTTTCTTTGTAGTGTTTTCTTTTGCTGCTTTTCATCTAACATTTTGTCACGGCTCTAGAGTATTCCCTTATATTCAGCTCCCAGTAAATCCGAAGAGGTTTCTTAGCTATACTAAAGCAACGGTTTGAATGAGAACCCTCAGAGCTTTTCAAAACTGAAAGAATTGTAACCAGCCTAGTAGGAACCGCTTTAGGTAAGGATATTGATGTGGTTAGTTTATGACATGGCAAAAAGGAAGGAAAACCTTGACCACTGAACTTGGATGAGTAGGGCGTGCGAGACTTCCCGGTTGGGGTTCACGAGACCTGCCTTTCTTGTGGTTGGAGGCGTTGAATGATATGACCAGGTCGCGAAATAAGCCCATTAACATAATCAGAATACAGTATGTAGGCGAACACATGTTTTCAGTAGTTTCATTCCTAAACCATTACAATCACATTTATGCGATAACAAAAATTGTAGAAAGCTAATAGAAAAAGTTCTAGTTGTCTCATTGAGTGTGACGAGCAGGCGGATGATCCAGCTTTGACCATGTAGCATTTGCATAAATGATTGGGCTGCGTAAAAAGTGATAATTAACTTACGTCACAACCACGCTCATGTATGATGTATGATGTAATCGACTGTTGGCCAGGGCAGTTTGAGTGCTTGAACCAACTTACGTTGCGCGCGTAGTTCTTATTTCAAAAAATGGATGTTAATTGCTTCGGCAGTTGCTTCGGCTTCGAAGCCTGACTGTTCTTAATGCATGTTGTGGGACGCGGTAGACTTTTGTAAAGGCCGATTGGACGTCTGTCGAGTGATCGGTTTCAACTAATTGTGCAATAATGGAACTTGATAGGGATCCGTTCCCTCCGTTTCCAGGCCACCGTGGATGGTATTGTTTGATGCGCTTGGATGGCTGCTTTGTCATTCGGCCTACATAAGTGACCTCACAAGTGCACCTGAATTGGCAACCCCATTCTTTTTGGCAATAATAAATGTTTTTAAACAAAAGCTGTACATTCAATGTACTCTGGAGTATTGATTCTTTCAAATCCGCAATTGGCATTCCTAGAGAAATCATTTACTTGTCAATAGATTCACAGTGAGACATACTGGCTCAAGGCTTTCGATGAAATTGGGTCTAATCTAGCCTTCGCCTCTGAGATGCTTTAATGCGTTCGTAATCGCTTGTTCTATCTTCTCTGTTTGGTCTTTATTCGATGGGTCCTTATTGAACTTAGATTCGTCACGCAAGCGATGTGATATCTAGGCCACGTACGCGGCCCGATCCATCATAAAGTGCCGGATCTTTTACCTGGTCTGCTAAGGAGAATGTGGGGGTTGCGTTGTGGATCTCTAAGGCCATCAATGTGCTTTCTTGTCAGAGGACCCTAATTACATACCCGATAACGTCGGTATTGGTAACATGCCATGACCAATGACGATTTGAACCGTTCTAAATCCTCTGCCGATCTAGATGTAAGATCAGTCTTTTGTCCTACCAGCCTGACTTTTTGTGCGGTAAGGGCAACAAAATTTTGAACCAGGAGACAACGCTTTAAGCAAAACTCTATGAGGTTTTACACTGGACAAGTTGTTCACGTACGGTTCTGGTTGACTGGGACACTGAACCTTAGGTGTAACTTGGATGAATGTAAGCTTCAATGATAGCGATTTCTTTTAATGACAGTTGATAATCGTGTGGGCGTATTCTAGAAACGAGTTTGTCATTTGCTCTGAGCGACTCCGTATACGATATATATTGCGACACATTCTTTTCAGTCACATTAGTCAATGGTTTTACGGCATCCAGCTGGTCGAGAGCATGACGTTTGAGTGTTACCATATAGATGTGATCGTAATGGCCTGAGACTGAAATCACCGAGAATATATATGTTCGCGTACATTTTGTGCTCTGATATGACTAGGTGTCGCGTCCCATGGCATATTTTCATTCGGGCTCTTAATTTCCGTGATTTCCGGTCATTACTTTGTTTTCGACTCGTTTGCTTTTGATGATTCTAATCATTTTGCCCTCAGTTCAACGATGCTGAGGGGTAGCAACCAAAAACAAGACACAAATGCGTAGTTAGTTGCTGAGTGAACTGAACTGAGGAACATTGATTCTTGTGGAATTTCCGAGGAACGAAACCTTTGGTGAAAAAATGAGTAGTTCTTGAGAGGGACAAGTACAGGGGTTGTTGACAGTGTTGTAAACTACCAATTGCTCTGTCACGCCTCACTGAACAGTTCTCAGCTGTTGAAAACCTGCCGAATCAGTTTGATTTATCGTTTTACTGTCAAGGGGAGGAGTCTTCTCGATTGTTATCATCATTGACTGAGACCGGATTTTTCTGTTTGCGTTCACAAAATGTACACGCTTACAAGTGGTGGACGTAGGATACTTAGGTAATAATTACCCTGGCTGAACATTGACTTAAACATTGGTTCCCTAACTCTAGTTCCTGCAACGCTGGTAGTAACTCACGTGCAAAAAATGTAACATGCTTAAACATTTTCTCATTTCAGGTGCCCCCGATGGATTTCCAGAACAAGTTTATTCTTGCTCCTATGGTGAGAATTTCCACCCATCCTATGCGACTCATTGCGCTGCGGTATGGAGCTGACTACGTTTTTTCAGAGGTCAGTGTGTTCCATTAGGTATTCTGCAGTACTCAAATGATAGTTCTTCCTGTTTATTACCTTCTCGCATCCAGTTCGAGTTGTTTATCTGAACCGCCCGGAGATCGTCGTAAATTTTGTACGACGATGTAGAATGCCGTTCACTAAATCCTCGTGAATGAGACTATTCCTTCCAAAGTTGACCTTTCTTGAACCTGACTAATTTCGTACGACAACTTTTGGGAAACTAACTACCCCACCCGGACTCCTGCATGTAGTCGGTCTTCAAGGTCTTCGGTTTTTATGACTGTGATCATCGCAGAAGATTGGTCCTATAACTGAATTATTGAAATTTATTGCTCTTAGGAAATCTTGACTATCAATCTTAGTTTGTATGTCAGAAGAAAATAAGAACATAGTTTGTTTCTGGGTATTGCCTCCGTTGTCAGCAGCGGTGTCTGCCAGAGTTGAACTGTGCTCACGTTTTTACATCCTTATTTGACAGAACAAATTATAAACATAAAGCTGAAAATTCAAGCATTCCTTTTAATCTTCTCAGTCGTGTGCGTAAATCATGGTAATTCCTGCTCCAATAGGGCATGAAGTAGCACAATCGGTACAGGCGGTTTAGAATAAATTACGAAATGGTTCGGTGAATCTGATGGACCAGCGCCAAAGCAAACGCACATCTTGAGTCAACAGTATCTGCGCACACAGTGCGGATCTAAGTTTACCTTATTGTTTATGCTGCAAAATATGCTCACTGGCCCAGTTTGAATGGATAGTTTCGGTACGGATGTGATGTAATATACAAACGTTCCATATTCGATAACAACGTTGCCAAAACTGTTGTTAGTCGTTTACAGGAAAGATACTGGTGGTTTCTGGGCAAATCGCACTTCGCGGCTGCCCACACACACAACTGACTAGGAGCCTGAGAAATGACCGTGAGCAGTAGTGGATTGCGAACTGTAGGGAAATGGAAAAGACTGCGTCCATTGTCAATGTTCGCAACTTCTTCCGTTTGATTCGAGGCATCGGTCCACGGAAGCTCGGTGTAAGTCAGTTAATTAAGGAATCCGACGGCCCATTGATTCACTCTCAGGGACGTCGTCTGAAGCGTTGGGCAAAGCACTTTAAGGAACAATTCAGTTAGCCCACCTCAACGCTGGACCTTCCGAATATACCTGCCAGAGAAACGATGCAGGTGGATATCGCTCCTCTATCAGAAGAGATTATCTGACTGATAGGTCACTTGAAAAGGTGTGAATCCGCTGGACTAGATGAATTGTCTCCATCTTTTTTCAAAGATGGAGGCAAAGCTTTGGTTTCGGAATTACCAAAACTTCTCCGGGTAATCTGGGATAGCGAGCAGGTTCCCAGGGAATGGTGTGAACCGGTGATTGTGCCGACTTACAAGGAAGGTGACAGGTCGCTTTGTGAGAATAGCGACGTCCATCTTTGCTCAAACAACAAACTGTCTGTTTTGGAATATGCGGATGACATTGATCTTATGAGTGAAGATCCAGGTAAGTTGAAAGCTCTTCTAGATAGACTTAACAACCGTGCAGGCATGTTTGGGATGCGTTTTGCACCTTCAAGGTGTAAAATGCTGTTGCAGGACTCGGTTGGCTCAACACCAAACCTCTTCTTGTCAGGGAAAGCTCTAGCTGAAGTGGATAAATTTTGTCACCTGGGCAGTTACACCTCATCAGGTGGACCGATAACGGATGAAGTGTCATCGCGCATACAGAGGGCGCGTTTGACTTTTGCCAACCTCCGCTATCTGTGGCGTCAACATGACAACTGATTGTCTGTTAGAGGTGGAGTGTACAGTGCGGCGGTTAGGCCTGTTTTATACAGTTCAGAAACATGGCCGTTAAAAGTAGAAGATAGGCAGAGACTGTCGATGCTGGAGTATCGATGTCTTCGTAGCATTGCTCGAGTATGGTGGGAACACCGTATCAGAAAAGTTGAGGTTGGGCGTAAGGTGTTGGAAACCAGAAGTCTTTGGATCGAGTGCTGAATCTTATCAGACTGTGGTGGTTGGAACATGTGTTACGCATGTTCATCGATAGACTTCCTTGGTGTACGCTGTTCGTTGATGCAGGTAGTGATTAGAGGGTTAGTCGAGGTGGTCAGTCCATGACATAACAAAAACTTATGAAAACTTTGACCAGTGGACTTGGCCACGTAGGACGTGTTAGACTTCCAGGCTGGGGTCCACGTGACCCACCTACCAAGTGGTTGGAGACATTAAGTGGTATGGCTAAGTGTCGTGGCCAGTGGCGTAGTTGCACTCGGACTTTTTCTTTGTCCTCTTGATTTCCGCCTATTACTTTGTTTTTCTTTGGATATTTTTCACATTTTGCTTCCGTTCTTTTTGCCGTTTACTGGATGATGCTGGAAGGTAACAACCGAAACCAGAGCACAGAAGTGCTAGGTTAATGGTTGAAGAAACTGAAACTGACTAGTCAGTCGGCGTTTCGGTTACCGCGCGTAATCTTTATGAAGATAGAGTTTCAGTCGAATGATCACCTTCATTTTTCACCTTCGTAATGTAAATATTGCTGCATGATTGGGTCGGTCCTACACCAAATCATATGCTAGTTGGAGGCAGCAATAACCAAAGTAGGTCGGTTTTGTTACCTGAACTGGTATATCTCACCTGATGGTTAGGTGCCGAATGAAGTGTTACCGCGTACGATGATGGACAGTCTTGCTTCTACCACGCTAACTACTTGTTTCGTTTACGTGCCATTTTGTTGATTGAGAGTCCAATGCACACTGTGGCATTTAGGTCCGCACCTTCATACAACTCAGAAACATTGCCGTTGCGAGTAGAAGACACGCGGATTGTCAATGTTTGCACATCCAGTGTCTTCGTAGCATTGCTTGAATATGGCGGGAACACCGCACCATGCATGCTGAGATTAGGCATAGGTTGTTAGGAACCAGAGGTCATCTTCTCGAGTAGGCACTGAATCTAAACAGGTTAAGATGGCTGGTACGTGTGTCACCATGCCCGCGGAATAACTCTTCCGGTGGACGTTGTTTACCAAGGCGACATAACTTTTTGCCTAGTTCAGTATCATATTTGGATTTAAACTATTTCTCCGTTATCATAATTTCCACTTCTGCCTTCCAGTTAGTTTGATTTGCTTCACTTCGATTGATTCGAATATGTTGCTGCTAGCAACCAAAACCAGAACGCTTGATTATGAGGTGATAGTTAAATGATGTAATCTGAACCGATAAGCGATGTATCTTGTGCTCAAATTCCCCCGATTTCAGGAACTTATCGACCAACGTGTGATTCGCTCGAAACGTGTTGTAAATGGTACGTCCCATTTACTCATCATCTTCCGTTTTACACCTGACCTTTTCCTATCCGTGCAGACAATCTGAACACGATTGATTTTATCCTACCAGACGGTACAGTCACATTTCGTACATCTCCTGAAGAACGCGGTCGTGTCATTGCCCAACTGGTATGCTTTAGCTTTCATTTCATTCGATTTTCTATGCAATGCAGGGCACAGCAAAAGCGGAAAGTGCGTTGGAGGCAGCCCGTCTTCTGTAGGTACATATTTTTGACCTGATCATTTTAATAATTCTTTTCAGTGAAAATGATGTGACAGCAATCGATGTTAATATGGGTTGCCCAAAAGAATTCTCAATGAAAGTATGTGATACGCATTGACACACTATTTCACGATTAATCTTCCGTACTATTAGTCTTACCGTTTATGATTGTTAAGGTCCGATTAGGCGAGTTTCGATGGATTTTTTGGTTTTGCGGCTAGTTCATAACTGTTTACTAAAATTCGTACGAGAGATCATCCAATAGTTGCACGAAACAATGCTGAATGAATCGATCCCCAGCTGTCCTCCGTAGAAGAACCACGGTCCAGCGCAATTGATTCCTATGGTTCATCATTCCGAGTTCTGCTCGTTTCTTTGATTACTTTCTAATCTCGTTCCCATTCCATCATCTGGGCGCGTTTTCTGGTGTTGCAAAACGTGATGCACAATTTTCTGGTCCGAATGTTTTTTTACTTTTGGTCCATATACTTCGACCATGAACGTTGCGGAAAATATGCTACAAGTTATGCATATGCTCGTCCATCGCTTTTTCCAACCACAAAAGACTCGAATCACCCAAACCGAATTACCCACACACAATCGTGCAGAATGACAAAGAAATTGTTTCCAGGCTCTGTTACTACAACACCCAACACCACCGTCGACATGACTGATGACCAATATGGGTTTTGCCACCACAGATCCACTGGTGATTTTTTATCGTGCTTGCGCATGAGTGGAACGGGCGTGCCCCATAGCCCCGAGGGCTCACTGCACCATTAAAACCAACCAGTAACCTTAACACTGAGACTTAGATTGGAGAATCACATAAGTTCCTAATAGATCAGTTGAGTCGTATGACAGCGGGTCACTGTCTACCTCCAAAATGGTCGGCAGTGACGAGGTTCGCATATTTGCCTCCAAAATGATTTACGGTTATCCCACTTGACCACCACCGGTCCCGCATATCTGATCCTCGGTGGTGAACAATCACGGTGGATTTCATTCGGTGTTGCAGGGCATCCCGAAACCCCCGATCAGCGGTAATACCCAGGTCTTATTATTGAAATTATTTTGATTTTGGTTCTCGCATGAACCTTTGAATTTTCTTCAGTAACGGGACCCTTGCAACAGTACGCAAAGTGACTACTGGTGTCCCCAAAATTCCATACTCTCACTTCGCGCTGTTCCTGCTTTTAATCAATGACTTCCCCACCGATCCCAACCTCATTTCTGCGTTTTTCTCTATCCTACCCTCCTCGTGCCTCACCGACGAATGTTTTTTGCGGTTGCTCCAATCTTTGGGTATCGCTGAATTTCGATCTCAATCTGATCACTTCTTGGGGCTAAGCAAGCCGCTTCCTTCAATGCTGCAAAAACTGCTACTTTGTCCATTCGCCCGACTGTCACCTTGATTCTACTAGTCCTAGTTCTATATCTTCATCGATTCATCTCAACCCTTCATGCTCTCCTTCTTCCACACGTAACCGCTCATACATTGATTGTTATCTTTTTTCTTGCTAGATGTTTGTTACACCCATCCATTTTATTTTGCTTTGCAAAACTCAAATTTGCTTCACCCTTGGATGTTACAGTCATCTCTTGGTTTGGAGACTCATCTTCGTTATCACTTCTATTTCAGGGTGGCATGGGTGCCGCACTTTTGAAGAAACCGGATCAGGTGAAAAGTGTAAGCAAGTTGGCGCGTTCTTTGTCATTTGCGTAGCTATAGTCTGCCACATTTTCTCATATCATGACAAACAGTCGTCTTCTGCTGTATAGAGCTCTGTCGCAATTATTTTCCAAGTTTGTATTCGACCACCTGGGATCCCAAAATAACCCAGAGACAAGGCACAAAATAAAACTACCAAGATCATAAGTAAATGGAACCCTATTGCCAGGTACCGAGATAAACACAGTGATTGCAGTAGATAATCACGGATCGCGGTTGGATTGATCGATCTTTTGTGCTTCCTTTTGTGTACAGATCAATGCTCATTTCTCTCTCTGCTTGACCGAAAAGCTCCAATTATACGATGTTTTTGTAACATACACAGACATATGCAACTTGGTAATGTGCTTGTTTTTCGCGGGGTATCATCATCGTCTGCATTTATTCCAAGTAAATACACGATGGCGACATTTCATCAGAGAACCGTATATCACACAAAATTTCAACACTCATCCAGAAGACTATTTTTTCTGCCAGTCCTAATTCATTTATTTGTGCCGTCCACGCGACATTCATGGCTCTTGCAGGATCAAGTGTGGAGATTTTCCTGTGCAGTACCGAAAATTGGTTGCAGTTCTCAGAAGATTTGCGAGAACTGTTCCATTACTGGTGTGTTCTTGGTATCTCTCAATTATATTGGAATGATAAAATCAGCAATACTGAGGTCAAGCTCAGTGCTTGGTATTCAATGATGGTCTCTCTACTAGGTACTCACTCTGAGCAGGTTTTTTGAAAACCTAATACTCATCTCTCCAGACGAACTTCTTCAACGTTCCCCCGGGGCTGATATCAGTTGGAGGTCAGGTGGAGACAGTCAAAAAGATTCAAAATTCATAAATGGGGAGCATTGTCGTGGTGGTCATTTTCCGATTCCAAGTCATGATTCGCGAGATACGTTTTCCAGGCAGTGGTCGTGTTAAGTGGTTCAGTTAGGCCCAGACCACTTCTTTATCAACTTGTCCTATTACTTGGATCTTCTTTTACTCTACTTTTAACAGGAATTCCGAGGGCACATTAGTTAGATGAGTGTTGACCAAAACAACAGCACTGAAATGCAAGCAGGGTTCGTTGCTGGCAATATCATTATATGGTATTTTCATAGGCTTTGTCTGACACTTCTTGCGGTGAAAGAACGGAATGTAAGTACCTGAAATCCGCTCGGTTGACCCACTGACTTCCTTCTACTGGACATAATCGCGACATTTGTTTGCTGAAGTTTGTTATTTGTGCAACTGACGTTGCGTTTCAAAATATCCCAGAGATTATGAAGCTTAGAAAAAGAACGTGGTTTTGTCTGTAACCGATTGACCATATTTCTGATCGTTCAGGAACTGCCTCCTGCCATTGTTCATGTTTATCTATTTGTCAACTAGATACTAACTGCTTTGACGAGTAACTTGCGCGTACCGGTCACGTGCAAAATTCGAATCCTTCCTGAAGTGAGTTAATTTATGCTAGGTTTTGAACCATTTTTTCTCGATTTCTTTCCTCGCTAATTGAGTTTCCCGTCAATTTATTCACAAACAAAATCATGAGCAATACTGTCGGAGGGCCGCCAGATTCCTTGCGTGCCTCCACGATCCAGAGAGCTAGGCAATCATGTCTTATAGGTCAGTGGAAGTCCAGTCTTAGTGAAGCAGTTGATGTACACCGTTTGGTCCTGTGCGACCAGCCTTTATGCTTTCGGAAAGGGCATTCCAGTGATTGACTACGGAGAGAAGCGGTTTACCTATCTCGGAACTTCCATTGGGCAGTCGTAGAAGTGGAGTACCTGGAACTTTTCTGGACGACAGGGGAAGTGATCACGCTTCATGGGCAGCTATCACCAACCGGAGCCCAACAGGCCCCATCTCAAGTGTTGCTGCCCTGTCCGCGTTCCGCTGGCCCCATCAGGTGCATTGGATTAGAAGCTGAATTGCAAAGCGGATCAATGATTATTGCACCAATGAACACAACAGAACAAACAACCAGCTCTCGCTGGACCGACCATGAAAAGCTCCAGCACAAGTGATTCGGTCATCGCCCCGTGCTAGATTAGTACCTCACTACGTTGTGTTAGTCTGCTGGGTAGAAGACTCCGGTTCGGGTTACAAAGAAAAGCACATGAATTCAAATTCTCGCTCCCTCGTTGTTGACGTTTTCGAGCCGGAAGCACTGGTCCAAGTTTTCACAAAGAACCCCTTGTGCAGTGTAAACAGCCTCTAAGTATCATTCGCTCCGAAGCGTCCAGCGTATCCTCGGGGAATACTGTTTTGAAGACATTTCAGTTTCCCCTGTGTTGATGAGCAGATTATAACATTATTATTATTTTCACCGAAAATATCTCGCTTTCCGGATAATATGAATTATCTGCCTGTTAATTTGAATTGTATCTCATCATACCATGATGTATTGGTAACATACATGCTGCTACCCTCCGATTGATTGGTTGTCCTAGCTGCCCACTGATTCGCAAGGTTGGCCTGCTCAGCTCTAGCAGAACCCATCTTTGAGCATCCCAGATCAGTGCTCTCCGAACCACACTACTTGGGTACCCAATGAAACAAAAAACTTCTGCCAGTTGACACATTACCCTGTGTTCTCATTCAAATTGGTGGGTGGTCTGACTTTGACCATTGCGCTTCTATTGCGATCCAACGAACAGTCGTTGTGTTAGTTCATGTCTGTTCACGCCTATCAACTCTGATCACGTTTTCGTCGGCATCTCACTGTTGGACAAATGAACACCAAAGCCAACCATCCTCTGCAGCTTATAGTAAACAATAGGCATAGATCTGTATTACCAACTGACTTACCCATCATCGAAATGATGTCTAAATGAAGCGACCACCGGCGCTTTTGTATCCAAACGCTTTCTTCATCTATACGATACTGTTATTAGTAGTTCTCTTCCTAATTGCTTCCTACCCTTGATTGTTTTTATTTCCGAATGAAGTTCCATCCATGATGTAGTAACCAGAATAACCCTAACAGTGCATGGCTAAATGCTGTTCAAACGGAAACTAAAACAGCAAACCTCATGATAAACGGAAATCCAAGATGCCGTTGGTAAAAAATTGTTTTCGCCGACTCCCAATTGAGGCTCGGTGTTCAAGTTTGGGATACTTTGCAAGAGGGTATTACTCTCTCACTACCAGTCGGCTCCGATGATACGTAGAACTAGTGTCACTAAAACGATCACCACGCTTGACCTTTTGGAGCCTTTTTTGTTTCTGCACTCTTTCATTCTGGGTCAAAGTTGCCAGTTTTCCTTGATGGTGAAGTATGCTTCTGTGGTTGCGGGTATACTCCTGCTGAGCTCACTCATGCCTATTGAACAGTGAATAGTCAGGGGGAGCTTTGTTCTGTCATCCAGATACAACACCACACTACTTACATCAAGTGTATAGTGTGGTCTATCTTTGGCTGATGTTCGCGATAGCAGCAACAATCTCGTAAAGACGTCTAATTTTTCATCACAATTCTGTAAAAGGAACATTCATTTTCATTTCCCTATCACAATCTAGCTAGAAGATACGATTCAGTTGGTCCGATTGATTGAGTCGACCGGCGTGGCCGCGATCACAGTACATGGTCGTACAATTCAAGAACGTCCACAACACCGAAATCACGACGAGGTGATTCGAGAAATCGCTAAAGCCCTATCCATCCCAGTGATTGCCAAGTATGTTCCCCACTACCCACTTTTGTTGCTCCATAGTTGCGCAATTTTTACACCAACAGTTCTCACACTCTTGGCTTTCATGACATGCCTCCAAAGGTTATGACTTGCGGCTTGCCTCTTGTATGATTCCGTGTGTGGTATCTGCTAGTTTACTTATTCTAATAAATTCTCGCGCATGATAGCAGTAAAGGGGGTTTACTCGATAGCCTTGACGACCCACCACACTGTCGGGGATAACCGGCAACCTGGCCCTGAAACTTGGAGTGCCGGTGAACCACGTAAGGTCAAATATGCCAATGAGTCTGATGACCAACAAAGTGACCAGCAGTGGCTGTATTCGAACCATCGCTCTCCAAAGGGTAAATAAACGCTCATCACCGTAGACCCACTGCACACGCATACAAAACGGGTAATGATTGCTCTCAAACTAGGATTAGATAGTCTTACTAAGTTCTCGTAGGTCTGGCGTGGTTCTGGCTGCAGTAGACAGCAAAGTGTTCCCTATCATCGTGGACGGTCCGCACATTTGTGGTCCTAACCTCCGACTTCAAACTTGATAGTCAAACACTTGAACTTCTGAGCCATGGGAAGCTTAGAAACTGATATAAATTCTCTTTTTCTGAATCATACATCTCGTTTTCTGCCGATCATTTGACCTTCGTAGGATATCAATACCGTGTACATTGTATTCAAGAAAAACGGGCCACCTCCGGGGCTTCGCATTTCTATTTTGGCTACTGACAACATTGAGAGTAGCTCGTTCTTGTGATTTTCACACCGGTCGAAAAAAGTCGTCAGATTGTCTACAAGAAATCACGGTTAACGAAGTCGGTGTTAAGGACCATTACTTCAAATGTGTAGATTTCAATTCCGAAGTGATTTGAAAATTATGCTGACTCATTCCAACGGCCCTGTTCGAAGTATTTCTACGAAGATGCGCTGAACCACCCAATGCAACCTGTGCATCCGACTGTAAACTCGCGTTATCCCTGGTAACTGAAACTTCACCTGATTACATTAATATTCGAAAATGTTTTGCTTTCGAATGCCGGAAATTTAAGTGCAACTGAAGGTTTACTTTGGTTTCCTAGTTGTCAGAGGTGTGTAACAATTATTCGCTAGTTTTGTGAATATTGCCAGTTGAAACCGATAAACTAGAAATTGGTTCCTGTGAACTGCACATTTATTGCGATTACTGGTGGCTGTTATTCACCTTTTCTTAGTTTGTTTTAATACACTCGTGCACCCGATATTCATACTGATGACATTGCACAGTTCATTGATAGTTTTTCTACCTGCCTCATTACATCTTGGTTAATCTGTTTGCCCTTGTTAGGTAACTATGTATTTTCACTGAGTATAAACGTGCTTGCAATGACCATTTCTGATCGTAGCGTTGATCTTGAAGTTTATTGTAGAAGAAACTCTTTTGGTTACTACATGCACCCCTTGCGCACTGTCTATAAATGTGCTTGCACCCCTGAGAATCTGAATGAAATTAAATCACTTGTTCGTTCTCCTGTATAATCGGTTATAAATCTGCGTTGAGAAGGGTACTCACGGTGACGGAGATTTCGCATGAGCACATACCTATCAGAGGAGGTTGTTATTTGTTATCTAAAATTCACATATGACTGCACAACTTTAATTTTCTGACTGGAAGTTGTAAAATGAATATCCAACTATTTTTTGATTTTACAAAACATAGTGAAACGCACACGTTTCGTACCAGGGTACTTAAACAGTTATATAACTAGAAGCTGTAACGAGCAGGCAATTGTCATACTTTTTGTTGTCACTTACAAACATCGAGTGTATTTGAATCCCAATTCAAAAGACGCAAGTCGATTAATCAGGTTGTTTTGTATCCGAGAAGGAACCGGGTAATCGTTTTCTGACCATCGCCGACCCAAGACAAGCTTGAAATCCTCGGGCAGAGCGCATTCAACTCAATAATTTACCAGGCCATCTCAGCCTCTGACTACACGAAAAACGGATTTTCACCCATCCATAACACCTACTCACCAGAAGAAATGCGTTATTGCAAAGCTTCAAAGATATTTGTATCAATAAAGTTTTGGAATGAAGAGCCAAAAAGCTAGCTGATGTTGTCTCAAAAATAAGTTGATGTGTAGCTATCGAAAGACAATTACGTATTTCTTGGTTTTAACCTAAGTTGATCTGAAATTTTACATTTTGACGATGTGCAAAAATTACTCGTTAAACGGGTACGCTAAGAAAACATGCCGCTATATTTCGCTATCTTTGTTCAAAGAAGTCGTGTCAGACCGTTTAACTTTAAGTGATTCCATGGTCCGACTGTCTTGTCAATGCTGACGCACGACTGTTCAATGCCTAATGAAGTCATCTTAGGTGTTACTAAGCGAACCGAAGACAGTGAAGTCATTCGCGTGTTTTGTTTCGTCAAGGAGCTGAACGACCTGCGTAGCCTTACACAGTGTTTTCCCAGTAGGGGAGTTACTCATTTGACTACTTATACCTTGCTGCCTACCCAAATATATTCCACTTTTGGGGCGAATATCAGTCGAAATATCTTCGCGGATAATCTTCCACACAACGTCCGTTTCTCGGCACTGTTTTATGTGTTCTGTACAAGGGACTACAGATTTCACTAGCATCACCAGTTCAGCCATAGTAATCAAGTTCGCATTGGTTGATATAGTAGCCGCCGGATTTCCTCCACAACTTTATGCGATTGTGGTTAAACATGGTTCTGTTGAAGCTATAATTGGCAAACTCCGATGTCATTGATGATCTCGAGTGACCAATATAACGTATTTTTCCCGGCTGACATCATTGTGAATCAAAATCTAACTACTGTTATCGTCATTAGTAGACATTCGAACTTCCAATGGCTGATTTAAGATCTATGGTCACTGCTCCAATCACGAGGTTCACTGTACGCGCACAAAGAACCACTGAAGTGAGTCCTCATTTGGCCATCTGCTGAATGTCTTGCGCATCTGGGGGGGGGGGGGCAACCGGATCATTAACGCTGTGGTTGGACTTGGTGGTTGACACTTATTCAGGGCATTAAGTGCGCTCAAACACCCGAACCCGATAGCGATTGGAAGATAGGTTGGGGTAATCTGTCCACGATGTGGCGGAGAAGCTTGAAACCAGAAGCAGTGAGCTTCGTTGTCTAGTGTGTGTTCGGATTGCACGTTGACATTCACAAGACGCGCTTTCCGGCTGTTCGGATGCACCTGACAGTATAGTGAACTGTTGGAGGGAGTGAAGTCCTTGTGCTCAGGCCCTTTTTTCATCCGCTTGATTTTATCCCTGTTTTTCCTTCTGTCTAGTTGTTATCTATGTTTTCCTCTTCTTGTTCTCACACTATAGTTTTACAGAGAAATATCAATTCGAATGAAAGTACTGAAATATAATTGAACAGGTGGCAGAATCGAAATTCTTAACAAATCCAAATCTGGTACAAGCTGGGTAATAGTGCAGCAGTTAAGGAATTTAATTTCATCGTATCTGTTTTCAAGTACATATTTTTCGTTTATCACCAACATGAAGTCAAG
The DNA here is from genome assembly GCA_948099385.1 of Fasciola hepatica. Classification (NCBI taxonomy): domain Eukaryota; kingdom Metazoa; phylum Platyhelminthes; class Trematoda; order Plagiorchiida; family Fasciolidae; genus Fasciola; species Fasciola hepatica. The sequence continues at coordinate 1,216,929 of CANUEZ040000210.1, read as the reverse complement.
CCAATGCGTTTGTGTTCCAATGATATCAGAGCTTCGCTGGCAGATAGAAATATTTATTCACCAATATCCCCGTACATTTTACATATGCGAGATGCCGTACAGAACTTGAAAAAATGATGAATATACAAAGTGTGTAAAAAATTTAGTTCCACAGAACACACGCTTTCTCTACATAGTCGTCATTGACTACGACTTCAGGTCATTTCTAACAAAGTTTCCAAACAAACGTGCTGTGGATCTAGAGGTCCCTAACCAGGCAGGCGCCAGAGACCGACGCAGGCAAACCTAGACGTCCTAGTTTTGACCGACCGGTTTCACGTCATAATGTAACGAAGAAGGCAAGACGAGTGAAAAAAATACCCGTTTTTTGGCGGCCAAACAAGTCAATTCGGTGAGACATGTGCAACCGTTTATACAGTTCTTTGTTAGACAAACTTCTCGACAATTTCCTACTTGTCATCACTGAGATTGAGTGTGGCAGTGGAACCCGGCCAATCTTGTGGTAGTACTTTCCATTTTGAAAGTGAAAAGTATATTCCATACCGCGCGACAAACAAGGAAAAACTTTTCAAATCTGTGCTGCAGTAACGTCGTCGCAAATCAGCGCAATGTCGTCGGCACAGCCTAAGTCTGAGAGTCTGTCACCGGGTCGGAGCTTAACGTCTTCGTTCCTTTGTTCCTTCGTGCCTCTCTTAAGATATTGCCATTTGAAAAACTGAGCACCAAAGGCGAGAGTAACCACCCCCGACGCATGCCGCTTGCAACTGAGAAGGTAGGTGATGATGAACCGTATGCATGCACTCCGCCTGGTGTGTGGTATTGCGAGGCTTCAGTGGAAATCGAACACGACCAATCTAGAGCACGGTTGGACAGGCAGGTTTTTTCGGTTTACCAGAGCACCTGGTGCGACGGTAGATCAGTTACCGACATGTGAAACAAATCGACAATTTGGTCACGTTGGCTTGTGAATGAATCTTTTCGTGCTATCCGGTTAGTTTTTGAGTGCACGTCCGTTGCCCGTGGCAAACCGTAAGACATCTGCTTTAAAATCATCACTCAAACACCGCGTTTCACTACATCATTTTCTATTCGTTTCCATCCCTGGTTTTCCCATCCAGCGGTGGATCTAAAGATACGATAACCAAATACGAAGATATCGAATTTTTCCGTCAGCAAACTGGCGCTTCTAGTGTGATGATTGCTCGAGCAGCGATGTGGTACCCAGCCATATTCTGTCCACCTAATGACGAAGGTTCACCACCTCCACTACACGATATTATTCGTGAATACCTCGTTCTGGTACGTAATTACCTCTTGCTGATCTTTTCCACTTCGTAAATACGTCTGACGTGTAACTCTACTTTTGTTTGTCAGTTCTGAAATTTGATTCTTGTGAGCTGCTCGCATTCACCACATAAGTGACAGTCCTTTGCTGGGATACAGTCTGTCTCGGCTTCTGAATGTACTATGTTTGAGTACATGAGTCTTCCGCAAATGTACTGAAAATTTCAAGACACCACCAAAAGACTATTCATCGGTACTCCATGAAGAGTCCTTTTGCTGAGAAACCTGACTGGTTAAACAACGAGGGTTTTCCAGGTTTTCGAAACTTGTATCGGAACCTTATGCCTATTAGTTTGATTCAGTGCAATAGTACAACGTATGTAAGTAGCCCTCACACACCTTCACATGTCTTTATGACCTGTCACATGGAACCCTAACTTGCGTTTTTGCTGTGCTAACTGATGTGTTGGTTTTCGGATCCGGCCTTTGTCCTCATGCACCAGTTGGAGCAAGCAGAATATAGACACGGCTGCATCTTTTACGCTGGGGATTGACAAGCTTCGACGCGTTATAGATGCCCTGGCGCGGAGACCGAATTCGCGTACGTTTTTGCGCAACTGGAGAATAGTCTCTGGCGGCACGATGACCGATTGTAGAGAGCCACTTGTTTATCAGCTGACTGAGTTCTCTTCTCACTTCTTTCATACTGCTTTCTCCTTCGTTATTTCCTTTTGAGGTTGCCGCTAGGAGATGGCAACCAAAGCCACCGCACCCAGTGCATGGTTAATCGTTGTCAGAACAGAACAGAACTGACTGAGACTGAGCTTTGTCTGGTCTCTATCTAAAGAATTTTCAGTCGCGATCGCATCTCCTACTCAAAGAAACCTTCTTTAGAGCTCGTTGGAACATAACGAGCAAATCATCGCACCGCTTCAAAATGTTTTTTTATATTTGTATGAGGGACTTTTGCAAGCAGTATGCCGAAGTTTCAGTCATGACACAAAAAATAAGAAGACAACCGGGACACCATAAATGGCGAAAGTTTGGAGTAAGTACCTATAGATGAGCCTCCAAATGCCTCAGTATGGTCGTTGGTGGTTGTCTCAGGCTCCGAGAAGGCTACCTGTTCTGAACGCCTCTCGAAATGCTCACAAGTGACCGTGCGTCTAACACAGCCTCCGCTGAGGAAGTCCTATCCACTGCCTTCTCGTGGCGCAGATGTTCCCACTAAAGTGAGAGAACAAAAGCGAAAGCCCGACGCCCTCTACCGGGTTGGCTGACTGATAGTTGGTCTAAGGAAAGTGGCTAAACCCTAATTCCATACCAACCATGAACGGCGTATGAGGCGTACAACGGTATGCTCACCGGCATCTGTGGCAAGGAGGTGCACTGAGCACCCAGAATGTTTGGCCTCATCCGAAGGGCGTATGAACTGAGCATTCAGTCACCGGCTCCCAGTGGGTTACCGACCCCACATTTCGTCCCGCTGCCTTGTGGGTTAAGCTTTTGATAGCTAAAAGCTCCGGTTGTGGACCCCTAAGGAAATCACCTACTTTAGCTTAGACAACCTGGCAGTATTGCGCCCACAAACACATCATAGACTCGGACTCAATCTAACCCTTCCGCCCCGTTGTACCATGTTTTGTTTGACACAGTCTGAAATCAGGCGGGTGAAGAAAATATATACGATATATATATATATATATATATATATATATATATATATATATATATATATATATATATATATATATAGAGAGAGAGAGAGAGAGAGAGAGAGAGAGAGAGAGTTTTTGGCTGGAATGTGTTTCATTGAATAAGAAAGTAGAGGGAACTAAGCTATTTATAAAGTGATATAGGTAACCCAGTTGTAGAACTCGAGACAGATAAGGTACGGAGGAGTTTTTGTGCAGACTTATTTTAGAACTTTCTGAATGCAGAACGGTTGGATAAGTAGAAGCGGCAAAAGGATAAGTGTGTGTGTGTAAATAATGATTAAGATCCTGGAGTATCTTGTGGGCTAGGGTTATACAAGACTCAATATGGTGATCAACGGGTTCAGTTAAAAGAGCCGCGACGCAGAGCTTTAAGGTTTTGTTTCAGAAGATCGGGAAAAATTTTAAGGGAACAGCAAAACACTAGGAGAAACACATTGAGGGCCGAACTGTCTGAGTTCCCATATTTTAAAGAAAATTGAGTCGCGGTTTTCCAACACAGTTTTGGACATCAGTTGTCCATCGTAGATTATTATCAAAGTTAGCTCTCAAGTACTCGATAGGGATTTGAAATTAACGAAAACAACCCGTTAGTATAGAGGGGTGGGGATCGTTGAAAACACATCCAAAGCACTTGAAGGGGCTCAGTCTTGAACCAGATGGCAAGGTGTTATATTCAAGATAATTTATTACTAAAGTTGCTGAAATCCAGGGGATCGGAAATAGTCTGGAAAGGACAACGTGGTCAGCATATTTGGTGGTCGGCGGTTGTCCAGTGTCGTCTCATTCGTTGGACTTTTTGCGATTTTCCTCTCCAAGTCTCAGGATCCGGTTGCCATTGCCGTTTGCGGCTACGGGGTATACCCCTTCCACTGAACTCGTGCAAGCATGTAATAAAAAACGACAAATCTAAGCGTTTTTCCCTACCTTCGTTGGATGTCATTATTGTCGGAAAATACCCATTGAACACATTTGGAGAACACAGTTTGGCGAACAGGCTCGTTTTCAGTGATTCATGATCATGCCTTTACATCACAATATATTACAAGTTAAAGGGTTGGATCAATTCGATAAGTGGGAAGTGATAAAAGGTAATGGTGAGCAAAAACGGGTGGGGGAATAAAACAAATGTAATCCGAGCTTAAATCTAATTGGTTCAACCCTTTAACTAGTGGTTATATATTGTGATGTAATGACATGATTATGAATCACTGAAAAACGAGCTTGTTCGCCAAACTGTGTTCTCTAAAGGATGTCAGTATTGTTTGCTTTCTTAGCCTCGTGTGTGGGTTCTTTTTGCCTTCTGAGAAACTTAAGTAATGGAGGGGTCATCCTATCACCAAATGCAGTTTTAATTAGGTAGTGAAAATTGAAGATAGCACTAAAAGTATCGGCAACTCGGAAGAGTGTTCAGTACTCTGGATAACAGGTACTAACTAGATCCAGAGAATGGCCTAAGAAACGGGCAACAAGCCAAAAGTTCCAACGGTTGCCAAAAGATGGCGAAGGTTAGTGGGATAGGTGAAGGACGATTTGTATCGAAAAAACTACGATTACGTTTACGTACTAGAGCGACACCGGACATAATACTGGCCAGGAGAGTTATAGATTCAACCGTCCGCAAGCAGGGCAGTCAGAAGTGTGGTTTTCAGTTGACGACAACCAGTTATCCTTACAGCAAGCAGACAAACAACAAACAGCCCTGTGGCATCGAACCACATACAAACTACCTAGAACTAGGTAGCGATTAGTCATGTTTGTTTGTAGTAATTTTGGTCACGAATTTACACATTCAAGCTCAGTCATCTGCAGGTCGCTGCAGGTGCACAGGAGGAAATCTACGAAGAAGCATCTCCGATAGCTGCGTTGAATAGGACGATGTTCCTGGGCGAAAAGTTGCGAAGAGGAAATTTTACTCGATTCGTTTTTGTAAACGACCTGCCAACGATGTGTGTATAAATTTCCACCTCAGAAGAAGTAATCTACGATCGCTTGTAGAAATAAATGCTTCCAATCTAAGGGAGAATGGTTTAGGATAGTTGGTGATCACTTGGTTCTATACGGAATTAGCCCGCGTGAGGAGGTTACTCGAAGGAAATTAATGGGTGTGTACGAGCATGATTAAAATCACCAATAATAGCAGGTGAATTTTTATCCAAAAGAGAAACTAGAAGTGGTATAAATACACCTTACAATTTATTTATTTTCGATTGTGACGAATATGGGGTGGTAAACGTGTTGTTATGACTGTATTTTTAAGAAAAACAAATCTAGGAAAACTAAATCGTCAAACAACCAGCACCGTTTGAATAATCCCTAAATTCAGTAGCAGACTTCCCGATCCAAGATGATTTGACACAAATCGCCACCCCTCCTCCATATTTCTTTTTCTTCAATATCTTATCTTGATGGTAGCGCCAAAATCCGTCAGCGTGTACCAGAGATTCGTTAACATGCTCATTCAGCCAGGATTCTTGAACGCAAACTGCACATGTATGATCGTGAATTTTTGTATTCAGAGTGCTTGTTAAGAAGAGTGATCAAACGTTCGCACTAATCCCGAGGGGAACAGTCATTTTAGCAGGAGTCCTTCACATAAGAACAGCGTGCCATCCAGCTCGTTTACCTTACTTAGTCTAAATTCGATTCGTATCAGCCACAAGCACTTGAGAGTCAAACGGCACACATAAAGCAAGTTTTTTAGATGTAACATCTCAAGTCCAGAATATGAACGACGGATGAGCATCATCATTCCAAGGAGGGTAACAGTTAATTCCTGAGTCACGGTAAAAGAAAACGTAGCGCAGCCATTGTGCTCACATTTTTACTGGGTTACCCGAGAGAGAGAGAAAGAGAGTGAGTCGTTACAAAAGTCTAGGTTGTGGCTTCTTCAACACGAGTGTCCGCCTAATGAGCTAAGTAATAAACTGGTTGATTCATATACTGTAACTTGTAGCTTCCGTGATAGATCACAGGTTTCCGAGCAGATAATCACAAAGGATGTCCAAACTGAGCGCTACACACAATGACCACAGAATACAGATCGGGCACCATGACCCGTAGTCGCATAACGTGGGTCTCAGTCACGAAAAATGACGGGCGCACGGGAATCAAAGCTAGACCTCCAACGAGCTTTTGGCACGAAAGAATATCCGCCCTCGTGAACATCAAAATCTTTATACAAGTTCAAGTATGCTGCACAATGGCAGAGCACTGAAAATTCTATGGCGCTACATCGATGACCGCGGGTAACCTGTAAGCGGATGCCGTTTCCTTGTCTGCATTTTTGACCTTGTGGAGAAGGCTCACCCCCTTACGAAAAGACCACGACGCACTATCCCGGAAATCCTATTGCTACGGCTTTGTGATTGTGAGACTTGAACCCACGAAATCAATAACGCCAGGATAACCGATGGATGGCGTGGATCGACAGAGTAAGAAATGAATATTGTCGGCGATATTTAGGCCTCAAAGCTTGATCGTCCACATCAATCCTACCAATACGACGTGTGCAACCTCTGAGTACAGGAACCAGCATCCTATGTATTCATTGTTTCACCAATTAACTGAAATGATTCGCAACGGGAAAGTCTTCCCGCTGGATATAGTGGGCGGATCAAAACAGTGACCCTTACTGGTAAACCACAATGAGCCTGATATATCAGACGTGGTAACGAGTCCGGTGAAACAAAAGGCCGTTATCTTTTCTGCAAATAACATAATCTGGTTCTATGTTTTTTCGTCGATAAATTTAATGTCTCTACGGAAATCCCAGAGTGCTGTTTGCATCAGTTTTTCTAGAGGCATCTTTTTTGGCTTCGCTTGTCTGTATAGCTTGAACAATTTTACTGGCTAGTGATGAGTGTTCATAAAAAACGAATATGTACGCCAAAGTTTGTGCTTGACTGATTTCGGGTGCTCTCTTATCGATCGTCTGCCGCTGAATATCAGTCCGTTATCTGATTTGCGGAGGGTACAAACCGGAATTGTGTCTTTCAAACTGTTTTGTCTACTCGTATCTCTTTAACTTTGTCATAAGTACTGCAGTATGCCTTGTCTGGTGTGTGTCACGGAGCTGACTCCACCTCCTCCCCTTAAGAAACAAGGTTTTTTGAACTGAGAATATATCGTGCTGGATGTTAATATACATTTGATGCACTATCCCACAGACGATTGAGATGCCCAGTTAGGCTATGTGGCTTGTCATGTCAATATTCAAAGTATCCCTATGGTATTGGCTATATCTCTCGTCTGTAATCATTCTTATCGGCAATTTTTACACCTTCCTGTGACCAGAAATTCATAGAAGGAAGGTTGTTCGTCTTCTTTTTTAATTCCCAACCTTTCGATTTCTTCCCCTATGGAATACTGCCGCGTCCAGGCAATGCGGTACGGACACCATATCAACGGTGCGAAGTATTGTATCCAACAGATGCTTCATCGTGAAGGTGACACTCCACTGTTTCTAGACACCCTCGCTGCCGTTGATTTGGAACAGTTGTGGTGAGTGACTTCATTTTCCTCTTTAAACTGCATTCGTCACGTTAGAATCGTCTTCATTTCTCGTCTCTTTGAAAGTCGAAATTTCGGTTTTATCTTAACGATATTCCTTTTTCGAACATTATCTTGGCAGTTTGCGTTTATACCCGATTTTGACAGGAAGATGATGCACGTTGCCCTGTGTACTTGAATTTAATTACTGTGGAAAAAAATCAATGTTCTCAGAAATTCAAGAGAGTAGGATATGATTGACGTTCAAAAGTGATGGATGGACGGGTGTTTCGGATACATTAAACACAACGCCATTGTTGTTCTTCCAACCAGGGATGTGTCCACGACCGTAATTTAACGAAGCATCGAATCCAAACTTGGGCAATGTTTTCGTAGTAGATCCTAGTGTTAGACTCGATTGAAGGCTTTCAAAATGTCTAGCGAAATCGTATGTTCCACCCTGGTTATTGTCACGCTCATTTCATTCGAGCTACCTAGTGACCTCGTTTCTCGTCTAGAACTGCCCCTTACTCACCTCGAACCTAGGTTCACTTCTGTTACTGATTTTCTCGTTTATTACGATAAGTTTCGGTGACGTAATTGTTTTATTAATTCAGAACCGCAGTCATACTGGAAATTTTGACTTCCCACTGACACTTCATCGACCTCGGCTGCGTTTATTCAGGTGGAAATCCATCTTAGATCGCCACAGGTGATACGCCATCTGAAGTTATCGGTAACTGATGTTCAGATGTGTGAACACGGACTGATAGGTCACCGATTAATCAGCGAGATCTGAAGCTGTACTGACGATCGCTCAGCCGTCCCTTGTGTTCAAGGCCCAACTGTAGTTGGTCAAGGGTAATGATTTTTATAACGTTCGAATTAACAGAATTGAGTTACGTTCGTCGGTAGTTACTAGAATAGCCACATTTTGGGACTGGGATAGTCACGGGGTTTTTCACAGAGACTATGGGAAACACTTGAATAAAGTGGCTGACTAAGTAAACAGTGTCTAATTGGGGCCTATTCCAAAGCACTTTTCGTGGAAATGTATAATGTACTGTCCGGGCCAAGTGGTTTGCGAGACGCAAGTAATGAATAAGTCTGTCACCTTTATGGTTGTAAGACAAGGAATAAATGGAAATCGTGGGGGTAAAGGTAAAGACGGAACAGTAGATGTATCAAACGAAGTGATATTAGATAGAATCTGGAAGATAAATCCTCCACTTCCACTTGTAGTTTTAAAAACAAAGGGCCAGCGGAATTAGGGAAAGCGGGGGGTAGAAATATATGAAGGCCGTATCAACGTTAGATCCAAACGTCCTGTTACCTTGGTCAGAAAGAGCCAGATGTTCGGCTTTTTCCTGACGAATCAGTCCTCGATTCTCAGTGTGGCATGGGAGTGTTTGTTGCTGGCATTCACTGAATTTTTGCGAGGTCGCGTAGTGAGAAAGTGGTCCCATCGGAAAACCTTTAAGTTTCTCATACGCACTGCACGAGTTCATGTGTGATTGCGCTACTCCGGGGATCGTGGTTTGCTGGGTTCGTAGAAGCGAGCAGTGGTGGTAAAAATGTCAATTAAAAAAACAGTTCCTCTAACAATAAGATGTCATAAAATCATTTCATTTCAATGAATAGTAGCGCTAAATGTGAGCGGGCAGTGTTTCAGTGAGCCGAGTGGGAGCAAGTGTCGATGGTTGAGGATAATGAAGGAACAGATGTGACAGTGTAAATGTACACGGTCCTCAGCTCGGTCCATGATACGCACGGAGAAGATGACTAATTAGGTGAGACTGTTAACCGTATCGAAAGCCTTGACTTTGCGCTCCAGCGGCGGAGTGTCTACAAAGGATGAAAGCTATTCCTTGTAGTGCACGTTGGTTAAAATCAACTGTACAGCACTTTTTTCCTGCGGCGCAACTCTTTTAGGAACGGA